>OX465583.1:69558954-70758954 GCA_950022655.1 Alentia gelatinosa | reverse complement strand
CGCATCTAGTCGTGTTGGTGTAATTTGAAGTCTGTATATGTATATACGTGTATGTACACATGCATGAATCGGCTACAGTGGGTACACATAAGGCCCATTTCCATTGGCTGACAAAAACGGTGTAGATTTTTTTTGTGTTCTCCTAATAGCCTATTCCCATTGGTGGACCTTTAGCACTGCTGGCGCAAAATGTAAATAGGCTATTAGGAAAACACAGAAAATCTACACGATGTTTGTCGGCCAATGGAATAAAAAAAAAACCTATAGAAATACAGTATCGTGAGTGCTGTGGTGGGTAATTTCAGGGAGATTGCATACTTCTTGCCCGGCCTTAAGGACATTGGAGAAGGAGGGGAGGATAAAGTCTGGCATGATGACTACCTGCCCTCGGGCTACCTGCCGACAGGGGCGCTAAAAACCCGCCATACCTGGGGCCTGTTTAATAATCTACGTACAGTGAAACCCCACTTCTGGGGCACCTCGCTTAAGGGGTGAGTTTGCTCGGAACAGAAATTCTTATTCAGTTTATTTTAACCCTGCTTAAGGGGCCACCCCGCTTAAGGGGTCACTTTGGTGGAATGAAGGGTTCCCCTTAAGTGGGGTTTTACTGTAATAACCCTTTCCTGAACGCCAACGATACCCAGGGATAATGTGGATCAACTTATAGATGGCCCTTAGTCAGGATGGACAGTCAGTCTTAGGGAACGAGGTTAAATATTATCAAATGATATAGACCCCTCATATGAGGACTCTGTGGACCCTGTATTTTTGCGGACATAAGTTATTTAACAGGCCCCTGGGGCCCGTTTGATGAGCTAGGATCATACATGCAGACCTGTATATCATAGAGGCCCAGGGACAATGTGGGTCAACTTTATTCAACACTTATGGACGACCTTTTGGTCGGCTAATACAGTAAAACGCTGCTTAGGAGGCACCCTCCGTACCGTGCCCCCTTAAGCTGGGTGACCCCTTAAGTGGGGTTAAAGTAAACTAAATTAAAAATTCTGTTCTGAGCAAATTGACTCCTTAAGCGGGGTGTCTCCCAAACGGGGTATTTAAGTCTGTTGGCTAAGACAGTATTAGACATCCATACGGTCATCCATAAGTGTTGAATAAAGATGACCCACATCGTCACTGGGTCTCCATCTACGATCCTAGATTATTTAATGGGACCAGGGGTCAGCGATCCTAGATTATCAAACAAACCCCTGTTCTGCGATCCTAGATTATCAAACAAGCCCCTGGTCTGCGATCCTAGATTATTAAACAGGACCCCGGTCTGCGATCCTAGATTATTAAACAGGCCCCCGGTCTGCGATCCTAGATTATTAAACAGGCCCCTGTTCTGCGATCCTAGATTATCAAACAGGCCCCTGGTCTACGATCCTAGATTATTAAACAGGACCCCGGTCTGCGATCCTAGATTATTAAACAAGCCCCCGGTCTGCGATCCTAGATTATTAAACAGGCCCCCTGGTCCTCCCACCTTGCGGGTGCCGTCACTGGCGACGGGTGGTGGCGACGCCTCCCACGCCAGGCAGGAGTAGGAGGAGCAGGAGGAGGCAAAGTTTCCCTCCCGACTTACCCAAGACTTGAGCGCGTGTCGTCCGGACAGCGCTGACGACCCCATGGCTCCTGCAGCCCGACTCGCCGTGCGTAAACCCCAGCGTAAAATCATTGTATGTTCCGCCGCGCCTCCATTGGGTAAAGGTACTCCTGTGAACTGTTGTCGCTGCTGCTGGAAGTTTGCCTGGGAGAGATCCTGGGAGTTGTCAGCTGCAAGCTCCTGTGGCGACGTGGGGGCGACAGGCAGCCTGCTCCAGCCCTTCTCCTCCTGGAACCTCCTCCTGGACGTACTCTCCACGGTCTACAACGCCTTCCTGCCTTCCTCCTCCAGTGTCCAGTCAAAGCACAGCTCCTCCTGTTCCTCCTGCTCCTGCACTCCTCCTGCGGCCTGATCTCTGGTATACCCTTCACGACCACTGCCTCCGGAGCCTTCCTGCCAAGTCCGCTGCACCTCTCTCTCCCACACTCCACTCTCTCCAACGAGCTGGCTACCTGTCCCTGGGACTCCACTGCCGCCTGCTGCCTACCTGCTTGCTGGCTGGCTCCCTGGGCCTCCACACGGTGTGTCTATGCCTGAGCGCGTACCGTTCCGGTCCCCCGCCCCCTCCCACCCTCCCTCCCACCCTCCGTGCACCACTACCACCACCTCCACCATTCTAGACCTGCTCAAGTCTTTGATTATGAGCATTCATTAAATGATTAAGCACAATCAGAATACAAATTTAATATGTATCCTTCTCTGACTGGCCCATGAATCAAAGACTTGTCCACTATGAACGAAATCTCCTGTTTATGACCCCAAAGCTGCCTGTATCCCAACAAGGAGGGTAGACATAGTATGCAGGGACTAGAGCCAGTCTACCACCATTGCGGAAGCCACAGAGCACGGGAGAGGTCCTGACATTGCCTTAACACGCGGCCAATGACAGACCACCACCCCCTCCCCCCTCCCCTCCTTCTCTCTCTCTCGACCAGGACACTTCGGCCTGACTATAAATACCGACGGTGTACTTCACACCGGACCTAGATGCCTTTCCCTTGAGGAGTGGGGGGATGCGGCTGTTAAAAGGAACTACCAAAAGAAGCGAGTGGTTTAGGTTTGGCGGAAGGGCACCACGAGTGGGGTTCTTTATCATAACTCATGGATATATATGATTGCATTCAAGGCGTCTTGGCCAAGGTGGAGAATGAATCCCAATGTGTTCCTTTGATGTGCCACAGGAAGCATGGTCTTGTGGTGTTAAATAAGTCCCAAGTAAACTCTCAGAACAGGATATCTTGGTGTATATCCTTCCTCTCAAACCTCCCCTCTTTCTATTTCTTGTTTTCTTTATTTTTCTCAGCGAGGTGTCATCCTTAATTTCCACTTGTGTTGTAACTGTAGCGTGACTAGTCATTAACTAATTAGCTTAAGATAAATACTGCGTTTTCCAGCAAGTGGATTGGGTGAAAGAAAAACCGGTTAATTGATAGAACAGGTTTTGGCGGACCGGGCCCAGACAATGAATGAGTGAAATAACATGTTGTCGTACGGCTCAAAGTATGTAGGACTAAGTGACAGCGTCGTCTGTGGGGCTATTCATGTCCTAACATGTTACCACTGGGCGTTAAGTCCCGCTACTGATCGTAGTATTCTGCCTAAGATTCGTGAACTACTGTTCTCTAATCCCAGTCACACCTGGGTCAATGCTCGCGGTAATCTGGTCAATGCTCAAAGTCAAGAACCAACTGCTGAAACAATTGTTCTAGCGCATATTTGTTTCTTATTGTGGAATGTATTGTATGGGGCCACAGTAAACCACCAGCCATTGGTCACCAGTGGCCATAAACCACACCCATGGATCACAGCTTTTCCAAACCCATTATCAACTTTTGATAATGTAATGTTGATGATGTAATTCACTCATTATTGCTCTTGTTTTACTAAATATCAACCTTCCATGGTTTAGAGTTGCCCGTCCAAAAAATAATTGATTATTGTTCAGTTCTTATCTGTTGATTATGAAGTCCCGGTTGAAAATGTATGGGCTGCAGTAAACCAAAATATATTGTTTATTAGTTGAAATCTTGCTATAAGTTACAGTATTCTACCTGAACTAGTTCACACGAAGAGGCCCGAGTACCTGAGACAGGTGTACTTCACACCTTTCCCCTAGTCTCAGACAATTCTCTGTTGGAACAAAATTCTCATGGCAAAGTGCTTTTATCAGTCCAAGGAAAACGGGTGAATTTGATTCACATGGGAGGTCACACCTGGTACAAAGTCTTCAGACATAGTCACAATGAGCACTCACCCTGGGACTCAAGTACCCTTAAGGTGAGGGGTGTTACAGACATGTGATCATGCCTGCTGGCCTCCTATTAGCTAGGGCAGGTACATTACATAGTTGCAGCAGGTCCACTTGTCTCACCAAAACTACCCTACAGATTCTAAACCTGTTTAAAGTGGATTTGGTGGATATATCTGTATGCTCCAGGTATGTAGATACATGCTCTCTATATGTTTTCTGTGGACACTTTGTATTAGGTGAATATATGAAAAGGTGAAAAGTAAATATATGTATTAATTATCCACCGAATACAAAGCGTCCATAGAAAACAAATGGTGTTCGTGTATCACCATACCCAGAGCATACGTATATGTTGTATGCTCCAGGTAGCAAAATCCGGAGCATACGAAAATAACAGTGCGTATGAGAAAAATAGTGTGTATAAATGAGCTAATATCAGTACACAACTTGTCGGGCAAAAGTGGATAATAAATACAATATAGGCTGGTTTTAGATAAAAGCGGTTGTTTACTAAATATACCCATGCCATTTATACCGTAAGTACGCACCGTTTCAGCATATAACGGAAAAATATCGTACGGAACAGTGCTCCGTACGGGAAAATAGGGAAGACTTCCATTGACGTAAATCAAAATATTAGTTGTTAAGCCAAATAAAATTAATTACTTCTTTTTTTTAATTTCAGGTATATAGTAAATGTACAACGACCTACCATGCTTTTACAAGCCACAAAACTCGATAATAATCTACGGTTTGTACGGAACTCGGCGAAAACGCCTCGTTCCTACAAACCCCAAATGAAGAACTGTAAAAACAGAATTTGAAATCGCAATAGAAAAAAAAAAAAAAAATTGGCATCTCGTTTTGTAGCTTGTACAGCATGGCCAGGTCGTTCTATATAAATACTCCTTGGATTTGACCCTACGCAATATCCTCGCATGCGCTCAGATATTACTACGCGTCAACTCCTCGGAGCATACTACCGCTTGTATCTGAAACCAGTCATTATTGTGTATCTATATTTATATGCCAGCAGAATGTGGCCTACTGGACTGAGTCAGCTGGTCTGCTAGTCGGCTGCGAACTCTGTGACACGATTCTAATCTGACAGCGATCTGAACGTCTGCCGACGCCCGCGGGCCAGTTTCCCGCCAAAAGACCATCTCCCAGTACCACGTGACCCACGAGACCCCCCCGGGCACCCCCCCCCCCCTCACCCACCCTCCCACCATGCCGCGTGCTGACTGGGGGCGGTTTAATAAGGCATGCCCACCGTGATATGTCTTATGTTTATTAATTTAATTTCTTTTATTTTTCTATTCAATAACAAATTAACAACATCAAGCAATCGCCTAAAGACACTCTTCCTCGCATGAGTCACAGAAAAAGACAATTACAAGAACAGACAGAACATACAAACACTTACAAATAAACATAATTCTTAAGGTTGAATAGCAATATGGGAACTTAGGCTTTCAGAGGAAATAATGAGGTCACGCTCAGGGTTAGGATTCCACTCACTCACTAATGAATGTGTATAATTTACAGGACAAGAAACCTTCAGGGATATTCTTTACTAAATACATAAAATGCTGATTCGTCCTTATTTGTTTCAGAAATTGTACAACGATGGAGAGTAAACATGTTGCCTAAGGGATACATCATTATGCTATGTGTGAGTGTTCACGTGTTTAAAAAAAATTTAAGATTTAATATTCATATCGTCAGTGAATTGAACTACCTGTATTCCGCTTTGTGATCAATAAAGATAGTGTAGCTCATATATAAAAAAAACCCCACATAATTCATAGATCCCGCTTAGATTCAGCCTGCCTTGGTAAAACGATTCCATAATGCACAGTTTAAGCAAGTTTTTACTAAGGAAATATTGTGTTACACAATCACCGAATTCGGCTATGAAATACTCAATTCAAAAATCGGGGCCCACCGTACTAGTTTTTGATTTAGAGATCAATATTATGATAATATCATAAAAGAACATATGTATATTCTAAAGTCACATAAGTTAATTACATTATAGATGTACAGTAAAACCCCGCTTCTGGGACACCCCGCTTAAGGGGTCACCTTGCTCGGAACGGAGGGTGTCCCCTTAAGGGGGTTTATACTGTACCAAAACAATCAAGTAATACAAGTAATGCAAAGCCGATCTTCTGATCACTTAAGGATATTTACTTTACTTTAAGGCCCTTACAAAAACAATAATATTTGAATCAATACAGAATCTGTAAAAAACGAATCCAACTGTCATTTATGAGGATTGCATTGTATATTGCAAAAACTCATCTTGATACACGATTGTCAAAGAAGTATGTCTACCTTTTTATATGTGAACATACATATACAAAACCTTGTTGTTATATAAGATAGACCAATTAGGCAGGACCATGAAAACCAACCCAATAACAGGGCAGAGGTCCAAGCCTGTTTGTTGAGTTAGCAAGGAAAAGATTTGTAAGAGAAATGATATGTAGAACACAATATTTGACTCAATAAAGAAACAAACTTTAGTTGATCTCCTGATCACACATTAGTTAATTGACCCTGTTATAAGAGATCTTCTTTAACTCGCATCTTAAACAAGACACCTCTTGGTAAAAACTAAGTTCCTTTAGATAGCGATCCCCTTTAAAGGTATATATCGGACAATTTGTCTTGAAAATTAAAACCCATGTCAATTTCCTGGAAATTGAGTATGATGATCTTCAAGTGTTACCAAAAAAGATCAATTTAAGTTAATTTTAGTTTTTGACCCAAACGACACGACGACGCTACGTCTGTGTGGTATGAGACGGAGGGAGATGTATCTGACTGTCTCAAAATAGGGTCTGTCGACAGATTTACCCGAACCCGGAGTTTGGTAACATTATCTCTCCTTTGTCAAACCTTTGTCAAACACCGTCGGTCCATTTTGTTAGTGTTTCTTTCACTTTTCAGTCTGCCCACTCAAGTATGTGTGTGGGTGTATATATATATATATATATATATATATATATATATTTTTATATATATATATATATATATATATATATATAAATATATATATAGCTCTTGTTGCTTCCTGCTTTCTCTCTGCCCTCTCCCCCTCACCCTGCTCTGTCTCCTCTCAAACTATCTCACTTCCTTCTTCCTCTCCCAGCCTTATTCTCTGTGTCATTCTCTGTGTCATTCTCTGTGTCATTATCTGTCTCATCCTCTGTCTCTATCTCATTCTCTATCTCATTCTCATTATCTGTCTCATTCTCTGTCTCTATCTCATTCTCTGTTTCATTCTCATTCTCTGTTTCATTCTCATTCTCTGTCTCATTATCTGTCTCATTCTCATTCCCATTCCCATTCTCTGTCTCTGTCTCATTCTCTGTCTCATTCTCTGTCTCATTCTCTCTCTCTGTCTCACTCTCATTCTCATTCTCTGTCTCTGTCTCATTCTCATTATCTGTCTCATTCTCATTCCCATTCCCATTCTCATTCTCTGTCTCTGTCTCATTCTCTGTCTCATTCTCATTCTCTGTCTCATTCTCATTCTCTGTGTCATTCTTTGTGTCATTCTCTGTGTCATTCTCTGTCTCTATCTCGTTCTCATTATCTGTCTCATTCTCATTCTCATTCCCATTCTCATTCTTTGTATCATTCTCTGTCTCATTCTCTGTCTCATTCTATGTATCATTCCCATTCTCATTCTCTGTCTCTGTCTCATTCTCTGTCTCATTCTCATTCTCATTCTCTATCTCATCCTCTGTGTCATTCTTTGTGTCATTCTCTGTGTCATTCTCTGTCTCTATCTCGTTCTCATTATCTGTTTCATTCTCATTCTCATTCCCATTCTCCTTCCCATTCTCATTCTCATTCTTTGTATTATTCTCTGTCTCATTCTCTGTGTCATTCTATGTATCATTCTCATTCTCATTCTCTGTCTCAATCTCTGTCTCATTCTCTGTCTCATTCTCATTCTCTGTCTCATGCTCTGTCCCATTCTCATTCTCATTCTCTGTCTCATTCTCTGTCCCATTCTCTGTCCCATTCTCTGTCTCATTCTCTGTCTCATTGATTCAGATATTGCTATTACTACAATATTAGAATAGATTATACTTTTTTCTATAGTAAACCCATGCCATTTTCTTCAAACTTTCACAGATTGTAGTAATTGCGTTGTATTATACCTTTGAATATGAAAGAAATATAAATCACTGTCCTTATTATCAAAAGAGTTGAAGAAAATATATTTATCAGTACATTCCCTATATACATCAGGCAAATATAAATGGGCGTATTTTACCGATTGGTTTAGGGGTATTCATTTTTGTGGTATTCATTTGGTAATACAAGGAACAAATTTGAACGGATGAATTTCTATATGAAACGAAATCATCAGGTGGCGCCACTGCGAATTGTAGGATTTGCCTTTAATACACCCTTATTAATACAGTGGTTGTTTACATGCCTTGAATAGACCCTAAATTATACAGCGGTTGTTTATATGCCTTTAATGCACCCTAAATAAACAGGGGTTGTTTATATTAGATGAATATTATTGCTGGTCAGTCCGAACCGTCGTTTGATCCATAGCCTTTACTAATCGTCTTAAATCTTGCCCTCTGTTAGTGTACTGTGTACTTGTTGACCGGCCACATTTATCAGCCCCTTGCCTATGACCATGCATCAAGCCATTCTTTAGAGCGTGCTTGCACGTTCTATATACATTGCCTAGAGGTTAGAGTGGTCACATGTAGACTTCCAGCGTTATAACAATAGGGACTATTTCCTTTTGTCGAACTATTTCCCCGCATACAATGATGGACTATTTTCCCGTATACCATAATGGACTATTTTCCCGTATACCATGGCTTTGAGGCCGTATACCGCAGATTTGAATCCGTATACAATGGTTATGCCATCTGATAGTTTTTAAACAACGAGTAGTGCTTTACTAAATCCCCCATTTCCAACGTTATGGAGAAATTCTATATGATGGGTCATAAAATCATAGACAATGTAATGAATGACAATTCAGAAGAATAGTTATGATAAACTGATTTAGATATAGACAATAATCGATGGTTTTGTGGACAGGCGGCCGTAAACCACGAGGGGTTGACGCGTAGTAGTACACGAGCAACTGTCCACAAAATCATCGTTTGTTGCATTTGTTATCCATCATTTCGAATAAATTAAACCTAGTACATGTAATTGCTATATTACAGGGTATAACAATAGGGACTATTTCTTTGCTCTATAGCAAAAGGGACTATCTCCACTGTATACCATGGTTTTGAGGCCGTATACCACAGTTATGGTTTCTGACACTATTTATATACGGCATATAGCCTATGATCCATGGGCGTCGCCATGACGCCCCCCGAGTAGGTGTTCCTCACTAAAGTAGGTGAAAAAGTAGCTGTTCTTCACTAATGGTGGTACAAAAGAAGTGAGTGATAATTGGGAAATGTCACTTTTTTTGCCTTGCTCACATATGTAAATAATGTGTTCCATGTGAAAAATATCATGTCCTGGGTTTTAGCATTATATCTTCCTGCTCTGGGATCGGTGTAGAGAGTCAAAGGAACCTTGGTAAAACATTGAAAGGCAGCTGAATTTAGTAAGAACAAAGAGCCAGAATACAGGTTTTATCCCCCGACCACCTAGTGACTGCTTCATGAACTGACAATGGCTCTGTCCCCTATAATGGGCCGTGGTTTACTGAATCCCCCTACATTTTCAATGGTGGCTTTGTATACGATGGATAATAATGGAGATTTCCTCATACTTGTGGTAAGTATGAGATGTCTAATGATAATATCAAGAAGAATAGTTATGATAAACTGATTTAGGTCTGGTAAGTATGAGATGTCTAATGATAATATTAAGAAGAATAGTTATGATAAACTGATTTAGGTCTGGTAAGTATGAAACGTCTGATGATAATGCTGGGCCGGATACATCTAGATGCTAATTACACTCACCGCACGTGGTTATTTAAGCCGCTGCCTCAGTATAGATCACTATGATTACACACACACATGAAGGCTTTCCTAATCCTTTTGTACCCAATGAGACACATTACCTTTGACATCATGCGATGCGAAAAGTCAATTGAAGACTCACACATAAACGTTTAATGAGTATGTCCATTTTAAAATGATAGATATACCCTTAAATGATTATAGTAATGTATATCACTATGTTTATTGTATGCTATCAAGTTTGCATTTGAGGGTTTCTTCTGTGTTGTTTATTATCATTTACCTATATGCGAATGTCTCACTTTTAGGCCTGGCGTTCACCTACTATGATAGAAATTTGGACCTACCAATATGGCACAGATACAAAAAGCAAATATATGAGACATATCTGGAAGGTGCAAAATGATAGACAAATGTCTAGACATGCCAATCCACCACACATCGTAAGGGTTTCTTTTTGTGCCTAATTGCAGAAATAAGGTCAACTGCCCCGATATGAGGTGACCTTCCGACGCGATTTTGATTTTTTTATCAGGAGGTGCATCGTAGACCGTATCGGAGCCATATCGTAGTATGGCCTAAAAGTATGGATCCCGTTGGTCACTGAGTGACGAAAGAATATCCATACGTCCCTCTGTACCACGTGACTTGTTGAGGCAATGAAAAGTGAGTTGTAAAATGGCGTTTTAGTGATTTCTGAGGTACATGATAGCAGGGAGACAAAGTGTGTGTGTTTTAATTACATCTGTTCCTTGTTGTTTTGGTCAGAAACATCCTCCTCGTTCTTCGAACTCTGTGAATATTTCTTACAAAAACAACTAGGAACAGATTCCATTCAGTCACACTAACCATGTCTCCAGATACTGGAATATGATCAAACAATGAACTACCAGAGCGACTATGGCTCCGTTATTAGAGATCAATACCCCACGCAAAACTACATACACTAGAAACGTTATCTACTACGAAGCCCAGCTCTGGAATAACTTAAAACCTGAAATCAGAAATACTGACACATTGGATAACTTTAAAATACTTCAAAAACGGTTTTTACTAACGAAAATACAAAACTACAAAACTATGGCTCTCGCGTTTTCCCTTCAGCTTATACCCTCTCTGCGAATTTTGATGTAAAGCAAAGTATTCAACTATACATTGTACTTACTATCTGTGTATAACCATTGAATTACTCTGTACATCATTAGGTTACAACTGCTTTTATAATGTCATTTCCCAAGATACTTTTTCGGAAGGGTTCCACTAGGTCGTTTTAAAGCCTCTCTCGTCTGTGTACTTTTTTCAGAATTTGTACATAAGTTGCGCATTATCTGCGACAATCCAGACAAACTGTGCTAAGGAATACTCTTTAATCTGCGCATACATTGAAACCAGTTGTAATAGCTGAGTATGATCCCAGTCTAAATAAAAAGTTAAAAAAAAAGAAAAAAATCAATATATACCATGTGCACGAATGTCTCACACTTCCTGACCAACGATGTGGATTCCGTTCCACACACTGTGCACGAACGATTCTTTTTCTAGGCTCGTACATGAAGACCCTTTCCTGTATGCCATAGATATCCAAGGACGATGTGGGTCAACTTCATGGATGACCTTATGGACGGCTGATACTGTCATAGCGAACAAACTTGAATATGATGAAACAATGACCCTTGTACAAGGTACAGAAATGGGTCTTCATGTACGAGCCTAGATAATTCAAAGGGCTCCAGCTTTTCACGAGTAACTGCGATGGATTCATTGTGATTTAGTAAAGTCACCCTGCAAAAACAACCTGGACTCCATATCGAGAATAAAAGGTGGGAAAAGTAAAGATGGCGGGGACAGCGTTGGAGGCACACACATCACCCGTGTTTATTTAAAACTAGTCACACACATCCTGACAATGGACTCCTCAGGGCATTTTACTGAGCTCTGAAGCATCTTCCGTTCGCAGTATTACCATATATGTGCTGTAAACGAAGAATCAAGGTAGAAATGGAATCTTGCGCTAAGTGTGGGAGTGGTCGATGGGAGGGGGTTAAGTAGACTTGCCCAAGTCTTTGATCATGAACATTCATTAGATGATTTATCAAAATCAGAATAAAGTTCATTATAGTATGTATCCTCCTCTGACTAGCCCATGAATCAAAGACTTGTCCACTATGAACAGAATCTCCTGTTTATGACCCCAAGCCCCTCCCTGTAACCCTACAACTCCTCCTACCCTTCCCCCTCCCCTCATCCAGTTTCCTAGCCGCCTGTGTTGTCGTAGAAATATATTTCGCCTGCTCCTGACTAACCTGATTGAGATCAAAGTGAGAGGGTATCAATCTCCCAGCAGATATCCTGACCAGTAGCCAGGATATCTGTAAGGAAAGTGTTGGGAATACTGGAGTTAAACAGCGCCAGAAATCGGACACCATTACCGATTGTACCAGTTTCCCAGCAAGGAGGGTAGCCATAAGATGAAGGGACTGGAGCCAGTCTAGGGGTTAAGCTTTATGACTGCAGCAAGAGTTGTTGCCATCAGGGCCGAATTTAAACATCAGGTGATATTTTTCTGATATCGTGGGCGTTTAGGGAGACCATATATGAAGATCCCAGGTATGGAAAATAATGCAAGGCAAAGTGAAAACATCACGCGACAGCAATCATTTTACAACGGGGGTGGATGGGTTTTTATCTGGGGCCAGTTTCCATTTGGAATGAGTCACTATTCTGTCGCCGTGTATAGATCGATGGAACACTAATCAGTCCGGCTTTGAATTCCCTCAGGGCTGCTCCTAGACTGGCCCCAGTCCCTTTATCTCACCCCTGGTTCAAGTGTAGCCAGAGGAATAACGTTAGAAAGTAATACTCAACGATCACCCTGGTAAAATGACAATACTATGCCATGCTCGTGGTGGAGTGAATACGAGAGGACGTCATAGACGATTGACCAATCAGCAGCCAGGATTTCAGAGGAAGCCAAGACAAGGCAATCGATTTAAACGTCCTTAACAGTGAAAGGGGTGAGATAAATCCAGAACCGCACTTGAATCATAAAATGATCAATAGCCCACTCATTTGAATAGGCCATAATCGTAACTCAGCTCTGTCTTGCTTACGATAAGGGTACATCCAAACTCATGGAGTATTGTGTATTTATATGATCCTCGATGCAGTTCCATATAAATACCCCTCCAACTACCCCAACCCTTGTCACCCTGATACTGGGCCCAGTCCCTGTAACCCTCCACCCACCCCACCCCTCCTCACCATGATACAGGCTTCAGTCCCTGTACCCCTCCACCTACCCCATCCCTCCTCACCGTGATACAGGCTTCAGTCCCTGTGCCCCTCCACCTACCCCACCCCTCCTCACCGTGATACAGGCTTTAGTTCCTGTACCCCTCCACCGACCCCACCCCTCCTCACCGTGATACAGGCATCAGTCCCTGTACCCCTCCGCCTACTCCACCCCTCCTCACAGGGATACAGGCTTCATACCCTGTACCCCTCCACCTACTCCACCTCTCCTCGCTGTTATACAGGTTTCAGTCCCTGTACCCCTCCACATACCCCTCCCCTCCTCAACGTGATACAGGTTTCAGTCCCTGTATTCCTCCACCTACCCAACCCCTCCTCACAGTGATACAGGCTTTAGTCCCTGTACCCCTCCGCCTACTCCACCCCTCCTCACAGGGATACAGGCTTCATACCCTGTACCCCTCCACCTACCCCACCTCTCCTCGCTGTGATACAGGCTTCAGTCCCTGTACCACTCCACCTACCCCTCCCCTCCTCAACGTGATACAGGTTTCAGTCCCTGTATTCCTCCACCTACCCAACCCCTCCTCACAGTGATACAGGCTTTAGTCCCTGTACCCCTCCGCCTACTCCACCCCTCCTCACAGGGATACAGGCTTCATACCCTGTACCCCTCCACCTACCCCACCTCTCCTCGCTGTGATACAGGCTTCAGTCCCTGTACCACTCCACCTACCCAACCCCTCCTCACAGTGATACAGGCTTTAGTCCCTGTATCCCTCCACCTACCCCACCCCTCCTTACCGTGATACTGGCCCCAGTCTCTGTACCCTTCCACCTACCTCTAACCTTCCTCACCGCGATACCACGACCTTCACCCTGACCTCCTTACATAGTGTTAATAGCACCTTGGGATGGTTCTACAGTCTATAGTTGACCTGAATTTCTTTGGCCAAAACTATCCTCCAGGGGAAAGTTTATCTTATTAAATTTTGTTGAATAATTTAATGAATGTCCATATGTAAGGACGAGAGCAAGTCTAGGATCCCCCCCCCCCCCCTCTGTAGAATTCTACCAGAATAACCCAGTAGCTAACGTTGTGTAAGACCTTAAAGTATTCCAGTGACCGTGAGATATGCTTATTATCAGACTGGTGTGATACAACCGCAGAACTGAAAAATGGGACCTAAAGGGTTCGTTCCACCAGCACGATGGATTTGCCAAATCATAACTTGATATATCTTGTTACATCTTATGATATCACGATATGCCTTACCTGCTTTGCCACGACACATCATGCGCGATGGTTTATGTATTCTTTCGCGATGATGTGTGTATATTTTGGTGCTCCACCACTGTGACACCTTGTGATCTATTGCTGACATATTGCGGCATATCACGATCTATCGCAGCATGAGCACGGCAAAGGTGCTTGACCAAACTGATGGTTTGCGGCAAAAATGCACACGATTAGTCAAAACCTAGGGAGATTTTGCAAGACATCCAAATAGTGACAAATCTCGCTATTACTTGTGTGTTGGTGGAACCAGCACTTAACAATATCTATTCCACAGAAAATTACTCTTTTATTCTTCTCTGCAGTCAAGAAATAGAGAAGTGAATCCTTTTTAACTAACCTTTTTGAATGTATTTGATGAATAGGCATCCCTGTACTACGCTAGTTACATGACAGAAATAGGCTCATTTTATAGTAATAAATATAAAACAAGTCGAAAAGGAACCACAAATAACAGCATTTCACAGTTGCCCATTCGCGTGTGTTCAAGTTTGTCACAGCTAAAATAAACGCTACAAACCGATTAAGCCTATCCTAAAAAAAGCCAGTGAGCCATGACGTTGTGATCCGAATGAGTTGACACATGCGAACCACAACGGGTCAGGGTAAATGAAACAAGTGGACCGTAACCAAGCCTTACCATTCACCTCACGACCCTCGATCAAAGGTACATTGTCAGGTGGGAGGGTGTCGCTTATAAGCACCACTCACATATTTTAACTATTAGTCACATTAAACAAACCTAGATTATGCACCGTTATTGATGAGTTTTAAACAAAGCGAATAAGATATAAAAAAAGATTATGGACATAAACATTTATAATGTAGATGTATTTAGCTAGACCATAGTAAATAAGTTTTAAAAAGCGAATAAATACACTAAAATATGTAAAAAAAAAAAAAAAAATTAAAATTCCATAAACCTTTTATAATGTAGATGTATTTAGCTCAGCCATGGTAAGTTAATCTCTCATGAGATGTGCGCCGATTGATGTTTCAAGTGGAAAACACACTCTACAGTTTCTTTTCCATAAATTAACTCCTTTAATCGTAAGCTAGTCTTAACGTGTCTCAGGCGAATCTGCGCAGAGCGTCGACCATCAGAGCAGGATTTATAGATGGGTATGGTGGTAATTAGTGGGAATTAATCCTAAAGCCCAATGCACATCTACCGATTCAAGACTAAGCGATTAGTTCTCATATCATATAAGAGTTGGTGAACTTGTCCCAGGCGAAATACATGATGTCTCTGCCCGTGTCGGCCATTGAATCAAGTGCCATTTACCAACATTCTGTTATCGGCGACTAGATTTATCGACATGTTGACAAACTTTTGGCCACCGGTTTAGGAACTTAGAAATTACAACTTGTCGGCGACAAAATAACATCTGAAGGAGGTGGTTCACTAATCATTAACCCTTGCCTAGCTGTCCTACATCTACCGTCTACGGCTGACTCTGTTAAGACCCCTTTCTGTACCTCGTACAAGGGCTATCGTTCAATGATACTTAAGTTCGTTCGCTAGGACAGTCTTAGCCGTTCATAAGGTCATCCAAATGTGTTGAATAAAGTTGACCCACATCGTCTTTTGGTCTCTATGGCGTCCAGAAAAGGGTCTACATGTACGATCCTAGATTATTAAACGGGCCCCTGGCAGAGTCGCATCGCGCTAATATAATTCCATGCACTCATATGTAACTGGCGGGTGCTAGATTTTCACAAGATATGACTGCTGGTCAAAGTAGGGTATTGTAATAACAAGGCTGTCTAAACTTAGTTGATAATTGTCTTGGGTTTTCCATAGATGGAGGCAGTTAAATAATGGCCAAACCCACCAATGCATTATTGTGGAGCAACTTGTGGTAGGGCCTATCTATTATCCATCTTTTCCCTGACAAGTGGCGTACCAATATTAGTTCATTGAGGCACGCATTATTTTTTTCAGATGCACTATTTTTCCGAATGCGCTGGGTTTTGTAGCCCGGAGCATGCAGCATAACTGTATGGTGACACATCCTATGTACTTCCTATAGACACTTTGTATTTGGTGGATAATAATAAAAGATAAAATGTTAGAAACAGGGTAGATTATTTACCAGTGCATGACAACCCTATATCATTTAGAAATGTATCTGTTTCTTTATGGCTGCTAAAATACTTGTGTGTATATATCCTGTACAAGTTGAAAATAAAATATTCTCCACAATAAAAAAAAAAAAAAAGAAGATAAAATGTGATCCTTACGATTATTCAGGAAATATCATTATTATTTTTTATCATAAGAGCAAGAGATTTCAAGACATCTCGTACAGCTTGTATGCGTTCAGAAATCTTAACATTGGTAATCAATCACAACATTGGTAATCTTATGTGGTCATATACTTGCCCCTCTTAATTTTTGTTTACTGGATTTTGAATAATTCTTTTTCTTTTTCTCGTTATTTTCACAAAATATCATTAATGGGTTTTATCAATGTATTATGCTCACATTCTTAGTCTCCGAATGCTAAAAATACGTTGCCATTTAATTGTTTGGCTGAATGCTTTGTGTAACAGTACAGATAAAGCACACCATCCGCATATGGAAAAAGGTTTACTGATGAAAATTTAGAAATAATATTTATATAGATAGATCTGACTATGCTGTACGTGCTACAAAACGAGATGGGTAATTGTTGGTTTTATGGGACAAGGGCCCAGGCTGAGTTCCGTAAATAACATCAATTCCCATCGAGATTTGTAGCATGTACAAGCATGGTGGGTCGTCACATATTCATTATACCCAAGATTAATCAAATCTTACCATATATTGGCATAGAAGACATGTCAGCGTGAAAGCCCACACACTTAAAAACACTCCAGTGTTATTCAGTTATCATTCCGCTAGTGCCTACAGTGTAGGCTTACAGAGCTTGTGGTTCATTTCGTCAACTGATAGTTTTGATACATACATACATATGGATAAGAATGACCATAACACCGTCAATCTTATTCAACCTTAAATTCAAGTATGTTATCTCAGATACATGTTTGCTAATACTAAATAGGTTTACGTCTTGAATGATTTACTAGTAGATTATATACAAAATTCAGTCATTTTCTGGACGGTGTTTCACTGTAGCTACTTTTAATTTTGGTTATTCAATTTGGCTTTAAGTGTTTTTTTTTTACATAGCGTACAGACACTGCTGATATTTCAATGTGTCTAGTATAACAGTGTACTGCACATGGTTCAGTACACAATTTATTCTGCATAAGAAGTTGCAGTACGTAATTATCAAATATACGGCATCATGGGTATATATATATAATGATATATAGTGAACGTCTTAATAATTAGATACATATTTACGGACATATATACGCAAACCTAACGGACATTATAGCTAGTTGTGCAATTAAGTGTATGCTACCCAACAGGCCCAAAAGTTGTAAACAGTGTTGGGAGAATGAATTTATCTTCGTGTGTACTCAAACAGAAACAGACTTCAGCAATCCCTGATGCGACACTTGTCAACAGTCTACCAAACTTCTGTTGAATCATTTCATTTTAAAGTGAGCCACTTAGAAAAATCTCTCACGATGAGGTGCTTGTAGGGTAATAAATAATTTTTAACATAAATCAATTTGGTGTCTTTTCAAAGAGTACCCAAAGAGCCACGGTTATGCTGGAGTAAAAATAACCATGACTATAAATAACGCAAAAATAGATAGTTTCATGGATGGCTAGGGCTGTATACAGGAAAGTCAGAGCAAGTCAGTGGCACAGACCACATTCCATGGTGGAGTTTAGCTGTGGTCCCCCTTTTTCCTAAAGCTGATTACAGTAGTTAACATCCAGCCACGGAAAGTTAGAAAGGTAGAGGTGGTAGTGATGGCATGGATGTTGTCTTTAGGGACTTTTTATTAGCACAAAACCTACATGTGGCAGTAGCTGGGGTAATGGAACACCTGGGGATGGGTGATGACTAAAATTTACTGAAACACTGTACAGTAAAACCCCGCTTAAGAGGACACCCTCAGCTCCAAGCAAAGTAGCCCCTTAAGTGGGGTTAAAATAAAATAAATAAAAATTTTGTTCCAAGCAAATTTTCTCCTTAAGCGGGGTTGCCCCTTAAGCGAGGTGTCCCAGAAGCGGGGTTTAACTGTACAGGGTCTTCTTTACAGGGTATCCCCGTAAGTGGGATGTTCCCTTAAGTGGGGTTAAGAAGTATTCTGTACCAAAATAACTGAATCCTTACGTGGGGTGTCATCATAAGTTGGGTATTCCCTTAATCGGGTTAAATAAACTCTCAAAGAAGTGAAGAATTTCAGAGCAAGTTGTCCCTTTCAGTAGGGTGTCTCATTAAGTGGGGTGTTCCCTTAAGCAGGTTTAGATTAACTCTCAATAGAGTGAAAATTTTCTATTAAATGGGGTGCCTCATTATGCAGGGTGTCTCGTTAAGTGGGGTGTCTCATTAAGTGGGGTATCCCATTAAGCAGGGTGTCTCGTTCAGCAGGATTTCTCATTTAGCAGGGTGTCTCATTAAATGAGTTGTCTCATTAAGCAGGGTGTCCCATTAAGCGGGGTGTCTCATTAAGTGAGGTGTCTCGTTAAGCGGGGTATCTCTGAAGCGGGGTTTTACTGTAGTCCGGTCCTCTCCCCGCTCCATACTGAGGACAGACCCGGGGTGACGGCGGGTGAACGTAAACACGAGAAGCTACATCCATAACATGTCTGTCAAAAGTGACACAAGACCTAACCACGGTGACTGTGGTCTTTGTTGATTATAGTCTGTGTGACAGTGTGACAGTCAAGAACACAGGTTGTATGACACCAGGGAAAGACAAAACATGGCACCTCATAGTTTATAGTATCAGAAAAATCATCCTTGTGGTAGTGACTCGTATTCGATAACCTGAGGTGTATCATATACAGTATTTGTAGACTGGGGTGATACTAAAGAGGAAACCTCTGAAATGTTACAGTCAGAGGTCGTATACCATCGAGTTTGAATTGTGTAGTAATTCACAAGGCAAAGCTGCATGAATTATGTAGCGATTCAAACGAGATGGGATCAAGCTCTGACCATAAAGTTGAATGGGTTTCTGAATTTATCTCAACCCTCACATTGACTAATTGGCTAATATAACCCCCCATCGACTATTCTTTCATTATACTCCATGGGCGTTGAGTACGAGTTCACAATGTTAAGTCTATTCGGGAAAATACCAGGGGTGAGATAAAACATGATTCATCTTGGGATTATTCTTATAACATTTCCTAAATCCACCACATACTGTGACAAATTACAACGTTAGGGTCACGCCCAACTACAACGGTAGGGTCACGTTCGGGTTCGGGTTTGTTGATCAAAGTTACTTCTATGATCTTCAAATCTGTGTTATACGGCCTCATAGCCATGGTATACGGGAAAATAGTCCCTTTGTACTATAGAGCAAAGAAATAGTCCCTACTGTTATAACCTATAATATGGCAATTACTGGGTTAGATTTATTCGAGAAGATGGGGAATAAATAAAGATACCACAAACGATGGTTTTGTTTGATAGGCAGCTCTGTAAACCACTCGAGGTTGATGTCATAATTCACTCGCTAGCGCTCGTGTATTACTATAGAGGAAACCAATGAAAGTCCAGAGAGGCCATTATTATGTTGAAAACAAGACCTGTAGCCAAAAGGAAATGAATAGGTGGGATGGTATTGTAGAGGAAACCTATGAAAGTTTAGGGTCAGAGCTCGTCTCCCATCAAGTTTGAATCGCGTAGTAATTCACAAGGCGAAGCCGCGTGAATTACGTAGTGATTCAAATGAGAATTTATCTAACCCTTAATATTGACTAATGGGCTAACATTTCTGACCTTATCACCCATTGGATACTTTTCCTGAATATCTAATGGCGTTAGATACGAGTTCCCAATGTTAAGTCTATGGAGAAAAAATACCAGGGGTGAGATATTATCGTTTATCGTCTATTTACTCAATAGAATCTAGCAGGTGGTGATGGACCCTATTCGTAGCGACAGACCATCATTCATAACTAACTAGTAACAACAGTTACTGGAGTCAAATGACCCAGAAACCATAACGAACATTACATTACAATAAACCAAACACCTAGGCAATTAGCCTCAACATTAACCATTGTGACCTGTTATGATGTACCAAGACTGCTGTGAATCATGTTACCCAAGAGCAACCTTGACCTGTGCTGTCCTGTATTATTGTCCCACGTATGTCCTGTTTATGTCCTGTATTGTTGTCTCTCTGTAAATTTGTTACAAGACGACTCAAGGAAGAACGCCCTGTATAGGGTGATTGTACTGTCTTTATTTAAAAAAAAAAAAAAAATAAATAAATAAATAAATAAAAAAAAAGAAAAAAAAAAAGACCAAGTGTGAGTCCTGTTCTCCAGGTAGACCATGTACGTACGACACATGAAAATGTTTACGATGTAAAAAGTGGGGCATATGATTGATTTAGAATGTGTTGTGAGGGGTCGACATTCCACACAGTGTCTGAGTATTGTCAGGTCTGATAAACATGACTACAACTTGGTGCCACTGTACTTCAGTATCAAATAGTCGGTAAGGGTGCAGTGTATATGGGGGGCATCCACCAACCACGACAAGGCTACGACAATGGCTTCAGCGACAAGGCCCACGATTGGCCTACGATAGGAGGTGTTGTCGTGGTTGGTGGACCCCAGTTCCCGACAAAATTCTATGACAAGGCCGTGATTGGAAGCTTGTCGAGAGCCTTCCGACAAGGCTACGACAATATCGACCATGTTCGATTTTTCCCACAACTGGACTCCTGTCGTGGAGTGTCATCGCGTGTCGGGAGCGTGTGGCAGAGGTCTACGATAGGAAACCTTGGTGGAGCGTGCACTACCTGACGACAAGCCTGCGACAAGCGCCGATTGGAACTTTCTTGTCTGCGCTTGTCGTAGCCTTGTTGTGGTTGGTGGACGCCACCCTTAACCTTGTTTCCATTGGCCGACTAAACCGGTGAAGATTTTTTTGAGTTACCCTAATAGTCTGTCGAAGGTGCCACTGACTGTACATCAGTATCAATTTATCAGTGAGGGTGCATTGTATACACAGTTTCTACTGTATTATCCGGGTATAAACAGATTTAATTGACATTGTTACATAACCTATGCAAAATTAATTGGTAAACATTCTCTGCAGGTGTATTTTCCATTCACCGATCTGACGTCAGTCTACTAAAAAAATCTATCGGTGATTCCCGACTGCAGATCGGTACCAAATAGTCGGCAAATGGAAAATGGCTTGGAATGGAAAACACACTGTACGATTTCATCATCTCAGGCGAATTTGCACTGGGCGTTGACCATCACAGCGTGAAACCAGAACAGGGGTGGTAGGAGTTAGTCCTAGAGTGGGATTCACACGATGAGATTCATGTACCTCAAAGTGTGTTTGTCTGAGACAAATCCTGTTGAGATTCGGTACTGGAACACAATCTCCTTGTCTAAATTATAGGGTTCCATTTTGCTGAGACAAGTTTTTTTTCGTGTAATTGTAACAGAATCTCATGAGATTTTAATTTTAAACAGGGTTAAAATTTAGAGGGACATTTTGGTGAGATAAATGTCCTTAATTGTACCTATTCATATGGGGAAGTGCTGTGAGTCGGCGACTGTGTAACCGTGTATGGGGAGACTAAATACCTGGTAAGTCTTCCCATGTGAATTGAATCCGCCATGTTTCCCTGAGACAGTAGAGCACCTCAATCTGTGAAACTTTGTACCTAGCGGGAAATAGTCGGCGACTGGTAAAAAGGTGTGAAGTAAATCAGTCTCAGGTAGATTTGTCCCTACGTGTGAATCTCACATAAGGAATTCTGTCCACACTGTACAAAAGTATTACGATTTTCTTCCCAACCGACTGTGTTACTGTTCTAGTCGCCAGACAAGTTGGGGGCACTATTCAGCAAGAGACTGACCACTTATCTGTGTGTGGTACCCCCAGTAACTCCTCACCCAGCGATTAAATATGCTAATTAGGCCGATATCAGTACACACCACGGGGGTATTTCTTAAACTCTGTTGTCACCAACAACGGGAAGGAACAGGTTCCTTAATTTATCTGTCCCGATTTCGGAACATCCGACTGCAGTTTATCGGGGACAAAGGTACATGTCTACAGGGGGCATTCTTTATTCTTACGCCCAATACACATCGAACGATTCAGGATTGAACGATTAGTTCCCAAATCATATAGGAGTAGGTGATCTTGTCCCAGGCGAATTTCGTAATACCTCAGCCTGTGTCAGCAAGCCAATCAAGTGCAATTTACCAATATTCCGCTGTCAGCGACTAGATTTATCAACGTCCTGATACACTTTTGGCCACCGATTTAGGAACAAAGAAACCACAACTTGTCGGCAACAAAATCACATCTGAAGGAGGTGGTTCACTAATCGTTGCCTGACCCTTGCTTAGCTGTGCTACATCTACCGACTGTGGCCGACTCCGTTAGGATGCCTTGCCTGAGACAAATTACCGTCCATTTGTCGCGGACAAAGGTACATAAATATTTGAAATTGGTAGATAGGCATTGGGCTTTAGGCAAATTCCTGGAGGGTGTGCTACACTGATCGACTCGTTACGATGATCAGCTTACGATTGTTCCTTTGTTTGCGGGAACGGAACATTCATGTTCCAAAATCGTACAGTGTGTAATAGCCTTTGTGTGTACTACTGTGGTTTGTAGTTTATCCGAGTGCACCACATAATGAGAGAAAGTAATGTTTTGAGACTGATAAATTATATCAATTACATACTTTCTTAAAAAACTCTCTTTTATCTTTGGCATGATATTAATCATACTTTATTAGGTAAGTATCTATGTAAGAATTTTGTATCATCACTTTGGTCTTTATGCTGGTTTGCCGCTATATTAGTACATACCTATCGGCGAATGTCTAACCTTTACTGACCAGGAGTACAGATTCCATTCGTCACTGAGTGACGAAATTAAAGAAGAAACCAACAAGTTTTGGTCAAAGCCGTCGTTCTCCACGAGTTTGATGCGGAGTGATATGAACGAGGCGACAGCCGAGTGAATATCACATAGCATTCAAACGAGTTGGAGAACAACTTCTTTGACCAAAACGAGTTGCTTTCTGTATTTATCTCACCCCTGTTCACACTAAAAGAATGGATGTCACACAGGATATAGACCATGGAGAACGGACTGTAATACTTGTAGGGGCATGGAGAACGAGTTCCCTATGTTAAGCCTATGAACATTTATTCCAGGGGTGAGATAAAGTATCAATACGTCCCTCTGTACCACGTGACCACTGTAAAATGGCGTTTTCAATGATTTACAGGTATATAATAAGTGTACCTGAATTCCATTCGCCTCTAGAAGTTTTGGTCGGAAATTATACACCTCGATCTTCGAACTCATCCAATATTTCCAACCAAAATACCTCTGAACAGATCCCATTCAGAAACACTAACCAGGTCTCCATATAATATTTTATGATTTTCATCAATTACCCTGTAGAATGAAATATAATGTTAAGCTTATAAATGCAATGGGACCATGATATAACTACATATGGCTATATTTCATGATTATCATCAATTACCCTGTAGAATGAAATATAATGTTAAGTTTATAAATGCAATGGGACCATGATATAACTACATATGGATATATTTCATGATCATCATCAATTACCCTGTAGAATGAAATATAACGTTAAGTTGGAAAAATGCGAAAGGACCAAAAGTTTAAAGGTGCGACACTTCTCTAGCAGTTATATATATTCATCAAAGGACGGTGGTAGTTAAGAGTAATCAGCCTGTTGCGTGGGACATGGTCTGAAGCACTGCACACACGATATAAAACAAAAAATGTAAACACTATATCATTCAATTAGACATTTATTCACGCTAGGCTGACTACAAATCACCAATCCTGTCTGTATCAGAGGTCTTCTCGTTGTCCCAAATAACTACAGTAACAGACAGAGGAAAAACTCTCCGAAATTAAACGCATACTCATGGGGGACGTTATAGTATAGAGGTCTTCTAAATGATCTCAGTTGTACTGTTGTAGCAGATGAATGTTAAGCCCAGCCCCCACCTACCACCATTCTGGTCCCGATAGGCCTTACGACTGCCTTCCCAACACCATACAGATTCTATCGTGGGGTCAGCAAAAATCGTGGTAGGTGGAACAGGTTTCTATGATTGAAGGGGGGCGTCCACCAACCACGACATGGCTACGACAAGTGCCGACATGAATGTTCCAATCACAGCCTTGTCGCAGCCTTGTCATAAGAAGGGGGCGGTGGTCTGCGATAGCGTTGTCGGGGCATGTCGTAGACGTCGTTAGCTCCCGTAAAAAAGACGCCCATGTTACCGACACACTAAGACAGTGATATCGAGTAAACCACGACACTCTACGACCAAAGTCCAGTCATTGGAAAAATCGAACATGCTTGATGTTGTCGTAGCCTTGTCGGAAAGCTCCCGACAAGCTTCCAATCGTGGCTTCCAATCGTGGGAACTGGGGTCCACCAACCACGACAAGGCCTCCAATCGTAGGCCAATCGTGGACCTTGTCGGGAACCCATTGTCGTAGCCTTGTTGTGGTTGGTGGACGCCCCCCTTATAAAGTAAATTTTTGTCGGAACGAATGGGTCTATCATAGAAGTGGAACCTGTGTTACGACATGGACTACGACACACCCCGACACACTCCAACACACTCCGATAGCGCTACGACAGAATGGCCTTGTCCCAGGCCTTCCGACAAAATCGAATATGTTCGATTTGTTGGAGTGTGTCGGAAACATTCTTTATGATGTGTAGGCTATGCACCCCAACCCCCTGTTGGTTTTCAGTCCGCAAAATAGCAATTGCCCCGGTAGCGTCCCTAGACAATTGAATATATATACAGTAAAACCCCTGTTAAAGGGACACCCTCCGTTCCGGGCCAAGTGCCCCCTTAAGCGGGGTGTCCCCTTAAGCGGGGTTTTCAGTATGCCAGTGGTTATACAATAGAGAATACCTACATAAATGAAGGAAACGATGGTTATTAGGTTGAAAGGTTCATTAATAAATAAGCAAATAAATATAAATTATACAATATAAATGAATATACATGTACAAAAAATTAGAAATAAATAGATAAAAGAGGTTGAAGATGGATATGTACACCACCGTTCAATGTACCCCCCCCCCCCCGAAGTCAGCAGCCCTATGACCGTGAGCCGCCCAGAGCCGCGACGGCTCACTGAATACCGCACCTTCAAAGCCCCCAGCCCGCCCTGTGTCGCCCACCGCTAACCTGTAAGCGGACCTCTAACCCCCTACCTTCAACCAACGAGTATAGAGAACTCAACGAGTATAGAGAAAGTCGCTCATTCTAATATCCACTCACTGTCGCCCGCCCAGATCCGCTAGAGATGCGGTTATTACCTTGAAAAAAAACACACTCCGGCCGCCTGGGCCCGCACGAGAAGGATTTTCAGTGTTTTTGATATGATGTCCCTCAAAACTGTCCCCTTAAGCGAGGCTTTTAAGCATTTCTGTACCAAAAAACTGTCCCCTGAAGCGGGGTGCCCCCTTAAGCGGGGTGTCCCTTTAAGCGGGGTTAAAATAAACTCTTAATAGAGGGAAAAATTTCCGTTCCGAGCAAATTGTCCCCTGAAGCGGGGTGCCCCCTTAAGCGGGGTGTCCCGGAAGAGGGGTTTTACTGTATACATATATTAGATCCAGCTCTATATTCAAATAGAGTTGTATATATGAGCTTTATTTGTTATATCTCGTTCATTTTTAATATTTCCAATAGTATTTTGTACATATTCAGGAATTGATCCACAAGAAATGCCTGACATATTGAAATTATTTCATTTTTAGATCTGAATGAATGATTTTTGTTCTTTTAGTAAGAATTTTTAACAAATATTATTGACTGTTTGCTTGAGATTTGCATCGGCAATCCAGATATATCGTGCAACAGTGGACCAATGAAGTATTTCAGTCTCTACCGATCGGTCACGCCAGTTGGCCATGCCTTAGACACTGAGACACTGGCCCTCTGCTCCTTTCACAATATCATAGTGTTAGTACTCAGATAGTGAAGGGTTAGAATTTTTGCAGCAAGCTCAAAGTCTACGTGAGGACTCTTAGGCAGAGAATATGAGCATGTGGTCAATGCTCAACAAGCTCAAAGTCTATGTGATGATTCTAACCTTTAGGCAGAGTATATGAGCGTGTGGCCCACGCTCAACAAGCTCAGTCTATGTGACCACTCTAACTTTTAGGCAGAGGATATGAGCATGTGGCCCACGCTCAACAAGCTCAAAATCTAAGTGACCAATCTAAGCTTTAGGTAGGGTATATGAGCGTGTGGCCTACGCTTGATAACAGAAAAGAGTGAAACATAATAGTATCGAACTATTATCGTGGTATAGATCTTTGCAAAGGAGTAGCGCACCTGTGCAGCACGGCAGAATTACCCTGGTTGATGATTCAAATCCATCGATCTTACTTCTCTTTTGCGGAGTATTTAGCTGGGAAATGATTCAACTTGTAAATATGAATAGGAGATGTAAATAAGTTATGTTTGTCGACATTTACCTGGCGTTTTAGTCTGGCCCAGACTCAGAAAAACATTCACACAGTGTAGGAATATGAAGAAGATCTTTTCAGAGAACTAGCTCAACATAAAAATGTTCACTCTCAGAAAGAATACTAAAGGAGATACCAACAAGTTTTGGTCGAAATCGTCGTTCTCCACGAGTTTGATGCGGGGGATATTCACGAGGCAACAGCTGAGTGAATATCACGTAGCATTCAAACGAGTTGGAGAATGACTTCTTTGACCAAAACAAGCTGCTTTCTGTATTTATCTCACCCCTGTACACACTAAAAGAGCGGAAAACACACAGGATATGAACCATAGAGAACGGACTGCAATACTTGTATGGGCATGGAGAACGAGTTCCCGATGTTAAGCCTATGTACATTTATTCCAGGGGTGAGATAAAGTACCAGAACGTGTGGCCTGTTTCGACATATGAAAAAGAATCTCTTAAAGGCCAGGTTAAATACATTCATTGAGGAGGTCAATGGTGAGCATGGTTTGAATAAACTGTACAGCAAACCGATTTGGAAAAAATATATATAAAAAGGGGGTTATAGAGAAATTACGGTAGCAGTAATATTACCAGTTTATCTCACCCCTGATATTTTTGTTTCTTCTTTCACCTCAATTTCCACATCCCAGACACATGCTCCACCACATTGGAATAGTTTTCTCTAATACTAATGTTATGTATAGATAAGATTACATAATGTATATAGTCTGTAGTGTTAGGTGTCCTAGACTGTACTGCTGGATTGATGGAAAGTGTATACTGATTAATATTTTATACTGAAATGTTATTTAAGTACACATTGTTACCTTTTGTTTTGTTATATAAAATGATACTGAACTGGAAACATGGCCCTGGAGCCTACGGAAGATAGGGTGAAGCTGCATCCTAGTAGAACACTCCAGAATAAATAGATAAAAAATAAAAAAATAAAAAAAATTGAACGATGGTAGTATACACTGTGAATAACATGTTAGCTTCATGCCGTCTGCATATATATATATATATACATACATGGACCTCATGTCCTGTATTTGTAGATATTAAGAAAGGGATCGATAAGCCTTTTGCCTGTGGCCTCGTTCGCCATCAAGTTTGGAGTGCACAGTAATATGAACAAGGTGATGGCCGAGTGAATATTCTAAAGCACTCCAATAGAGATGGCGAATGGGGAATCAGACCAAGCACGAAAATGTTTCTGATTTCATCTTAGCGTGGAAATATTTATCTGTTTATCATCCATCGAGTATTAGTTACCAAACTTGCAAGTCTGTTGAGTACGATTTCCTAATAATGTTAAGCCTATGGACATTTATACCAGGCTAAGATAATAAAGGGAAAACCAAGCTGCTTTCGGTTTTTATCTTACCCCTGTACACACTAAAAGAATGGATGATAGACCATAGATAACGGAATACTTGTAGGGACATGGAGAACGGGTTCCCAATGTTAAGACAAAAATGCCAGGGATTACACAAATGGATGTAATACATCACCACCATCAACATTCCGTTTGTTTGTCATAAATTCTCTAGAACATTTTGAACGGAACCATACTATTTTTGTAATCTAGATGCAGGGATTGGGGAAACACCGATAGAAATAATGAGAAAGATATGATTTCAAATAGCGGTTGGAATTTACATTAAATGCAAAATGAATTTAAAACAGAACTATTTTGATTTCCTTTCAAGGCAGATGGTTTATATTCGACCATTTCTTATCATATCTCCTTAGTTTTATAATTTTGCTAAATTCCCGAATGTAATTTTTGCGCATTCCTCTCTTCCAACTGGATAATGCCTACAAACCCTGCCTCAGTCTCTTGTTTACTGTTAATATCAAGTTGTATGGTGAATTTCCAGTTCATTCATTTATTCATTATTTACCTTTTTTCTTACTTAGGTGTGTCTGCATAACTGTCTGTGCACATATATGCACCGCTCAGTTTCTCGAATCTTATCATATCTATGTAAATCTATTCACATTCAACTCTGATGTCAATATACAGCTACCTTATTACTATTAAATCAAATATATGTTGCAATAAATCTGATATCTATTTATTCAATAAAATGTCAACACAGCTTTATTTCCCACCATTTTACTACTATTTCAAATGTATGGCGCAGTAAATCTGTTATCTATTTATTCAATAAAATATCAATACAACTTTATTTCCTACCTTATTACTATTATATCAAATATATGTTGCTATAAATCTTACATCTATTTATTCAATGAAATGACAATACAGCTTTATTTCCTACCCTACTACTATTATATTAGATATATAAATCTGATATCTATCTATTCAATAAGATGCCAATACAGCTTTATTTCCTACCTTATTACTACCATTCTAAATATATATTGCAGTAAATCTAACATCTACTTATTCAATAAAATGTATATATTCGAAACATAGCAATCTGAGGTTAAGATATGATCCAAAGGCAAAGCACCAAAAGCTGGACCAGGTTCTAACGGAGAGGGACAAAAAAGCGCCGAGTGACACTGAGGTGTTGAAGAATCTGGCAGAGTCTGAGGAGGCTGCACCGACTCTACCTCGGAACAACGACCACCGCTCCTACCACTTCACGGTCACTGACACTAAATACAACTCCACCCGTCCCCGGAACAAACAAGGCTTTTTTTTTTATCTCTCATCCTCACCGCAAACCTGGAGAAGCTCTCTTAATTCGTTCAGAGGACAAATAGATCGGATATCTGTCAATCTACGTCAGTCGTGATTTCACTGTGATGGGGAGGTTGGGGCACTTCGGATTACCAGACAATTGGTTGTTTTTTTCTTATTGAAAAAAATACAAATCTACAGTAAAATCCTGCTTCCGGGACATCTCTCCTGAGGGGACAATTTGCTCTTAAAATGATATCTTTTCCTCTTTTAAGAGTTTATTCCAACCCTGCTTGAGGGGTCACCCTGCTTAAAGGGACACCCCACTAAAGGGGGACCCCGCTTCAGGGGGACCCCGCTTAATTACTATAAGCCTAGATACATTGTTCTAAGATTGGGGATTTCTGTAAGAGCTAAAGTCCAGTTCACTAAACTTTCTCTTTGGTGGTCTTGTCTTTTATCTCAGCCCTGGCATTTTTTCCCAATAGATTTATCATTGGTAATTCGTATCCAATGCCCATTGAGTATTTAGAAAAAAATACTCAATGGAGGGTTATGTCACAAATGTTAGCCAAATAGTCGATGTGAGGGGTGGGATAAATTCAGAAAGCTATTAAAGTTTACGGTCAGAGCTCGATCCCATCTCGTTTGAATCGCTACGTAATTCACACAGCTTCGCCTTGTGAATAACTACACGATTCAATCTCGTATCCCTCTACTCTATTACTTTTGATCTTGAAGAACCAGTTAGATATTGAAATCTCGCTTTGCTACTTCGGAGTGGAACTTAACTAAAAGGCTCTGTGAGTTGTGGTAGTTACGGCAGACGAATGCTACATAATCGGCGTTAACCTTGAGTTTCATGAACCATGTCTGGGAACTATTAAAAGTGGTGAGAGGACTCCATGTTTCCGCGTGAGACATTCCGTACATTTATCCTACCCCTAATATAAAATCCCATAGGCTTAACATTGGGTTTCCGTATGCCACGCTGACTGGCATACGGAGTTTTATATGCCACTAGTGGCATACAGCATTATAATCACGTAATATTCCAAAATCAAGGAGATAGGGTAGGATAAAATCAAAACCTGATTCGTTTTAATCTTGGCCACCGCATTCCACTCCTGAAGTTTTGGCTCCGGACTTCACTCGGCTTCGCCTCATGAAGTCACTTTGCCAAACTCCAGTCGTGGAATACGGTGGCCAAGATTAAACCTCATCCAGTTTTACGATAAAACCAGAGCTTCTGCAGCATATGCAGAGATTTCCCTCTCACCACCATTCAACAATGTGCTCAACAATAGCTGGCCTTATTCAAACGCTCCAGTTAACACTAAAATGAACCTTGTCCTTTCAAGAGTTCCTATTGTTACAGACTTTCTCTGACAAACGTAACTAGGCAAATGGAAGGTCATTAGAATAGTTACAATGTAAAGTGTGCCTCAAAGCCAGTGACACCGAATGAAAACTATGTTTCTAGATATCAAAAACCTCAGTCTTAGAGATATTCACAAAATCAAACATGGAAATACGGTTAGTCAATATGTATACAACAGCAAATTCTCTTCTTCATATTGATGATTCTATTTCTTAGATTCACAGTGGGAAAGGCAGGACTATGTTTGCTGAGATATTTCCTCCCTTGGATCCAGTGGTGGTGTTTACCGCATGGCTACCTCGTACCATGGAGGTCCCAGAGGCAAGCAAACTCCAGTAGGGCACAATACCTCCAGGCAAACAAAGCCCCGGGGAGGCAGGAGGGGCAGGATCCCGGCAGAACATGACCTTCGTGTTTTTATTGGAGGGGAACGCAAATTCGACGTCATTTTTAATGAAACGAGGCGCATTCTATCGCAGTCTCGACAAACAACTCTCCAACCCATGAGACGAGTTTTATAAACATCCGACTCGGGGTGGCGTGGACACTCTCCTAGCAGAGACCCTGCGCTCTTCTTCCTGCGGCCGATCATATCTCTCTGCACTGACCTGCGTGTTTAGGGAAAAATCTGGCCCGTACAACAGTTTTATATATATCTTAATTTCTGAATGCTTCGAGGAGTATTTTGTGTTTCACTTCTAAATAGAGATGCACATATCTATATGGTAAATGATATACAGTAGAACCCCGTATATAGAACAACCTCGCGTAAGCGGCCACCCCGCATAAGCGGACACTTTGGCCAGGAACGGAGGGTGTCCGCTTATGCGAGTTTGAAATAAACATCTAATAGAGGAAACCGTTCTGAGCAAAAGTGTCTGTTGACAAAGGGTGTCTGCTTACATGGGGTGTCCGTTAGGTGGGGTTCTACTGTACAATAATTTCTGATAATTGTTATGTCAAACCAGACATAGTCATAGGGATTACTTTCATCAGTTAAAAGAACTTCATGTGTTGCGGGGTTTTGTTTGTCAACATGACACATGTGCTCATTCAAAGGGGCAGTCTAATCCACTCTCCCAGCAAAGATCTTGCGCTTTACTTCCTGTGGCCGCTTATATCTCTGCCCCATCCTGCTTGTTTGGGCTCAAATCTGGCCCATACGCCAGTTTTTAAAATATCCTAAATTCTTGGCGCTTTGGGGAGTATTTTGTGGTTTACATATAAATAGATATGCACATATTTATATGGTAAATGATATACACTCATTTCTGTTATTTATTATATCAAATCAGGAATAGTCTCAGGGATTACTTTCTTCATTAGAAGGCACCTCATGTGTTACAGGGTTTTGTTTATCAACATAAGACATGTGCTCACTCGAAGGGGCAGTCTAATCAACAGTAGATTCACACCATAAAGTGGTTCAGAGATGAAAAAATAACAGCTGGATTGTCTGTGAACCCCATTTAACAATTCCTATACTTCCTAACTCATGTCTGTCTAACACTTTTGTCACAAAACTAGTGAAACAGGTCCCTGGTAATGCCACAGCTAAGCCCTACATTGAATTCGAATTGTAGGCTGGTTTCCCCCTGGTTTTAGTGGACACCAATGTAGGGTTGAGGCAGAGATTCATAAGCACTAGCACCACGAAAGATCTGCTGGGAGAGTATAGCTGGTAGAGGGTCGGTGGGAACTGGACTGGCCAAGTCTCACAGGTATAAGACCATCAAAAGGGGGTGCAGGGAAGTGTAGGTTTATATTCTCCTAGTTGTATATTCTTAAACAACTGGTAATCCTAATCGTCGGCAAATACCTTTATCCAAACACAGGCAGATGTAACTTGCAAATCTTCTCAAAACCTTGACTATAAATAATCATACAGCTGTTGGATGGGTCTGGGCGGTATTGGGGGGATATGATTTTTACATGCAGCCCTTCTCTACATATCAGATTATTTTAGTAGTAAAAAGAAACCTGGTCCCAGTTTGTAATACCGCCCACTCCCTGCCAGGGGATGGGGAGTGAGCTCAGTAGTTAAGACACTGGACTTAAAACCCCAAGGTTGTAGGACGTTGTGGGTTTGAGACCCACTGCAGCCACCTTTCTCCTTCATCCCCAGCAGTGGTAGATTTACTGCTATATCAAAGGCCAGTCCTTCTCCTACCATGTCTATGTGGTATGGTGTACAGCCACCTTTCTCCTTCATCTCCAGCAGTGGTAGATTTACTGCTATATCAAAGGCCAGTCCTTCTCATACCACGTCTATGTGGTATGGTGGACAGCCACCTTTCTCCTTCACCCCCAGCAGTAGGGGATTTACTGCTATATCAAAGGCCAGTCCTTCTCATACCACGTCTATGTGGTAGGGTGTACAGCCACCTTTCTCCTTCATCCCCAGCAGTGGGGCACAATACCTCCAGGCAAACAAAGCCCCGGAGCAGTGGTAGATTTACTGCTATATCAAAGGCCAGTCCTTCTCATACCATGTCTATGTGGTTTGGTGTACAGCCACCTTTCTCCTTCATCTCCAGCAGTGGTAGATTTACTGCTATATCAAAGACCAGACCTTCTCATACCATGTCTATGTGGTGTGGGATGTAAAAGAACCCTCACCTCAGTAAATGTGTAGGGGTGAGATTTCTACCGAAATTCATTACATAGATTCGATCACCACCCTTGTGGTGCAAAATAATCTTGAGAAAGTCTGGCAAGAACCTGTAATGGTTGACTGGACGTTAAATCAAACTAACCAAATCCCTGCCATGATGATGAAACCTCTGTCGGAGTCTTGGTAAAATGATGTGATTGGTTGGAATGTTCTGTGTCGTAGTGTGTTGGAAGCTCAGTGGGTTCATGGTCTAATAGGCCAGACATCCACTGAGCTCCAAATCGTCTACGATAGGCCTTAAAATATACCTAAAAAACGGATTATGAAGCATTCGGCATATAGGTATATAAAATCGCTGCACATCTGATCTCTGATAGAATAGTAATGCTGAAAGGCCTGCAATGCCAGAGCAACCAAACCGAAAAGGAAAAGAGCCCCTAAAATCAAAATCAACTCTGATAACCATTGTGGCGAGCTGGCAAGAAAAATCCAAAATTTTGAACTCTGCTCCTCTACTTATATAGTAGTAAGTGGTTGAGGCCAGCATTAAAAGGTGATGAGGTTGTTGAGTTGGTTGTTATGTAACTGTGGAGTGTTCGCCTGTAGATATATAGTAGTAAGTGGTACAGCATTATGAGGTGTGCTGGGATGAGATGGTTAAGTTGGGTGCTATGTGACTATAGAGTTGTTCGCCTGTAGGTATATAGTAGTGAGTGGTACAGCATTATGAGGTGTGCTGGGATGAGATGGTTAAGTTGGGTGCTATGTGACTATAGAGTTGTTCGCCTGTAGGTATATAGTAGTGAGTGGTACAGCATTATGAGGTGTGCTGGGATGAGATGGTTAAGTTGGGTGCTATGTGAGTATAGAGTTGTTCGCCTGTAGATATATAGTAGTGAGTGGTACAGCATTATGAGGTGTGCTGGGATGAGATGGTTAAGTTGGGTGCTATGTGAGTATAGAGTTGTTCTCCTGTAGGTATATAGTAGTAAGTGGTACAGCATTATGAGGTGTGCTGGGATGAGATGGTTAAGTTGGGTGCTATGTGACTATAGAGTTGTTCTCCTGTAGGTATATAGTAGTAAGTGGTACAGCATTATGAGGTGTGCTGGGATGAGATGGTTAAGTTGGGTGCTATGTGAGTATAGAGTTGTTCTCCTGTAGGTATATAGTAGTAGGTGGTACAGCATTATGAGGTGTGCTGGGATGAGATGGTTAAGTTGGGTGCTATGTGACTATAGAGTTGTTCTCCTGTAGGTATATAGTAGTAAGTGGTACAGCATGATCAGGTGTGCTGGGATGAGATGGTTAAGTTGGGTGCTATGTGACTATTATCAAGAGATGTCACGAGTTTGAGTCTGAGTTTATTTATGCCACGCATTTTGTTGGCTCCATGATTTCACGAGTCAAACGAGTGGCGTCTAGATTTTATCCTACCCCGTTTCCATATTTTTTCAGTATCAGAAAGAAGTGGCATAAACAACACTTAATGTCACACCCGTGAAATAAATTAATCCCATGTTAAGCCTATGGCGTTTTTTATAAGGGGTAGGATAAAGAGTTGTTCTCCTTTAGGTATATAGTAGTAGGTAGCTCAGTATTAAGACAACTCCTCGGACGAGGTGGTAGATGCGGGGGCGGGATGGTGGCACTCAACTCAATGCTGGCCTCAACCACTTACTACTATACACCTACAGGTGAATAACTCTATAGTCATATAGCACCCAACTCAACCACCTCGTCCGAGCACACCTCTGAACAGCATACTAGACAGTTTGGCTTGAAAATCAAAACCCATGTCAATTTCCTGAAAATTGGATATGATGATCTCCACATATCTAGCTTAAAAATTGGGGGTCACGATGCTTGTTTAGAGATCATTATTTTGATTGTCTGATATGCTTTTAACCCTTTCAGGGCGGATAATGCCATCAGGCATTCCCTAGCATAGACCGGATAATGCCTTGAGGCATTATTTATGAAATTTAGTAACATTTACCATTTCATTATTTTATGAAGATTTAATTGATCAATAAATCTGAAAGATATATCAGGAAATATACCTATGATGTAGTATTTGATATTATTTAGTAAAACAAATAATATAAATAAGAATATATGTAATATCACGTGATGAAATAATAGAATATGGGTTAGGTAGAAATTGGCTCTTCCCCAAGAGTTATACTAGTGCCAAGTACCCGCCCCAGCCAACAGGGCTCTGCCACAGACCCCCTTCTTTAAAGGGTTAAGTGATGTGCTTGGACGAGGTGGTAGATGCGGGGGCGGGATGCTCACACCTCTCACGGACGTGCACGTATGCTGAAGGCACCACGTGTGTCTAAACTCCTGAGTCGGCCGACTTTACCGCTCTGCCCGTCCCTAATCTGATTCCCAGCAGCCTTGTCTGACGTGAACCTCCATGCTGGTGACTCTCACCACACAACACAGTAATCAGCTTATGTGGAGTTTATTTCATCGGTGGGCGCAAAAGTCAGTTGGTGGTTGGTGCCATATTGCGTAAGGAGGGAGAGAAAAATGGTCGATCATTTCTGTGTCCACCTGATGATTACTGCGCGGAATGTGTCTCATAATCGGTCGGCGGTGCGAAATGCAATCATCGGTGGTCATAATCGGCAGGTGGAAACGCCACATTACCGAGAACACCCTCCTCCCTACTCACTCTGTAAAGGGGGGGGGGGGGGCGTCCACCAACCATGACAAAGCTACGACAATGGCTTTCCGACAAGGTCCACGACAGGCCTAGGATTGGAAGGCTTGTCATAGCCTTGTCGTGGTTGGTGGACCCCAGTTCCCGACAAGAGTATACGACAAGGCCACGGCAGCCTGCGACTGGAAGCTTGTCAGAGGCCTTCTGACAAGGCTACGACAAAATCAAACATGTTCGATTTTTCCCATGACTGGACCCTTGTTGCGGAGTGTCATGGCGTGTTGGGAGTGTGTCACAGAGGTCTACGATAGGAAATTTTGGTGGAGCGTGCACTTCCCAATACACCCCGACCATGCTGTCACAGAGCCCCCCTTCTCATGACAAGGCTGCGACAAGGTGCCGATTGGAACTTTTATGTCGGCAAAATAACGATATGAAATTCTGAACCCAAGTCACAGATTTTATATAGATTTCTCTATATATGTCAAGATGCACACTAACAATACTGACAGAAACAGGGGTCAGTAATTTAGATTTTTATCCTACCATGTCACATGTTTTGATGTCAAGCATGACAGATACATATTTTATGGCATAACCGTGGAATACGGTCATACCATGTTAAGTCTATTGAGATATTAAAGAAGAAACCAACAAGTTTTGGTCAATGTCGTCGTTCTCCACGAGTTTGATCCGCAGTGATATGAACGAGGCGACAGCCGAGTGAATATCACGTAGCGTTCAAATGAGTTGCAGAATGACCTCTTTGACCCAAACGAGTTCTTTGACCAAAACGAATTTCTGTATTTATCTCACCCCTATACACACTGAAAGAATGGATGACACTCAGGATATAGACCATGGAGAACGGACCGCAATACTCGTAGGTACATGGAGAACGAGATAAGCCTATGGGCATTTATTTCAGGAGTGAGATAAATACGATGGATAGGATACTATTGGCTAATTTCGATTGCCTTGTGCAGTATGGACGACAGATCCGTCTTCAGGTAGAGTTCCCTGTATTTACACACTGTCGGCGCGGAGGTGGGCATTTTCGTGGCCGGCAGTTATCGGAGTCGTGAAACTGAACAGAAGACTCGGCTGACCTCACCACCGAGAACAGGTTAGACATGCATCATCCGAGGACAAGCTTGTTTCTTTCTTTTATTGTCAGCCTGCATTTCCTCTCCTGTCACAGAACACAGGTAAACAAACAGCAGATCTTCATGGCCGTATTTCACTTTCCAGCACGTTTATGAAACTTTTTCTCTCTATTATCTCACCCCTGGTATTTTTTCCTCCATAGACTTAACATTGGGAACCTGTATCGAACGCCCATGAGATATTTAGGAACAATATCCAATGGGGGATTATGTCACAATGGTTAGCCCATTAGTGAATGTAAAGGGTGAGATAGATTCTGGTTTGGTTCGCTAAGTAACTCACCCGGCTACGCCTTGTGAATTCAAACTCGATCGGATACAAGCTCGGACCCTAAACCTTCATAGGTTTCCTCTATAATACCATCCCACCTATTCATTTCCTTTTTGGCTACAGGTCTTGTTTTCAACATGATAATGGCCTCTCTGGACGTCTAATTATTTATTTCATGTAATTTTGTCCCCAAATATATTCTTACTTATATGAAACTCGTTCTACAGAACTCGTTTTAGGCGCCCTGGGACGCACGTTCGGATCCGGAAAAATACGTGCACAGTAACATCGTTTTATCATATTATTGGACGTATTATTTGTGGTATGGAGATGACAAGATCTGCCAGTGGTGTTTACACGTTCACACATTCCTCTCGAGCTGAGAGCACTTCAAAAGACGAGTCCCCCTCCTGATTCGACACCCACCCCTCTCTTAAGATCTCACACTCTCTAAGTGGTATTTTGTACAAGGTTCTTACTATGCTCTATGGGAGAAGAATTCTTAACGGACTAGGCTTAGAGCCTTGAGTATCCACTGGTACACAGTATTCCTGCAAGGTGACATTATCGACATATAGGAATCTTTGGGTTGTATTGACGTACGTCTTTAGCACGGGAGGCAAACCAGTGGATTCTCATGGCTCTAAGCCTAATTCATTAAGAATTCCTCTCCCATAGAGCGTAGTACAGAAGTAGTACAGAATACCACTTAGAGAGTGTGAGATCTTATGGGAGGGGTGCCGACACCCTCTTCCCGCCGCTCTGCCTAATATGAAAATAGACTATTAGATGGAAAGGCTACATAAAGCCCAATACACATCTACAGATTTCAGAACACTCATGTATGTTTGACGGTGTCAAACGGACGGTAATTTGTCTCAGGCGAGGCATTCAACTGGAGTCGGCCGTAGTCAGTAGATATGGGGCAGCTAGGCAAGGGTCAGGCAACGATTAGTGAACCACCTCCTTCTGATAATATTTTGTCGCTGCCAAGTTATCGTTTCTATGTTCCTAAATCGATGTCAACATGTTTACCAACATGTTGATAAATCTAGTTGCCGACAACGGAACAACGCTTGAAGGCAATTTTTCCAAATCTTAACTCCGTCAACCAGGGTGCATAATCGTATATCTGTCGGTAAGTGTAGACTGATTTGCTTAGGACTAATACCCACCAACCCCTCTCCTCGATGTCCGCAGGTTGAGCAAAGGGTTATATGATTGGCCTGGGACAAGTTCACTGACTCCTATACGATTTTGGAACTAATCGTTCAACCTTTAATTGGTAGATAGGTATTGGGCTTATGCCAAGACAAACATAATTCATTACAATAAGGAATTCACTGTGATAGATAAAAAGATAAATGTTGATAAAACCTCATGTCAAATAATATCGTGTCATCTTGTCCAAAACTTCAGATTGAATGATACAGAAAGCTGCTTTAACGAACTATATTCATAGATTGGCTGTCTGTGCAGGTTGTTGCACATTCAACCAGTAAGGCTTTGAACTCAAGAATCCGGCGCTAAAAAGAAATAGATATTACTCCCACAACTTGACATATTTATGTCAACCACTCCCACGAAGGACAGTTCAGAATGCACATGAATAATGTCGGATAATATCTGTTGATTATACCGGTTTGGGGCCAACTGCAAAGCCTTGTTTTGTGTCTAGACGGTTAAGAATACCAATCATTAACCCTTTATGGGCGATGGTCTATGGTAGAGCCGTATGTATAGGGAAGGGTACTGGAATAAGTGCGTAATGCCAAGGGACGGCTGACTATCGTCTGAACTCAATTTCCTTTGCCTAAGAATGTTAAGTATGATGTTATACCTACATACAGTGATAGTGTCAAGTATGTAGATGCAATTTAGAAATGATGATAACTTAAATGTTGTGTGTAATGTCACAAGGCATTCCGTACCTAAAAGAGTCTGCCTCAAAGCATTAGATAGAACTGCATCGAGAATCGTATAAATAGACAATACTCCATTAGTTGGGATGTGCCGCAATCATCATTGAGGTGAAACCGAGTGACGATTATGGCATATCCAAACGAGTAGAGTATTGTGTATTTTACAATTCAAGTGCGGTTCCGGATTTATCTCACCCATTCATTGACATTGAATAGCATCACAATATCAGAATAATTAGAATATACTTCCATATGACAAATCCATATGACATCATCTCACATTCACTACACCACAACCGTAGCGTAGTATTGTCACTTTACGTGGGTGATCGTTGAGTAACTTTTTCTAACATTATTCCTATGGCTAAACTTGTACCAGGGATGAGATTAGATGTCATCTCACATTCATCCCGCCACAGCCATGGCGTAGTACTTTCACTTCATGGGGGTAATCATTGAGTATCTTTTTCTAATGATATTCTTATGGTTAAAATAGTACCAGGGGTGAGATAAACTGCTATACCAAAGACAAATCATTCTCATACCATGTCCATGTGGTGTTGTGTACAGCCACCTTTCTCCTTCATTCCCAGCAGTGGTAGACATGCTGCTATATCAAAGGCCAGTCCTTCTCATCCCATGGCTATGTGGTATGGTCTACAGCCACCTTTCTCCTTCACCTCGAGCATTGGTAGATTTACTGCTATATCAAAGGCCAATCCTTCTCATAGCAGTAAATGTAAACTTGTACCAGGTGTGAGATGAAGCCAAGCCCCCACCCACCACGATTCTGGTCCCGATTGGCCTACGACGGCCTTTCAAACACCAAGTTATCGGGACCATCGTAGAGGTCCCGATAACTTTCAACATGTTGGAAATTTCGTAGCCTGTCGTAGGGTATTGTAGCCTATAGGGAAGAGATATATCGTGGTCAGCGAGTATGATTCACAGCCCTCCGATTTCAGACCATGTCTATGGTTTGGAGCTATCGGGGACCTCCCGATAGGCCACGATTTGGGCATTTCAAATCGTAGCCATCGGGAAGTATGTTGTAGACCGTCGTGGTAGGTGGGGGCCCGGCTTAGGGGGTGCGTCCACCAACCACAACAGGGCTGCGACACGCGCCGACAAGAAAGTTCCAATCGCAGCCTTGTTGCAGCCTTGTTGTGAGAAGGGGGGCTGTCGTGACCCTTGTCGCAGCCTGTCGGGAAGTGCACGCTCCACCTAAATATTCTATTGTAGACCTCTGCGACAACCTCCCGACACGCCACGACATGCCACGACACGCCACCAAAATCGAACATGTTCGATTTTGTCGTAACCTTGTCGGAAGGCCCCCGACAGGCCCCCGACAAGCTTCATGTCGCAGCCTGTCTGGCCTTGTCGTAGCCTCTTGTCGGGAACTGTGGTCCACCAACCACGACAAGGCTACGACAAGGCTTCTAATCGTAGAGCTGTCGTGGACCCTGACGGAAAGCCGTTGTCGCAGCCTTGTCGTGGTTGGTGGACGCACCCCCTTAATCTTCCACCATCAGTGGGTTAAACCAGCGGGAAGCCCCTCGTATGAGCGATGCACCACTTACCGAGGCTCGGGGGAGTATTTGGCCACAATATTCACCGTTTTATTTAGACTTTGACACTCGCCCAAGTCGCGTAAGGCTGTGGTTCTAATTAACTCTACTTAACATTCTGCCAGCCTTGGATGAGCCATTAATCAAGCAATAAATAAAACCTAATGCTAAGACATGAGTATTTTGTATTTGTATTCATCTAATACGGTGTTTACATTAGACGACTGAAATGCGACAATTCTTGGGCAACGTTTGATAATCTAGGCATAAACATCTGGAATTCCCTACCAAAGGTGACTCAAAGGTCAAGTGGAGGTAAAATCTTTAAAAAGGGGATATTATCAAAAATAAGAGACAATATTGAGAATTTGATACTAGCGGTCGCATGTGTCTTTCCAGAGTTACCCTTCTTCCCAAACTGATTTCATGGTAATATAAATCCAACCTTTAATCGCCCTGTATTTATGATTTGTAAAAAAGAAAATTTCATATTTGAAAAATTGTCAATAATTCCCCGAGGGAATCCGAGACAATAACATCGGTAGAAAGAACTTTACCCCACTAAATATAATTTGTATTTTCATATTTCATGATGTTTATACCAATTCGGTGATGTCAATTCATAACAGGTATCCGAAATGAAGAGCTGAGATATACGTCATGTGAGGCTATATTGAGTAGAACTTCATCATACGTGTTATATCATAACACTGTTAATTCAAGCCGCTTTGAAATAGTCATCAGGTGGTGCTAAATTGCGTAATCTGACGATCTATGATCTTTACTCATAGATGATGCAAAATAATCAGGTGACCATTCCCTTCATTCCCAGCAGTGTTAGATTTACTGCTATGAGAAGGATTAGCCTATAATATAGCAGAAAGTCTACCACTGCTGGGGATGAAGGAGAAAGGTGGCTGTACACCACACAACATAGAGATGGTATGAGAAGGATTGGCCTTTGTCAAAGCAGTAAGTCTACCACTGCTGGGGATGAGGGAAAAAGGTGGCTGTATACCACACCACATAGAGATGGTATGAGAAGGATTGGCCTTTGATATAGCAGTCAATCTACCACTGCTGGAGTGGGATTCGAACCCACAAAGTCCTACAACCTTGGGGTTACAAGTACAGGGTCCTAACGACTGAGCCTACTCCCCACTGCCGTTTGTGCAGAGGTATATAATAAAATGAATGATGGAATAACGCCACTTTTGCCTGTCAGTCACTTCACGTCTTCAGTTACAGCTGATTCTTTTCGATGACCTCATTTTTCATTCACCATTTGACTAGTATGTGAGAGACACACATAAAATGATGTTCCCTCGTCTTTGAGATTTTATCTTGCCAAACTCTTAACTGCTGCTGGCTATATTGTGAAGCGGAACTTTACCTAAGATGGTTGTACTCATACCTTTCCCCAAGTCTCAGGCAGCTCTCATATAAAGATCGTTATTTTGCCTTTGTCAGTCCCCATGGAAAAGGTCTGATACACATGGAAGGACACATCTGGTACATAGCCTCAGACATCGTCCCTGGAGAACACTTACAATGGGACTCAAGAATCACCCTTGAGGTGAAAGGTGTGCAAAACATGTGATCCTGCATGCTGGCTCCTTTTGGCTAGGCTGGATACTTAGTCGGCGACTGAGCAGTGGGTACATTTGTCTCACCAAAATGTCCCTATACATTTAAACATGTTAAAATCAAAATCTCATGAGATTCTGTTCCTTGTTATGGGCAATCATCGCCGACAAATGCTGGGGAAATAACTTGTCTCAAGGAATTGGAAACTTCCATTCAGACGAGGAGATTGTGTTCCAGTACCGAATCTCAACAGGAATTTTCTTAGACAAATACCCTTTGAGGTACGTGAATCTCACCGTGTGAATTCCACTTAAGGTTCCCAAAACTCTGATGTTTGTCTCAAGTTTGTTGTTAGTCTTCTTCTGTGTGTGTCTTTTATTTATCCCCTCTCACTCTTTGGTCCCACAGTTCTGTAACTAATGTAAGAAAATTTATGAATTAGGGCACTATGTGGAAGGGAACAAGTATGTGACTTTCCTATACAATCAATGAAGAAACGCAATTTAGAAAAAGCTTTCATTCTATTTTCATTGATATCGGTCACTGTACTATGGCTGTAGCGGATTTATCGCTCCGACAATTTAATGAATAGCAATGCCTAAGAACACCAGAATAATACTGACATTCTAATAACAATATTGATATACCTCGGTAAGGATGTTGTTTCTGTAGATGCTTCTAACTTAAGAACCTCAATAAACTTCGTAACCCTGAGTTATGCAGCTGCCAGCAAGAAAGTAGATCAACCACCTTTCAGCTACAGTCTCTTTGGAGCACAGATTCATAATCATTGCCTTGCTCAGAGATTGACAGTTCCTGTTGAGTTTGCTTTCTGTGGTTTTGAGGGAAGCCCGACAGTACAAAGACTGTGGTTACGTTTTGGCCCGCCGACCGCAAGGAAGATATTTCAAAAGGCACGGTAGTGGGACCCCATGGCAAGCTGTTCTTCAATTTCTCCGAAATGTGAATATTGAAAAATGTGTGTAATTTGATTGAAGATCATATATATAGATTTATCTCATCTCTGGAAAAAATCTCCATAGGGCTTAACATTGGGAACTCGTTCTCCATGCAACTACAAGTATTGCAGTCCGTTCTCCATTGTTTATATCCTGTGTGTCGTCCATTCTTTTAGTGTGTACATGGGTAAGATGAATACAGAAAATAACTTGTTTGGGTCATAGAAGTCATTCTCCAACTCGTTTGAATGCTACATAATATTCACTCAGCTGTCGCCTCGTTCATAACACTCCGCATCAAACTCATTGACAACGACGACTTTATCCAAAACTTGTTGGTTTCCTCTTTGGTGGTTCAGTTGATACAACACGAATTCCATTAATGGTACCTTTGGAATGAAACAGATTATTATTGTTATATACCAGGGGTTCGTTGCTCCGAGAAATGTGGGAAAAACATTACTCCAGTAATATCTAATCGCGTTGTATGGTATCGTTATTTTCACATTGTATAGCTACTTTTTATAACACCACAATCTCAGTGACATAGGTATGAAGTCTTACCATGTTAAGTCTAAGATTTATATGAGATGCAGGAAAATAGGAGGTAGTTGTGTATGCTTACATGTTTTCATCCCATTATTTCCCTCAGACTTGTGGTGAGAAACTCTAGACTTTCGCATCGATGTATAATTAACCGTTGAGGAAACCCAATTTTGTAGATGTAAATTGGTATACCTTTGGTGGGGATATAAATCGGCCTGCCATACTGATCGGCTCACAGCCCACGGTCGTTGACTGACCTCCATACAACAAGTTGGCGGAAAGTCTTGCCAGCCATTGCGGGGGCGGGTGACGGCCCGAGTAGTGGCAATAAGTACACTATAAAGGGGGGCGTCCACCAACCACGACAAGGCTGCGACAACGGCTTTCCGACAAGGTCCACGACAGCTCTACAATAGGAAGCCTTGTCGGGGGCCTGTCGGGGGCCTGTCGGGGGCCTTCCGACAAGGTTACGACAAAATCGAACATGTTCGATTTTGGAGCCGTGTCGTGGCGTGTCGTGGCGTGTCGCAGTGGTCTACGATAGAATACTTAGGTGGAGCGTGCACTTCCCGACAGGCTGCGACAAGGGCTCACGACAGCTTCCCTCCTCACGACAAGGCTGCGACAAGAAGCCGATAAGAACTTTCTTGTCGGCACGTGTCGCAGCCTTGCCATGGTTGGTGGACGCACCCTCTAAAGGAGGGCGTCCACCAACCACGACAAGGCTACGACAAACGCCAACAACAAAGTTCCAATCGGTGCTTGTCGTAGCCTTGTCATAAGAAGAGGGGCTTTACCACACCGTTGTTGGGGAATGTCGGGAAGTGCACGCTCCACCAAAATTTACTATTGTAGACCTCTGTGACATGCTTCCGACATGCCATGACACTCCACAACAAGGGTCCAGTTGTGGGAAAAATCGATCATGCTCGATGTTGTCGTAGTCTTGTCGGAAGGCTCCCGACAAGCTTACAATCGTGGCCTTGTTGTGGCCTCGTCATAGACGCTTGTCGGGAACTGGGGTCCACCAACCATGACAAGGCTACGACAAACCTTCCAATCGTAGGCCTGTCATGGACCTTGTCATAAAGCCATTGTCGTAGCCTTGTCGTTATTGGTGGACACCCCCCTTAATGACTAGTTTTGTGTACAAGTGACCGTAATCTCAGAGTAGTTGATGCGTAGTAATATCCGAGGGATAGCGAATTTATCATGTCGTCAACCATTGCCACCTACATGATTGATAACAATTATACATACACAATCATGACTGGTTTTGTGTACGAGTGGCTGTAATCTCTGAGTGGTTGACGCGTAGTAATATCCGAGGGATAGCGAAGTTATTATGTCGTTAACTATTACCCACCTACATGATTGATAACAATTATACATACACAATCATGACTGGTTTTGTGTACGAGTGACCTTTATCACGAGTAGATGGCTGGGATATAACATCGTCAACAAGACAAGTTATTATCCATGTATTTATTATCCACCTACATGATCAATAACAAGGGTACTGCCAAGCATGGTGGTGAATCGTTGTAGACTTACGCCAGTATACATAGTTCGCGATTTACATTCCAAATTATCTGTATGCAAAACATATAGGCTATTCACACCTGATAGTAACAATATCCCTCTCTCTCTCTATATATATATATATTTATTATCCACCTAATACAAAGTGTCCATAGAAAACACATAGGGATTTTGTATGGATATACCCGGCGCATACGGGTATGTTGTATGCTCCGAGTGGCGCATACGGAAAAATAGTGCATATGGGAAAATAGTGCATAATTTAAATGAACTGATATCGACATGCCACCTGCCCAGAAAAGGTGGATAATAAATTCAATATAGACTGGTTTCAGATGAAAACGGTTGTATGCTCCTCGGAGTTGACTCTGCACAATATCCTCGCATACGCTCGGATATTACTACGCGTCAATTCCTCGTAGCATACGGCCGCTCGTATCTGAAACCAGTCAATATTGTATTTATATATATATATATATATATATATATATATATATATATATATATATATATATATATATATATACATCTATATGTATATATGTAAGTTTGTTGGACAGGTAGGGGATGGGAATGCTTACCCATAACGTGTCCAATATGGCCACAGTGTATACTGTAGTGTGTTATTTTAAAGTGTTAGGTCGGTAGACACACCTTGAGTAGTACTTAGAGATTCTACCCCTTACAACCAGGACAATACCCGAGGCTATGTGCAATACTTTCTTATTTCTGCCTTTTTGAATTCACTTGCTATATTGATATTTATTTTGTTACATCATTTTGTAGGTTACAATTTAAAGGGTGACAATTCAATGAAATACCTAGTAAAGTAGGTTTATATAACATTGTCGTGTGTAGGTATCATGATACATGTACTCACACCTATATATATACATATGTACATACATATATATACTATTTGTATTTATCATCCACCTATTACAAAGTGTCCATAGAAAACACATAGGAGTTTGTATGGACATTCCCGGCGCATACGGATATGTTGTATGCTCCGGGTGTTGCATACGGAAATAAAGTGCGTACGGAAAAATAGCGCATAACCAATACGAACTGATATCGACATGCCACTTGTCCAGAAAAGTTGGATGATAAATACATTATTACATACCTATGGCCGAATGTACGCCCGTAGTAAATATTCGGGCGCACTGTGACCATTGGGTCAAATGGTACATTAAATAAGTACATAAAAGGCGGGTTTTTTTATATTTAGGTATGTAATAATAAGAAAACGTAGTGACTGAGCCAGAAGGGATGCCATTCTCGGCCTTTTTTTTTACCATAAATACGTCCCGACGCCTGCGGCGTCGGGACGTATTTATGGTATAAAAAGACCTCGAACAGCCATCCCTTCAGGCTTAGTAACCACGTTTTCTCTTATTATAGACTGGTTTCAGATAAAAGCGGTTGTATGCTCCTCGGAGTTGAATCTGCGCATTACTACGCGTCAACTCCTCGGAGCATACGGCCGCTGGTATCTGAAATCAGTAAATATTGTGTATATATTCATGATCAGGCTTTAAGCTATTTAATGATCAGTAGTAGTTCTTACACTAGTAGCTCTTATATACATCAGACTTTTAGAAATATCTTGTTTTGAATCATAATGCATTCACAAAGATTCTGGCATACACTAGGCATTTAGCCATACCATAACATGGTCTATTATAAACCTGTGCCAGTACGTTACACAAATACCAACCTCTGCTAGGGTATTAGTATTGAATATATACCAGCATAGTATGGTGGTATAAAATGCTGTACCGCCCCACTTTGAAAATATATTCTAATTGGCTGAAATATTCGCACTGACCTACCTATGACGCACTGGCAATGACTTGCGGTATATGTAACTCGTCAAATACTTATTTTTGAAGGTATATGATAACATGAAAATGTATTACCTTACTGGTGCGAACTCGTGGACTATTTTTATTGTATACGAGTACCTACCGTAAGGTATGTATATTTTATTTTAATATAGTTTCTTTGAAGACACGAAGGAAACATTGTTTTAGTGTTTTCACATAAGAAAGTACGATGTTCAGTCTACGATAGGAAACCTTAACCATGGCACAGGTATATGATATAGGCCTAAGTCCTAGCTTTCTAACAATGTTTTGTTTTTTTACGACAGTCTGTTATTCACGACGCAAGAGCGATTAACATTTTTCATGATAGAAAAAACTAGTTTTTTGTCCCATATTAAATGCTTAGGACTTAGTGTGAAATGTTGCACCTCTCGCCCAGCAGAATCTGGGGCCCGTTAAATAACCTAGGCTCGTACATGTAGACCCTTTTCTGTATGCCATAGAGACCCAGGGACGATGTGGGTCAACTTTAATCAACACTTTCGGACGACCTTATGGACGGCTAATACTGTCTTAGCGAACACACTTAAATATTATTAAACGATAACCCTCGTATGAGGTACAGAAAAGGGTCTTCGTGTACGATCCTAGATGTGTGGTTAGTCTAAAACCTGCTCAACTGCTTTTGGATACCAGAACATATTAAAAAAATCTATTTTATCAGGTATAATATCTCTCAGTCATGGCTGAGTTTTTCAGATACATCTAGATACTAGTTACATATTGCCTGCTTCACTCTATTTAGCAGAGTCATGCAATGCTTTGCCACATCTACCCAGTGAGCCATATTTCAAAGCACGAACGGCTGTCACATTAAAAACAAAAGCACTATTTCTTTCCTTGATAATGGGTGCTTATGTTTAAAAAACGAATGAAGAGGGGTAAAGATCAGGACTGACGAGGGTGCCTGGTGACAGTCTCGTAAGGACGCAAACCACTTTAGGAAACACACAGAGACGCTAAAGGCCAATGCCCATCTACCGATTTCGGAACATTTATGTACAGTTGTCGGCGACAAACGGACGCTAATTTGTCTCAGCCAAGGCATCCTAATATAGTCAGCCGTAGTCGGTAGATGTAGGACAGTTAGGCAAGGGTGAGCCACTGATTAGTGAACCACCTCCTTCAGACGTCCTTTTGTCGCCAACAAGTTGTGGTTTCTATGTTACAAAATCGGTAGCGAAAAGTTTATCAACATGTTGATAAATCTAGTCGCTCGGGTGCATAATCGTATATCTGTCGGTAAGTGTAGACTGATTTGCTTGGGACTAGTACCCACCACCCCCTCTCCTCAATGTCTGCCGGTCGATGAGTGGTTACATAATTTCCCTGCAACAAGTTGACCAACTCCTATACGATTTTGGAACTAATCGTTCAACCAACAATCGGTAGATGGACATTGGGCTTAATTCCCTGTCTGGTATTTGTGGTTGACGAATAAGGCCTGGCGTCCATCTACTACGATGTGGCTCCGATGTGGTCTATGATACACCATAGAAAATCAAAATCGCGTTGGAAGGTCACCTAATATCAGGGCAGTTGACCACAATTCTGCAATTAAACACCGATAAAAACCCCATACAATGCGTGGTGGATTTGCATGTCTAGACATGTGTCTACGATTTTGCACCTTCCCGATATGTCTCCGATATTTGCTTTTTGTACCGGTGTCATATCGGTAGGTCTAAATTTCTATTGTAGTAGGTGGACGCCAGACCTTATCCTGTAATCTTATCTCACCCCTGGTACAAGTTTAGCCATAGGAATAACGTAAGAAAACAATTCAACGATCACCCCGGTAAAGTGACAATACTACGCCAAGGTCGTGGAGTAGTGAATATAAGATGATGTCATAGATTTACCAATCAGCAGCCAGGATTTCAGAGAGAAGACAAGACAAGAGATTTAAACGTTCCTAACAGGGGGTGAGATAGATATAGAACCACACTCAAATTGTAAAATAAACAATACCCAACCTTTTTGGATGGGCTGTAATCATTACTCGGCTTTGCCTCGATGACGATTGTGGCACATCCAAAATTGTAGAGTATTGTGTATTTATATGATTGTTGATAGACTTCTATATATAGAGATGATGATATGATGTTATATCCTTTGAACGGATGGCTGTGGCAGACTCCCACGATATCTCGCCCCTGGTCCAAGTTAAGCTATAGGAATGATATAAGAAAGTAAACTCAACGATCACCCCAGTAAAGTGACAATACTACGCCATGGTTGTGGCAGAGTGATGTGAGATGACAGCATATGCAATTGAACAACCAGCAGCCAGGATTTCAGAGAGAAAACAAGACAAGCATCCCTAACAGTCAAAGGGCTGAGGTAAATCCAGAACCGCACTCGAATCGTAAAATAAACAATACTCCAATCGTTTGGATGGGCCGTAATTGTCACTCGACTTTGCCGCGATGACGATTGCTGCCCATCCAATCATGTGGAGTATTGTTTACTGTATACCCATGCCGTATATATGCTGTAAATACGCACCGTTTCGGTATATGACGTAAAAATACTGTACGGACCGCGAAAATACAGACCACCTTGCCATACACGTTTATTAACTTATCGGTTGTTAAAAATTAAATTAATGATTTAAAAAAAAAATTTGGGTTTATAGTAAATATATAACGTCCAACCTTGCTTGTACAAGTCACAAAACTCGATGATAATTTACGGTTTGTACGGAACTCGGCATAAATGCCTCGGTCTGTACAAACCGTAAATTACCATCTCATTCTGTGACTTGTACAGCATGGTCAGGACGTTCTATATGAGTATTTATACGATTCTCGATGCAGTTCTATATTAGTATACTTCAGAATGTAACAATATCGGTTACCGATGGCCTTTGGTCAGGGATGGTTATTACACGCCCTGGTGTCATCCACCAATAGTCGTCCATGGCTAGTGATTGGTCAGGGGCACTCATTGCCCCAGCTGGCATCAACTACATATTGCACATACCCCACCTACCGTCACCAACCAACCATGTTATTTTACCACCCACACACCCTTTCTTTTATCGTTTTATATTTGTTGTAATCACTTACCTTATTTCTCATCTACTATTATAATTATTATCACGGTAAATGTCATTCAATTGATTAAATTACTTCAACGTCTCATACAATTTTATACTACAGTATAAGTAAAATAGGATTGTACATAAAGATCATTTTCTGTACCTTGTACTAGGGTTATCGTGTAATAATATTTAAATCTGTTCGCTAGGACAGTATCAGGCATCCATAAGGTCGTCCATAAGTCCCTGGGTCTCTATTTCATACAGTAAAGGGCCTACATATACGATCGTAGATTATCAAACGGGCCCCTGGCTTGCCATTCACACTTCAACTTCTACACCACATACATATTGATGAAAGATCTCAGGCAATAGAAGCTGCATGGATCCTTTAACCCGGTGTTCAAACCAGAAGATCAATCTATGATTATTGAATTTCGATCCACATCACGATTATTTGCGGTTACAGATAAAATATCGCCAAGTGTAAATAAAACCATTCTAAATTCCATCCACGATTTTTCTCCATGATAGAATGCAATATCCCACCACCTCTGGATCGATTCGGCTCAAAATTAAATCAAAAGAGCTGGAAATAATCGTGGTGGGAATGTGTATTCATTTTGTAAAGATTTTGTAAGCAAGCAAAAAGGTGTGAGGAAGAAACTAACAACTTTTGGTCAAAGTCATTGTTCTCAACGAGTTTGATGCGGAGTGATATGAATCAGGTGACAGCTGAGTGAATATCACATAGCATTCAAATGAGTTGGAGGACGACTTCTTTGACCAAAACGAGTTGCTTTCTGTATTTATCCCACCTCTATACACATTTATAGAATGTACGATACACAGGATACAGACCATGAGGAACGGACTGCAATACTCTTCGGGGCATGGAGAACGAGTTCCCAATGTTAAACTTATGGGACAAAAATACCCTGGGTGTGAGAATAAACGCTTGAACCACCTGTTGGGTCAACGACTACTTGTACCAACGAGTATGTATACTCGCTACTTGTACTGATATTCTATCAGGGAGCACCACCTCTCACTATTTACTGCAAATGAATGTCTGCAATAAAAACTTGATTGGTGGCTAATTAATGTGATTATCTAAACGCTCCAGTGAATTGCGGTTATCTTCTCCCAGGAGGAGGCATGAGTAGTAGCAGCTGTGTCGATCACAAGTGAAGTGAATCTTTTATTATCTACCCAATATACAAGATATTCAGATACATGCGGCCGCATGCTCCGAGGAGTTCACGCGTAGTAATATCCAAGCGTATGTGAGGATATTGTGTAGAGTCGACTCTAAGGGGCGTGTCGGGGCGTTGTCGGGGCGTTTCGGGAAGTGCACGCTCCATCAAAATTTCCTATCGTAGACCTCTGCGACATGCTGCCGACACGCCATGACACTCCACAACAAGGGCCCAGTCATGAGAAAAATGAAACATGCTCAATGTTGTCGTAGCCTTGTAGGAAGGCTCCCGACAAGCTACCAATCGTGGCCTTTTCGTGGCCTTATCATAGACTCTTGTCGGGAACTTGGGTCCACCAACCCCGACAAGGCCTCCAATCGTAGGCCAATCTTGGACCTTATCAGGAACCCATGGTCGTAGCCTTGTCGTGGTTGGTGGAGGCCCCCTTAAAGTGTCAGCACTAAACTCCAGGATTAGAGTACTAAAAGTAGCCGCTTAAACCGGGATATGATCCTGGTCATATCGGCTTTATACAGACAGATTTTAGGTATTAAAGATATCAATGGGAAACTCAGAAATAGGTCTGTGTAGTCACGATAAGGACCTCTATAATCACGTATTAGCTGTGCAAGTGACTACACTATGAGTGGCATTTGTTGGGAACGCCCTACAGTGAATAACCCCATATTGTAGTTCGTGTATAGATATTAAAGGCAAAATTCGATAATTTGCCTTTGAAATTAAAACCCATGTCATTTTTCTTAAATTTGAATATGATGATCTCCAAGTGTTCTAATACATATATCTAACTTAAAACTTGGGGGGTCACCGTACTAGTTTTTCATTTAGAGCTCAATATTTTGACGATTTTATAAAAGAAGTTTTTTCCTCAAACTTTTACAGAATATTATACATGTCTAGTACTCCTCATTTAAGTTTAGGAAAACCATAGGTCACCATTTTTTTTTAATTGAGGAAAACCATATTTTTCAGCACATTTCCTATGTAAACCAAGCAAATATAAATTAGCCTATAAACCTTTTAGAATTGGAAAAACTGGACAATTCATTTAGAATTAGAATGAATGCCAAGAAACCAGTTTTAACTGGTAATTGGTAATATGTAAAATCCCACAGATGGAGCCTGTGTGAATTGTCTGATATGCTTTCAACTGCCTAAGCTGGTAATATTAGCCATATATTATATGTGAGCCAAATTATGATGATCTACATGGGCATCTCTAATTACAAGTAAAACACAAAAGAACTCCGAATTTAAGGTATATGATATTTTTAGTCCCAAACAGGCGGGTCAGTGCAGAGCTACAATCAGGGAACAGGGACCCGTTAAATAATTTAGGCTTGTACATGATGACCATTTTCTGGACCTCATATAAGGGTTATCATTTGATAATATTTAAGTCCGTTGGCTAAGACAGTATGAGGTTGGTTTTGGCCCAAGAACTTCGGGTCAACTATAGACTGTAGAACTGTCCCAATGCTCTACTATTACTATGTAAGGAGGTCAGGGTGAAGGTCGTGGTTTGCTGTGAATGCAGTCATTGGCTGCTGGGTCAACCCATGCCTGCTATATTCCTTATATGGTAGTGAAGGCATAGGGACAAATCCATGTAGGAATTAGCCATAAGGTCATCCATAAGTGTTGAATGAATTTGACTCACATTTTCCCCCAGTCCCTATGGCATACTTTATAGAACTGCATCGAGAATCGTATAGATAGACAATACTCCATAAGTTTGGATGTGCCGTAATAGTCACTCGGCTTCGCATCGATGACGATTGCAGCACATCCAACTGAATGGAGTATTGTGCATTTTACGACTCGAGTGTGGTTCTGGATTTATCATATCCCTTCCTATGACATTAAATAGCAGCACAATATCAAAATAATTAGAATATACTTAGGAAATCCATATGACATCATCTCACATTCACTATGCCATGGCCTTGGAGTAGTATTGTCACTTTACCGGGGTAATTGTTGAGTATTTTTTCTAATGTTATTCCTATGGCTAAACTTCTACCAGGGGTGAGATAAAATGGCATCTCATATTCACTCCGTAGCGGCCATGGCGTAATACTTTCACTTTATGGGGGTGATTGTTGTTATGTTAAAGTTATTCCTATTGCTAAACTTATCCCAGGGGTGAGATAAAGGGGTACGATCCGAGATTATTAAACAAGCCCCAGGAAGCAAGGAAAAGAATCTGCTCTTATAATGCTGGAGACACACCAAGCGAGTAACGCTGCGATTTCCGGAATCGCCAACACAAAATGGCGTATATGTGAGCTATTATTTCATATTTCACTTGAATATTGTGACCGAGGCGCTAAATTATCATTAGGAGATATTACTATGAAATAATATCTCACATACATGCCATTTTGTGTTGGCGATTCCAGAGATCGCCGTCTTGACTCGCTTGGTGTGTCCCCGGTATTATGGTGGAGACACACCAAGCGAGTAACGGGAACGATTTCCGGAATCGCCAACCCAATATGTTGTATATGGGAGCTATTATGTCATATTTCACCTGATTATTGGGTCAGAGATGCTAAATTATTGGTGGGGGATATTACTATGAACTAATATCGCACATACAGGCAAACTTTTGTTGCCGATTCTGGAGATCGCTGCCGTTACTTGCTTGGTGTGTCCCCAGCATAAGAGAATATCATTCTGTTTGCATGAGAACCCCCCGACCCCTTGCTCCAGCGATCACAGGTTTTCGGCGACCGGGTCAAGGCTTCTTGCTGACACTAAGCACATATCAGACATAGATGGGGTCTGCCCTGACGGTAATCTCCCCATCTCACTGTGTTACAATGTGCCTCCGGTTTGTTAGTCGGGAGCTCTCTCTGAGGATCCAACAATAAGAACACCTGGCAAGGATTATCATGCTGGGACAACCCACTTCCTACACTGTAGGAAACAACCCACTTCCTCCACTGTAAGAAACAACCCACTTCCTACACTGTAAGAAACAACCCACTTCCTACACTGTAAGAAACAACCCACTTCCTACACTGTAAGAAACAACCCACTTCCTACGCTGTAAGAAACAACCCACTTCCTACACTGTAAGAAACAACCCACTTCCTACGCTGTAAGAAACAACCAACTTCCTACACTGTAAGAAACAACCAACTTCCTACACTGTAAGAAATAACCCACTTCCTACACTGTAAGAAACAACCCACTTCCTACGCTGTAAGAAACAACCAACTTCCTACCCTGTAAGAAACAACCCACTCCCTACACTGTAAGAAACAACCCACTTCCTACACTGTAAGAAACAACCCACTTCCTCCACTGTAAGAAACAACCCACTTCCTACACTGAAAGAAACAACCCACTTCCTACACTGTAAGAAACAACCCACTTCCTACACTGTAAGAAACAACCCACTCCCTACTATAGAGGAAACCCATGAAAGTTTAGGGTCTGAGCTCATATCCCATCGAGTTTGAATCACGTAGTAATTCACAAGGCGAAGCCGCGTGAATTGCTATGTGATTCAAATGAGATGGGATCGAGCTCTGCCCCTAAACTTGAATGGGTTTCTGAATTTATCTCACCCTTAATATTGACTAAAGGGCTAACATTTGTGACATTAACCCCCATTGGATATTTTTCCTAAATATCTAATGGGAGTTAGATAGGAGTTTCCAATGTTAAGTCTATGGAGAAAAAATATCTGGGGTGAGATAAACTGTAAGAAACTACCCACTTCCTACACTGTTAGAAACAACCCACTTCCTACACTGTAAGAAACTACCCACTTCCTACACTATGAGAAACAACCCACTTCCTACACTGTAAGAAACTACCCACTTCCTACACTGTAAGAAACAACCCACTTCCTACACTGTAAGAAACAACCCACTTCCTACACAGTAAGAAACAACCCACTCCCTACGCTGTAAGAAACTACCCACTTCCTACACTGTAAGAAACAACCCACTTCCTACACTGTAAGAAACAACCCACTTCCTACACTGTAAGAAACAACCCACTTCCTACACTGTAAGAAACAACCCACTTCCTACACTGTAAGAAACAACCCACTTCCTACGCTGTAAGAAACAACCCACTTCCTACACTGTAAGAAACAACCAACTCCCTACACTGTAAGAAACAACCAACTCCCTACACTGTAAGAAACAACCCACTTCCTACACTGTAAGAAACAACCCACTTCCTACACTGTAAGAAACAACCCACTTCCTACACTGTAAGAAACAACCAACTTCCTACACTGTAAGAAACAACCCACTTCCTACACTGTAAGAAACAACCCACTCCCTACGCTGTAAGAAACAACCCACGTTTAGACCAATCAGATCGTCTCTTACAAAACTTATATGAAGAGCGCATTGGGGAGAAAACATAGTGTCAAGTTACTCGATTATGTTGGATTCGGCTTCACGTTTGATAGCAGGTAAGCTATTTATCGTTATTAAACTATATTTGAAGGTATATAGGAATACACTCTACGACAGGGGTCCATTCATGGAAAAAAATCGAACATGTTCAATGTTGTCATAGCCTTGTCGGAAGGCTCCCGACAAACTTCCAGATACAAGCGGCCGCATGCTCCGAGGAGTTGATGCGTAGTAATATCCAAGCGTATGCGAAGATATTGTGTAGATTTGACTCTGAGGGGGCATGTCGGGGCATTGTCGGGGCGTGTCGGGAAGTGCATGCTCCACCAAAATTTCCTATCGTAGACCTCTGCGACATGCTGCCAACACGCCATGACACTCCACGACAAGGGCCCCAGTCGTGGGAAAAATCAAACATGCTCAATATTGTTGTAGCCTTGTCGGAAGGCTCCCGACAAGCTACCAATCGTGGCCTTTTTGTGGCCTTATCGTAGACTCTTGTCGGGAACTGGGGTCCACCAACTACGACAAGGCCTCCAACCGTAGGCCAATCTTGGACCTTGTCGGGAAGCCATTGTCATAGCCTTGTCGTGGTTGGTGGACGCCCCCCTTGTCATGGCATGTCGGAAGTGTGTTGCAGAGGTCTACAATAGGAAATTTTGGTAGAGCTTGCACTTCCCGACACGCCCCGGCAATGCTGTCATAAAGCCCCCCCCCTTCTTACGACAAGGCTGCGACAAGCGCTGATTGGAACTTTCTTGTCAGCGCTTCTCATAGCCTTGTTGTGGTTGGCGGACGCCACCCTTACGACTCCAATGCAAAAAGGGCGTCTACGATTTGGTCCCTAAGGTAAAGCTGTATCGTTTAATCTGTAACATCGTAAAGTAACCTGCCAGGAAAATCACTCTCATGTGTGAGATACTTAACAGGAAATTAAGATACACTGGAATCTAATAGAAGGTACATAGGCCCTTATGCACTGCAAATTTAGTGACCTCTAATTAGGTTTAAGTTTCTCTAATCAATACTCTATATCAAGGATCGTATATGAATACCTTTTTCTGTAACTCGCACAAGGGTTATTGTTTAATAATATCTAAGTCTGTTTGCCAAGACAATATTAGTTATCCATAAGGTCGTCCATAACTCGCACATTGTCCCTCTGTCTCTATGGCATACAGCAAAGGGTCTACATGCACTATTCTTGTAACTGGACTTACGTTGAAACCTCTCTCTAAGACTGAGTACTGCCCAGTATAGATAAATGTTTAAAAATTCCTATATCATTAAAGAGGCCCCTGGTCACTGGAATAACTGCTGTCGTAGAATGTGTCATTTCCCTATCGGGGGCTCTCGAAAAACACTATGAACAAATGCAAATAGATTTACCTCACTGTGGAATGTTGAGATTACTAGGAGGTTACGAAAGCCCATAATAGCAGCATAAAGTCTGGGGTGGTGAATGCCTTTCAGGTTCAAGTGGGACGTGCTTTCACGACTAGAGAACCTATATAGAGGTCAAATGGTCTAGACCCTTCCTGAAGGGATTTCTGACGGTTCTGTGGTGGTAGTATATATGTATTTTTTTTTAAACTCAGATAAAGTATATTCACAATCATTCATGGTTTTTGACGTTTTTCTTTGTAAATATGCAAACATACAAAACAATGTGATTAGACAGTACAACTGATGAGGAGTATTTGAAATTTGAAATACATTTTTAGAGCAATTAAAAAGGTGCAAGATTTTATTTTATGTCTGTACAGGTTAGACTGCAGGGCATTTGACTGCTGTTTTATATTAGAGTTCGTTGTAGTAAAGTTTGTAGTCCGGGTATATTGAACAATAAGTGAATATTGATGGCTGTTTGCCACGTGCATAGTTCATATTCTGCATTTCTATCCTTAACCACTGGCCCATTTTCTCACAATGAAGTGTAATGTAAACCTTAATGGACCAGTTTAAACTCTGAAACCTTCAGTTGCATGTCCAGATCCTAACCAATGGAGACAGATTTGGCTTCATACCAATAGCATCTAAAACACTTATCCAAATCATGTCTTTTTTATGATTTCCTGTCTCATTCCTCATGTTTGAAGTTAACATGATTATGGTGGTGTATGAGAGGTCAGGTGACCCACTCAAGATAAAGACAGGATTTGATTTTTTGTAACATGGCGGAGGTGAGAGGTGGGGTCCTCACCATAATCTGACGGATTTACGATTTATCTCGTGACCGTCCCCACTTTAATCCGGATTACTGAGGAAACATAAAGGAGCGATCATTATTTATGGCAGGGGGGGGGGTATCTCGTTTATTTATGGTTATACAATTTTTACTTTGCGTACCAGGCTTGGCGTATCGCCGTTCTTCCGCGTGGTCTTTCTGTGATCTAATAAAAATACATTTTCTTAAATAAGGAGACTGAATTTGAGGTAAAACAAGGTTTATCACTAGTAAGGCGTGCGCAGCGCTAGTATGAGGTTCTGAAAAGGTTTACGTAACCTAAATTAGGATAAGAATAATACAACGTAATAGTTACCGATGATGCAAACTAGATGTGAAGGATAAACACCTAGCAGCAGGTCACTAGGATAAATAAGCATTGATAATAAGATAAGGTAAAGGTAAGACAGTGCATGTAAGCACTCAGGCACAAGTCTCTGAGTCCATTAGGGCAATGCAAGGTGAGGCCGCCTCCCCGAAAAAGTGAGGAAAAGGAGGCAGGGCGGGATGTGGAGCGTGAAGCAGAGCGCATGCTGACTGCGTGAACACCAGAGGGCGAGTGACCACAGCCCTGGAGGTAGATGGCCAAGCCCGCCTCAGGCCTGCAGTGGGGGTCTCTGCCCCTGCTCCCTTGAGCCTCGTCTCCCATTTAAACCTATATATAAATTCCCTGCCACAAGTAATGGACTCTCCCTACCCTCTATAACAAGGAACTCTCCCTCGTTTAACTTTCCTGATCTTTCTGTGGATTAAAAAAAACATATATGACATTTTAGACTGATCCGGATATTTATATGGGGCCTTTAGGGGAAATATATCTACGCATGGAAGGGGATAAACAGATTAGATTCTCGTAAAATATGGCACGGGAGAAACCACACACACCCTCAGGATTATAGCTTTTTACCAGGACTGTTTAATCACAGAGAAATATGTAGGACCAGGGGCTTAGTTTACGTGTTTATCGCAGGATTCACGGTGTCTTTAGTCCCGGGTTCAGAGGTGGGACTTCTCCAGCAGCCGTTTATCCTTTACGCAAAGTCAAAATACTTAAAAAGAAAAAAAAAGAAAAAAGAAGCTATCAGTCAGATGATATCGCAGTATTACAAAGAGAACAATCAAGATGCCAATGAGTGCGGTAATCTTGTCAGTCGGCCAGACTAAAGATTGTGCGGTAGATTGTGAGAGATATTCAAGCTTAAGTATCCCAAATCATGACTTATTCTTATACCAAATGAGTGAGGTATAACATACTGTATTGAGTTTTACCTTAGGCCGGACACACACCAAACGAGTCAAAGCAATCGCTGACACGAAATGATGTATGTGAGATATCAATTAATAGTAATAGTCAGGTGAACTATGAGATAATAGCTCAAGCCTGAGACACACTAAGCGAGTATTGCAGCGATTTCCGTAATCGCCAACACAAAATGACGTATATATGAACTATTTTTTCAGATTTCACATAGACGTCAATTTGTGTCAGCGATTCCAAAAATCGCAGCGTTTCTCGCTTGGCGTGTCTCGCGCCGGAGACACGCCAAGCGAGAAATGCTGCGATTTCCCGAATCGCCAACACAAAATGGCGGGTCTGTAAGCTATTATTTCATAGATCACCTGATTATTGCTTCAGAGATGCTAGATTATTATCGCCAACACAAAATGGAGTGTATGTGAGCTATTATTTCATAATTCCCTTGATTATTGCTTCTGATACGCTATATCATCGGTGGGAGATATTAATAAGAAAAAATATCTCAGATATAGGCTATTTTGTATTGGCGATTCCAGAGATCGCCACCTTGACTCGCATGGTGTGTTTCCGGCTTTATGCTTAACCTATAATTGCAGCCCCAACTGTAATTTTCTGTGAGGAGGAGGGTGACCCCCACAACAACGACCAACATGGACCTTCCTCAAGGTAAAGCCCCGCCTCCACCAACGCCGAGTCTGGTCCCCATAGGCCTTACGATTGACTTCCCGACACCATACCGATTCTATTGTAAGGTCAGAAGAAATCATGGCAGTGGAACAGGTTTCTGTTATTCCGTCTATGACACCTCACGATAGGCTGCGATTGAAAATGCCAATCGTAGAGGTCCCGATAAAATCCAACATGCTGGATTTTTCGAGTATGATTTACAGATTGGATCACGATTGGTCTACGATTCCGGGACCTCCCGATAGGCTACAATTTGGTCATTTTAAATCGTAGCCATGAGAATTTATGTCGTAGACCATCGGCGGAGGTGGGGGCAGGACTTAACCTCCTCAAATTAGCGGTCGTCTGCTCGACGAACAACGCGGCGTATTTCCCGCCGAACGTTCCAGTGGTTTGAAGAACCGGACCACTCTCCTCCCAGATCTTTTGCGGCGGTGGTGCTTACTAATCTCTGCCCGGACCCAATGCTGGTTCTCAGGTTACCCACTAAGGACAAGGGGAACCAGCCAACTTTTCGGATTCAAAACAAGGCAGCTGTTAGAAGTTTTGAAAATCAAGCAATCCATATATCATGGGTTAGGAAATATAGCAATTGTTAACTGAGCTTCACAGACAATCCAACTGCTTCTTTTTCAGATTTAAACTATTGTGAATCCACAGTTGAGTAGACTGTCCCTTCGATTGAGCACATGGTTCATGTTGATCAACAAAAACTTGGAACACATGAGGTGCTTCCCAACAAATAAAGTAATCCCGATGAAATGCTAATCATTGTGTTTACCTATTGTAAACGCATTACATCGGAGTAATACCCAGTAAAAGGTTCATTTTTCACAATAAGCTCATGGCATACTCTACGAATATTTGTTGGCTTTTATAATTGAGATTGTTCCGGATCTGTCGACCACTTCCGATGATTAACTCCAAAACCAGCATTCAACCATTGCCAGCACTTCAGCCAGGGAATACTACCTGCCTGTTAGTACAACGTACACAGGCGGAAACCAACCAAGACTTGGCGGCCCACTGCACTGCTCGTGTTGTGGGTGGCTACCCACTGCGCTGCTTATGTTATAGGTTAGCCACTCACTGCACAACTTGTCTTGTGGGTGGGCCATACACTGCACCGCTCATTTTGTGTGTTGGCCACCCACTGCACTGCTTTTTTACTCATCATATATTTCATCGTATATCTTAGAGTGGTGCATTGGTCGCTCGACCTACTTATATCAGTCTTATTTAGGAATCTTTTCTTTTCCGGTTCATTCTAGTAATACAATTTAAATCGTAGCTTAGCATTACCTGATTAAATACCACATCAGGCCTAAAAATCGATATCAACAGACAAATTGCTTAGTAACATACACTAAGCAAGCAGACATAGTACAAAGACATAGTATACAGACATTATACATAATACTCGACAAATAAAGACAGCACAGACCCCGAAGCCAGTATGATAGACCAATAATTTAAAAGCTTCATCATAGTGTTATTAGGTTATGATACTATTAGTAGTGTTCTTACTCCTCCTTTCCCTTAATTATATATTCCTTCATTACCATTTTAAACAAGTCCTTATTTTTATTTTCCTGACAACCTTGGGTCAATTTATCCCACTCTCTGGCTCCTCTATATAATGGGCTATTCCTATATATTTCAACCTTTGGCCTCTCTAATTTTATACGTATTTTAACATTTCCCCTGGTAATTCTTATGTCATCTTGCATGGCTCCATCATTTTTATGCACCCACCAGTGAATGAATGGTAGTAAATGTATTATTCTTCTAACTTCTAGTTTTTGTAGTTTTGCTTTATGTAGTAGATCATCTACTGAGACAACTCGTGCATCTTTTATTCCGTATGCTATACGTAAACCATTATTAACAAGTACTTGGAACTTTTGTAAATATTTTTTCGGCATACTTTCATGCAGGAAGTCGCAATATTCAATCTCCGGTAATATGATCTGTTTTACAATCCTAGCCGCCGATTCACTGGTTAAATATCTTCTGATCTTTCTCAACCTGAAAATTTTATTTTTAATTGACATTATTTTTTTAACTGCTTGTTCTTTGAAACATGTTATGGATTGGCTACCAGCTGAACAACTTGTGTTGTGAATGGGCCAACCACTGCACTGCTCATGTTGTGGGTTGGCCACCCACTGCACTGCTTATGTTGTCATTTGGTTGCCCACTCCCGCTTGTGCTGCAGGGAGCTGTTTCAAAAGCGAATTCTTAGCGGAGTTACAGACCCTAACTATTGAAACGGGTACTACCACTGTTGGTGCCGTTTTGGTCCAAAGTGCCGCTCGCTGTTACCGAGGTGCCGCTATTTGGATAGTGAGAGCAACTACGAGAGTTTTTTCAACTAATGAAACAGCTCCCAGATCTGTTTCAAAAGCCGAGTGAGGTCTCGCCAGCGGCACGTCACATTTTGAAAGCGGGAGGCCGCCACAGCGAGCGGCACTTTGAATCAAAGCGGCAGCAAAACCGCTACCAATACCCAATAGTGAGCGGCACCTCCACCTCGACAGCGATGCCTCGAAGTGCCATTGGTAGCTCTCGCTTTAGCGATGATTACTCTCGTTTAGCACCCTCCCGACTTTTGAAACAGCTCCCAGGTTTGCTGCACACTACATCACTTGTGTGGAAGCCTACCGGCCGCTCGTGTTGTGGATTCTCCACCCCTTGCACTGGTCGTGTTGTGGATTGGCCACCAACTGGGTTATGGGTTAGCCATCCACTGTGCCACTTGTGATATTGGATGGCCACCCACTGCATAACTTGTGTTGTGGGTGGGCCGCTCGTGTTGTGGATTCTCTGCCCCTTGCACTGCTTGTGTTGTGGGTTTGACAAAAGCTGCACTGCTTGTGTCGTTGGTGGACTGCCGACTGCACTGCTCGTGTTGTGGATTCTCCGCCCCTGGCACTGCTCGTGTTGTGGGTTTGACAACAACTGCACTGCTTGTGTCGTTGGTGGACTGCCCACTGCACTGCTCGTGTTGTGGATTCTATGCCCCTTGCACTGCTTGTGTTGTGGGTTTGACAACAACTGCACTGCTTGTGTCGTTGGTGGACTGCCCACTGCACTGCTCGTGTTGTCGATTCTCCGCCCCTGGCACTGCTTGTGTTGTGGGTTTAACAACAACTGCGCAACTTGTGTTGTGGGTGGGCTGCTCACTGGGCTGCTCGTGTTGTTGGTGGCCACCCACTGCACCACTCATGTTTTGGGTCTTGTTGCTTACTGCACCACTTGTCTTGTGGGTTGTCCGTCCACTGCTACGGTCCTGTTGTGGGTTTGCTGCCCACTGTGCCACTATTGCTGTTGATGGGCCAGCCAATGCACCTTGTTGTGGGTCATTCAGTTGTCCGTAGACTGGTTACCTGTCCCAATGAAATATAGGACTGGTAACGCCTTCCTACATAATACTGGTGCACGACCTTGAACTCTCAGTCATGCCAGCTCTCACGATAACAGCCCACACTGCAGTACTTGAGTGGTGCAGTGTACAGCGTTACCCAGATTGTTACCCATGATGCTAAAAAAAATGGCTTGCGTTACCTGGCCTATCATGTGAGTGAGTACATAGGCCCGGCTTCCAAGTTAGAGTCTGCCTCGTGTTCCCTCGACGGTCGCCCGTGCCAGAGACCGCAGACTGGCGTGTCCTTTGACCTTCACGAGTCAGTCAATCTAACACACATCGTTAGTGACTCCCACCTACTACCAGCCAGGGCAGGTCTTTTTTATATGTGCATCCGGCTACGCCTATTAAACAGGTGCAGACATGGTTAGCGTGCCTCAATGAAACATGGTCCCGAAATGTATCTTCACCAAGTTCCAAGAACGATTCGGATATTTCCCACTCAAACTACCAGGAACTGATGTAATTGAGATAAACTCATTAATTAATTTAGCCTGGTATAAATGCCAAAAGGCTTAACATAAGGAACTCGTTCTCAACAGGCTTGCGAGTACGGTAACTCATACTCAATGGGTGATAGACAGATAAATATTTCTAAGCTAGATAAAGTCAGAAACATATATTTGTTTGAGTCCCTGTTCACCATCTCGTTTAGGGTGCTTGAGAATATTCACTCGGCTATCGCCTCCTTCATATTACTACGCACTCCCAGCTTGATGGCGAACGAGGACACAGACACTCATCAATTTCTTTCTTAGTCTCCTTACAATTAAATACATGCAAATCAATAAATACGCCATTATAAAACCAGTCACGTGGTACTAATAGTTCGTGCACAGTGTGCAGAATGAAATCTGATTCGGACGCATAAGCGTTGGACATTCGCCCACAGGTACATAATAATATACGGAGACATGGTTAGTATGGCCGAATGGCATCTGTTCAGAGATATTTTGGTCCGAAATATTCACCGAGTCCGAAGAACGAGGTGAATATAACCAATCAAAATATCGAGGAAGACATGGAATTCAGACACACTCACTATGTCTTCTTATTATATACCTAGAAATCATTTAAAAAAAGGCCATTTTACAATTAACTACTCAAATTTTTTTCAAGTATGAAAGTGGTCACGTGGTACGGAGGGACGTATGACTATTCTTTTTTCACTCAGTGATAAACAGAATCTGTAGTACTGGTCAGTAAAAGTGAGACATTAGCCCACAGGTATATACACAATATTACCATGATTTCGATCTGAGTGGCCGTGTTCTCTGCGTAGTTGACGCGAAGTAAAACTCCGAGCGATAGTGAGGAGTATTACGTATTATTCCACCCCTGGTACAGGTTGTGCCATTGAGTTAACGTTGAAATAAAATACGCCACGCTCACCTACGTAGAGTGTCAATTCTCTGCCATTGCAGTGGTGGAGAATCTATGTATGGTGCGACCAATGAACATTGCGGAAAGGAAAATAGTTCCGGCGCCATTGTTTGAACCGCAGCTGCAGCAACAATAGTTCCGACGCTATTGTTTGAACAATTCAATACATGATTATATTATTGCTTAAAATCGACTGTAAGGTCCGTGTTGGGGGTGAGATAAAAACAGAACCGCTTTCGAAACGTATTTTGAACCACTACGCTCACTCATGTTTCTAAAGACAGTTCTCCTTCATAATTATTAGGAAAAAAATCTTGTAAATTTGATGCAAGTGCTGTGCATTGTTTATATAAATTAGTTCCTATAATGCCCGTCAGTTGGCCGAAAAAGCCATTCTCCTAGGAGATTCCGGAGGTCCGTATTCTACTCAGTAGCGATCTGCAAGCTTCATAGGCTTAGTATGGAGACTTCGTATTAGGTGGGCAATAAAAAATAATATAGTCGGCATTGATACTTCTTCCCTCTAAATAAAAGCCATTTTGTATCAAGATTTTCCTTATATCAATTAATCTCTTAACATAGGAAAATGTATTTGCAGGTATCAGGACCTATCCTCTAGATATCAATCGTGGTTTGATAAAATTACAAAATACTATTAAAAGAAGTTACAAGAATGATAATTGACTTGGAAGACTTATTGCTTATACCTTAGACATGGCCCTATAGTCTGATTTACTCATATCTAGTCAAGTGCGCCAAAAATCTTCTAGTTTTTGTTCAAGGGGTAGAGCAGAGATTAAGTAATTAGTTGATGAATATATCTGTTGGCGCCATCGAAGTGATTTATCCTAGGCTTATAATGACTGGCTCTCTTAGCCAAGTAACAACCAAAGCATCTGCTTATTCAGTAGTATTTACACATTCATCAAATAGCAACTACCGTTTTTATGGTTACAAGTTTATATTTAACTACCTTAAGGAGGATTTTAATTGAAAATTAAGAAAGACGAGTATACGAAATGGCCGTGCTTGTTTGGAATAGAGCTGTAAGTCTAATAATTGTACCCTTGGGTTATCAACCAATTCATGTTCTTATAGAAGACATATAGATACGAATCTAAAGATGATTGCGGTTCTTTATCTCACCCCTGGTATTTTTGTCCCATAGGCTCAACAATGGAAACTGGTTCTCCATGGCCCTACGAGTATTGCAGTACGTTCTCCATGGTCTATATCCTGTGTGTCGTTCATTCTTTTAGTGTGTGCAGGGGTAAGATAAATACAGAAAGCAACTCGTTTTGGTCTAAGAACTTGTTTAAAAGCTATGCGATATTCACTCGACTGTCGCCTCGTGCATCAAACTCGTGGAGAACGACGGCTTGTTGGTTTCACCTTTAGTCCCTGGGGTGTGGGGATCTATGTGAATTATGATGCTTAATTATGAATTATGAAGCTACCTCAATCAGGTAGTCATTACTTGAAATTCTACAGAAAGTAACTGATTCTCCAAAGGAAACTCACTTGTGTATTTTGAGACGATATCACACCCATCCTGACATTAATGTAAATGTTTTCTTGAACACTGATTACAAGAATCCATCATGTATTGTATTTTAACATAAATAATGGCAGGCAGGCAGTTTTATTGTATCTTTCACTCCTTGGATAAGAACAAAATTATTGAATGATTCAATTCAACGTGTATAGACCTGGGATCCGTTACATAAATTTGAACGATCATATAAAAGATCGTATGATTGTCCTAGGGCTGATACCGTTTCTTAAGTTTTTTGGTCGTACAGCTACGACCTTTATACGATACGATAAAATGGATGCGTCAAAATCGTTACATAAACATTGACCGACATCGTGCAAATGGTCTTAAGTCGTCCATAATTATCGTAAGATACAACAGCTCAAGGGTGTGTCGTGGCTGACGCCAGTACTGTAACTCTGGAAACATTGCATTTTCTTCAGGAAAACCTAAGGCCCCAATAACTCAAGAGAAGAATTGTTAATGAACAATCATTAAAATTCATCAAAATAAAGTGCTGTGGGTTGAATAATCATTATTATCCTACCCCTAATAAAAAAAAACTGTCATTGATTTAACATAGGCAAATTTTATGTGGTGTGCCATGACATAAAGTGAAATTTATGTACCTAGGGAAATACCTAGATTTGGAATTATTAATCATGTACCTCACAGGGTGTTTGTCTGAGACGAATCCTGCTGAGATTCTGTACTCGAACACAATCTCTTCGTCTAAATTGTAGGGTTCCATTTCCATGAGTTTATGAACCTCAATGGAACGAAAAAATTATAAACACCTTGTTTCCAAACACCAGGAAGAAGGGGAGAGGGACAGCTAGGACTTCAAATGTAGAGGGAACATTTTTATTTTTGTCTGTCACTTATATTAATAAAACAGACAGGGCTGACATATCCTCCCCCCGGATGAAACCACGGGGGGGAAGACCACAGAAGACTCCCACCACACTTTGCCTGATGAGACTGGATAACAGTCGAAACCACAAGAATATATAAAAAGGGTAATTACCCCGCCGAACAGAAACTCAGGTGCCGGACACCTGAGCCACCTACCTGGCTGATGATATATCAACTAGGGACAGTAAAACATGAGAAAACATTGGGTTCCACCCAGTCATGAGATGACTGGGACTGGGGTGCGATAACACCCCGGTCCAGGCTATAAGTCTTTAGAAACTACCTGGAACTATGTGTGTAGACACACACACATAGCACCCCATAAGCACAAGCACACACTGGGCACGACAATGCCCAATGTAACCTGCACAAGCAAATCAAATCCACAGCTGAGGGACACCTGACTCCCTCAGCCAATCAGCACACAGGAATCTAGGGTAGTCAGACGACTGCGGGAATTTCACCCGGTCCGCTCCCGTATGTTCGCTCTATTCCGTGGTCGCAAGTGGTGGAGTTAGCAGGAGAAACAATCAGCTACGCCACGTTCACACACTTCCATTTCCATGAGACATGTTTTTCAACCTGTAATTGTTAGCGACATTTAACCCTAAAAAGGAACAGAATCTCAGGAGATTTTGAACCATGTGATGTACGTGCCGTGAATTCCACTTCAGACAAGAATGCCGTTTAAATGGCCCAGCAGGATGAACCTGCCAAGTGTGAACTCTGTTGATAAAATCTGACGGGAATTAGAAATGGTTGATGCTCTCAACAGCATCTAGTTAATGTCAACACCACTTTCTTAAGAACACAACCTATAATTAATGGTTTAAAGGCATATCCTACAACCCACAGTGGCGCCACCTGGTGATTTTAAAATAATGTCAATTAATAGTAAAAACTGGCTCCTTGAGATTCATTTTAACTCTACATGAGTAGATTTAACATTTTGTCCAGTTTATCCAATCTTAATAGGTAAAATAGGCCAATTTATATTTGCTTGATTTACATGGAAAATGTACTGGAAAATATGGTTTTCTTTAATTTGTTCAGAAATAAGGACGGTGACCTATGATTTTTAAAACCTAAATAAGTAGTACTATATATTTATCACATACCCAAACGTCTATGAAATACTACCCGCTACTAGGGGTACAGTATGAATAATGTTCGGGCGCACTGTGCCCTTTGTGAATATTCAGGCGCACTGTGCTCATAGTGAATGCACCAGGTCAATAGGTACATATAATTAGTATATAAAATGGCATTTTTCTTGAAATTTAGGTATGTATTAATAAGAAAACGTAGTGACTGAGCCCGTAGGGTTGCTATTCTCGGCCTTTTGATGCCATAAATATGTCCCTATGCCTGCGGCGTCGGGGAGTATTTATGGTATCAAAATACCTTGAACAGCCATCCCTTCAGGCTCAGTAACCACATTTTCTCTTAGTACTTTATTCTGTGAAAGTTTGAGGAAAATGACATGGGTTCTTATTATGTGAGAAAATACTTTTTGGGATTTTTATATATTCTAATATAAAATTATCATGATATTGACCTATAAATTAAGAACTAGCACGGTGACCTCCAATTTTTAAAGGCATATCGGACAATTTGGCTTGAAAATTAAAAGCCATGTCAATTTCCTGAAAATTTAATATGATGATCTCTAAGTGTTGTGGAACTTAAAAATCGTAAATCGTGAATTGTAGGATATGCCTTTAAGTCAGATACATGTTCCACAACACTTAGAGAACATCATATTAAATTTTCAGGGAATTGACATGGCTTTTAATTTTCAAGCCAAATTGTCCGATATGCCTTTAAAGGAGAAGACTCAACCAGTCGATACAGGGGAAACAACAATTCTTAAACGTTTCACAAGGACTGAAGTCATTGACTTTTATTACCCACCAATTACGAAGTCTCCATTGAAATGTTTAGACTACCTGGAATCAGCCACCAGGAGATTCCGAAAAATAGTCCCTACATATTTTAAGGTCAATCAAAAGACATTCTGGAAATTTATTTAGATGTTGATAAGTTTAAATCAATAATATCGGTTTCATTTATCATCATGAATCTAAGTTCCAAATTTTACTACATGCTTAAGACATAGGACAATGGGGAACTATATAGACTGCGTAAGTATACCTCAAATCTCTGCCATGCTTCATTTATGTAGTGCTGTGGCATTATGTGAAGTCATCCCATAGGCCTATGTGTGTATATATGCTTCATTCTTCTTATTAATCGGGTAGGTGGGTAATACATACGATAACAACTGGTTTTGTGCACGAATGACCATAATCTCCTCGTAGTTGACGACATAATATCCTCGCTATCGCCCGGATATTACTACGCGTCACCTACTCGGAGAATTCGGTCACTCATACACAAAAACAGTCATAAAGCCCAATACACATCTACCGATTTTGGAACATTGATGTACCTTTGTCGGCAATTAAGGAACGGTAATATGTCTCAGGCGAGGCATCCTAACTGAGTCAACCCTAGTTGGTAGATGTAGGACAGCTAGGCAAGGGTTAGCCAACGATTAGTCGACCCCACCCCCCACCTCCTTGAGATGTTTTTTTGTCGCAAACAAGTTGTGGTTCAATGTTCCTAAATCGGTCGCCAAAAGTTTATCAACATGTTGATAAATCTAGTTGCAGACAACGGAAAAATGGAAAATGGCCCTTGATTTGGTGGCTGACGAGGGCTGAGGGGTTACGCAATTTGTCTGCGAGAGGTTCACCGACTCCTATACGATTTGGGAACTAATTGTCCAAACCGGAATTAGTAGATGTGTATTGGGCTTTATTAGAGCGTGCTTGCACACGCTAAATACATCATATAGAGGTTAGAGCAGGGTTAGAGTGGTCACATTGAACTTTCAGTGTGCTTCCAGAAAACTATCCCTTTACTATCTGCATGCTGTTCACTGTAATAGTGAGAACAGAACAGGGAGCCAGTGTCTCAGGGTCTTAGAGGTGTGCCCAGCTGACCATGACCAATCACTCAAGCCCAAAATACTTCAAGACCCACTTTGATCTGTTTGAATCCTAGATAGGCGTTTGCAGAAATAGCAAGTTGACTGGGTGCAAGTGTGTTACAGAAAACTATCGATAGTTTGAATCCAATCCAAACCTTTTAATTGTTATTCATTTATAATTGCACGCTCATTCATCTATGATGAACATCCTGTTTGCTCCTAGTAGTGTATAGAACCAGTTAACTTGATTGAAGCTGAATGGAGTGAGGAATATGTTCAAATAGTTTATGTCAACCAAGGCTTTGACTAAAGGCCGTCATATAGCGGAAGATGGGGGGAGGGATGAGGGAGGTCCCTGAAAAAATTTGATTCAATTCAAAACGCTACGGAATTGCGCATTTCTATTCACCATGTATGGCCCAGTTACAATGCTATTCATACCTACATTCATATTTACATTAAGTGATCAAATACTGAGGGGCATGTCATGTTCACTCATGATAGCTCTAAAGAGTGGAGAAATAGAGATATCCCATTAACTTAATAAGGTGTGTACATTCCAGGCATCAAGTCAGAAACAGCCAGAGATGAGGTTGGCGATTGAGATGCATGTGAATGATAGATATCCTAGTATTACATAGAAAAAGAAATTATATCGCCATTTCATTCATTCAGTATGTATATTGTATGTCTTCTACTATGAATATTATTTCGTAATGAAATACTAAGAAAGAAATTGATGAGTGTTTGGTCTGTCTCTTAATTTACCATCGAGTTAAGAGCGTGTAGGAATATAAACGAGGTGATATTTAAGTGAATTTTCCGAAGCGCACCAAATGCGATGGTGAACGGGGAACCAGACCAAAAACGAATATGTTTCTGATTTTATCTTAGCCTGGACAACTTTATCTGTTTATCACCCATTGAGTATGAGCTACTGTACTTGTAATCCTGTTGGGTATGAGTTCCTAACATTAAGTCTAGGTACATTTATACCAGGCTGGGATAAAGGTTTACAGTGGACACTTAATTCCTAGTTAGAGCGTGCTTGCACGACCTATTATATACATCATCTAGAGACCTAGAGGTTAGAGTGGTCACATATATACACTTTCAGTGTGCTGCCAGAAATCTATCCCTTCACTATCAGCGTGCTATCCACTGTGATAGTGTGAAAGGGGCAGGGTGCCAGTGTCTCAGGGTCTTATAAGCATGCTCAATTGACCATGACCAATCACTAGAGACCGAAATACCTCATTGACCCACTGGTGCTTGACCTTGATATTTTTGTATCCTAGACTCAGGTGGTTGCAGAAATAGCAGGTAGACTAGGTTCCATTAGGTTACAGCAAACTATCCATAGCCTGAATGTAACCCAAACCGTTTAATTGTTATTCATCTATAATTGCACGCTCATTCATCTATGATGAACATTCTATTTGCTCTTAGTATTATTATGGCGTATTAGGACGTTCGTAGACAGTAAGCCAATTTCCGTATAATACTGGGAAAGGAGCAGGGTGCCAGTGTCTCAGGGTCTCAGAGGCATGCCAGCTGACCATGACCAATCACTCACGACCGAAATAATTCAACACCCACTGGTGCTAGGAAAATTCTGATCCGAGAGTCAGACAGTTACAGAAACGGCAAGTTGACTGGGTGCATGTGGGTTACAGTAAACGACCCATATACTAAATGTAACCCAAACCTTCAATTGTTATTTATCTACAATTGCCCGCTTAGGTCCGGCATCCACCTACTACAATATGGCTCCAATATGGTCTATGATGCACCTCCTGATGAAACTAGGAGCAAATAGTATGTTCATCATAGATGAATGAGTGTGCAAATATAGATAAATAATAATTAAAAGGTTTGGATTAGATCCAGTCTATGGACAGTTTTCTCTAACCCACTTGCACCCAGTCAACTTGCTATTTCTGCAACTGACTAACTAGGATCTCAACAGATCAAGCACAAGTGGGTGTTGAGGTATTTTGGTTTTCAGTGATTGGTCATGGTCAACAGGGCATGCCTCCAAGACCCTGAGACACTGGCTCCCTGCTCTGTTCTTACTATCACATTGAACATCATGCAGATAGTAAAGGGATAGTTTTCTGGAAGCACACTGAAAGTTCAATGTGACCACTCTAAACTCTAGATGATATATTTAGCGTGTGCAAGCACGCTTTAAAATTCAAAAGCGCGTTGGGAGGTCACATAATATGGGGGCAGTTGACCACGTTTCTGTGATTAGGCACTAAAAAAGCCCCTTACATGCATGGTAGATTGGCATGTCCAGACATATGTCTACGCTTTTCACCTTCCCGATATGTCTCCGATATTTGCTTTTTGTATCGGTGCCATATCGGGTCTAAATTTCTATCGTAGTAGGTGGATGCCAGGCCTTATTCATAAATGATGAACATACTATTTGCTCCTAGTTTAAGTTCTCGGTGAACTTGTTCCAAGATAGACAGACAGACCCTCAGCCCTATTCCATGTTCCTAGTAATAAACCCGACCTGCAGAAAGTATATTGTCACAGTTTCAGGACAGTCAGAACCACCTCCAACCCCTCCACCACCCCCTCTTCGAGCTACCAGAGGATAATTTCACGTAAACCTGGGTTTGGAGGGTGCCCACATAGCTGGCCTTGATAAGGCGGGCGTTGTGGGGCCCCTGGGACTGTCAGGTGTGCTGGAAGGTGAATGATGCGGGAGACCCCTCAAACCCTCCCTCCCCCTGACACACACACCCCTACTGCCTTCTTCACATTTCTCAAGGTTCAACAGACACTTTGTAAACACAACAGGTAGCACCGTGATTTATTACAGGTAGGTGTGGGTGTTTTAGAAGGCGCTGTGAAGTGCGGAGAGTTATTGCAAAGTTAAAGAATAGTCATAAATTCTCACAGTGAAAACATGAATATTGTGTACATAAATAGTCCATTATCCTACCACTAATAAAAAACTGTCATTGATTTAGTATAGGTAAATTTTATGTGGTGCGCCATGACATAGAGTACAATTTATGTACCTAGAGAAATACCTAGATTTGGAATTATTAATCTGTGTAAATAGTTCCGGCTGCAGAACAGAAATTCTGACAGCTGTCAAACATGGAGGGAATCGAGTCAGACTTTCCTAATATCATAAAGTCGTTGAGACAGGGTAGGATAAATACGAAACTGAACTCGAGTTCCCTTCACTGATCTACGGTCAGGAACCACCGACAGACCTTTGGCACTGCTGGCCCAAAATCGGTCAAGGGAAACGACCCAGCTCGTGAAATGACCCACGACTTGTTCTGCATAGATTATCCAATATGGCACCACCAATGGATGTATTTCAGTTATTTATGTTGGAAGGTCAAAGTAATCATTGGGTATATATACCAAACACAGAGAATCTTCTATAAACTGTGAACAGTGAGTGAAAGCTTGGTCACTGAGTGAGAACTACTACCCTCACCGATTTTTCGATACTGACGCACAGTCGGTGGCACCACCGACAGACTTTCTGTGTAACTCAAAAAATCTCTGCCGTTTTCTCGGCCAATGAAACCGGGCCTTATAAGGCCCTTTTCAGTTGGCCGACAAACACAGTGTAGATTTTCTGTGTTCTCCTAATAGCCTATTTACATTTTGCATCAGCAGTGGTAAAGGTCAGACTGTGGTCCCTGACTGTATATATCGGCGATGGCCAATGGAAATAGGCTATTAGGTAAACACAAAAAATCTACACTGTTTTCGTAGGCCAATGGAAACAGGCCTTACAGGTGGATCATAATAGCTCTGTTGATAATCATAATTGACCGTGATTAATTTATTCATCAACTGGAGCTATCGATGCTACATATCTGACAATGACAAATAGCTGTTGTATTTGGTATCCTGCTTCTTCTCAGTAACTCCCGTTCACCTGATTTATAGGGATGGCATTAATTAGCAATCACTTCTGATGAACATTAAATATGAGACATATTGCCAGATGCACGCAAAAAGCTCACAATTTGGAGCACTGCAGACCATACTGTTGGATCGTGATAGAACTGACAAATCGAGTTTTAGTCCTTCTGTTTTTAGCTTGGAATGTATCAGATTTGGCAGCTATCACAAAACAATAAATCAACAGTAGATCATCTCTGAAGCCTTAAGGCCATAACATACTTTATCATATACCCATGCAGTATATTTGATAATCACATAATGCTGCTCCCTATGCAGTATAAATTGTATATGGAACCCTTTGCAGTACACTATTATACTGCACACGTTGAAACATCAGCAGTGTGTGCGCTTTCAAGTATTCTATGCCAATATATGGTAAGATTTGATTGATATCGGGTTTATAATGAATATACAACGACCCACCATGCTGTACATGCTACACAACTCGATGGAAATTGATGTTATTTATGGAACGAGGCCCCAGGCCGGGTAAAGAACAACAATTCCCCATCTCATTTTGTAGCATGTACAGCATGGTCAGGTCGTTCTATATTTATATAGAACGTCCTGACCATGCTGTACAAGTCACAGAATGAGATGCTAGTTTACCGTTTATACGGACCGAGGCATTTATGCCGAGTTCCGTACAAACGGCAAATTAGCATCGAGTTCTGTGACTTGTACAAGCATGGTTGGACGTTATATATCTACTATATACCCGAAATTTAAAAAGAAAATCAAATTCATTTTGCTTAACAACCAAAATTTTAATAAATGTGTATGCTAGGTGGTCAATATTTTAGTGTACGGACCAGTGGTCCGTACAGTGTTTTTACGTCTTATGCCAAAACGGTGCGTATTTACAGTATATATACGGCATGGGTATGTAGTAAAAATACGATTTCTGAACATCAATGTTCGTGTCTCAGCGAAAAATAAACTATCGTATGCTCAGGAGAGGCCTATTAAAAGGTGGTCCTAATAATAACATAATGGAGCTTGCGCTGCGCCATCACCCCCACATTCATGGTTGTAATAATATCTCTTAGCATCACGTTTCAACTTTTAAATATCTCCAACATTGTTTCTTCAATCGCTGACATAAAAAAGTTCAGACAAGGTATGTAGTAGTTCAAGATGTGACAAAAAAAAGATCAAAACTTATATAAAATGACTAAAACTCTGTTAATGCTGAGGGAGGCCCCTCTAGTATTCCGGGCCACTCGTGCAGAATGACACTTTTTAATGGTGAGGAGTCGTCTCAACCAGAGGACTTTCGACCATGTGCATTGAACAGTGAAGGGCTGGTCATGCTAAGCCCAATACACATCTACTGATTCAGGATTGTACAATTAGTTCCCAAATCGTATAGGAGTCGGGCGAACTTGTCTCAGGGGAATTACGTAACATCTCGGTCCATGTTGGCCACCCAATCAGGGGACATTTACCAACGTTCTGTTGTCAGCGACTGGATCTATCAACATGTTGATAAGCTTTTGGTGAACGATTTAGGAACATTGATCACAACTTGTCAACGACAAAATAACATGATGGAGGTGGTTCACTAATCGTTGACTGACCCTTGCCTAGCTGTCCTACATCTACCGACTATGGCCGACTCCGTTAGGATGACTCGCCTGAGACAAACATCCGGTTGTCACCGACAAAGGTACATAAATGTTCCGAAATCGGTAGATGTGCATTGGGCTATAAAGGGAAAGCTGGATGGGTGAGCCAGTATCTTTTTTAAAAATCATGAATGACAGTTTTACACTGTGTAGATCTTCTACCGTCATTTTGAACATAATATAAATCACATCATGTGCTGGTGCACCTATGTATGATGATGAGGCAATGATAATGGTGAGAAATTCTGCATATATATGCGTATCTATATATGAGTATATATACACATACGTACACACACACACATATATGTATGAGTATGATTATATGTCTGTGGGCTTTCTATTATGCCCATATAGTGCAAATCTTAATTGCCCCATTCGAAGCATCTTCTAACTTGGAGTACCAGCAAAATAGGCGAGTTTTTATTACCAGTAGGAGGCATGATAACCTCCAAACTGCATTGCTTTCACTGTTCACCCTCGGGCAGCAATACATAAATTGTCTAAATTTGTATGATGTCCCATGCTGTGAACGTAACCCCTGATATGGCTATAGTATTGGGGATCGCTTACATACACAAGTAAAACTGAGGCAGGGTTGGCAACATATCGCTTAAAGTTGCTCCACCCTCGGCTGAGAATTGCAGGGCAAAGAGGAAATAGTCCGTGAAGAAGGCAAGACACTAAGGTGAGTGATGGCAAGGACAGATCACAATATTTTCTTTGAAGCATCCCTTTATCATTCAGAGCATGCATCAGGAATACAACATTACCAGTTTTATGCCCATGATCACATATGCTAATGAAAGGGTATTCCTACATGAAATAAGTGTTGACCATACTTCAACAGTCGCATCGTTCTAATCGAGGTAATGCACTTTCAGGTAAATAGTGCCTGACGAAGTTTGTTTGGGAATGCGTCCTGTGTAACTAGATACACCCATGGCCGAATGTCCTCCCCGCTGCTATGCGTGCAGTATTGATAATGTTCGAGTGTAATGTGATATAGTGAATGAGGTGTAAATCGATGACTTAGTAAGTCAATAAAATGGCGTTTTGTCATCAGTTTAAAGTATATAATGATAATGATGATGATAATAATAATGATAATGATAAGAAGAAGAAGAAGAAGAAGAAGAAGAAGAAGATGAAGATGAAGAAGAAGAAGAAGAAGAAGAAGAAGAAGAAGAAGAAGAAGAAGAAGAAGATGAAGATGAAGAAGAAGAAGAAGAAGAAGAAGAAGAAGAAGAAGAAGAAGAAGAAGAAGAAGAAGAAGAAGAAGAAGAAGAAGGAGAAGGAGAAGGAGAAGGAGCTGAAGAAGGAGAAGGAGAAGGAGAAGAACAAGAACAAGAACAAAAAGAAAAAGAGGAAGAAGAAGAAGAAGAAGAAGAAGAAGATGAAGAAGGAGAAGGAGAAGAAGAAGAAGAAGAAGAAGAAGAAGAAGAAGAAGAAGAAGAAGAAGAAGAAGAAGAAGAAGAAGAAGAAGAAGAAGAAGGAGAAGGAGAAGGAGCTGAAGAAGGAGAAGGAGAAGGAGAAGAAGAAGAACAAGAACAAAAAGAAAAAGAGGAAGAAGAAGAAGAAGAAGAAGAAGATGAAGAAGGAGAAGGAGAAGAAGAAGAAGAAGAAGAAGAAGAAGAAGATGAAGAAGGAGAAGAAGATGAAGAAGGAGAAGAAGAAGAAGAAGATGAAGAAGGAGAAGAAGAAGGAGAAGAACAAGAACAAAAAGAAAAAGAGGAAGACGAAAAAGAAGAAGAAGAAAATGTAGCGACTGAGCTGTAGGTTCTTTGCCTTTTGTAACATAGATATATGTCCCTCTGCCTCCAGCTTCAGGACATATTTATTTCATGTAATACAAAATACCTTGAATGCTCATCCCTACAGGCAGAGTATCCTTGATTTATCATACTATTCAACGTTAAAGCCAACCTGTTAAAACATATATCAACATAACATAACCTGAGCCTAGATATATACAGTATTTGCTTGTATCCTACCCCTGATAAAAGACCATCATTGATTTAAGTCGTCACTGATTAATGATGACAATGATATATGAACTAAACATGGGAAACATAGTGGTATTTAATATGCCATCATTTCAAAGATTGTGTATCACGCAATAACGAACCATGCATGATTGCTGGTTGCACAATACATAAACACAGGTTATAATAAATATGAATAAATGAACATAGTTAGAGGACATAATGGCCCATTAATTGGTGATAAGTAATTAAAAAGCATAAATAACAATTCCATAAAGAAGGGGTCACCTATGAAAAATACTGTAATTAGTTTACACACTATTATTGTCATCAAAACTGACGATAAGAATATAAATGTGTTTATTCAGAAACTTATCTAGCTTTGGTGTTAATCAACAGCACCAAGGCACCATTTGTTGGATATTTATGTTTTGAAAAGGGAAATAATTTATACTTGATGTTTGCACAGAATGTAGGTCTAACAAAATATGATTACTGGATGACTTAAGTATGACGAATCATATCACATAATTAAGGTTCAAATTTTGAGTTCAGAGGACTATGCATCAGTCCCCTACAAGTATAAGGCCCGTTTCCATTGGCCGACAAAAACAGATTTTTTGTGTTAATAGCCTATTTTACAGTTTGCTAAAGGTCCGTCGGAGGTCCCTGACTGTATATCGGTGTTGGCCAATGTAAATGGGCTTTTAGGAGAACACAATGTCTGCATACTAGAGAAACAAGTGGACTAATGTGACTAATTAAACAGTAAACCACACCCTATGTAGAAAGAAGGACTTCTTGGTTCTAGTTTTTCTAGACAGAACGATGCCGCAATGAACCTATACATGCAATAGTGTTAGGAGACTCAAAAAACAGTAAAACTAGTCACATTACCGCGGTAGCGAACGATTTTTCGATCTATCCTCAAGAGTCAATGGTACCGGCGTGGCAACTATGTAATTAGTACCGGACACTTATGAGATAAAAGGTTTAGTTCTAGAATAGCCTAATTGATGTTCAGGTAGTTTTGGTTTATATAGTTAACTAGTATTAAAATAAACAAAAAAAGGGAGCAATGAAAATGACCACAAGGTAACAATGAATGTATTGTTTGGCAAAGCTGAAAGTTGTAGCTGTATGATAATGCGGAGAAATTAATAAAAGACTTGCTCAAGAAAAGAAAAAAATCTACACCGTTTTCGTCGGCCAATGGAAACATGCTTGTAGTTCTGCCATAGGCGGCTGTCCTTAAAGGGCTGAGTTGTCTGCCTCAGACAGGATGAGATTAGAGACTATTAATGCATCATTTAGGCTGAATCACCTGTTTCACCCTATGACTATAATTAGTAACAGACGGCCCCTCACGAACATGCTCAATAGCTTCCGACACTCTCCTTCTTCAGTCGCAACTAGAAGCAAATGGTTCGTTAGAGCGTGCTGGTATGCGATATACGTTGCCTCGAGGTTACAGTGGTCACATATAGGTCTCCAGCATACTGCAAAAACACTATCTATTCACTATTTGCGTGCTACTCACTGTTAAACTCGGAAAGTTGTTGGTTGGTTGGTTTGATTTAAGGTCCAGTTAACCATTAGAGGTTCTCACCAATCTTACTCAAGAATCTATGAAATAAATTCAGATAGAAATCTCACCCCAACACATTTACCGAGGTAAGAGTTCTTTTAGTTCCCACACCACATAGACATGGTATGAGAATGATTGGCCTTTGATATAGCATTAAATCTACCACAGCTGGGAATGAAGGAGAAGAGTGGCTGCAGTGGGACTCGAACCCACAAAGCCCTAACCACTGAGCTAACTCCCCACCCCCTAAACTGGGAAAGGAACAGACTGTCAATGTCTCAGTGTCTAAGAAACGTGTCCAACTGAAATACCTGATTGACCTATTGGTGCCTGATATATTTGGATCCTAGATCCTGGATCCTAGGCAGTTGAAGAAATGGTAGGTTAGCTTGGTGCAGGTGGGTTATAGAAAACGATCCAGAGACTTAATGCATCCAAAACCTTTTAATTGCTATTCATTTATAAGTGCTCGCTTATTCATCAATGATGAACATACCATTTGCTCCTAGTATAGAGTATAGGTGACAGTACAGAACTATTGGTTGTGTAAGCAGTGCGAAGAGAGATATGAATACCACGGTTTTGGGATTACGTAGATACATATAATACCACGTTGAATGCATCCCTGTCATCAAGAGGTTTAATTTGATACCAAATACACATATCTTTCATGATATCTATCAAGGTTCATCTTATGAAAAAAGGAAAATGTTCAAAAAACGTTTTTGCTGACGCGCGCGGCGATGAGAAACAATTTCTTTGGAGTGGCCTAATCTCGATTGGATGAGTCCTAATAGACACTGGTCGAGAAGTATGTAAATAGAAACTTATAATGAGATGAAGATGATTTGGTCTGTACTCCACCAAATTGAACCGCGGAGTAATCCAAGAAGCGAGGCCGAGTGAACTACGTAGCGGTCAAACGAGGTGGAGTGCGGACAAAGTCATGTTCAACGAGTGTGTTTCTGATTTCATCTCACCCCGTATACATTATCAGGAACATTATTAGTCAGTAAAGTAACTCACCCAATTAGCCATTGAGTCTTGGGTGCACTACCTTCATGGCCGTGGAGTATGGGTTCCGAATGTTGAGCCTATGGAGAAAAATAAAGCGGTGAGATAACTTTCAGAGACTTTAATTTATGTTTGGAGCTTCACTCCAATTGCACGAAGATGCCGTTTGCAGCTCTCCTTAACCCAGTTACAACTGGCCATGCTCAGTTCATTTGTTCACATCGACTGTAGGACAGTAAACTGCATTATCCTACCCCTAATAAAAAAAGTAAAATTTATGTACCTAGAGAAATTAAAAAAAATGGCCGATCAACGATCAGGAATTATTCACCGGTGTAAATAGTTCCGGTTGCAGAGCAGAAATTCTGACACCTATCAAACATGGATGGAATCGGGTCGAACTTTCCTAATAGCATAAAATCGTGGAGACTGGGTCGGTTAAATATGAAACCGAACTCGAGTTTGACTTGTCAGTGTCTAGGCCACTCTGGTCATGTCTGTTATTCGCTACGCTCAGCTGACGCTTCACGTAGTATAAGAGGGTGCGTCCACCAACCACGACAAGGCTGCGACACGCGCCGACAAGAAAGTTCTTATCGGCTCCTTGTTGCAGCCTTGTCGTGAGGAGGGGAGCTGTCGTGAGCCCTTGTCGCAGCCTGTCGGGAAGTGCACGCTCCACCTAAATATTCTATCGTAGACCACTGCGACATGCCACGACACGCCACGACACGGCTCCAAAATCGAACATGTTCGATTTTGTTGTAACCTTGTTGGAAGGCCCCCGACAGGCCCCCGACAAGGTTCATGTCGCAGCCTGTCGTGGCCTTGTTGTAGCCTCTTGTCGGGAACTGTGGTCCACCAACCATGACAAGGCTACGACAAGGCTTCCTATCATAGAGCTGTCGTGGACCTTGTCCGAAAGCCGTTGTCGCAGCCTTGTCGTGGTTGGTGGACGCACCCTCTTACACGATCTTCCCATCATGGCATAAACACTGACAAGTCTAACTCTCGTCCCGTTCACAATCTCCTCGTCTGAATTGTAGGGTTCCATTTCCCTGAGACAAGTTATTTTCTCTGCGAAAATTATCCCTAACCAGGTAAAGAATCTCATGAGATTTTCATTATAAACACGTTTACAATCAACCGGGGTATTTTGGTGAGACAAATGGACCTGCTGCACCTATGCACCTGCTCTAGCCAATAGGAGGCCAGCAAGTATGATCACATGTTTGTAACACTTAACCCTCAAGAGACCTTGAGTCCCAGGGTGAGTGTTCACTCTGAATATGTCTAAGATTATGTACCAGTCGTGTCCTCCCATGTGAATAAAATTCGCCATTTTTCCTTGAGACTGATAAAAGCACTTTGCCATGAGAACTTTGTTCCAACCGAGAATTGTCTAAGACTAGGGGAAAGGTGTGAAGTACCCCAGTCTCAGGTATGTGGGTCTCTACGTGTGAATCCCACTTCAGACTAGGGGAAAGGTACACCCGTCTCAGGTACATTAGTCTCTATGTGTGAATCCCACTTCAGACTAGGGGATAGCTGTGAAGTACACCCATCTCAGGTACAATAGTCTCTACGTGTGAATTCCGCTTTAGACTAGGGGAAAGGTGTGAAGTACACCCGTCTCAGGTACATTAGTCTCTATGTGTGAATTCCGCTTTAGACTAGGGGAAAGGTGTGAAGTACACCCGTCTCAGGTACAATAGTCTCTACGTGTGAATCCCACTTCAGACTAGGGGAAAGGTGTAAAGTACACCCGTCTCATGTACAATAGTCTCTACGTGTGAATTCCGCTTTAGACTAGGGGAAAGGTGTGAAGTTTCAGGTACTCAGGTACGTGGATCTCTTCTTGTGAATCCCACTGTATAGTTTAGGGCTGACTAATCTAGTGTACGCATACGTTGAGATGTGTTACTTAACGATTCCACTTTGACGGCACAAACAGGTTTGGAGGACCCGTTAAACATGACCGATCAAAGCCCTCTCTGCCCTCTTACATGATTATGTGATACATCAACGACTGACATCAGCGTCAATGCCTTGTAATTTAGTCATAATTTCTCGTACATCATCATGCATTTGTGGTTTATTGGAACGGTTGATTAAAACCTCGTTTATATTGGCCAACGAACACAGGTCCGTATTTACCACCCTTTACATCGGGAAGAAATCCTAGACTGCCATATCAATCTTGGGGGAGGGGGGGAGGCGTTACACTCGTTATGTACGATACGATGGCTAGACGATACGATCTATCGAACGATGTACGACATTGGGGACGATCCATTATGAAGTCCGTTACATAAAAAGGATCGTAGGCCCCATTCTCGTTACATACATATGGTGACCTACATCATTAAAATGGTCTTAGATCGTCCAGAATTGTCGTAATGTACGACATCTCTTGGGGGTGTCGTGGGTGTAGTTTGTACCATAGTCGTGTATTAAATCGATCGGTGGCTTCTGACGGTATATCGGTGCAGTATAATCAGCTAATTAAAGCCAGAGACACACCAAGCGAGAAACACAGCCGGAATCACCAAAACAAAATGGAGTCTATATGAGTTATTACTTCATAGTTCACCTGAATATTACTCCTGAGATGCCATATTATCGTTGGCAGATATTCCTGTCAATTTTCTCCTTTTTTTTCATTCAACACAAAATTCACCAAGTTTGGTGGTCTTCCATCATGTAAGCTTGTAGAATGGCTAGGTCTGCTTGTAATCAACCGTGATGTCAACATAAATATAACAATACATGGATATAATAACAAGAGATTGATAAAGTACATGGGAATAGGAGTAATATGACAATGGATAAAAAAGAATTGGCGACAATAGATCATAATTTAGCGAGTATCACAGTAGAGCCCAATACGCATCTACCGAGTCGGGATTGAACGATTAGTTCCCAAATCGTAAAGGAGTCGGTGAACTTGTCCCAGGAGAATTACGTAATACCTCGGCCCGTGTCGACCACCCAATCAAGCGCCATTTACCAACGTTCCGTTGTCGGTGACTACATTTATCAACATGTTGATAAATTGATAATGATAATAATAGAGAACGTGATAGGATGATAATAATAATAATAATAATAATAATAATAATAATATAAGTAGTCTTAACACAATAATACAAGTAGTCTTAAAAGGGTAATTCATGTTCGGTGTTGATCAGTTTTTTCCAAACAGTTTTTTAAATAAAGTAAATGAGTCACACTTTTGAATTTCCTTCATTCTTCAATATCATAATCGTATACTCCTAATAGTCAAGGTCACATTAGAGCAAGACTGCTATTCAGTACTAAACAAAAACCACATAATGACGCAGACACCTCGGGTGCACCCCTCTCATAAGATCTCACACTCTCTATGTGGTATTCTGTACTCTCACTATGCACTATGGAGAATAATTCTTAACGAACTAGGCTTAGAGCCTTGAGAATCCACTGACCTGCCTCCCGTGCTAAAGACGTACATCAATGCAACCAAAGATTCCTATAATCTCAATGATGCCACCTAGTGAAAATACTGTGGATTCTCAAGGCTCTAAGCCTAGTTTGTTAAGAATTTTTCTCCCATAGAGCGCAGTGAGAACCTTGTACAGAATACCACTTAGAGAGTGTGAGATCTTATGAGAGGGGTGCGCCGCCATGGACGGTTTTTCTTTCCTAGAGAAGCCAAACATGTAAAAAAGATGACAGGTGGATGTGAAGATAGGTGTGCTCTCCAGTAAATAAGAACAATTATCGTACTACCACGGACATACCCATCCTGCTCCATTGATTGAAAAAAGATGGATAGATGAGTGTAAAACACGAACCGAGTGCTATTTTCTAATCCCACCACACCTTCTGCCACGTCGGGGGGTGCTTGACACCTCCATAGGGGTTCGAACACTCCCCACGTTGACATGCGACACGCATCACTGACGTCAAAATCACATGACATCGCAATTTCTTTTAACAATTCTTTGAGTAAAGGCTCTACATGTATGGTCCTAGATCATTTAACATGCCCCAGGTACTCTTTGTAGTGTTTCAAGGACTGACTACCTGATTTAGATAGTATTAACTAGTATTAACTGAGCATGGTAATTCATATAGATCCCCACACGATATGAACGAGGCGATAGCCGAGAGAATATCACGTAGCATTCAAATGAGTTAGAGAATGACTTCTTTGACCAAAAGGAGTGGTTTTCTGTATCTATCTCACCCCTGTACACACAGGGAGTGGACAACACATAGGATATAGACCATGGAGAACGGACTGCAATACTTGTAGTGACATGGAGAACGAATTCCCCATGTTCAGCCTATGGGAGGAAAATACCAGGGGTGAGCTAAAGTAAAAGAAAATTTCATAATTTTCCGTCAATTATTTCATATGATTTCCCGTTGAAAGCGTCGCCGATACACACCGACGCGCACAGATGCGCTACGACAATCGATACATGATCGATTGTCGTTGGCCCTCTACAATACAAAATTTTTATCGTAGCGCGTCGGTGTGCGTCGGTGCGTGTTGGTGCGCGTCGGTAGCGTTATCATAGAAACCTGACCAACTGCCCCGATACGCGCTATGATATGGATTTTGTATCGGGAGGTCAATATCGGTGCGCATCGGTTCGCGTCGGGAGCCCGGTGGACACCCTCCCTCAAACGCATCTTATTATCCCCTTGTATTCCCCGAATCGAATTGTTACATTTAGATAGTAATAAACACATTCTAGTGAGATGCAATGAACTGAGTTATTTTCCGATTCCCTGCAGGGATCGTGGTTTACAAACACAATAATCGATGGTCTTGTTGACAGGCGGTCGTAATCCACTAAAAGTCGACGCGTAGTGAGTGTATTACGATCATCAAACATCTTGGAGAAGCAATTACGCAATGCTAAGCCTATTAGATGTTCGGACGTTCATTTACCATACTCTTCAATGAGTGAGGAAGTGTAAAGTACTTCTGAAGCGATTCTCTTGAGAAAATCAGACTTTCCTGACAATTTCAGTTCAATTGAAACAACTGATTTTCTTCGAGTTGGCACATTCAAATCATGCCTGGATATTGATTATAATCTTATTTAAACGATTAAATATACAGAATGCACATATGAATGTCAGTAACAATATTTTTTCACCATTTTACACTTTGGCAGCGATTTGTTGTCACCAGCAAGATGGCGGACATGTCCGATGTTAAGGGAATTGGGAGGGTTTTTTAAACCGAAAGTCGCTAGATGACTCGGAGAATGCCTCTAAGAGGGGACCCCCACCTACCACGATAGGCCACGACTTGCTTCCCGATCGCTACGAATTGAAATGGGGAAATCGTGACCTATCGGGAGGTCCCCGATTGTTTCAAATCGTGGACATGGTTTGAAATCGTAGAGCGTAGAAACGTCTTGGGAGGACCAAAAACATAAACTATGGTCACGAGTGGCTCACGATTCAATCGGTGATTCACTGTAGATCTCATGCATGATTTTAATATTGATATATACTATAATTTTGGAAATATTGAATAAATCCGAATAAATTTCTACAGCTACTTACAATATATCATGACATTATTTTCAAACACCAAAACAAGCAATTAGAACAATATAACTGTGGCAGAATAATAATTCCGATATGGAAATATTATTTTCAGACACTTAGACTTCATCAAATAATATCATATTTACGGCAGTTATACATCCATATGCACCCTACCTGATTCCAGAATTTCATAATTTTCCACCAATTATTCCATCCACAAGAGATATTTTGCTGTTAAATCACCTCCAATAGGCCACGACAGTCTACGAAATTTCCAACATGTTAGAAGTTATCGGGACCTCTACGAATGGCGTTTTCTATCGTAGCCTATCGTGGGTTATCGTAGAGTGAATCGCAGAAACCTGTTCCACCTACCAGGATTTAACCTTAACTCACGCTACAATCGGAATGGTGTCGGGAAGGCCATCGTAAGGCCAATCGGGACCAGAATCGTTGTAGGTGGGGGCAGGCTTTAACACCCTGAGACACTGGCCCTCTGCTCCTTTCCCAATATCACAGTGAATAACAGCAGATAGTGAAGGGATGGTTTTTATACTAAGCTAGAAGTTTATATGACCACTCTAACATTGAAGCTGGCTACACAAAACCGTAATTAATCTCTTAATCTTATGGAGATTAGTACTGCAGTCCCACATATGTCTGTGGGATGATGATTAATCTGTCGCTCTCCACCCACACTAATAACTGTCACGACATTCTCCCCCACAATCCCGGTCCCCTTCTCACATGTCACTGCCCACCTTGTCTCGCCACTCCTCTGCCCCTCTCTGTCTCCACCTGAGGCCCATCCTTGTCGAGTCCCGTGTCTCAACACGTAGCTTCCTCCACTCACGTGCACAAACACACCGAGGTGTTGTGCAGTAATGGAGGACGATCCTCACTCGATAGACGTGCCCTGAATCGGGGGGCTGTTGAATAAAGTTCGCTCGTTTCTGGTGCTGGACGATACGATAACTCCAACGATAAACGACATCCTGGACGATGTTTTCCATTCAGTGTTGTCTGACAAGACATAAGATAATGAACTTATTTGTATACAACACCTTATAAAGGCTTTAGGACACTTTCATCATCAAAACATCTTATGCTTACAACACAATATTTTATACAACAATATGGACTTAAAGACAATTCTGAGATACTTTTTTGTCATTCATAGTCTATTCAACAGCCCCCAGACGTGCGCTGAATCTTGGGGTTGTTGGATATAGTTAGTTCGTTTCTGGTGCTGGTCTGAACGATACGATAACCCCAACAATAAACAACATTCTAGACTTTTTTTTGTCCATTCAGTGTTGTATGATAAAACAGAAGATATTTTGTAAATGAACATATTTGTATGCAACACCTTGAAAGAGCTTTAGGTTACTCTTATCATCAAAATACCTTATGCTTATGGCACATAACACTATGGCCCCACAGACAATTCTAAGATAGTCCTTTGTCGTTCTTTGTTTATTCAACGGCCCCCTGCGAGGTGAGATGTTTAGGATATAGACAATAAACGAAGCTTTTGTGGACAGGTGGCCGTGAGGTTGACGGGCAGTAATACACGAGCGATAGCTGTAAACAACCTCGAGTTGTTACAGAGCTGCCTATTCATATAACCATTATTTGTCTGTTTGGGGTTTTGGTTATACTTTGTAGAGGAAACCATTGGAAGTTTAGGGTCAAAGTTTTTATCCCACCAAGTTTGAATTGAGTAGTAATTCACAAGGCGAGGCCACTTGAATTATCTAGTGATTCAAACAAGATTGGATGGAGCTCTGAGCCTAAACTTGAATGAGTTTCTGAATTTATCTCATCCTTCGCATTGACTAATGGGCTAATATTTGTGACATAACCCCCATCGGATATTTTTCTTAATATCTCATGGGCGTTGGATATGAGTTCGCAATGTTAAGTCTATGGAGAAAAATACCAGGGGTGAGATAATGCTACAGACCCTATGTGGGCTACTTTAGGAGATGGGGAGTACGCCCTACGGTTGCTCATAACATTGTTAAATCCACCACAAAGTGTCTCCCATTGCCGCCAAAATCGCTCATCTAATTGCTTTCAACGACAAAACCACTCTCTTTATCATTCATTACTATTCAAAATGAAAAAGAGAATGATCCTGTCACTGATTGCTGGATTAATGGCGTGGGGGTGGATTCAGCGGAGCATGCTGCCCTTATATCAAAGTCAGTTGCCTTACTTGGATACCTTTTTTTTTTCTTTTTTTTTTATATGGAAGTGTTTATTGACGAAATTAAGTTCACTACAATGCAAGTGATTTTCAACTTTCATCCGTCTAAGAACCAATGAAAATTTTGACATAAGAGCCTACGAGCTCATACATGTATAGGACTTTTTACAATACAGAGACACAGAGACAAATACAACATACTGTGACATGGAAATGCGAAAAACACTTCTGCAATACAACCACAGATTTTCGGCGTTGAGCGGCAATATTAGACCAAATTATTTATAACATATATACCAGCAAAAAATAATACTACGAGTACACTTGGAAACCATTTACAACTCCATTGTCCTGATAGTCTTTTTAAATCGTTCACGACTAGTGATCACTTGCGTATCAGGGTCAAGGGTGTTCCACACAGAGTTCCAGTATATAGGGGAGAACGCCTGTACAGATCCGTACTGGGCCTCCGTATCCTAACTTTCACTTTTCCTGTACTTCTAGTACGTACTTGGCCTTCATTGGTTTCGGACCTTATGTGAGTAAGATAGTAAATTGTTTAGCATGCGCAGTGTATGATAATTATTTCGCCATCTATATCCAATTTAATATCTAACGAATCTTTCACCTGTGATATTGGAAATGTGTTGTAAAAGGTAGCGATACAACATGAAAATAGCGACACAATCTGATATTACTAGAGCAATGCTTTTCCCACATATCTAGGAGCAATGACCCCTTCGCCCACACTGAGAATGTAGTGTTGTAAAATGTAGAGATACAACATGAAAATAGCGATACTCCAACACTCTCCGATATTACTGGAGCAACGCTTTTCCCACATTTCCAGGAGCAACGACCATTTGGCCCACACTGAGAATATAGTGTTGAAAAATGTAGTGATACAACATGAAAATAGCGATACTAGAACACAATCCGATATTACTGGAGCAACGCTTTTTCCACATTTCTAGGAGCAACGACCTCTTAGCTCCCCACGAGAATGTAGTGTTGTAAAGTGTAGTGATACAGCATGAAAATAGCGATACTCCAACACTATCCGATATTACTGGAGCAACGCTTTTCGAACATTTCTAGGAGCAACGACCCCCTGAAGGGAGAAGCAACGGTGTATGACCAGGGGCCAGGCAGGTCCGGCCTCGACGCGGTCGCTGTACCTTCATTAAGTTGTCAGACTCTGACAACAACAATCGCCAGTCACACAAAGCCTAGTCTATCATGTCGGGCCGGATGCCCACAATGGGAATGTGGCCGCTGCGACAGAAAACAATTCCTTGGAGCAGACCAGCAAACGCAAGCCAACACTAACCCGTTTGTGTCGCTGCTTTTTCACCTCGCCTGTTCAGACGTCGTCCGAGCATGCGCAGAAGGTCCTTCTTTTGCTGGAGGAGAAATGTGGGAAAAAACTGGTCTCAAAGGCAATCGGTTTTTCCTGGCTGGGAGAGGCGTGAATTCTCAATGCTAGGAATGTTTCTGTCGCATAAACAGCATTCTCTATACACTTGACCTTTCGGCCAGTAGGCTCATACACAGCTATACAGCGTTTCCACCTGCTGATGATGACCACCGATTATGGCGATTCGCACCGCTGACTGATTATGTGACACATTAAAGCCCAATGCACATTTACTGATTCAGGGTTGAACGATTAGTTCCAAAATCGTATAGGAGTCGCTGAACTTGTCGCAGCCAAATTACGTAACCCCTCGGTCCGTGTCGGCCACCCAATCAGGATGCTATTACCAACATTCCGTTGTCAGCGACTACATTTATCAACAAGTTTTTTTGAGTGATATAGGAACATTGAACGACAACTCCTCAGTGACAAAAGAATATCTCATGGAGGGGGTTTCACTAATCATTGGCTGACCCTTGCCTAGCTGTCCTACATCTACTGACTGGAGCGTACATTGTTAGGATGTCTCGCCTGAGACAAATTACTGTACCTTTGTTGCCGACAAAGGAACATCAGTGTTCTGAAATATGTAGATGTGTATTTGGCTTTAGTGCAATAATCATCAGTTGGAAACAGAAATGGTCAACAATATTTTTTTATATATTTTTTTAAAAATATTTTTATATTTATTCAAACATACAGTTCTTCCCGAAGAAAGTTCTTCCACTGTAGGTATACAGTAGCAACTAGTTACAGACCGGTACATCTAGATACGTGGTCATTACTGTCTAGCAGTAAATACGTGAGTTATCCAAGAGAATTTTTACATATATACGTAAACCATAATTCTACATAGATCATAATATAGATAGGTGATAATGATGATAATGATTAAGATATTCTAGGTGTTGATATACTTCAACTTATTTCATAGACCGAGTAAATCCTTTTGATCTCATCTCACCACCGACCGACTTCTGCATCCGCCAACAAAATCAAAGCACATTGAATCAATCACTGATGCTCTGCATTTTACTACCAAAATGTGGTGAGCATCCACTGCATTTATGCAGTGCAGGTCACTGATTATGTACCATCAACCTTTCACAAGGGGAACCACTGACTGACTTGAGTACAGCCTGAAAATTATCGGTGAGATTTTAGTCGGCAGGTGGAAACGCCACAATAGCCTATCAAAGTACAATCTACAGTATATATAGACAGTAAACGAAGATTTTTTTTTAATTAGCTGCCGTAAACCAGGAGGGGCTGATGCATAGTAATACATGAGCAATGTACTACATCGTCACCCTCGAGTGGTTTTCAGAGCCGACTGTCCCAAAACCATTAATTGTTGTGTTTCTTACCTATGGTCAATAGTAATAATTCTTACTCCTAGAAATTTGATGATGGGTTTGGAGAGGCTGTAAACCATGGGTGTGGTTTACAGCCACTGGTAACTAATGGGTATTGGTTTACTGTGGCCCCATACATTTTCAATGGGGACATTTTAACCCAATGGTCCCTTTCTGCTGGAGAGCTAACACATGGTCTCAATTGATATACCATTTAATTCAGTATGTCACAAAGCAACTGCTTCATACAAATACAGATTCAAATACATACACAGGACAAAGCAGAATAAATTATTATCATATCAATATGAGTTCGGGAAAAAAAGCACACCTAGCTAACAAGGGATGCGTTATTGGTTTATTCTAGATGGCAAGAAGATACCCATTGCCTTCTGCCTATACGTGTACTATGTACAAGGTAAAGGCGGGCGTCCACCAATCACGACAAGGCTACGACAAGCGCCGACAAGAAAGTTCCAACCAGCGCTTGTTGCAGCCTTGTCGTAAGAAGGGAGGGGTCTGTGACAGCGTTGTCGGGGCATGTCGGGAAGTGTACGCTCCCTATCGTAGACCTCTGCGACACGATCCCGACAGGCAATGACACTCGACGACAAGGGACCAGTCGTGGGAAAAATCGAACATCATTGTTGTCATCGCCTTGTCCGAAGGCTCTTGACAAGCTTCCAGTCATGGCCTTGTCATAGACTCTTGTCAGGAACTGGGGTCCACCAACCACGACAAGGCCTCCAATCGTAGGCCAATCATGGACCTTGTCGGGAACCCATTTTTGTAGCCTTGCTGGACGCCTCCATAAAGGGCAAGTAGCTAATTGTGTACCACTTGTAGCTCGCTGAGAGGTTTTGATGTTTGCCCTCTAGAAATAACCCCATTGTGTTTCCCTGGACTCAGTGTCAGCAGTTATACCTGACTTTAAAGGCGGAAAGCCTTCCCGGTACAGGCCGGTTTTCTCTATTTTTCTCACCGTCTGGATGCAGGTCAGTCTGGCGTGTCTTTCGGGGAACGAAAAACCACAGGAATTTCCTGCATCGCCGACCTAGCCCTTCCTCTTGACGCCCCGACGCCTACGGCTTGTCCTGCATCTGTCTGGGCCCTCACACAAGTAGCCCAGAAAGCGCAGGCAATTGGAAATAATTATTTATGCTGGGGACACACCAAGCGAGCGGAACCCTCGGCGATTCCAGAACATTTCTCGCCTACAAGGTGGGGGGGGGGGGGGGGGTGTTGATGACTCGCCCACAATTATTTGACACCAAGCAAGTTGAGGTGGCGATAAAACAAAGACAAAGCTCGCCAAGTATGAGCGATGTTTGATATTTGGCGATCACTATATCAGCAAGTAGGGTGAGAAGAATGAGTGATATAAAACTCAATCTGATTGGTTGATTAGTTGTTGCTGATCCTGCTCGCTCATAAATCGCTTACATATATCAAAAATCTGGTGTGTCTGCATTTTCAGAACCATCCTAGCGATTCTGTCTTGGCGATTATACGGACGAATTTGGTGTTCTCTTGGCGAGAATATCAAACAAGTTTGATATAATCGCTCATGGATTGTGCTGGCGATTTTTTTTAACTTGCCTACATCCTAGTCTCTCTCATACCTCAGCGAGTAGAGGACACACCAAGCGATGAATTCTATCGCTCATATAATTGCCATGACCTTATTGGCAAGTAAAATTATCGCCAACGTTTCTCGCTTGGTGTGTCTCCAGCATTACACCGGGGGACACACCAAGCCAGTCAAGGTGGCGATATCTGGAATCGCCAACACAAAACTTCACGTATGTTAAATATTATTTCAGAGTAATATCTCCCACTGATAATTTAGCATCTCGGAAGCAACAATCAGGTGAAATAGGAAATATTAGCTCACACAGACGCCATTTTGTGTTGGCGATTCTAGATATCGCCGCCTTTCTCGCTTGGTGTGTCTCCGGCTTTATGTCGGAGACACACCAAGCGAGTGACGGCAGCGATCTCCAGAAATTTGCGTGTATGTGCGATATCATTTCACAGTAATATCTCCCACTGATAATTTAGTGTCTCAGAAGCAATAATCAGGTGAAATAGGAAATAATAGCTGACATAGACGCCATTTTGTGTTGGCGATTCCGGAAATCGCCGCGTTTTTCGCTTGGTGTGTCTTCAGCTTGAAGGTCACTGCATGGGTGTCTATGAGAAGGAATCAAGTCACAATAGTCGTGTATTTATCTCATAGTAGAGGAGCAGATCTGAAAATTTAGGATTTTTCTTGCCGGCTCGCCACAATGGTTATCGGAGTTGATTTTGATTCTAGAGACTCTCTACTTTTTAGTGTGGGTGCTCTGGCGTTGCAGACCTTTCAGCATCACTATTCTATCTGAGGCCAAAGGTCAAGGTCACTAAAATTACAGAGATCTCAATTTTTAAGACATATTTGCTCCCTACTCTGACCCTTTATGAGCTAGGAGGTTCATATTGAATAACCATATATACCCCATTATCCCTGGTATTTTTGTTCCATAGGTTTAACATTGGGAACTCGTTCTCCATGCCCCTACTAGTATTGCAGTTTGTTCTCCATGGTCTATATTCTGTGTGTCACCCATTTTATTAGTATGTACAGGGGTGTGCTAAATACAGAAAGCAACTCGTTTTGGTCAATGAAGTTGTTCTCCAGCTCGTATGAATGTTATGTGATATTCACTTGGCTGTTGCCTCATTCATTCACTCTACATCAAACTCATGGAGAATGATGACTTTGACCAAAACTTGTTGGTTTCTTCTTTAGTGACTTCTCATGTTTTATCCTACCCCTCATATAAATCCCCATAGACTTAACATGATGTGTCTGTATGCCACGGTTATGCCATAAAATATTTATATGCCACTGGTGGTCCAAAACGTCTACGATAGGCCTTATGATGCACCTCCTGACAGAATTGCTTTGGAAGGTAAGCTAATATCGCGTACCTCCAATTATACGATGCACAGCACCTTATATGTGTTATATTTGTTCTCGATGTAAAAGGTGTATCGTAGGATGTCTACGGCATTCAATCGTGATATCACAGACTGATATAGAATACTTTAATCGAGAATATGCCTGTCGAATGTCACAGGACACTAATTGTTATTTCTTGTAATTGTGATTTATTACCCACTCCATACGGAGTCTCCATACTAAGCCTATGGAGCCTCCAGATTGCTACTGAGTAGAATACGGAAAGACATATTCTCCTAAATTAGACTGATATCGGGGCAGTTGACCACCTTTCTGCGATTAGACACCGATAAAAACCCCATACAATGCGTGGTGAAGTGGCATGTCTAGACATATGTCTACGATTTTGCACCTTCCTGATATGTCTCCGATATTTGCTTTTTGTATCGGTTCCATATCGGTAGGTCTAAATTTCTATCGTAATAGGTGGACGCCAGGCCTTAAGGGGGTATCCCACCATCACGATTTGCGCCTCCGATACACTACGATAGCCTTACAACAAGCGTTCTGATGAAAATATAAAAGTCGTATCACACTCCAATAGTACCGACACACTCCAATAGTACTACGATAGAAATACTGTGTTGTAGGCCTTCCGACAAAATGGAACGATTTGTTAGAGTGTGTCAGAGTGTGTCGGAAGCATTCTCTATAATGTGCAGGCTATGCATCCCCCACCCTCGATTTTTGGCCCCCCAAATTGGAATTGCCCCGGGAGCATCCCTAGACAATTGAAAATATATACATATATCATATCTATCTCCATATTTATATAGAGATGTACATATAAATGAGTTTTTATTTGCTTTGATCTCGTTTATTTTTGATATTTCCAATTTTATTTTGTACATATTCAGGAACTGATCCACAAGATATGCCTGAGATATTGAAATCAATTCATTTTCGGATCTCAATGAATGATTTTTATTATTTGCATTAGCGCACCTCTTAAATCGTAGCTTGTATCTACGCTCTACGAATGCAACACGATTGTAGGAGAAAAATTCTTAACGAAATAGGCTTAGAGCCTTGAGAATCCACTGGCACACAGTATTCCCCCTAGGTGGCATCATTGAGATTATAGGAATCTATGGGTTGCATTGATGTACGTCTTTAGCACTGAAGGCAGGCCAGTGGATTCTCAAGGCTCTAAGCCTAAATAGTAAAGAATTCTACTCCTATACAGCGTAGTGCAAGGTCAGAATACCACTTAGAGAGTGTGCAATCTTATGAGATGGGTGCACTAAGGGTGTAAGGTTAAGAGGCCTCTATGAGAAGAAAAGAATCACTTGTAGAGTGAGGGTCTTCAATTTGTAGGTGTCGTTAGAGGAGCCTGCATCAATTGACGTTCTGACAGGGAACCAGTCCCCCGGAGCGCCTCCTGTGGGTAGAATTAGACCGCCATGTTTCTCCTGGTCCCCCATCGCCAGTGACATGCTCCATCCACAGCGAATACACCAGGCAACGACTGGGCACTGACACAAACAAAATTCCTTTGGAGCTTAGAAATTCTTTTTATTTCAGCCTGGTATAAACGCCCATAGGTTTAACATTTGGAACTCGTATTCAACAGGCATGCGAGTACCGTAACTCATACTCAAGGGAGACACAATGAAGTCACATATAAGACGTAGACATAGTACATAAGGCACTAGACTCAATACAAAAGTACATGGATACTGTAAAAAGAAAACAAACCACACACAACAAATACTTAGATGATAGAAATTATTTGATCTTATCTACTGCTTCTTAAAAATTGATCTTTTGATCATAGTTGTATCAGCAGCTTCTATAGGTAGTCCTTCTGATTTAAAAAAAATAGGTAAAATCTCTTTTATTTTCACTTTAAATCTATCACTCGATTGGAGTGCCTGTAATTCTCTGGACAGTTTTTCCCAGTAACTTGTCCCTATACAAATCGGCGATTGCTTAAATTTTTCGTTTGATTTTTGTGTCCATTCTAGTTCGTATGTATTTTTTTTTATCCTACCCCTAATATAAAATCCCATAGGCTTAACATTGATTTTCTGTATGCCACGCTGACTGGCATACAGAGTTTTATATGCCACTAGTGGCATACAGAATTATTATCACGTAATATTCCAAAATCGAGGAGACGAGGTAGGATAAGATCAAAACCTGATTTGTTTTAATCTTGGCCACCGCATGCCACTCCTGGAGTTTTGGCTCTGGTCTTCACTTGGTTTCGCCTCATGGAGTCCCTATGCAAAACTCCAATGGTGGCATACGGTGGCCAAGATTAAAACTTATCCAGTTTTATGATATTATTATATACCTGTGGTAGTATATCCTACACATACGGCCCGCTCCTACCCATGTCGTATTCATATCCGTACGACACCTAGGTGACGTACGGGCTATGTATGTGGCGTACGGGGCATGTACGGCGGCGAAATAAAAAAACTCCACCAGAAGCAAGGTTAAAAAATAGGATATTTTAAGGTATATAATAATAGAGAAACAGGCTGGCTGTCTCCGTACGGATAAAATACTTGGTAAAATCTGCGAACAGATGAACCTCTGCCTGCGGCATCGGTTCATCCGATCGCCGATTTTACCGAGTATTTTATCCGTACAGAGACAGTAAGCCTGTTTCTCTATAGTATCATATATATGAGAATGTATCCTTCATCATGTGTGTTTCTGATCTCATTGGAGTTAACTTGGGCAGTAAATTATCGTCGATACGTTTAACCTGAATGTGTGTCATCTGTGCACACATGCGCAATGATTACAGATAATGTTGACACATTAGGAGGATATCAAGGCGCACTAAAAGCCTGTAATGAGACATGAACTTCGGCAGGGCATCCTCTTCGCATTCCACCCTAATTATTGGGAAAATAGCCTTTCTAAACGCACCAGAGACTATAGGGCACAGAGCGATTGCTAGTCCCGATATATCCGCCAGGAGATTGTAAGATAGCGCCACTGTAGACGGGAGACAACCGTTGATTTCTACTGTCATAATCTATAGATAATCGTGAGACGAGGCTAAAACCCTTTTTGGTGAACCAAAATAAATATTTTCGATTAAACCCATTGATAACTGGACTCACCACAGGTCTGGTGTTTTGTTTAGCTTCGGGGGGCAAGATGGCGGTCTCCATACCACAATAACTATGTGCCTTATATGTCTCAAGTTCGTCTAAAAAATTCTGATGCGCAGTTGTACGTAGTGTCAACTACAAGGAGAATACGACCACGCAGATAAAAATAATGGTAATGTTATATCTATTACCCACATCTCGATTTATTATTAGAAAATATCATATAAATGATAAGAAACTGGACGTCAGTGCCATCTATCGTTTATATAGTGTACATGAGGTGAAAGAAAACCCGTTTTCTACTGAGTAGGGAGTAGAATACAGCTTTCTGTATTCTACCCAGTAGCGATCTGAAGGCTCCTTAAGTTTAATATAGAGACTCTGTATTGTGCAAGTAATAAAATCAATTAGTGGCAAGATAATTAGTGTTGCATCTGTCTGGCTACAGCCTTTCTTCAACTTCTATCAAGTACGCATCCCACTCAGAATCCAATAACTGACATACTTATATTAGCATTGGCCACTCTATCTCAAACACTGTTGGACTCTTAAATACTAAATAGCACAGTGATAGGGTATGTGGTGATGCGTCCATTACAACAATTTTATTATATACTCATGCAGTATATTTGATAATTACGTACTGCTGCTCCCTATGCAGTATAAATTGTATACTGACCCCTGTGCAGTACACTATTATATTGCACACGTTGGAACATCAGCAGTGTGTCGGCTTTCATGCTGACATGTCTTCTAGGCCAACATAGGGTAAAATTTTATCAATTTTGGGTATATAATGAATATAGAACGACCCACCATGCTTGTACATGCCACAAAACCTGATGTTATTTACGGAACATGGGCTAGGGCCTCGCTCTGTAAAAAACAACAATACCCCATCTCATTTTGTAGCATGTACAGCATGGTCAAGTCATTCTATCTAGATAGAATGATTTATAAATGAACGACCTGTGATGTTCTCTGTACAGGGACCTTAACACACAGCTGGGTGGTTATCTGCTGGTTAGCAAGAAGAGGGTGTCCGTCTAAGATACTAAAAACATTTCAGAACTGTCACCAATTACCCATAGCAAATAGAGACCAAACCGACCTTCTTACCCCACGGTCCACTTCCGGCCAGCGCTATCGAAAAGCAGATTCAAAGTAGTTCTAGATTACCATTGTAAAATCCCCACAAAACCCCAACAAGCCTAGATTTTTAACATACATTGAACCACACTATATGTGCCATATATATATACACAATATTGATACAAGCTTTCAAATGCTCCGAGGAGTAATATCCGAGCGTATGCGAGGGCATTGCGTAGAGCATACAACCGCTTTTATCTGAAACCAGTCTATATTGTATTTATAAATCCACCTTTTCTAGACAAGTGGCATGTGGACGTTTTAGTTATGCACTACTTTTCCGTATGCGCCACCCGGAGCATACACCATATCCGTATGTGCTGGCTATGTCCATACAAACTACAAAGTACTCTCACCGATTCTTAGATACCGACATGTAGTCGTTGGCCACCGCTGACCGAGAAATCAACTAATCGGTGCCGTTTTCGTGGGACATTGGAACATGGCTTTTTGCTGCAGTGTGTTGTGGAGGTCAAAAGGTCATTCAGCTCCCTTATTCAGTATGTGTCTCAGTTGGTTGTCCTCTGGACTGCAGGCCTAAGGTGACTTCAAATTCTATTTATGTGCCATTGTGTTTCGATGCTTGTCTGTAATCCTGATCTCATCAGCTCAATCTTACTAGTCCTAGAGTGTGAGACACCAGAATAGATGCATCCAACACCTTTCTGGATCTTATCTTGTCGTGTTGTGACACAGCCTACTACAATACGTGGGGGAGAGCTTGACATCCGTATAGAAAGAGCCATTGAGAAGGCATTCTGTGTCCTCAAACCCTCCATTCACTGGAACACTGACCAATATATCAATGATTTAATATATGGAGACACAGTTAGTGTGACTGAATGGAATCTGTTTAGAGATAGTTTGATCAGAATTAAGTCACACTCACTGTGTTTCTTTTTTATTATGCACCTAGAAATAATTGAAAATGCCATTCTATAACTCACTAAATGGTAGAATGAGTGGTCACGAGGTACAGAGGGATGTATGGATATTCTTTCGTCACTCAGTGACGAACGGAGTCTGTACTCCTGGTCAGTAAAATTGAGACATTCGCCCACAGGTATATAGAAATATATCAGATTAAGCCATCCACATTGAAACACTTGCGCATATATTCGGATATGACTTCGGATACAGTTTACAGAAAAATCCAGAAATCTATTTGATTATGAACTCTCTTTTCAATATTTTCTTTTATGAAGAGCAGTGTTAATCAAAAATTCATGACATTTACAGGAAAAAAGAACGCATCATAGTCATCTTTTTCAACTGTAACATCCATTGGGATTACATCATTCCATTGTGGACTGTCCTATGCTCCCCTAAGTTACTAATGCTTTTTAAACTATATATATATATATTCAGTTAATATCTTAGTTAAGAACCATTGAGCCAGCCACATCCTGACTGATTAATTGTTACTTTAGATTCGTTTCCACCCTTGAATTCACCTCTATAGTCTAAAGTGGGATTCACACAGTAGGATCCATGTACCTCTCGGGGTGTTTGTCTGAGACAAATCCTGTTGAGATTTGGTACTGGAACACAATCTCCTCGTCTGAATTATGGAGTTCCATTTTGCTGAGACAAAGTTTTTTCCTTGCAATTGTCGGCGACAATCACCCCTTACAGGGAACAGAATCTCATGAGATTTTGACTTTAAACAGGTTTAAAATTTAGGGGGTATTTTGGTGAGATAAATGTACTCCATGCATTCTCCCCCAGTCGGTGAGTCTCAGTGGTCCTAAATCACACCTATTCCCAAGAGGAAGTACCTCGGCAACTGTGTACCCTGTGTACCCTGTGTACCCTGTGTAGGAGTGTAGGGGGTGTAGGGGTGAGACTATGAATCATGTTATGCTGAGACTGTACAACACCCTAATCTGTGAAAGCTGGAAATAGTAGCCGACTGGTGCAAAGGTGTGAAGTACACCAGTCTCAGGACCATTTGTCCCACCGTGTGAATCCCACTTTAGGGTTTTTTTTCACAAGAGTTTACCCAGATCTCTCGAACATCTCGCTCGTATTACTTCTGTGTCATGACACTTTGTCACATGAAACATATTACGTGGCTTACATCTTACGTTATATTCCTGTTGGGTCACCTAGACCAAAAACCCAAATGCTGAAGCAAGCCCCCTTTTACCGAAATCAGAATATCTGGGACAACCTACTTGAACTTTTCAGGAAATCCAGCACAAAGTCTGCCCTTAAAAAGGCAGTCAAGCACTTTTCAAGCAATACAAGGTATATCTAGACGTAGCACAAAGTATGCTTGGGCGTATAACATTTCAATGTCAATAAAAGTCTTATTTTCATCGATTTTATTACCATCATTTTCCATCCTATTTCGTGTGTTGTTTTTATATTCTCGGCAGTTAGTCATAATTGTGTTGCCTTTCTTTAATTGGGATTTTGTCCTGTATTATCTGCATTGTTTTACTGTATTACATGGTAGTGTGAAATATCATTATTGCCATGATTATGACTACTATCTAACAATGCATCTACTACATATGGTCTTAATCGACTCAAATTACTGTCACATAGTTTTTTTAGTTCAGCCTATATTCAGATCATAATTATAATGGCAGTTATGAAAAACATTTTTGTGATAATTGACAATGATGTAGCCAAAATAATGGTACAATATTTATAATTATTTCATATATATATGTTTTTTTTTATCTGGTGGTAGACCTAAATACTGGCATGTATGCGAATCTTATCCTAATTTTAAAAAAAGCTATTATTACAAAACCAAGTTAATTGTAGAATCAATATCAATCTTTACTTATTCTATCCATTTGTAGCTTTCTTGTGGTGACTATATAGATTTGTACGGCCCTTAACGCTATTCGCTGTCTATTAAGTACGTTTTTATTTTCCAAACTGACAACACACTAGTTGTCTATTCGGAAGAAGTCAGTAATGGAACCAAATGTTGCCAACTGCATTGGTGGGTTGGACGCACTCCAAAATATGAATGTCTTCTTGGTGTACGATGTTCAAACTTTCGTCAAATTTTAATTGGGAGTCCATGAAGCCCTGGAGGCAGTTGGCCTTGAGTGGGACTGTCACAGACGTCACCGTCAAGTGTGGAATGGGAAGCGTCGTTTGCGTTGACGGCGGCTTGGTGTTGACACTATGTCTGACGTTTTTTTTTTATGGGAGGGTGATGGGTGGGGAGGGGAGAAGTAATATGGGTGTGGGAATATGGAGCAAGTGCAGAGGGCTCGATTATCTCACCCCTGGTACAAGTTTAGCCGTAGGAATAATGTTAGAAAAAAATACTCAACAATCACCCCGGTAAAGCCCGATACCCATCTACCGATTAAGGGTTGAACGATTAGTTTGCAAATCGTATAGGAGTCGGTGAACTTGTCGCAGGCAAATTACGTAACCTAATCAAGCCCCATTTACCAACGTTCCGTTGTCAGTGACTAGATTTATCAACATGTTGATAAACTTTGCGCCACCGATTTTGGAACACAGAAACCACAACTTGTCGGTGACAAAGGGACAACTGAAGGAGGTGGTTCAATAATCAGTGGCTCACCTTTGCCTAGCCGCCCAACATCTACCGACTAAGGCCGACTCTGTTAGGATGCCTTGGCTGAGACAAATTACTGTCCGTTTGTCACCGACAAGGGTACATAAATGTTCCGAAATCGGTAGATGGGCATTGTGCTTAATATAGATATATATATATATATATATATATAGGTGGTATTTGATTATATGCTAAACCTCTACTAACCAACTGGATTTGCGAAGTAATTTGAATTATTCTGATATTGTGATGCTCTTCAATGTCAATGAAAGGGTTGAGATAAATCCAGAACTACAGTCAACTTAAAAGAAAATGCAGGAGGGGGTGGAGATGGAGGGAGGTAAATAAGAATAGAAATTACTAAGTGTAGAAGGAAGAACTGGCAGAAAAGACGAAGGGGAATCAATCAACAGGAATAGGTTGAGGGAGATGTACCTCAAGGTGTGTAGATTTTTCCTTGGAGTTGTTTTTAAAAATAAGAACGATTAAAAGATTGATCTTGTCGTGGTCTTTGTTGCATTCTCGTTACCTAAAGTGATACGTCTTTACGGAGCACAGTCTTACAGGATGATCAGGGAAATATCCTTATTTCAATCTTTTAAAAGGTCATAAGTTTTACCTTTCTTTAGGTCCGATGCTAGGTTGGTTCTATTTTATATAACAGAATGTTTTCCATTGAAAAACAGGAAAATAAGTAAACCAGAAAAACTGCAAAAGATATCCAGGAATTATGCAGACCACGTTTAAAAACGTACTGACCCTTCGATCGTGGTCACTGTCGCCTGAGATTAGTCATGATTGTAATTGTTCAGCCAGTATCGTTCTTAGTTTTAAAAACACCTCCCTGGTTTGTCTGAATTGAACTCACACTGTCCAGCACACCCCAGGAATGTAGATTACCAATCATTTCCGAATCTTAAAACAACTAGCTTCATTAAACCGGCCTGGCGGGTGCACTTATACATTTCCTGATGACAAAGATGTATTAGGTGGTAAATAAGGGCCTACGGTTATGAAAAACAGAACGGAAAGCGAAGACAAGTAAAGCGAACAGCAATGAAGAAAGGGAACGAATATCATTCAACAACTTTAAAAGAAATGCAGGAGGGGGTGGAGAGGGAGGGGGATAGATAAAAATAGAAATTACTAAGTGTAGAAGTAAGAACTGGCAGAAATAGAACGACGGAGGGGAATCAATGAACAGAATGGATAATAAGGGATTTGTACCTCAAGGCTTGTAGATATTTCCTGGTGTGTGTGAATTGAGCACAGTGTCCAGCAAACCCCAGGAATGTTGAGACACGCTCAGGTTAATAAGACTCGTGACGAGAGCCGGAAACTTCACAATGCTGAAAACTCGGAGCTGTGTGGGCGGGAAACTAGGTCAAGGTCAGCCAGAAGAGGTCAGGAGGACTCCTTACATAGACCTAGGATCAACTGGATTTATCTGGAACCCTCGCACTGGTTATCCTATTATATCCATGATAAAAAGTGCCATAGGCCTAACATGGGATGACTGTATTTTAGAGAGCGTGCAGTAAAGTGTTTTTATTGCATAAAACTAAAATGGCTAATTATTTTTCTACACTCCCCATGTGTTTTCTATGGACACTTTGTATTAGGTGGATATATCTGTATACTCCGGATATGGTGATACACACTCCCTATGTGTTTTCTATGGACACTTTGTATTGGGTGGATACATTATCTGTATGCTCTGGGTAGGTGGATAGTAAAGTTGTGTACTAAAGGTAAGGTCCGTCGGTGGTTCCTGACAGTATATTGGTGATTGCTGACGCAAAATGTAAATAGGCAATGAGGAGAACACAACAAATCTACACTGTGTTTATCGGCCAATGGAAATAGGCCTATTAGAAGGAAACCCACGAGATGAAAATAGCTTGGTCCGTACTCCACCGAGTTTGACTGCAGAGTAATTCACGAAGCGAAGCTGAGTGAATCACTCTGTGGTCAAACAAGGTGGAGTGTGGACCAACCTACTTTCATTGAGTGAGTTTCTGATTTTTTCTCACCCTGGATAACATAATTTATTGATAAAATGAATCACCCAATCAACCATTGAGTATTGGTTACACGAACTTCATGGCCGTGGAGTACGAGTTCCTAATGTTAAGCCTATGGAGAAAAATAGCGGGGTGAGATAATAGACAGATCGCCTGGTCCTCGTTGCTCCACATTTACGACAGAGCTGCGGATCCCAGAATAGCGATCCAAGGGCCTAAACGTTGCTCTTGAAATTTTGTGGCTCGCGTCGGAATTGCACAGGCGCATCGCCACGTAAAATACGGCCTTTAGCGATAGTTTTTTCGCGGACTTTCACAGCACTGCGGATCGTATTGCTATAGGTTAATTACAGCCTAATCTGATATTCTAAATAAGGACCATGGTGGCACCACCAACCCCTGCCCCCTTGTTCTTCTACCTATAGGAAATAGCAATCCACACCACCAGATGTCAGATCAGTTTTATCTATGGTGCTATGTATTTAATCAAGGAACTAACGAATCTCATTCAATATGTGCCCCTGAATTGTTGTATCGCTATCGCATCGTAAAAATTAGATATACCACGTGATTATAGAGATACGATCGGATATTATGGTAACATTGCTATTTTAGTTGGATCGTTAAAGTGATTATAAAAATAAAATTGCGATCCGATTAAAGCTAGCGATACCACAAAAAGTGGAACAACGGGGCCCAGGCCAGCTAGGGATAAGCTGTAAAATAATTAATCAGAATATACCAAACTTATATCTACAAATAAAAGGTATCACAGTCGCACAGACGCAACAAACGACACACCACGCATCTCGGTAAATCACCACTATAACCAATCTGCATGCACATGACAACACAGTCCTGTAAAGTAACGGAGAATTGGTGCAGGTAAAAACGATGACAGGTATCGGCGGATAGCTTACGTGCCGCTGCACGCGTCTGGAGAACCTTTTTAACAGTTTTATTTTTAACAGGGTGAAATATTGCTGTTCAGGCTGCAGATTTTTCTTTTATTTCAGAGATAAAAGAAGTGTACAAACGATGTCTGTTCGGCCAACCTTGGGCGTTCTTCTATATAGGTATCCAAAGAACGAATATTCCATGGTCACATCCTTGATGCACGGATTTCAAGGTATTACCTGGTGACTTTTAAATATTGTTATTTTTTTTGATGGTTTGGAATAATTCTAATGCAGAATGAACAAATTTAGTATTCTCTCCAACTTATCCAAAAGTAGACAACTTTAGATTGGCCTGATTTACGTAGGAAATGTACTCAAAATTTAATTTTCCCAAAATTCGCAAAAAAACCCCAAAGTACGGTGATCTAGAGATTTTAGCACTCAAATGAATAGTTTAAATATTGCTGTTAAGGGTGAATAAGTTGCAGACCTTTGATGCAAAAATTAAATGGCATATCCTGCAATTCCTTGAGACTTTTAACAAATTTTGATCTTTTTTAGACACTTTGGAATCATCCTTATGTCACATGAACAAATTTAACGTTTTGTCCAATTTACCCCCAAATAGACAAAGTTAGATTCACTTGAATTACCTCGGAAATGAACTCACGAATATGGCTTTCTTCCATTTTCCCTAAGGAGACAAGTACTATGATCTACAATTTCTAGAACTTAAATGTGTAGTTTTACACATTTACTTTATTCTGTGAAAGTTTTAAGAAGATGACATGGGATCTTACTGTGTGAAAAACAACGATGTAGAATTGCTATATATGCTTTTATAATGTTATCATAATATTGATCTCTAAATCAAAAACTAGCACGGTCATCCCAATTTTTAAGTCAGACATATATGTTCTACAAGACCTTGTGATTTTCATATTAGATTTTCAGGAAAATTACATAGGTTTTGATTTTCATAAGAAGAAGAAAGAACGACTAGCTTCGGTAGTGACAAACCACATACATTTAATTGAATCCGGTTCTCGAGGAAGTTTGTAAAAAGGAATGTGGTTGATTAGAAAACACAAAGGACATTCCAGCAGGACCTAATTGAGTGTGGTGAAATACCATAAGATATGTGACCGTTAATTAGAAGTTACGTGGGAAAGTAATCAAGTCACCGTTCTCCACGAGTTTGATGCAGAGTGATATGAACAAGGCCACAGCCAAGTGAATATCACATAGCATTCAAACGAGTTGGAGACTTCTTTGACCAAAACGAGTTGTTTTCTTTATCTCACCCCTGGAATAAATGTCCATATGCTTGACAATGGGAACTCGTTCTCCATGCCCCTATGAGTATTGCAGTCTGTTCTCCATGGTCTATATCCTGAGGGTTGTCCATTCATTTAGTGTGTACAGGGGTGAGATAAATACAGAAAGCAACTCGTTTTGGTCAAACTCGTGGAAAACGATGACGTTGACCAAAACTTGTTGGTTTCTTCTTTAGTATTTATCTCACCCCTGTACACACTAAAAAATGGACAACGCACAGGATGTAGACCATTGAGAACGGACTGCAATACTTGAAGGGGCATGGAGAACGAGTTCCCAATGTTAAGCTTATGGACATTTATTCCAGGGGTGAGATAAGGCTATGGGTACCACTTTCTCTCTTATTCTAACCACATTCTGCACCCACCTTTGTGCACAGACTATCTTGACATGCAACATATTACCTGCCGTTTTACATATATGGACACATGCACAGTTGTAAATTGCTGTATGAAAAAAGATCATCTCATTTCAGTAATTACCCGTCCATGATCTGTATCGTGCAGGTCAATGGGGGGTGGGCTTCTCACGCATCCCTCGCTCACACCCTCTGGTTACAATTGCACACACTTATCCCATACATTCTATGCATGCATCATTTACATACTCACTATAACCCATTTTCCAATTACCAATGAAAATGGTATCGATTAATTGTGTTCTCCTATGGGCCCGTTTCCATTGGCCGACGGAAATGGCACCGATTTTTTGTGAAACCTTATAAGTCTGTCTATATAAGGCCCGTTTCCATTGGCCGACAAACACGGTGTAGATTTTTTGTGTTCTCCTAATAGCCTATTTCCATTGGCCATAACCGAACTACAGTCAGTAACCACCAAAGGACCTTAGCACTGTTGTATTGGACTTTAGATTATACAATTTGGCACCACCACTGGCTTTCTTCCGGAACTGACAGAATGAAAACCCATTGATTTGAGGTCTTTCAGTGCAAACTACTACCCTCACCGATTATTTGATACCGACGCACAGTCATGGGCACCACCTAAAGACTTTCAGGAGAACTAAAAATATCTCTGCCGTTTTCGTTGACGAATGGAAATGGGTCTTTAGAGGTTGGTCAGGTCCGATCGCTTTTTAGGCAAAAGGGTTCGAGACAAATACCTCGAAGCAAGGCAAACTTTTCGAAATTGTGGAATATAACTTTTTAGTACTCGCTTCGAAACATAATTAACTTAGCTAATTGATAACAAGTCTTCATGGTCTCTTTATTAAAATACACAAATAGAGAAAAGGAGAACATGAAAAAGGGCTTTAAGGGCACTGGCAGCTGTATACACTCTCCAAGCACAACTAAAATCTATTTAATTCACTCTTCCAGCAGAGATTCTAATTAAGGTAGTTAGAGCATCAGCTGGGAGAGTGTGCAGTCAAGGTGGCCACAGAACAGGCTTTAAAAGAGCTAATATACTTTAAAGTTCCAGTCTATACATCCCTCTCATGACCAATCATATTGGTTTCTATGCTAAGAGATTAGTCATCTAAATTGTCTATATTTATTAGTATCGAAAAGACTGCATTAAGACAGTTGCCATTTTGTAGCAGCTCCTCTCTGACTTGATGTTGACCGTACGGCAGCCATGTAGTGAATGGTATGTTTACCCTCATTATCACTCACTCTAGTTCCCAGTCTGGCCGCATGGGGCAGAGCCCACTGACATGACACCTGAGTTGTCGATAACTTGAGCGGCCCTCCGGAAATGTGCAACGAGAGTGGTCAGTCCTCATTGGTCGTTGCTTCAACAGCCAATCCCAGCACAGAGTTTACAAAGCTTACCCTGTACCAATATGCCACCTGCTAATTGTATAAGCTGGATGAACTTATCATTAATAATGTCAATTATATTCTTGACTCATATTAAATAACATTGTAGATAACCCCCAAACTTAGAATGGAGACTGAAGAGTGAAAAAACGGTTAAGTGCGTCCATGCAGAGAACTGTGTTAAATAACTGGCCGACGTTTCGGAACTAACAACGTTCCTTCATCAGGGTAATGATATAGAGAATGACTCATAGTGGTACCTAGTACATCTGTGTTTGAGTTCTACTCCCTTCTTCTTAAGGTCTACACCTAGCTAGTCCAGGCCTCTAGGCTTTACACTGCCTTGCAAGAAGTTGCAATGGTGGCCAGGGTACATTTATCACTGGAAGATATTTAACCTTCTTCATACAGGATCAAGTGTCAGTTGTCTTTCAACCATTCAGAGATTGACAGAAGTCGATGCCTTCTGTCATAATCTCATACAAACGACCGTGGTTTGATAATTGACGTTTTCTTGCCCTACAAACAGCAAACAGTAAATAAATATCAGCGTGGGAGCCCTGAGGCTTGTTGGGCGTGGGTGGATGGGAGTGTTTGTGATATCATACAGATCTTAACTAATGTTCACAGCGACAGCCAGCAGGCCGTGACATTCCCTGAGGTATTACACTGTGAACTAAAAACGTATAATTACTACGTATCGTCATGTTACCTCACGTGTTCTCGAGTATGGCAAAGACTCAAAGGTGATCTGGCTACATCTTGTTGCTGTCAAGTGACTGAATTTTTAGTTCATATTTTTTTTTTATTCAGTGCAAACGGTTCTAGCACTAAGCTAACTCTTCCACCGTAGGTATAGTATACTTGTTGATTCTGTTTTTTTTCTTTTTTAGCAATTTTTATCAAGGGAATATTGTGTATACAATCGCCGAATTCAGCTATACAGCCTTTCTTCCACTCAGGTCCTAGCCCCCTACTCCTCATTCTAATGGCGGGTGTTAAGCCGATTGAGCAATGGGTACCATTTTTGTGGAAGTCTTTGGTATGATCTGACCGCGGCGGGAACCCCTGATCTCCAATGCTCGAAGCGAACACCCCTACCACTTAGACACCAAGCTTTGTTCAAAATTTTGTACAGCATGAAAATTATCGGTGGGGTTTCAGTCGGCAGATGGAAACGTTTCATAAATCTACCATTGCTGTGTTGAAATTCATATCCGTACTTACTAAAGGAGAAGTTCGGCACTCAGTGGGAGAAATAACAGCTTACCTGCAAACAAAGAAATAGAAAACATTTAGGCATGTTATCCATAATGAAATCTGAAGGATATGTCATATAATATACACAATATTAACCCTTTAGCTACGCTATGATGCCTGGAGGCATTCCCTGGTGTAGTACGCTATGATGCCTGGAGGCATTCCCGGGTGTAGTACGCTATGATGCCTGGAGGCATCATTTCTGAAATTTAAGTAATTGCTATTTTCTAATGAAAGAATGCGAATTTTGTTCATAATATTTAACTAACCTAGGTAAGACTATATCATAGTAAATATCATTACTATTTTATAACATCCTAACAATTTTGGATTACCATGGAGGTGTGATATAATGATGACACTGTGGATATTGTGAAAAGTGCCAGCATACTACAGGGGTGAAAATGGTACTGCAGTGGCATATTTCAGGGTGTGTATTTGGTGCTATGCAGCGTAGTGAAAGGGTTAACGAATTTCAGATACTAGCGGCAGTGATGCCCCAGTCACACTGGCGTAGAAAACGGCGTATCTTCTACATATTTGAATTGGTGGGGACCACGTATTAGCTACGGATTTGGAACGTATTTGTTTGCGTCGCCTTAACGTTTGAGTACGCTTCTCAACGTTCTTCAACGCTTATCTACGCCTCTGTAAGTATTTTGGCGTTTTTCGGCGCATTCCGGCTTTCCTTTACGTATCTCTGCGTTTGCGTGTGACTGGGGCATGATCTCCGAGGACCAGACGTGTAGTATTTTCCGAGCGATTACGTAGAGTCTAGTCCGACTAGCTTCATAAGCAGAACGACATCAATGGTGAGTTCAACATCAGATTACGGGACAATTCAAATGATTGACTGTTTCTCCTGTTGGACGTACCCGAGGTGACCCTACCATGCATGCTGGGAGGGCGGGGGAGGGGGGGGGGGGAAGGTCAGTAGGTGTCGTTTCTGGTTCATCTACTGGGGCATACAAGTCACGAGGGGTGAGCCCCACCCTGTTATCATGGCACACCGAGAAACCGCCACCTACCGATAAAAACTCACGTACTCACACTCGTAAGTGCATCATATAAATAAAAGAATAGTCAGTAAGTGTTTGAAGTGTGTTGAAAAATGGAAGGGGAACGCACACCCCTCTCATAAGATCTCACACTCTCTAAGTCGTATTCTGTACTCTCACTATGCTCTGTATACCATACTAGTAAAGTAGAACCCCGCATAAGCGGTCAAAGTATCTTCTTACGCGGGGTGTCCGCTTACACACGGTTAAAATTACGATCTAATAGAGGGATCCGTTCCGAGCAAAGGTTTTTATTAACGCGGGGTGTCTGCTTATGCGAGGTGTCCGTTAGGCAGGGTTCTACTGTATCTGTTTCATCAAACTCTCTTGGCAGCATGCTATAGCTCTCAAAGACGATTGAATCATTGATGAACACCTCCAAAATTGGAGTTTTCCTTTCAAATTTTTTTTGTGTATATATGAATACATATCACTTGCAAAAGCTCCACTTGTAGTGATGAAGATCCTGAAAAGCTTCAACCTCACAATTGATGGATGATGTGAAGTTCATTTCAGCCAACAAGTATTATTTTGTTTGAGTCTGGAGGCAGTTAAAGTCCTCGTACCCTGCTTGAGCCTCTCGATCATCCTGGTCTACCTGGTCATTCATGACATGACAGGGACATGTGTGAGTGCTCATTCACGTCTACCCTTATCAGCCTCTCCCTGCAGTCCTTCACTACTTGAGATGGCTTAAGGCCTGTTTCCATTGACTGACGAAAATGGTGTAGATTTTTTGTGTTCTCCTAATAGCCTCCATTTTGCGTCAGCAATGCTGAAAGTCCGTCAATGGTTCCTGACTGTATATTGGTGATGGCCAACCCTTTCACTATGCTGTATAGCACCAAATACATACCCTGAAATATGCCGCTGCAGTACCATTTTCACTACGTTTAGTACGCTGGTGCTTTTCATAATATCCACCGTGTCGTCATTATATTACACTTATATGGAAATCCAAAATTATTAGGATGTTATACAATAGTAATGATATTAAGTATGATATAGTTTTACATAGGTTGGAAAAAATACTATCAAAATATTTGCATTATTCTATTAAAAAATAGCAATTACTTGAATTTTAGAAATGATGCCTCAAAGCATCATAGCGTACTACGTCTGGGAATGCCTCCAGGCATCATAGCATAGCTAAAGGGTTATGGCCTGTTTCCATTGGCTGACGAAAATGGTGCAGATTTTTTGTGTCCTCCTAATAGCCTATTTCCATTTTGGGTCAGCAGTGCGGAAAGTCTGTTGATGGCCCCTGACTGTATATCGGTTATGGCCAATGTAAATAGGCTATTAGGGGAACACCAAGAAATCTATGCCGTTTTTGTCGGCCAATGGAAATGGGCCTTATGAGGAGTGGGCACACTGAGTGATGTGTGAAGAAGTCAGCTGAGGATTGCTCGCAGTTCTAAGAAAGGGTTGTCTCAGTGATACTTGTATGTGCTGAGACGGCCATGGGTTAGTAATTTCAATGGTTCCTGACTGTAGATCGGGGACGGCCAATGGAAATATGCTTTCATGATAACTCAAAAATCTACACTGTTTTCGTCAGCCAATGGACACAGACATCATGGGTAACTAAAACAAAATTGTTGTTTTTGTCAGTCAATGGCAAATGACCTTTATTCACTTAAGCTCAGTACACATCTACCGATTTCGGAACATTTATGTACCTTTGTCGCCGACAAATGGACGGTAATTTGTCTCAAGTGAGGCATCCTAACAGAGTCAGCCATAGTCCGTAGATGTAGCACTGCTAGGCAAGGGTCAGGCAATGATTGGTGAACCACCTCCTTCAGATGTCATTTTGTCGCAGACAAGTTGTGGTTTTTATGTTATGATTTGGGAATTAATCGGTCAATCCTGAATCGGTAGATGTGTATTGGGCTTAAACAAGACAGACTTGATGGAGGCAGGGGAGAGAAGGGGGAACAGGACAGACAGTTGCTACGACTGGAAGGAGACTTCTATTAAAACTCAGCTGTCTAATAAACTTCAATTTCAACTTGGGTTTTTACCCCAGCACCACAAAAGATTTGCATATCAGTACAGGTTAAGTATTAACCTTTTAAAATCCATCCTTGATAAGTTTTATCAGAGTACAATCATCAGCATTATTTTAAGCAGGCAAAAGAAATCGCGAGGTCTTGTATGCATTTTGTCTCATATTTTCCATCTAGAGGCTCTCTTCTACACAATTTATTGTATTATATTTTATGTGTAAAATCAAGGTAAAGGCAAAATGATACAAAGAGGCAGCAGGTGTTGTGACCTAGTTCAAGGAATGTGCTTAAAACGCGCTCACAAGTTGGCCCATTATTCTTTCAATTCTCTTCGGATACCAATAAACTTGATTAAAGTTTTCTCCTTCCCTTCTTTCTGCACCAATGATACTGAGATTTTCCTCTAGTGAAACAATAGTACCAATATGTTCCTCTGTTATTACAATGATACCTACATGTACCTCTATTAATACCATAATATAATCCAATGTTCCTCTATTAAAACAATGATATTAATATGTTCTTTTTTACATGATGATACCCAGATGTTTCTCTATTAATACAATGATACCAATATGTTCCTCTGTTATTACAATGATATCTACATGTATCTCTATCTATGATATTTAGATGTTCCTCTATTAAAACAATGATATTGAAATGTTCCTCTATTGATGCAATGATAACGCAATGTTCCTCTACCAAAATAATTATACATGATGTTCCTTTATTAATAGAATAATACCAAGATGTTCCTCTGTTAATTATATTGGGATGTTCCTATGTTAAAACAATGATATTGAAATGTTCCTCTATTGATATGATGATACCAAAACTGAAAATATGCAATGATTGTTCAAGAATGTGTTTGAAATACTGTCTCAACGATATGTTTGCACTTGCCAATTGCCAAACCAATTGTTATGTCAATATTAGTGTGTAAAATTTGCCCTACGGATGGGTTTCCTGTCCTCAACAGCGGGGCAGTTTATTGGATAGGCGTCAATTCGTCGGGCAATTACTCGTTAGTCGCATTGTAGGCTCGTTGACCTCCGTTATATCAATATTACCAATAATTACCAATATTACATATATATATAGAGAGAGATATACATGTATATATATATATATATATGTATATATATATATATATATATATATGTGTGTGTGTGTATATATATACATTTATTTATATATGCATAACCTATGTACACAGTGTGGTCTATGTAGCTGAAATATTCCTCTGTTAATAAAACGATATCAAACGATTTATCTTATTGCCCATACATAAATATTGGTGGGTATTACCTTTACTTTGTAGCCCACACTACGATACTATTCTCTCATTCGTTTGTGTACTCAGATGTTCTGGATCTCAGACATCCTGATAAGACAAAGGCCATAAAAGTCTCGATCCCTCTTAACATTCCGTACCTTTAAAGTGAGCATTACATGATCTCTCTCTGTGTACTAACTCGACATATTTAGAACAAGTTACACCCATTTAAAAGGGAGGCCTCAAACAACTCCTGATACCATCAGCATTTAAAAGGTTCTGTAGTTCTCAGGGTTTTAAAGGGAGGTCAAGTATGTGAGATAATGTTACATGAAGTTGTGTAAGTGTGAGGGATTTCTGGTGTTGTGTGTGTCTTTAGATCGATCCGTTTTCTGTCTCACTTTAATCGGCTTAACGTGTGTAAGTTTGAAGCCCAATACACATCTACCGATTTCGGAACATTGATGTATTTTTGCTGGCGACAAAGGAACAGTACTTTGTCTCGGGCAAGGTATCCTAAAGGAGTCAGCCATAGTCAGTAGATGTGGGGCAGCTAGGCAAGGGTCAGGCAAAGATTAATGACCTCTCCCTCTTGAGATGTTCTTTTGTTCCTGATGAGTTGTCGGTCAATGTTCCTAAATCGCTTGCCAAAAGTTTATGAACATGTTGATAAATCCAATCGGTGACAAAGGAACATTGGAAATATCCCCCCCCCCCCTTCGGGTTCGATAATTTGCCGATGACCAGTTCAGCGACAACTATGCAATTTGAGAGCTAATCGTTGAACCCCGAATCGGTAGATGTGCATTGGACTTTAGGATTGTGTACGCACAACTGATGCTGGCGATTTACTGATCTCACTGATGCAGAGTCAAATTTAACCATCCTACTACATAGCAATGACAGTTGACATAAGGTTTAATTTTGCCGAAACCCATTTCAATTAAATTACAGGGATATGAGTCGAAAAGAAAATGTATTCATTCGGTTTATACTTAGTTTCCCTTGTGAATTATAGTGACTGAATGGATGAATACCTTGTTGCATGTCTGAATGTAGTAAACAAGTTTATTTGTGTATAATGGTGTTCAGGAGTATTTTAAGGTGACAGCAGAGTAACAGTTTTTATTAGATCCAGTTTTGTTTCTAACATTTTGATCTGGGATATGGAGAATGTACATACCGTTACCCGACGTTTACACTAGATGTTTATAGGCGGCGATTATTGAATTCATCATGACCCTAATAAAGCGCCAGATCCACTAAGGTGATTTTACATGCGAATTTGGGTTCGCAGACGTTCGCAGACGTTCGCATGGACATGCGAATGCCTTGCGACAATATTCAATATATTGAATATCGTCGCATGGATCGCAGACCCATTCGCTTGGTCGCCTTAGTGGAGCTAGCGTTTTACCCTATCCATAAGCTTCACCCTATCTCAAACCCTAACCGTAATCTTTCAGCCAATTGTGTTCTTAAGTGGGATTTTGCGATGGGATTCATGTAACTCACAGGGCTCTTGTCTGAAACAAATCCTGGTGAGATTCTGTATTCGAACACAATCTCTTCGTCTAAATTGTAGGGGTCCATTTCTATGAGACATGTTTTTTCCCCTGCAATTGTTGGCGATAATTACCCCGAACAAGGAACATAAGATTTTGATTTTAAACACGTTTAAAACCTTTAGGGTCATATTCTTGCGACTATGTACCTGCCCTAAACAATAGCAGGCCTGCAAACATGATTACATGTTTTTAACCCTGTGAGGTATATGAAACCCACCGTGTGAATTCCAGTTTAGTTCTAAAAACACCTCCCAGATCATGATTGCTCCCAACATATAAATATGCTTGGCTTATAAAAATGCGTATTTCCTTATCGGGTGGTATCCATGTCGTATCTCCCGCCTTACTGACGGTACGTTGTGTGATCAGAGGTCGTTTGGTATGCCTCACCTACGTCTCACAAGTCTCTTCATTTTTATTTTTCTCCCGCAGTCGGGGAATTTCAGTGGGGTGTATTATATTTTGTCTGAGGCGCTTCATACCAAAGACCAGGAGTTAGGTCAGACATGCTAAAAACAATGTAGCCCAGCGCCAAACGTTTATGAAAGAAGAGATGTTGACATACAAACACGCACCTTCATCCTACAAAGACGGACAAATAGAAAATAGGATCCTGTCTACACCACAGCAGACTGTAGAAGATCGATAAAACTCAAGTCCAATGCACATCTACTGATTTGGGGTTGAACGATTAGTTCCCAAATCGTATAGTTGTCGGTGAACTTGTCGCAAGTAAATTACATAATTACATGTGTAGGCCACCCGAATGAGGGATATTTCCAATGTTCCGTTGTCGTCGACTGGATTTATCAACATGTTCATAAACTTTTGGCGAGCGATTTAGGAACATTGACCGAGAACTTGTCAGTAACAAAAGAACATCTCAAGGTGGTGTTTTCACTAATCGTTGGCAGACCCTTGCCTAGCTACTCCATATCTGCCCACAAGGGCCGATTGTGTAGGGATGCCTCTCCTGACACAAAGTACCATCCATTTGTTGCTGACAAAGGTACATCAATGCTCCGAAATAAATAGATATGCATTGGACTTTAGGCCGAGTTTACATCTACTACAGATTCAAGAATATGATACTGTGAACAAATGTTGATGCCTGATCACCTCTGTAGCGAAGGCCTAGGTTACAATTTTTTGGAAAATGTATTGTTTTCCATCATATTCAAAGTTGTTTGTCAATGTTTCCGACCCTTTCCCTCTAGCACCCTGTTCCCCTGCGCAGCATTACACAGCAGGTAATGCCTGCAGAAACAGCCCTCCTACAGCAGGCACCTTATTCGGGAATAGCGATGTCACATGATGTATCATGGGATTTAAATAATTCAACAAATTATACATGATGCCTCTAGACCTTCCTCTAGCTACAGCAGCATGATGCCTCTAGGCATTCCCCTAGCTATGGGAGCATGATGCCTCTAGGCATTCCCCTGGCTATGGCAGCATTATGCCTCTAGGCATTCCCCTGGCTATGGCAGCAAGATGCCTCCAGGCATTCCCCTGGCTACGGCAGCATGATACCTCTAGACATCCCCCTGGCTATGGCAGCAAGATGTCTCTAGGCATTCCCCTAGCTATGGGAGCATGATGCCTCTAGGCATTCCCCTAGCTATGGGAGCATGATGCCTCTAGGCATTCCCCTGGCTACAGCAGCATGATACCTCTAGGCATTCCTCTGGCTACAGCAGCATGATACCTCTAGTCATTCCTCTGGCTATGGCAGCATGATGCCTCCAGGCATCCCCCTGGCTACGGCAGCATGATACCCCTAGACATCCCCCTGGCTATGGCAGCAAGATGCCTCCAGGCATTCCCCTGGCTACGGCAGCATGATACCTCTAGACATCCCCCTGGCTATGGCAGCAAGATGCCTCTAGGCATTCCCCTAGCTATGGGAGCATGATGCCTCTAGGCATTCCCCTGGCTACATCAGCATGATACCTCTAGGCATTCCTCTGGCTACAGCAGCATGATACCTCTAGGCATTCCTCTGGCTACAGCAGCATGATACCTCTAGTCATCCCCCTGGCTATGGCAGCATGATGCTTCCAGGCATTCCCCTGGCTACGGCAGCATGATACCTCTAGACATCCCCCTGGCTATGGCAGCAAGATGCCTCTAGGCATTCCCCTAGCTATGGGAGCATGATGCCTCTAGGCATTCCCCTGGCTACAGCAGCATGATACCTCTAGGCATTCCTCTGGCTACAGCAGCATGATACCTCTAGTCATTCCTCTGGCTATGGCAGCATGATGCCTCCAGGCATCCCCCTGCCTACAGCAGCATGATGCCTCTAGGCATTTCCCTGACTACAGCAGCATGATGCCTCTAGGCATTTTCCTGACTACAGCAGCCTGATACCTTCAGGCATCTTGGAGTCATCATTGAAACCTATATACAAAATCCAATGGAGGAATAATAACTGGGTGCTGCAGGGAATAAAGAAGAAACCAACAAGATACAACCGCCCTGTATCGATTAAAGAATGGATGACACACAGGGTATAGACCATGGAGAACGGACTGCAATACTTGTAGGGGCATGGGGAACGAGTTCCCAATGTTAAGCCTATGGACATTCATTACCCACAAAATACGGAGTCTCCATACTAAGTCTATGAAGCTTGCAGATCGCTACTGAGTAGAATACGGACCTCCAGAGAATACGGCTTTTTCGGCCACCTGACGGGCATTATAGGAAGTAATTTATATAAACAATGCACGGCGATTGCATCAAATTTACAATATTTTTTTCCTAATAATTGCTCGAAGGTGAGTAATAAAAACAACATTACCATGATTTCGATCTGTGTGGCCGTATTCACCCAGATCGAAATTATGGTAATATTGTGTATTTATCCCAGGTGTGAGATAAAGGGTTAAAGAACCTGAGGTTGGGGGGGTGGGAGGGTGTTCCTGAGAGGAGGCGACACTAAGGAGAATCTCCGTTTGGCAGCGCGAGTCGATAACTCAAAGCTAGCTGTCATAATAATCACAGGTGGAGGGTGATGGTGGTGGGGAGATGGGGGGGGGGAGATGGGGGGGGGGGGGAGATGGGGGGGCCGTGCCGGGGAGATGGGGGGCCGTGCTGGGGAGATGGGGGTGGGGTGTCGGGGTGATGGTGGTGGGGTGTCGGGGTGATGGTGGTGGGGTGGAGGGTGATGGTGGTGGGGAGATGGGGGGGAGTTGGGGGGAGATGGGGGGGGGCGTGCTGGGGAGATGGGGGGCCATGCCGGGGTGATGGTGGTGTGGTGTCTGGGTGATGGTGGTGGGGTGTCGGGGTGATGGTGGTGGGGTGTCGGGGTGATGGTGGTGTGGTGTCTGGGTGATGGTGGTGGGGTGTCGGGGTGATGGTGGTGGGGTGTCGGGGTGATGGTGGTGGGGTGTCGGGGTGATGGTGGTGGGGTGTCGGGGTGATGGTGGTGGGGTGTCGGGGTGATGGTGGTGGGGTGTCGGGGTGATGGTGGTGGGGTGTCGGGGTGATGGTGGTGGGGTGTCTGGGTGATGGTGGTGGGGTGTCTGGGTGATGGTGGTGGGGTGTCGGGGTGATGGTGGTGGGGTGTCGGGGTGATGGGGGTGTTGTGCCGGGGTGATGGTGGTGGGGTGTCGGGGTGATGGTGGTGGGGTGGCGGGGTGATGGTGGTGGGGTGTCTGGGTGATGGTGGTGGGGTGTCTGGGTGATGGTGGTAGGGTGCTGCGGTTATGGTGGTAGGGTGCCGGGGAGATGGGGGGTCAGGCTGGGCACCCGCCCGCAGGAGGTTCCTCCACGTGCGCAGGTATCAGCGCCCCTAGTGTCAAGATCGATCATCATCCAGGGCCTGCATACCTCACCTGGCCGTCAGGGGTCGCGACCACTCGACCACAGGCAGGACCCAGACGGGTCTCACAGCCGAACTGTAAGAGAATACGTGGAAAAGGCGGCGCCGTTCAAAAAGTTCACTTTAAAGCCCAATGCCCATCTACCGATTTCAGAATATTCATGTACATTTGTCGGCGACAAACGGACGGCAATTTGTCTCAGACGAGGCATCCTAAGAGGGGACCCCCGCCTACCACGATTCTGGTCCCGATAGGCCTTACGACTGCCTTCCCGACACCATACCGATTCTATTGTGAGGTAAGCAAAAATCATGGTAGGTGGAACAGGTTTCTGCGATGCCGTCTGCGATACCTCACGATAGGCTGCGATAGAAAACGTCAATCGTAGAGGTCCCGATTAAATCCAACATGTTGGAATTTTCGTAGCCTGTCGTAGGGTATTGTGTGTGATTTATCGGGAAAATATCTCTTTCGGGTGAAATACTTAACGGAAAATTATGAAATTCTGGAATTAGGTAGGGCGCATATAGATGTATAATCGCTGTAAATATGATATTATTTGAGAAAGTCTAAGTGTCTGAAAATAATAGTTTCATAACAGAATTATGATTCTATCACAGTTATATTCTTCAATTTGATTGTTTTAGTGTCTGGAAAATAATATCATAATATGTTGTAAATACCTCTAAAAGAATAATCAGATTCATAAATATTTCTTAAATTATAATATATTTCAATATTAAAACTCTGCTTGAGATCTAAATTGGTACACCGATTGAATCGTGGGGCAATCGTGACCATGGTTTATGTTTTTGGTCCTCCAAAGGCATTTCTACGCTCTACGATTTCAAACCATGTCCACGATTTTAAACTATCGGGGACCTCCCGATAGGTCACGATTTGGCCATTTCAAATCGTAGCTATCGGGAAGTATGTCGTAGACCATCGTGGTAGGTGGGGGCCGGCTTTAACGGAGTCGGCCGTAGTCGGTAGATGTAGGACAGCTAGGCGTGCCCTAATGGCAATTTTTAACTGGCCGACTATTTGCAACCGATCTGCAGTCGGGAACCACCAACGCCAGAATGGCGAATGGGAACAGGCATGCAGAGCAGTGTTCTACGATTAATTGTGCATAGATTATAAAATGAGGCCACCACCGAACGACTCGGTATGGACCTGTCAAATATGGCAATAACAAGGCATACACAATACCCTCACCGACTTTTAGACGTTTAGATTTTTATCTGTTTATGTCGGCCGATGGAAATAGACCATAAAAGACTGGCGGTGGTGCCATCTTGTAGATGAGGAAAATTCAGAGTGAGGTCTGTCATGTATCTCGTTTAACTACCTTTCCATTGGCTTACAAAAAAAGGTGGAGATTTTTTAGCTCCCCTATTATAAGACTGTCGGTGGTGTCACTGACTGTGCATTGGTATCAAATAATCAGTAAGGGTAGTAGTTTTCACTCAGTGACCAAGTTTTTACTTACTGTTCACAGTTCATAGACCTTCAGATCTCCGACGAAATCAAAGGGTTTTGGTTCTGTTAGGCGGGAAGGAAATCTGTTGGTGGTACCATGTTTCACAATATCATCCGACATGCTCCCGACACAGAATCACATTTTCTGTCGGAATGAACACATCTCACATTTCTCACAGCTTTCCCTGATATATATTTTTTTAAAGCTATTTTTAAGGGGATATTGTAACCTATTTGGCTCACTTCATATGTCATGGCATGTGTCAGTACCGTGGTCACCTTTTTATTTCCACAAATCCTATTCCGACATGCTCCGACACACTGCGACACAGCCCTTCCGACAGGGCTACGATTTGAAAATAGCTAAATTTCAGCCGTTTCGGAGTGTCTTTGAAGCAGTGGGTGCCCAGCTTAAGAGGGTGCGTCCACCAACTACGACAGGGCTGCGACACGCACCGACCAGAAATCCCCAATCGGTGCTTGTCGCAGCCCTGTCGTGAGGAGAGGAGCTCTGCGACAGCGTTGTCGGGGCATGTCGGGAAGAGCAAGCTCCACCTAAATTTTCTATCGTAGACCTCTGCGACAACCTCCCGACATGCCACGACATGCCATGACAAGGCTCTAAAATCGAACATGTTCGATTTTGTCGTAACCTCCCGACAAGCTTTGTGTCGCAGCCTGTCGGGCCCTTGTCATAGCCTCTCGTAGAGCTGTCGTGGACCTTGTCGGAAAGCCGTTGTCGCAGCCCTGTCATGGTTGGTGGACTCACCCTCTAAAGGGGGGCGTCCTCCAACCACAACAGGGCTACGACAATGGGTTCCTGACAAGGTCCACGATTGGCCTATGATTGGAGGCCTTGGCGTTGTTGGTGGACCCCAGTTCCCGACAAGAGTCTACGACAAGGCCATGGCAAGGCTACGATTTCCAACAAGGCTACAACAACACCGACCATGTTCAATTTTTTCCAACGACTGGACCCTTGTCGTGGAGTGTCGTGGTTTCCTAGATATCACTGTTGTAGTGTGTCGGTACCATGGACGCCTTTTCTACGAGAACCAGCGATATCTACGACACGCTGTCGTAAAGCCCCCCTTCTTACAACAAGGCTGTAACAAGCGCTGATTAGAACTTTCTTGTCTGGGCTTATCGTAGCCTTGTCGTGGTTCGTGGACGCCCCTCTTTAAGCCCGATTCCCACTGCCCAAACACACTCTGAAAGTGCTAAGATTTGGCTCGGATAAAAAAACCACGACAGAACCAGCGGACCAACACAGGTTTTTCAAGACACATGTGCCACATAGCCATTCTGTTGGAGTGTGTCAGAGTGTGTCGAGGTGTGTCGTAGTGTGTCGTAGTGTGTTGGAGTGTGTCGGATTGCGTTGGAGTGTGTCAGAGTGTGTCAGAAACTGTGTTGGAAAGTAGGATACGAGAAATCAGGTCAGTCAGAATCGTGTCACTGTACACACTTCACAGACCCGATTATAATCGGATTGGGCATTACTAGCATGGGGGTAATGACTGGCTCTGCCCAACATTAATTTTGTTGCTGTATTCACTTCACTGACAGTTTTCGATACTCTGAAGGCTGCTTCGTTAGTGTAAATGTGTGTCTACTATATACTATAAAACCAAACTTGTTCAATTTTGTCGTAACCTTGTCGGAAGGCCCCCACCAAGCTTCCAGTCACAGCCTGTCGTGGCCTTGTCGTTCCCCAGTTCCCGACAAGGCTACGACAAGCCTTCCAATCGTAGGCCTGTCGTGGACCTTGTCGGAAAGCCATTGTCGTAGCCTTGTCGTGGTTGGTGGACGCCCCCCTTTATGGGCTTTACAATACACTAACCATCGCTCTACCATTGACTTTGGCGTGTTGGACAACAGTTTGGAACCAATCCAGCTCCCTCACCCACACCTCAAAGGTAACATAACTGTGTTTACGGAGAGAGGCCTCATGATCGCATACCTCATGGGCATCGGCTTGGCAACATAATCTTGCCTTTACGGGGTAAACTACTAATAGCACCTGTGCTGGCACCTATATAATAGGCTGCAGTACTCATTATTCACTTTTAGCACAAATGTTGATGGGATGCATAACTGTGACAACCGACCATTGCCAGTTAGAAAATACGTCGGACGAATCGGTCACAGGTCTCTTTGTATCTCCTGATGAAGATAAATTAAGTCAGGTTTTTAATATCATCACCTATAACTCATCTCCTCATCTTGTCTGTACATATCAATTATCATCAATAAAACTGATTATTAATTGAAACAGAACGAATCAGGGGGCCGTTGAATGATAATTCCATGATACAAAAAAGTATCGTACAAGTCTCGTTTGTGACAAGACGTAGCATAAAAATGTATGTCTTAGGCGTACGAGCCTTTGAAATGTCCTTGTATGGTCAAACAAGTAGAGGTTACACAATGCCTCCACAGAGTTCACTAAAGCGCACATAGCCATTATGTTATGGAAGCGGCCATCTTGCCTCCAGACACTAAACAAAGCACCAGGTGGCGGGTCCAGTTATGAGTGAATTTTACTCTAAATGTTTTGTTGGCTTGCCATGGAGAGGCTTTAGCCTTGTCTGACTATTATCTATAGATCATAACAGCAGATATACTGGTTGTCCGCCGACTACTGTGCTGGTATTTTACAATACCAGCAGATATCACAGACTATTGGCCGTACTATTATTTCAATGTGATTTTAATGTAAATAACTGAAAAGAATAAAATTTCACCATGAGAATTACATGTCGTGATATGTCGTAATATGCTTAATTTAGGCATATTTTGCACTCTCCAATCAGTGACTTCAACACTGCGCATGTTCACGCATGCGCACCAGATACTAGTGGGCGATAAAACAAGTTTTTCGCAGGGTAACCAATTTTCGCATTACACCGGGTTGATGATGGCAGAACTACCAATCACTCTGTACCCTATAAATTCCGTTATTCTCTGTTCTTTGAGCGTGACCATGCAGGTGCGTGGGTGCTTATGCACGGTATCGGTCGGATTGGATTTGTTCTATTGCTCACTAGAACAGCAACATAATCGACCTATTCCCTCAATGAGTCAAACTCGATAGAAGCTTGTCAATAGTGTCGTTCTCTGGTCGCATCCATTTGAAGATAAACATCCTGATCAATCCACAACCGCTGAATGCATTTTACTGTATTTTATCTTATTATCCATCGTATACAAAGCCCCCTTTAAAAATGTATGGAGACTCAGTAAACCACGACCCATTGTATATAACCTGTCAGATACCATAACTGTGGTATACGGATTCAAACCTGTGGTATACGGCCTCCAAACCATGGAATACGGGAAAATAGTCCCTTTAGCTATAGAGCAAAGAAATAGTTCTTATTATTACACCCGTAAATATGGCTATTACTGGGTTTGATTTGTTCGAAAAGATGGATAATAAATGCAACAAACGATGAATTTGTGGACAGGCGGCTCTGTAAACCACTCGCAGTTGCTAGCGCTGGTGTATTACTACGTGTCAACCTCACCTGGTTCACGGCCGCCTGTCCACTATCGATTATTGTCTATTTAGCCTGGTATGAATATCCATAGGCTTAACGTTAGGAACTCGTTCTCAACGGGCTTGCGAGTACGGTAACTCACACTCAATGGGCGATATACAGATAAATATTTCCAGGCTTAGATAAAATCAGAAACATATTCATGTTTGGTCTGAGTCCCTGTGCACCATCTCGTTTGGAGTGTTTCAGAATATTCACTCAGCTATCGCCTCTTTTACATTACTGCACACTCCAAACTTGATGGCGAACGAGGGCACAAACCAAACACTCATCAATTTCTTTCTTAATACCATACTTATTTTAGATTTTTTTTCCTCTTATGTAGTGGAACATATGACAAAGGCCATTGAGAATATTTCCCCAAACCTTACCATATAGAACTTAAGAAGAAACTAACGAATTCTGGTCAAAGTCTTCATACTCCATGAGTTTGATGCAGAGTAATATGAATGACGCAACAGCCAAGTGAATATCATGTAGCATTCGAAGGAGGTGGAGAAGAACGACTTTGAGCAAAACAAGTTGCTTTCTGTATTCATCTTACCCCTGTGTACACTAAAAGAATGGATCGCACACAGAATATAGACCATGAAGAATGGACTGCAATACTCGTAGGGGAATGGAGAACAAGTTCCCAATGTTAAGCCTATGGGGCAAAAACACCACGGTCGAGATAAACGTATTTGTGCATATTCAAATTAAAATAAGCTGTCATACATTAATAATAATGCCTATATCATGCTCCCAGTAATTGATGTCCTTACATGATTCTAATATTGTCTATGTGGCTGGCGCTGTCTCAAACACATTGATCATGAATTCAGCGGTTGGACTTTCAGGTTTGTTTCTGCTTTCTTTCTTCTAGTGCTACTAAATTCATATTCCTCAGGAATTTCATATCTTCAACTCATTTCAAATTCGTTGCAACTAAGAGAGCAGACATTCCTTAGCATTCATGTGAGGAAAGGTCAGGTTTTTATCTTGTTTTTTTTTCTCTGGACGATCATTGTAGAATCCATCATTTAGACACGCGTCGTCGTTTATCACGTTGAACTTGGCCATGAGCAGAACCAACCCAAACCCTCAAGAGATTCAGCATCGACATACATTAATGGAGTAGAAAGTCTAATGCACACCATCGATTCAGGGTTGAACGATTAGTTCCCAAATCATATAGTTGTCTCTAAACTTATCGAAATTTACGTAACCGAACAGGGGGTATTTCCACTGTTCCGTTGTCGCAGACTGGATTTATCAGCTTTGGAGAGCGATTTAGGAACATCAACCGGTAACTTATCAGCGACAAGAGAACATCTCAAGATGGTTCACTAAATGCTGGCTGACCCTTTTCTAGCTGCCTCACATCTACCAACTATGGGCGACTCCATTAGGATGCCTTGCCGACAAAGGACAATTCCTTTGTCGCCGTCAAAGGTACATCAATGTTCTGAAATTATTAGATGGTTATAGTGTAAAAAACCGACAGAAAATATTACCAACCGACTTCCTGCGATCACTGGTTTCAGGAATCTAATTAATTGGACTTTCATTTTTCAGAAACTATTTGTCAGTATTTTTTAATTTAAACCATCACCAAAGATAGTTTTACATTCACCTAGCTTTTGTTATTACCTAATATCTTTTAAGAACTTTATATGTATGAAAATTGACGATGTAATATCACTGTCGCTCGGATATGACTATGCTTCAGGCAGTCGGTGTCACTCATGCACAAAATCAATCATTTCTGTATATATATATATATATATATATATACATGTCATACATATATTCCAAGTTTCTATTCTCGAAAGGTATCCCTTTATCAAATCCATACAATATAGAGGTATATTCTGGTATCTGTTTATATTGACCTACCTGGGAAAACATCAGACTGATGTATCCTCCACTAGCTGTGGTATGTATAGTCTAGATCCACAACTAATAGCTGTTCTTTTTTCTCGTTTTAATTGCCCTGTTATGTATCCTTTTCATTTGTATTCTATTTAGTTTTCTTAGAATCACTATTTACTTTGAGAGCTCCCCTAAACGCGCAGATGGGTCGGTGGTCTGGCAGCTAGCCCCACAAATACATTCTTCCTCTAGCTGGGGAAAGATCCACCATCCATAGAAGCGCAGGCAACCGAGAGGGGAGCCACTGCCCCACTTCTACAGGCCTCGCAACCATGTTGGGGACTGAAAACTAGTTATTTTTGACTTGCTATACAAAAGCTCTCATAACTAATGCCATTAAAGAGATACATATTCACAAAGGGTGCCATATTAAACCAGAGATTATGGGCTTTATTGTCATACATATTTTGGATTTATTGAGGTGATTTATCTGTTTTCATTTTTGACATATTTTCTCTGAAATCATGCTAAAAGTTAGGCAAAATGTTTGACTTCTAGAATATGAGTGAAGATTCCATAGAATTCCATTTTTAAGTAAAATCAAAGCCCAGGTTAACCAAGTAGAGATTTCCTTGAGGATTATTGTGATACCTCAACTTTTTTTGTAATCATAGTAGAAGTCAAAATTGACTGTTTTGCTATCAACCTAGAAAAGTAGCAAAAAGCTCCTTTTAATGATATGTGCCATATGTTAAAACATTGTCGTGGTAGGCAGAAAATGGAGAAGTAAGGCTTTGTTGGAAATGATGCAAATTTTACATTATTAATTACAAATAAATGCTTACGAATTAGATAAGCAGCACAAGTCGATCTATAATAACGTTTTGGGAAACACTATTTGAATCAGGATCCCACCTTATTATCTTAGCCTGGAATAAACGTCCATGGGCTTAGCATTACAAACTCGTTCTCAACGGGCTTGCGAGAACGGTAACTCGTTCTCAAAGGGTGATAAAGAGATGAATATTTCCAGGTTAAGACAAAATCAGAAACATAGGTAAAACTGCAGATCCGTGGCCTCTAGCTTATAAGCCTTTCCCGGCCCGATACGAGACAGCAAAGTGACATTTCCTATGCTTACACGCTAGAGACCACGGATCTTCAGTTTTACCGAAACATATTCGTGCTTGGTCTGAGTTCTTATTTACTATCTCGTTTGGAGTGCTTCAGAATATTCACTCAGCTATCACCTTGTTCATATTACTGTGCACTCCAAACTCGATGGCGAACGAGGACACAGACCAAACACTCATCAGTTTCTTTCTTATTATCCCACCACGTAATATCCAAAATCGAGGAAACAGGGTAGGATAAAATCAAAACCTGATTCGTTTTAATCTTGGCCATCGCATGCCACTACTTGAGTTTTGGCTCCGGACTTCACTCGGCTTCTCCTCATGAAGTCACTTTACCAAACTCCAGTCGTGGCATACGGTGGCTAAGATTAAAACTCATCCAGTTTTACGATAGTCCCTAATATGCCTTCCTGACCTATAGACACTCCAGGGCAATTAAAGTCTGGTGGATGGCGCATAGCAACATGCACATGAACACCAGAAGTTTACACTGCAAAAAACCCTCCTTCTCTCCTCCCTCTGCGGCCTGTGCTGTTGGGGAGAGACAGTATTGCCTTTGTATGTGGACTCTTTTAAGGACAGACTACCATTGAGACCATGCCCTTTGCTACAGGCTTCCCTTCGGACGTATCTAATATACACTCTCTGAGTGGTCCTCAATGCCGGTGGGCTGTGTGGAAAGCGGCCTTGTAACTATACCGCTAGGATCCTGCCTCTCTGATGCTTAAGTTTAATTTCCTGTGGATATTAGAGGATGTTTTTTTTAATCTTAGCCTGGTATAAACTTACATAGGCTTAAGCATGAAGAACGCATACTCAACAGGCTTGCGAGTACGGTGACTCCTACTCAATAGGTGATAAACATATTTCCAGGCTCAGATAAAATCAGAAATGTATTTATGTTTGGTCTGAGTTCTTGTTCATCATCTTGTTTGGAGCACTTCAGAATATTCACTCGGCTATCGCCTCGTTTATATTACTGTGCGCTCCAAACTCGATGGAGAACGGGGACCAAACACTAATTAATATCTTTCTTAACAATTGTATTTATCTCACCTCTGGTATTTTTGTCCCATAGGCTTAACATTGGGAACTCGTTCTCAATGCCCCTACAAGTATTGCAGTCCGTTCTCTATGGTCTATATACTGTGCAATATCCATACTTTTAATGCACACAGGAGTGAGATGAATACAGAAAGCAACTCGTTTTGGTCATAGTTATTGTTCTCCAACTCATTTGAAAGCAATGTCTTATTCACTTGGCTCTTGCCTCATTCAATTCACCCTGCACCAAACTCATGGAGAACAACAACTTTCAGCAAACCTTGTTGGTTTCTTCATTAGTATGTCATGGGCATAATTTTACCATTTATCTTAGCCTGATGAATGAACTTCCATAGGCTCACCAGGCTTGCAAGTACGGTAACTCATACTCGATTGGGGATATATACAGATAAATATGTCCAGGTTAAGATATAATCCGAAAAATAATTGATGGACAGAGCAAACACTCAACGATTTCTTTCTTAGTATGTGAGGTATTATATCGTTATTACTATGAATAACACACAATTTATTTAGCAGTAAACTTACTGTACAGATATGACATTAATGTATATTAGAGGGAAACTATGTTCTGGTGAGAGAAAGTCTAAGTTACGAGGTAAGGCTCGGAAAAACTACTGTCCAAGGCTTTGGTCGCGGGCAGTAATTTTTACAAGCCTTACCGAGTTACTTTGACTTTCTCTCTCCGGAAACTTGGTTTCCCTATTCCTATATACCTTCAAATGTGGTTTGATAACGATAATTAGCGTTATTTGCTTACCAACCATCAAATTTGAAGCCAGATCCAACCTTATCGAGAAACTTGACAGTTTTCTCCCCACTGCACTTTTCATATGGATTTTGTAAGAGACAATCTGATTGGTCAAAATGTCAACCTTGGGTAGTAAACGTCAACATAGGGCAGTATAAGCAAGTTATTCAACCCCCAGTAGCGTGTATACAGGAATAGAGGGAAACTATGTTCCGGTGGGAATAAGTCAAAGTTACGAGGTAAGGCTTGGAAAAATTACTGCCCGCGGCTACGCCTTGGGCAGTAATTTTTCCAAGCCTTCCTGAGTAACTTTGACTTATTTCCACTGGTAAATGGTTTCCCTATTCCTATATTCCTTCAATTGTCGGCTAAAATCGATAAAAACAGAATGTCTCTGAACGTCAAACTGGGCAGTAAACGTCAACCTGGGCAGTAAACGTCAACCTTGGCAGTAACTTCAACCTGGGCAGTAATCAAAAGTTATTCCACCCCCAGCAGCGTTAAGTAATCATAGGTTGTTCGGTCATAGGTATATAGGAATAAGGGATAATGATTCTAATCTACATCAAGGGATATTCATGACCAGTCGAGGATTATCCTCTCATATACCAATAATAATGGTAGAATTAAAACATGATCAATTCAAGCACTAGGTTTTGTCCCTTTATTCAAAACAGCGTTTATTTCTTTTATTTCTTTTCTTTCTGATTATTGATATATATATCCAGATGGTATGTTTGGCAAAGCAAACGTTTTCTAAGAAAGTTGCCTCGATACATTGTTTTGTACAATCATCATAATTAGAGAAGTAGTTTTCTATGTATTTCGCTGTGTATTTTTGGTGGCCAAGTAAAGCCATGATACATCCTAAACGATATTCATAACTATTGATTATACTCATATCAATATGAACATGGAGTTTGTGTGGGTAGTTTAACGTCCAATTTGTTCAATTAGACTTGAACATGGAGTGAATATTCTTGGAGAATAACAGTGACTTATTCTAGACCAAATTCTAGGATAGTTATCATCGTGATCTATGTTCTTTTGCATTTTCTCTAGCTTTATTTGGGTTTTCTTTGCAATTCCTAATAATCTAGAAATACCAGGGACATTTAGCAAAGTCCTCTTAACGGTTCTTAATGATCCATAATTTCCAGGGACAGTGGGCAAAATCCTCTTCGTAGTACTTTGACATAAGTCTGATACAGTCACTCCTAAGAGAAGGGGGTGGGGAGTTAGCTCAGTGGTTTGGGCACTGGACTTGAAACCCCAAAGTTGTAGGACTTGTGGGTTCGAATCCCATCCCCCAGCAGTGGTAGATTTACTGCTATATCAAGGCCAGTTCTTCTCATGCCATGTCTATGTGGAGTGGTGCACAGCCACCTTTCTCCTTCATTCCCAGCAGTGGTAGATTTACTGCCATATCAAAGGCCAATCCTTGTTATACCATGTCTATGTGGTGTGGGAACTATAAGAACTCTCACCTCGGTAAATGTGTAGGGGTGAGATTTCTACCTGAATTCATCACATAGATTCGATCACCACCCTTTTGGTGTAAAGCAACCTTGAGAAAGTCCAGTAAGGACCTATAATGGTTGACTGGATGTTAAATCAAACCAAACAAACCAAAAAGAAGGTACGGTAACAGTCTCTACACCTGGAGAACATCTAAATACATTCTCCAAACCTACGGTTATAAATATTTTGGTTGGCTGGTTTTGGGGAGTCCCAGTTGCGGGCAGGTCAAATCACAAGGTGCGATTTATGAGCTGCGATAGACAGCTAAATCTATCGCTTTATTATGTCTGAGTCTTTCCGGATCATAAGTCAATCTTTTTTTTAAACGCACCATTCAAATTTTTTATTACAAGTAAACTTTGCAGAAAGCGAGCTTCAACCATATATATACATAAACACCAAGCATAAAAAAATGAACTATTTTGTAGCTCAATAACTCAACATTGATTTATGTGGATCTGTTATAGATTTTCGTTCGCTGGAATTTCTTTATTTCTTTTTTTTATGATAAATTCCGCGCTTGGATATTTGTGTGCTGACAGTGGCGTCAGAGAAGGGGGAGAAGGGGGGGGGGGGGGCGGCCCAAAAGACTCAGCAGCTTTAGAATTAACTCAATCAAGTGTAAACACTGTCTTGACTTTTCTGCATCGAAAAATATCTAAGTCTAACTTTGGCGTGCAACGATGACTAAGCCCTGACTTTTCACTGTGGAAAAATGTCAAAGTCTGACTTTTTCGCGTGCTATGATGGCTAAGCCCTGACTTTTCACCGTGGAAAATGTCAAAGTCTGACTTTTTTGCATGCTATTCATGAATGCTAAGCCTTAACTTTTCACAGACCTTTCAGGGTAAATCCAGTGGAAAAAGAAAATCTCAAAGTCTGACTACCAAGACAAAAGTCAGCAATTCTTTATTATGCCATCCTCCTTTCAAATGTTCTGACGCCCCTGATGACCGCCTTTCTGAAGTAGCTCTATAAAGCATCAGCACGAGATGGGTAACACTGGTGGAGGCGAACTATGAGGATGAAAATGGCACCCCTCTCATAAGATCTCACAGTCTCTAAGGGGTATTCTATACAAGGTTCTCACTACGCTCTATGGGAGAAGAATTCTTAACAACCTAGGCTTAGAGCCTTGAGAATCCACTGGCCTACATCTCGTTCTAAAGACGTACATCAATGCAACCCAAAGATTCCTATAATCTGAATGATGCCACCTAGCGGGAATACTGTGTACATGGCGCCCTAGTGGCTTTATTTGGACTGGAATACAGAATATCGCTTAGAGAGTGTGAGATCTTATGAGAGGGGTGGAAATGGGCCACGAGTCAGATAGGAGTGAGTAGAAAGGTGATACATATTTATCTATTCAGACCTTTCTTGCCGCATAAGCAGCAAAAGTGTCACTGTCCGAGTATATCACACAGGAAATGAACTATACGTGTATTAGGAAAAAAACAATCACATTAGAACGGGATTCTTATTTTACATGTTTACACGTCGGCCATCTTGTAGAGGAGCACAAGTCAGAGCGAGGTCTGTCATGTCACTCTCCCAGCAGATCTTTCATGGCGCTAACGCTTACTAATCTCTGCTTCGATCAAATGCTGCTTCCCAGGGTATCCACTAAGGACATGGGGAACCAGCCAACATTTCAAGGTCACTCTCAAAGTTATGAAACACAAACAACTCATATATTATAAGGAATATAGGAATTGTTTCATGAGCTTCAGAGACAATCCAGCCGTTTCTTTTTTCAGCTTTAAATCACTTTATAATGTCAATGCACATTTGATTAGACTGCCCCTTCGAGTGAACACATGTGTTATGTCAACAAACAAAACCCTGCAACACATAAGGTACTTTCCATTGAAGAAATTAATCCCTAAGACTATGTCTGATGTGATTTAAAAAACAACAGAAATGAGTGTATATCATTTACCATATAAATACAAGCATTTCTATATACAAGTAGAACACAAAATACTTCCTAAAAGCGTTAAGAATTTAGAATATTTCATAAACTAGCGGATGGGAAAGATTTTGTCCCAAATAAGCAGGCCAGTGGAGAGATACAAGCGGCCGCAGGAAGTGCAGGATCTCTGCTAGGAGAATGCTGACATGTGTGTCTTTTAACTATGTTTCCATTGACCAACAAAGACGTGGAGGTTTTTTGGGTTCCCTTAAAAGTCTGTCGGCGGTATCGGTATCAAATAATCTGTGAAAGCCTGTTTCCATTGGCCAACAGAAACGGTGTAGATTTGTTGTCTTCTCTTAAAAGCCTATTCACATTTTGCGTAAGCAATACTAAAGGTCCATCGGTGGTTCCTGACTATATCGGTGATAGCTAATAAAAATAGGCTATTAAGAGAACACAAAAAATTTACACCTTTTTCGGGGGTCAATGGAAACGGGCCTTGAACAGTTTTCACTCAGTGTTCACAGTTTATAGACCCTCAGATACTAAAAAAGTCAAAGGGCTTTCATTTTGTCAGTCGGGAAAGAAATCTGTCGGTAGTGCCACATTGCATAATCTAAGCAGAAAATTTTGTTGGCATTTCACTATCTGGGTCGTTTCCATTTGCTGATTTGGTGTCAAAAAGTCCCTCTATAGTTCCTTACTATAGATCGGTGACGCGAAATCGGCCGATGGAAACAGGCTTTAAGAGACTACTTCTTATAAACACATCTTTGATAATATCTTAGCCTGGAAATATCTATCTTTTTATCACACCTTGAGTATGATTTATCATACTCGCAAGCCTGTTGAGTATGAGTTCCTAATGTTAAGACTATTGACGTCTATACCAAGCTAAAGTCCAATGCACATCTACCGATTTCGGAACATAGATGTACCTTTGTTGGCAACAAAGGAATGGTACTTTGCTCAAGCGAGGCATCCTAATGGAGTCAGCTCTAGTCGGTAGATGTGGGGCAGCTAGGCATTGGCCAGCCAACGATTAGTGAACCCCCTCCTGCCCTTGAGATGTTCTTTTGTCAGCATTGAGTTGTTGGTCGATATTCCTAAATCGCTCACCAAAAGTTTATCAACATGTTGATGAACATTGGAAATACCCTCTGAAATTTGCCTGCGACAAGTTCACCGACAACTATACGATTTGGGAACTAATCGTTCAACCCCAAATCAGTAGATGTGCATTGGACTTTAGATAAACATGAGGACAACACAGAGAATAACTTCAGGTCATGATGTAGAATGAGAGGTTTGCTCTGTGAACAGTTATAATGCCCACCATCATCCCCCAACTCAGCCCCAGTTTTTGTTGTTGTTTTTTTTAAATCTTGCCTTTCGATAACTCCTCCCTCAATCTCCATGTATCTCACCCATTACCTCGGCAGGAGATGGGGATAAAATATGGGTAGCGACGTCTAGCCCTTTTAGTGTACACAATTCTCTGGCTTTTTTAACCCACTTTTTCCTCGTCATTAGATCAAACTTTGCGTGTTGTAGGGTGACTGAGTGGGTGTGTGTGCGGGTGGGCGGGTGGGTGTTTCGGTGGGTGGGTGGGTGGGTGTGTGGGTGGGCGGGTTGGAGGAGGGGGGTGGGCAGAGATGTCGCATTCTTGGCGGGTTTTTCACGAGAAGGAGACGCCGCTAGAGGAGATCCAAAACGAGGATCAAACTCTAGGATGGCCGATACCGCCCGCCCACCCCCCAACACGTGACCTGGGTGTGTAAGTGGGGGAGGGGGCAGGGAGTCAAGACGTTGTGTAGGAGAAGAAAACCTAGTGTTTATGCCCAGTTCATATTGTGTTACTGGAGGTACCTAGGTACGCCCAGTCTCAGACTAGAGGTACCTGTGAGCGCGTAGCAAAACTAACCTGCGACTGGGCAAATCAGGTACGCCCAGTCTAAAGGGGTGCGTCCACCAAGCACGACAAGGCTACGACAATGGGTTCCCGACAAGGTCCACGATTGGCCTACGATTGGCGGCCTTGTCGTGGTTGGTGGATCCCAGTTCCCAACAAGAGTTTACAGCAAGGTCACAATTGGAAGCTTGTCGGGAGCCTTCTGACAAGGTTACAACATCGAGCATGTTCGATTTTCCCAACGACTGGACCCTTGTCGTGGAGTGTCATGGCGTGTTGGGAGCGTGTCATAGAGGTCTACGATAGGAAATTTTGGTGGAGTGTGCACTTCCCGACACGCCCTGTCAAGGCTGTCGTGAAGCCCCCCTTCTTGCGAAAAGGCTGTGACAAGCGCCGATTGGAACTTTCTTGTTGGTGCTTGTCGTAGCCTTGTCGTGGTTGGTGGACGCCACCCTTTAGACTGGGGACCATGTGACAAAACGCACAGTGTGAACTGCATGCTTCCCGCTAGTCTAAGACTGGGCCTATCAGTCACAATAAGTATCAGACTGGAGGTACCTCAGGTATGCCCAGTCTGAGACTAGAGGTACCCGCTCGCAAGCGACCCTGTCGCGCAGTGTGAACTGGCCTTAAGCCACAATATCTCTGCTGTGTGGGAGTATAGAGGTCATCTAGAGATAGTTTATAGCAGGGTATTTGTAAGATATACACAACTCTATTGCACCTCTGTCACAAGCCTGTCATTTTACATGACCTTACCTCAAATTACCACAGCATCTTATCTTCCCTGACCATATATATAAAGATATAGTCACATGCCAATTTGCAGACCTCTAGTGCTAAATTGTGTATACAGAAGTCTAAATGATGAGACATCATTGGAGGAAAGGATTTATTACACTAAGAAGGCGCGCTGCGCAAGTTGTTACAATTATGAATAACTAGTTATAACTTGGTTAAACAATAAAATCGTTTTTTGCATTTGTTGTTCATCTTTTCGAATAAATGAAACCCAGCAATTACTATATTAAAGGGTATAACAACAGGTACTATTTCTTTGCTTAATAGCAGAAAGGGACTTTTTTCCCCGTATACCATGGATTTGAAGCCGTAATCCACAGATGTGAATCCGTATACCACAGATGTGAATATGTATACCACAGTTATGGTATCTGAAAGGTTTTATACAATGGATCGTTGTTTACTGAGTCCCCATACATTTTAAATGGGGTCTTATAATTGTGAATATATACATATATATGCATGTATACATATAGGTTGCATCTACGCAGGAATCTATTCGTGTTTTATGCACATATAAAAGAGTGATGTATATATATATGTCTGGTGTAGGATATATGTGGGATGTAAATGAATGTGATGTGTGGGTGTGTATATGTATACGAGCGCTATGGATGAGCTGCATGGATACAATGGCCCAGGTGGGTGTCAGTGAGGGCAAAGCGGCGGGGATCGCTGTCAGGGGTTGGGTAAATATCCATTTCTTGTTCTGCCCGATAGTTGCCTTGACTCTTTAGGTATGGGGGTGAGGAGAGGGGGATATTCTGTGGATATTGTGTCTTTTTCCTCAGGCTGATGTAACACTGGTGGCTTTAGGTATTCCGATGTCGCACCATCTCAAGGTCGATGGTCGGGAACGGAGTGTGTCCAACAGATCGGTGCTGCAGGCTTCAACAGAGCGGCGAGGATTACCAAACAGGGAGAGTGAGAACGTGACCACGGCCATGCGCAGCCCAGACACTCTCCAAGCAGATGTTTCGCGGCTCTATAGCGCTAATAGACTCTAAAACAGTGAGTCGTCCAATGAAGAAAGCAATCGCTATGACTATGTCTGATTTGATATAACATGTTTTGTCCTGTATGAAAATTTAAAAACGATGGGGAGAAGAAATAATATTCCATGGGTGAGATGTGACACATGTATTTCGAAAATCTGTAGAAACAGGGTAGATTAATTTACCAGTGCATGACAACCCTATATCATTTAGAAATGTATCTGTTTCTTTATGGCTGATAGAATACTTGTGTGTATATATCCTGTACAAGTTGAAAATAAAATATTCTCCACAATAAAAAATAAAAAAATAATAATAGAAATGAGCATATATATTCTTATGTATCATATACATATGTGCATCTCTATTTACAAGTAAAACACAAAATAATTCCCAAAGCGCTAAGAATTCAGAAGATTTTGGGACAGATCATTGACATACAACTCTAGAGATACACTGTCCAAGGGCCAAACAGCCAGGTTGTGGTAGAGATGTAAGCGGATGCAGGAATAGAAAGCAAGATCTCTGCTAGGAGAGTGCAGCGCAGCATGTATTCTACATACACAAATAGCCCAGTGCCAGACACGGACAGGTCAGTATGGGCCCGAATCCCCCACGTGATTCGTCACGGATCACTTCCGGTACACATGCGCAGTAGCCCTGCTACATGTCTGAAATATCAATTTGTCTTTTTTTCAATGGTCTTGGATTTTTTTATTTCTTTTTTAAATAATTTATTTATACCGTCGATGTTCAGCCTCTTTACTTGTAAAAACGCCCAATAGCATGAAATGTAGTCATTTTATTTGAATAATTAGAGAAAAAGCTTAGAATGCTGGTTTCAATACAGAGACAGCGGGTACATTTAATTAAGTTTAGTCTGAGATCATTTTGTAGAAGAAGAATAACAAATAACAAACCCTATTTGTTATTTGTTATTCTACGGCTACAAAATGTCGCTAGCCATTCTTTTAAGTTCAATTTGTTTATAAAACCTAAAAAGGAGAGAGAAGGCTTTATGCTTATCTTTTTTATTTGTATATAATGAATAATTAACTTATATTTTTCACAGAATATAGTACATGTAGAGTACTACATATTTAGGTTTTATATCATAAGTCACCGTCCTTGGAGATGAAGAAAACTAAATTTTCCAGTACATTTCCTAAATAAATCAGTCAAATACAAATTGGCCTGATTTACCTATTTGTATAGGTAGTTGTCAGTATCTGTAAACACCACTGGCGCCACTGTGTATTGTAGGATATGCCTTTGACTAAACGCATTGTTTATAAGATCATGAATTCCACGGTAAACGTGACACAGGCAGGCAGTCAAAAGCCTCTGGATATATATTACATATATTTACATTTTCTTGTAATTTTTCTGACCAATTGTAATATTGCCATTCCAAATTTCATAGTTGCAGCATGTGCAGATTGACCAAATACAGCAAGTGAAATTCAGAAATGTGACGGAATTACAAGGGGTCAATAATCTCCTGGGCTGTGGCTCATCATAATTTTATTGATATATTGCTAGTCCTATACATTTCTAGATTGTTTGTGGTCTTCTGTAATGGAACAGAGGGTTTTTGTTCACTTAAAATGTCTTTACCGAGGGAAATCAGGGATAACACATCAACCTAAATTTTGCATGTCACAGACCGTAATTTCATCATAGAAATCTTGCCCCCTCTACTGCCCCTGCAGTAATAAATGCAGTAGATAAAAGTGTTCAGAAATGTAAAACTCAAACTATACGAAAATGTCCTAAACACACATTTTCCATGCCACTTTATATTCATATTGTGATATCTGGACTTGAATCTACCTAATTGTGTACTTTTGTAATTCTGTCACAATGGAATTCATGAGATGTCCTTTTCCGAAATGTTGACTCGTTATCATCCTTTCTCTATGGAACTTGTATCAAGGCCTGCGCATAATGTCACCGAGAGTGGTATAATGTACTTCAAATAAAACGGGGTTAAATTGGTATTAATTGTTTCATTTTTCAGCACAGTGGGGTGTCAACTTTGCCTGTTCTCTCCTCAGTATCATAGATGATGGTGAAATCTTTAAAGATGGTTTTAAAAAAGAATATCGTTAAAGTAAATTTCGGCCGTTACCTACCACCCCTATATTTGTGCCTTTCAATGATCGTTACGGACCAGTAGTTTTTAATACATGCAATCTTCTGTTACACCCCCCCCCCCACCCACCCCAGGCGATATATGACGTCACCGTGTGTCAGGTATCCTCAAAGACTCGCTCCTGAATAACCTTAGAGTCACGTGATAGTCAGCTGACTAAATGGCCAGAGCTACACTGACTTAGCTCTGGTGGAATCCGATCTGAACAACCTTAACTTTCGCTCGCCTAGCTTATCTTCTTTACCACAGACTACAGAATATCTGCTGGAAGAGTGAATCATTCTGCCAGCAGATCTTTTGTTGTGGTAGTCTCTTTCACAACAGGCTGTAGTACTCTCGAAGCCATTTATCCATATTATTATTTTCTTTTTTGTGTATTTTGATAAAGTGACCACGAAGTTAGACTTTGTTATCAATTAGTTAAGTTAGTAATGATGAGTAGTAAGTGTTCATAGTTTGTATTTCACAATCTCCCAAAGTGTAGTTTGTTTCTAGATAATTGGCTTGAGCTTTCTGGCTAGCTTGGAAGCCTGGCCTAGTCACATTATAGGCCCGGTAACGGGTTCCATTTTTATGGTGCACTATGGGTAACGCCTCCATTTCTTGTGCCACATTTACCTCTTGCACATAAGCGTGGCGTGGCGATCGCCATGATAACGCTGGTTCTATGGATTTGATAAAATATCAGCCGCGAACCAGCGAAATTTCCGCACCCCAGAACGAGGCAAGCACTGTCAGAGTGAAGCCAACACTGCAGCAAGTGCTAACACCATTATAATAATGAAAATATAAATTGTTCTTCTGTCATGAATAAACAACCGAATTTTACAATCAAAACATTGTTAGAAACCTGGGACTTAGGCCTATCTGTTGGTATATATATGATAAACCTGTGTTATGTCTATGATTTCCTGCCATAGATTGAACATCGGAATTATTTAGGTAAAAAAAACCACAAACATGTTTCCTTCCTGCTTTCACAGTGATTTAATGTAAAATCTATCGCGATGACCTAAAGAAATAAAGATCCTATTTTTTAAGCACTTCAAGACGATTATTATATTGCCAGTCTATGATAGATATTTCTAGAGGTAATGGACTAATGATGCATCAGTTAATTGTCAGGAAATTTGGGAATTTCAGTGCTCTTTTTGACTCTTTGTCACCTGTCATTAAACTCCATTATCTCCGATAATATTCATCACAGACTGGCAATATAGGTATCATTTTAATTGTCTTGAAGTGCTTAAAAAAATAAGGTGTTTATTTCTATAGGTCATCGCGATAGATTGTTTTATTAAATCACTGTGAAGACAGGAAGGTAACATGTTTTGTTTTTTTCCCTAAAACAATACTGATGTTCAATATTTGATAGGAAATATTACCCATTGCACAGGTATATCATATAAATACCAACAGATAGGCCTGAGTCTCAGCTTTCTAATAATGTTTTGATTATTAAATTCGGCCGTTTATTTATGACAGAAGAGCGATTTATATTTTCATTATTATAGTATTAGGGGCCTGCTGCAGTGTGGGTGCTCCATGCGAGAGCATATCGCCTCGTTCTGGTGTGATCTACATGTCGGCCATTACAAGATGGCGCCAGTGTGAAGAGTGTCTATTGGCAGACTGAGACTGTATAGCCTAGACTAGCCTCAGTCCCTGTATCCTTTTCTTTTTATTTCATTTATTTTATCTGGACTTGTATTAAGCCTGCAGTTCTATCGTCCTTACAGCCAGTACAACAGGATTTCTGTTAAAGATTCAGCAACAGTATTTCTTCAAAATAAAGCACTGGAGGTACTATATTCAATGTTTGGAGTGATATTATAAAAAAGAGAAGAAACAAAGACTTGAGAAAGTCTATGTAGAGCCGAGAGAGGCGGCGTGACTGTCATTTCAAGGTCTTTCTCTAGCATTATGTAAGAAGTAGTTACCAGTCCCTTATTTCATTTGGGCAGGGAACCAGTCTACTTTCTGGCCAGAAAGCGATCGGACCAGACCAACCCCTAAGTCAGAGACAGGGCTTGATTGCCAATCTAGTGGTGAATAACCTGATAGTCTCGTGAGAGTCAGCTGACTAAATGACCGCACGTCACAAGGGACAGGTGTCTACCTGAGAACCATCACCCCACTTTCCGCTGGGAGGAGTGTACACAGGGGGCGTCAGGGTCAACACCTACTGCCCAAACCTGAACCCCAAAGCGCCAAGCCTAGACCGGCTCCAGTCCCTGTACCCCTGCACCTACTCCTCCCCTCCATTCCATGATTCGTGGGCCAGTCACACTGCAGCATGCTTCATCTTCATTTTATTTAATCATGAATGTCCATAATCAAAGACTTGAGCAAGTCTATGCCAATCCCAACCACCCGAGACAACGTGGTAGCCGTGCTGGACACCTCATGACTGCCCACAATGGAATGACCCTTACCCCTCTGACCCCTTGCACTGTGATTCCTGGCCTAGGAAATATTAGAGGTAAACTATGTCCCAGTGAGAGAAAGTCAAAGTTAGGAGGTAAGGGTCGGAATAATTACTGCCCAAGGCCTTGGCCGAGGGCAGTAGTTTTTCCAAGCCTTACCGAGTAACTTTGACATTCTCTCTCCAGAAACTTGGTTTCCCTTTTCCCATAATTCCTTCAAATGTGGTTTAATAACGATAATTAGCATCATTTGCTCACCCACCATCAAACCCAAAGCCAGATCCAACCTTATCGAGTAACTTAACGATTTATGTTTTCTCCCCACAGCACTTTTCATGTGAATTTTGTAAGAGACGATCTGATTGGTCTGAATGTCAACCTTGGGTAGTATACGGCAACCTTGCATAGTGTACGGCAAACTTGGGTAGTATACATAAGTTACTCCACCCCCCAGAACGTGGTGTAAGCATAGAGTGTATGGCCATAGGTATATAGGAATACCCCCTATCCCCCCTACGATATCAAATATTAGGGTGGCCATTAAGGTCATCCAAGGGCATGTTGAATAATTTTGTATCATATCTGAAGTCCCTTTTCTGTACGCCAAGAAAACTCAGGGACAATGTGGATCAACTTTTTATCCCACCCCTGGTACAGGTTGTGCCATTGAGTTAACGTTGAAATAAAATACGCAACGCTCACCAACGTAAAGTTACAGTACTATGAGAAAACGTGGTTACTGAGCCCGTACAGGTGGACGTTCGAGGTCATTTGATGAAAAAATACGGCCCGACGCCGTATATATCACAATATTTACATACTTTTGACGTACCGATAGGTTTATATCGCACGGTAGGGGCCACCATTTTTTATGCATTGAAACAACCGCTCCTCTCGCACCCGTGCGATAATGTACGTTAGTACGACGTAGTGTTCCCAGCAGCGGGCCGTACGTTTTGCAATGCTTAAGCCTATGGGAATCCATACGTCATACTACTCGGCGGGCCCGAACGTTATTTATACGATATGCCTAGCAGCGGTTAGTAACCCATAGACGTTCGCCTATAGGTGTATAGTAATAGGCCATGGTGGTGGCAGAGAACGTAGCAACGTAGCAACCAATGAACGTCACGTTAAAAAATTGTTCCGGCGCCATTGTTTGAACCGCAGCTGCAGCAACAATAGTTCCGACGCCATTGTTTGAACAATTCAATACATGATTATATTATTGCTTAAAATCGACTGTAAGGTCCGTGTTGGGGGTGAGATAAAAACAGAACCGCTTTCGAAACGTATTTTGAAGACAGTTCTGCTTAAATTCAACACTTTCAGATGACCTTCCATCTGCTAGGACTGCCTTAGCGAACAAGCTTCAATATTACTAAACCTAATCCTCATACATTGTCTTCTTGTACCCTATACTTTTGTAGGCAAACTTAATTCAACAGCTTTCAAATCCTGGGACAGGCAGTCGTAAATAGCAAGTGGTTGATGCGCAGTAATGCACAAGTATTAGCGAGTGTACTACGAAGTCATCCTTGATGCGTCGTAATTCACGAGCGTTATTGAGTATATTACGATGTCAACCTCAAGTGGTTTACAGAGCCGCCTGTCCAACATACTATCGTTTGTTGCATTTAGCGTTCATCATCTCGAGTAAATTAAACCAAGGAATTACAATATTGTGTGGTATATCATTAGGGAGTTTTTTTTTGCTCTTCAACATAGAGGGCCTGTTTTTGCAATCATTGGCTTTGGGGCCAAAATCACCGTACTCCATGGCTATGTTAGAAACAATGGGTAGTGGTTTCTATGGCCCAATACATTTTTAATGGAGATTTCATCATAGATGGATAATAAAGTATGATCAGACAAAATTACAACTGAAATTCTAACAAAAAGCCTTGACGTATTTAATGGTAGACATATATACACCTGCATAACTGGTGCCCTCAGAAGAACCACCGTATATCTTCTTACTAGAAAGGAACCAATAGTAAATGAATTATTTGTACGTAGATAGAGAAAGGGAAGTGTCGGCATTTTTGTCTCGAATCAGAGCTGTAGATTATACGAGGGATACAGGTGGTGCGTTTAGTTTCAACTACGCCATCTTAAGATGGCAGTGAACCGTTAACTCGAAACTCGAGAAAGTGGGCCTTGGCGCTAGCTTCTTATGAGTGGTAAAGACATATATAACACTGGCGACTAGCAGCTGGTATCACAGTAAAGGCCTACTTCCATTGGCCGACGAAAAGAGTGTAGATTCTTTGAGTTACCCAGAAGGTCTGTCGGTGGTTCCACTGATTGTGTGTTGGTAACATAAAATCAGTGAGGGTAGTACTTTTCACTCAGTGGCCAAGCTTTCACTCAGTGGTGGGTGGTGCCACATTGCATAATCTAAGCAGAAAAAGACGTGGGGCATTTAACGAGCTGGGTCGTTTCCCTTGACCGATTTTGTGTCAGCAGTGCCAAAAGTCTGTCGGTGGTTCCTGACTGTAGATCGGTGACGGGAAATCGGCCAATGGAAACGGGCTTATCATGACTTAGTATTAAAAAGTCCTGCTGTTTAGACTGCATGGTGTCCTTTGTATGCATCAATGCTTCTGTGTTTCGCTATTCTCTTGTCTAGAAGAATCGTTGTTGTCGAGCTGTGTAGCTCATAAATCAGTTATTTTCTGGGATGATTTTTATCAATTGCTGCGAACGTTATATGGGAAGTACAATTGTCATAGGAACAGGCCATTGAATGTTATCCTACCCCTAATAAAACACCGTCATTGTAAAGTAAAATTTATGTACCTAGAGAAATAAAAAATGACCAATCAGTGATCAGGAATTATTCACCTGTTTAAATAGTTCCGGCTGCGTAGCAGAAATTCTGACAGTTGTCAAACATGGACGGTATCGAGTCAGACTTTCCTAATATCATAAAGTCATGAAGCCGGGGTAGGATAGATACGAAACCAAATTCGAGTTGAGGGTGGTTGTGGCCCCTTTATTGTAGGTCAACTCTCGACTGTAGAACCGGCCCAAGGCGCTATGAATATTATGTAAGTGGTCAGGGTCAAGGTCGGGGTTTGCTGCGAATGCAGTCATTGGCCACTCGGTCTACTCTATTCCTTATATGGAATGAGTGAAATGGGACAACTCCATGCAGAGTTAGACTTGTCAGTGTCTATGCCACTCTGGTCAGGTCTGTTCCTCACTACGCTCAGCTAACGCTTTTGTAGTAATACACGACCTTCCCGTCCTGGCATAAACACTGACAAGTCTAACTCTCGTTCGGTTTCTACTATAAAAAACTCTTTCCATTGGCCATCACCGATATATATATATATATATATATATATATATATATATATATATATATATATATATATATACATACATACATACATACATACATACATACATACATACATACATACATACATATATATATATATATATGTATGTATGTATGTATGTATATATATATATATATATATATATATATATATATATATATATATATACATACAGTCAGGCACCACCAGCGGACCTTTAGCACTGCTAGGACAAAACGGAAATTAGCGGGTGAACTAAACAAATCCACACCGTTTACGTCGGCCAATGGACACGGGTCTATAACCTCTGTAGTAGTTGCGGCGGCCCGATTATGTAAACCTTATGTGGGAGTACCCCAAGTTAAACGTCTCATTAAACTGCTATTAAGGCAGTGACAATGGGCGAGCGCGCCTGATACAGTTAAACCTGGGTACTGAGAGAGAGGGTTTGTGTTGGGGATTGAGGACCTCCCGGGAGGGGTGGGGGTAAGTAGGGAAGAGGGTGATCTGCCCCTTCCAGATTGACCACTTTGCAGGTATCAGCCCCTCAGGTATGGACTGAACCCGAGATAATGGCCGTAAGTACTATGGATCTACATCTCAAAATAGACGTCACTCAATGTCTATTCACTACCTGTGTTAAGCTCTGCCTAGACTGGCTCGAGTCCCTACATCCTATGACTACCCCTCCACCTACTCCACCCCTCCTCGCCGTGATACAGGCTTCAGTCCCTGTATCTTATGGCTACCCCTCCACCTGCCTGACCCCTCCTTAAAGGGATTCAGGATTCAGTCCCTGTCCCCTATGCCTACCCGTCCACCTACCTCACCCCTTGTCGCTGGGAGACTGGCTCCAGTCCCTGCATCCTATATGGCTACCCCCCCCCCCCCACCTACCTCAACCCCTCCTCATTGGGATTCCTGGGCCCCGTTGAATAGTATTTTTCTGTATGCCATGGACAACCAGGGACGATGTAGGTCAACTTTATTCAACAGTTATGGACGACCTTACGGATGTCTGGTACTGTCTTAGCAAACAAATTTAAATATTATCAAACGATAACCCTTGTTCAAAGGTACGGACAAGTGTCTTTATGTAAGATCCTAGATTATTCAAGGGCTCCCTGGGCCTGTTAGGCATCAGTCCAAATGCTGGAAAGTAGTTTTCTTTCTTAATAATGTCCATAATCAAAGACGTGAGCAAGTCTAGCCCTGCCCAAACTGCTGCACTGGGATCGTTGCAGAGGTTTAACACTGTTCTATCAGTGCCGCACTTACGAGTCTTGGGGCCTGTTTAATAATCTAGGCTCCTACATGAAGACCCTTTTCCGTAAGCCATAGAGACCCAGGGATGATGTGGAACAACTTTATTCATCTTATATTTTGATACAGAACATGTAATTTTCCTACAGCTGAAGATCGAACCTATTAGTAGAACCTCTTGAGATGTTTTAAAAAAATATAACAAAAAAAGGAGAACAAACATTATGGATTCCCTTATGTACAGCTAATACTTTCTTGGCGAACAGACTTAGATGTCATTAAACTACAACCCTTGTCCAGGTTCAGAAAAGAATCTCCATGTACGATCCTAAATTATTAAACGCACCCCTGGATAGGTTTTTGCAGCAGGTGCAAAGTTTATGTGACGAGTCTAACCTTTAGGCAAAGTATTTTCAGCATGTGGCCCACGCTCCAACAGCTCAAAGTCTATGTGACCACTCTAACCTTTATGCAGAGTATATAAGCGTATGGCCAACACTCAACAAGCTCAAAGTCAATTTTTTTTTTTTGGGTTTGATTTAACGTCCAGTTAACCATTAGAGGTTCTCACCAGACTTACTCAAGGTTCTTTTACACCACATGGGTGGTGATCGAATCTATGTAATGAATTCAGGTAGAGATCCCACCCCTACACATTTACCGAGGTGAGAGTTCTTTTACTTCCCACTCCACATAGACATGGTATGAGAAGGATTGGCCTTTGATATGGCAGTAAATCTACCACTGCTGGGAATGAAGGAGAATGGTGGCTGTACACCACACCACATAGACATGATATGAGAAGGATTGGCCTTGATATAGCAGTAAATCTACCACTGCTGGGGTGGGACTCGAACCCACACAGGCTGCTCAAAGTCTATGTGACCACTCTAACTTTTAGGCAGAGTATATGAGCGTATGGCTGATGCTCAACAACGTCAAAGTCTATATGACGACTCCAAACTGTGCAACCTCTTCCAACACCCACGAGTATACATATACGCCAAACGTATATAACATGTATACGACCGGCGTATACATGTTGCACATAGGATGTTTCCTCTCGTATATATATATGCCTGGTGTGAAATTCAGCCAAAATACGGCCGTATACTAGAGGAAATAGTCCTGTATACGCCTCATACGCTGGTATGAAATATTAGCGTATATATATGAAAACAAGTCAATATTCAGCCGATACATGCACTTCCGCGATGGCGTATATATGTATGTATATGAATAAAATGGTGGTTTTCACTCAGTGTTAATGTTAAGCCTAAGGAAAAAATACCGGGGTGAGATAATTAGCAATTCCGTACACGCTGTAGGATACTGTTGTACCACGGGGAGCAGATCCCCATCTTCTAACCATGTTTATATGTATTCCAATCTAAAATCACTGTTGCTTGACGAGGCACAAGATCAGAATCTATGTCATGGAGGGGCCCTTTATTCAGATAACTTAGTTGCTTTAGAATGGAGTTTGAAATGTTCATTTATGCTTTCTGCGATGAAAAATAAATAAAAATTAAACGGATATTGAACTGTTTTTTTTTAGTGTTGATATATTTAACCTTTACATACCACGAGGTAGCCTCAAGGCATGCATGACTCCTACCAAATTACGTCAAGGCACCTCCTGCCAAGAGCTGTCAGTTTTTCGTCATTCAATGTTATTCCTGCTTTCTTTAACAATTCTCCAACCTCTTTGATTAAAAATGAATGGCATTTCGACATGAACATCAGAAATACCGTAGAAATCCATCGAAATACAATTTGAAATCGAAATAAATAAATCAATCTATGATTAATTTTTGATAATTCTATTTTATTAGGTAATCATACCGGGTGGAATTCAATGCCATATTGCAACTCATGAAATTTCAGATAAATTGCTTGAAAGAATGTTGATAATGTACATTTTCATTTCAATTTTTTTTTCTCAATTATGTTAATTATTGGACAAGATGTAGAACAAGTACTGCCAAAATTCCGTTTTATTGATGCTTTTATTGGAGCAGATGATGATTATTGTTCACTCTATTGCATAGATGGGTTTAAGATATACCGTCACTATAGAAATACTGTAAGCTACGTCTGTCATTTTCAAAAAAATTATAACTGCGCTCGTATTCACAAGAAAAATGTGGTGAAGAAATAAGTCATAAGGAAAGTACGAGTTTCAGTTTGGTTTTCATTTCAAAATTTCATGAGATTCTGTTCCTTGTTAAGTGGAATTCACACGGTTGAATTATTGTACCTCACAGGGTTCAAAATCTTATGAGATTCTGTTCCTTTTCAGGGGTAAATGTCGCCAACAATTGCAAGGGAAAAAAGATGCCTCAGGGAAATGGAACCCTATAATGTAGATGAAGAAATTGTGTTCGAGAACAGAAATTCAGCAGGTTTTGTCTCAGACCCTGTGAGGTACATGAATCCCATCGTGTGAATCACTAATTACTATTTAGGTGAAGAGATTGTGTTTGAGTACAGAATCTCAGCAGGCTTTGTCTCGGACAAAGACCCTGTGAGGGACATGAATCTCAGCAGGATTTGTCTCAGACTAACACTTAGTGAACTACATGAATCTTAGCAGGATTTGTCTCAGACAAACACCCTGTGAGGTAGATGAATATCAGTAGGATTTGTCTCAGACAAACACCCTGTGAGGTAGATGAATATCAGTAGGATTTGTCTCAGACAAAGACCCTGTGAGGTACATGAATCTCAGCAGGGTTTGTCTCAGACAAAAACCTTGTGAGGTACATGAATCCCACCGTGTGAATCTCGCTTCAGCTATTCACATGTGCATTTCAGGCATTAATGTGTTAAACTTTTGAACTGCCTCTTGTCTCATTTATACAGTGAGGACTCCGAGTGGTCCCATTAAATATCAAAACCTCATTGTTTACGTTTTAAGTCTTGTAAACATTCTCCACATAGTTTTCTCAGTAGTTCTTATCTGCCCGATCTGCCAGGTAGGAGGACTTAAATGTCTCTATGGATGGCATTTGACCTTGACTCGGGCACAAATTCCATCATCAAGTTTATCTTCCTGCAACTAGCAAGAAAGAATCTACTCAGCTTAAAGGCATAGCGGACAATTTAACGTGACCCCATCTTGTGGTTTTTAGATATTGAGCTCTGTGTAGTAATTGTTTGTGCATGGAGGGACGGGAGACTTGCCCTGAACAGAAAGTAAATGACAGACTTTCAGGGTAACTAAAAAATATCTCCGCCGTTTTCATCGGCTTTATGACAGTAGGCAGAGTCAGTAGGAAATGTACAGGAAAGGGGGTTTCAGCCTTTATGGTTAACCCAGAGGAGGTGTGAAGCGTAGCGCCCCCTATAGGCACCCAACTCATATATGTGATCGCGGCAGGGTTCAAGGCGCCACTTTCAAACCTGCCAGCAGAGGGAAAGGAGCTCTTGAGAAAGGACTGTGTGAGGCTTGCAAGCCATAGCCTATGAGAAATAAGGCTGTATTCCACAACACCAAACAGCCATAAAACGTGGAGCTCTATTGAGCTCTATTGTGGTTTGGAGTACATTAGATATCACTCTATCAATATCTGAAAAGATTTTTGATAGAGCTCTAACAGTTTGTATGTAGTAGCTGTTACTAGTTAGCCTATTTTAGTATAGGAATCCGCATTCAGCTGTCATTTGAGACCATGCCAAAACGATAGGGGGCGCTACGCTTCACACCTCCTCTGTGGTTAACCAGAGGATATAACTTGGTTTTCATTTCTTTGAGTTACTCTTAAGGCCTAATTCCGTTGGCCGATGAAAAGGGTGTAGATATTTTGAGTCTGTCGGTGGTGCCACTCACTCTGCCTTTATATAGAAGGGTATTAGATGTCACAAAGTGACCAAGCTTTCACTCAGTGGTCGGTAGCACCACATTGCATAATCTGAGCAGAAAAAGTCGTTGGTCATTTCATGAACTGGGTCGTTTCCATTGACCGATTCTGGGTCAGCAGTGCCAAAAGTCTGTCTGTGGTTCCTGACTTTAGATCAGTGATGGGAAATCGACCAATGGAAACGGACCTATAATGTAGAAATAAAAGTGGATAGTAAAAAGAGGAAGTACATCTTAATTTACTCGGCATCTAACCATTCAGATGTTTAAATAACGATATAAATGTGTCGGAAATTATGCTTTTAAGCTAACATCTTCATTCCAATTTAGCATTTTCTTCATTATGAACTGCGTAAGGCATCGTAGATTCTAATGAACCTTTTTTTCAGCCGAATAGTAGCGCCGATACTATGCTAATCGGGGAGGTGCTGAATTAGGAGGGAATTCACCTGGCAACTAATTACTTATCTAACCCCATCATTAAAGTCATCCTGTATTTTCCTTTCTTTTCGTCGGCTCCTAGTGTACACCATCAAACGGTTGAGTTGGGTATATTTATGACATTCACACTTAGATGTATTCTCATTGCACTTATAAACATATATTTATTTGTATTCACCTACAGATATACAACACCCACTGTGCCACAAAAAGGAGATATTTCATACATACGCCACCGCGAAAATGCTAGTATCCAATGTATATTGACATGTTTTTATATGTATACGTCCATATCTAACGCCAGCATATACGGCGTATACAACTATGTTTTTCCATGTATACGGAAGCGTAATGGCTGTATTTGCCGCAAAGCATATATGAGGAGAATTATCTTGTTTGTAATCTCCGGAGCCAACACAATGAGTGACATAAATAAACTCAAACTCAAACGAGTGGCGTCTAGATTTTATCCTACCTCGTTTCCACAAATTTTGAATATTAGAAAGCAGTGACATAAACAACACTTTATGTCACACCCGTGACATAAACAAACCCCATGTTAAGCCTATGGCGTTTTATATTAGGGGTAGGATAATGCTGTGTAAAGAATGTGTGGGCGTATATATATATATATATATATATATATATATATATATATATATATATATATACATGTATAACTGCATTACTGTATAACTGCAACCTGGACACTTCTATACGTCTATAGACTAAGCGTATATACGATGGAAAAGCGAACTAACTTATTTACGCAAAATCATAGCTATATACTCCGTATGTATACATATGTAAATTATGGGTCTTCGCACTGTGACCTACAACTCTCGCAGGTATATTACGTACCCTCATCTCATATATATGTCCCATTAACATACTTCACACTCACTAGACAACACTAGCAATATAAATTACATTAATGTGTTACAAAATATGATTATGGTGTTCAAGTATTCATAAAGTTAATTGTAATAAGGTATGACAGTGGTATTCTAATCAGCACATTTCAAATCTGACTCGTTATAATCGTTGGACGTACACGACTTGTGTATCTCTACACCTTTATCTCTTTATCCTTTGCAATTAGGTCACATCCGTTCCCAGTAGTATCAAACTAGTTATGAGAACTTGTTGATGTAACAAGATAATTGGCTCATTCCTCCAATAACTTTTTTTTAGTGCATATATTTTAGCATCAATTTCTATCTGAGTTGCTAAATATACACAACAATGACTGGTTCTGTTTACGAGTGGCTGTAATCTTCAAGTAGTTGACACATAGTACTCTGGCCTCCCTAAATTACTTAATTATATTCCTAGGCTGGTAAATAATACAGATACTAACCTCAGCCACGGTATCGATATGATTACATACCTATTGCCGAATGTCTATGAAATAATATAGTGGAAACCTATGAAAGTTTAGGGTCAGAGCTTGTATCCCTTCGAGTTTGAATCGCGTAGTAATTCACAAGGCAAAGCCACGTGAATTAAGTAGCTATTCAGACAAGATTGGATCGAGCTCTGACCCAAACCTTGAATTCATAGGTTTCTGAATTTATCTCATCCTTCACATTGACTAATGGGCTAACATTTGTGACATAATCCACCATTGGATATTTTTCCTAAATATCTCATGGGCGTTGGATAAGAGTTCCCAATGTTAAGTCTATGGAGAAAAAATACCTGGGGTGAGATGATAAGAATGAATCTGATGAGTGTTTGGTCTGTGTCCTCGTTTGCCATCGAGTTTGGAGTGTGCAGTAATATGAACGAGGCAATAGCCGAGTGAATATTCTGAAGCACTCCAAACGAGATGGCAAATGGGAACTCAGACCAAGCACGAAAATGATTTTATCTTAGCCTGAAAATATTAATCTCTTTATCACTCGTTGAGAATAAGTTACCGTACTCGCAAGCCTGTTGAGAACGAGTTCCTAATGTTAAGCCTATGGACGTTTATTCTAGGCTAAGATTATAGCCGCTACTAGGGGTGTAGTATCGGTAATGTACTGACTCTGTCTGCTGTAACCCCGTGGAGACAGAGGTGGTGGCCATTCTACCGTTCTAATAACAGAGAAGGGTTAGTTCACCCCCTGCCCACCAGATGTCCCTCAGACCACTGCTCACAGCACCTTGTTGGCATTATCCCACCCCTGGTATTCTTATCCCATAGGCTTTACATTGGGAACTCGTTCTCCATGCCTCTACGAGTATTGCAGTCCATTCTCCATGGTCTATATCCTGTGCATCGTCCACTCATTTAGTGTGCACATGGGTGAGATAAATACAGAAAGGTAACTCGTTTTGGTCAAAGAAGTCATTATGCAACTCATTTGAATGCTAAGTGATATTCACTCGGCTGTCGCCTCGTTCATATCACTCCGCATCAAACTCGTGGAGAATGACGACAAAGACTTGTTGGTTTCTTCTCTAAACACCCACAACCGTTACTTTCCTGAATGTGGAGAATTGACTTTCACTTTCCGGACAAATACTGTTGAGGAAGAAAAGTACCATAAGTAAACTATCATTATGAGTCACCGCGGAAGAGTGACAAAACACCTTCCCTCACTCCACATATTAAGGCCATGTATATCGCCTTAACCTATATCTGAGGATGATGGTAAGGGCTAGCAACCCACTGAGCTCCAATTACATTATGACAAGTTTCCGACACACTATGACATGAAATGTATTAAGGGAGCGTCCACCAACCAAGACAAGGCTACGACAATCGGCGACAAGAAAGTTCCAATCGCCACTTGTTGTGGTCTTGTCGTAAGAAGGGGGGCTTTACAACAGCGTTGTCGGAGGGTGTTGGGAAGTGCACGCTCCACCAAAATTTACTATCGTAGACCTCTGCGTCAGGCTCCTGACACTCCATGACACTCCACGACAAAGGTCCAGTCGTGGGAAAAATAGAACATGTTTGATTTTGTTGTAACCTTGTCGGAATGCTCCCGACAACCTTCCACTCGCAGCCTATCGTGGCCTTGTTGTAGACTCTTGTCGGGAACTGGGGTCCACCAACCATGACAAGGATACGACAAGCCTTCCAATCGTAGGTCTGTCGTGGATCTTGTCGTACCCTTGTCGTGGTTGGTGGACGTCCGCCTTTAACCTTCTGTCACAGCCACGATGTGGTGTTTTGGCTTTGTACTTTGAGATTCTATGAAACCAAGTTTTTCAGTATTCTGAATTTTTTTTCATAGCCATGTTGTTGCCATGTTGGAGCCTTGTCACAAGCATCATAATCGCTCTCCTCTAGGTTCTCAGGTCCGGGGGTCTACAATTATCAATGCTGTAATTGTTACCCTAGCCACAGCAAAAAAAGCCATTTTTACAGTGTAATCTGCTTAGTTTTAGAACATAATTCCTATGTAATGTAATAACAAAAATGCTAGAACCAGTGGTTCAGCTACGACAAATCTCTGACCGTAGCCCGTTTGTATCACTACACCCCTCCGGCCACGAACTCGTCCCATACCATCTAAGGTCTGCTGGGGTGGACAGCAATAGGCCTTTTTCCGTAGGTTGGTGTCGCACCTTATCTGCTTGGTTACGCCAAGGCTGAAGCCAAACATTCACCTGGCAACGTATACTTTAGCATTGGATTGCTGAATTTATGAGCGTAATACGTTCATAATACCCACCTACATTATTTCCAGAGAAATAATAACGATTGCATAGTATTCTATGGTATTCCAGCTCAAATCTGGTATGCCACACATGCATATTGCCTCAATATTACTTTAGATATAGCATAGATAACATAGGATCACCAAAATTGAATAGCCATTAATACATTGGCAGGCCTAGCTCTTATATGCTTATCTTTCTCTTAATTAAAACCAAAAGAATTATCAACTATAAAGTTTAGACAGCTCAGACTCGTTGATACAATACCCGAGTTTGCTCCAACAATTTAATCTGTCAAAAAACAACACTCCTGTAATCACACCACCGTTCACACTTTAGGTGTGATTACTGTGTGGCTCTATGGGCATGTGGCTGGAGCCGGCTGGTTTGTCCGAGCGGCCGCGTTACTACACAGTGGGCCGTTAGGCGGTGCTGAACGGCAACACCTGTATTACCAATCTGTTCACCCTCTTGGTCGCTTTGCCTCCTCAGAACTAAAGCGACTGGGGTGGGGAGTTAGCTCAGTGGTAAAGAGCACTGGACTTGTAATCTCAAGGTTGTTGGTCTTTGTTGCTTTGAGTCCTACTGCAGCCACTTTTCTCCTTCACACCAAGCAGTGGTAGATTTACTGCTAAATCAAAGGCCAATCCTTCTCATACCATGTCTATGTGGTGTGGTGTACAGCCACTTTTCTACTTCATCCCCAGCAGTGGTAGATTTACTGCTATATCAAAGGCCAATCCTTCTCATACCATGTCTATGTGGTGTGGGAATTCGATCAAACACAAAGTAAGTCTAATTGAACAAATTGGACGTTAAACTACTAAAACAAACAAACCATACCATATCGAGAACTATATCTACTCCTCAGGCCATAACCGCTAATTATTATATACATATTCCGTCTGAGCAGTGCCATACATGCCATTCCATATTATTTTTTGTATGGCACTCCCGGAACTATTTCTGCCTGACGTGACAAGAGAGATCGGCGGCCATTTTGTTTTCCTTCGATATCCTAAATTCAAAGTGCTGGAATCACAGTAGAATTAAGGGGAAAAACACTGAAAATAATGAAATATCTATTTTTTCCAAATTGAAAACGGTTGAATAGAAATTTGATTATATCTCTGTTATATCACCTATATTAGCAATTGGTAGAGCAACGCATTTGGTGGCGTAGTGGTTAAAGTGTCGGTACGTTGACCTCAGTATCGAGGGTACGACCCCCGGCGACGGGGAATCATTTTTTTGTTTGTTTTTAAATAAAAAGGCAAATAGTACAGAATTACTACGCCGATTTTCTGACCTTAGCCCGTTTGTATCACTACACCACTCCCGCCACGAACTCGTCCCATCCCATATCGAAATCGGTATCGGCCCTTCGGACCATAACTGCTAAATATAGGTCAGTATACGATACGATAATAAATAAGGAAATAAGTTACCACCAATATGTCTGGGGTGCGAGAATGACAGAACTAAAAAAAATGCATGATTGAGGAATTCCTTATCGTGTACAGCGTGAGCAGAATGTAAGGTGAAGATAGCAATTAATCAAGCTTTTATATCAGCAGGCAGATCCTGAGCCCTTTAGAGGAGATGCTTTGTATGAGAGCCATCCAGCGATGCTGCCATGGTGTAGGTCACACATTGCTGCCACCCTTTATGTCGACGAGAAAAAAAATTCACATATAAGACGAATAAATAACGGTGAAAGAGTAGTTATGTTGCACATTCCCTGACCTTTTCTTCCTCTGCTAAGAGCGACACGCATGGCTGGGTTTCAGGCCTGCTTCTGTTTGGAGCAGAGCAAAGAGAACTATTGAAAATAGATTTAAAGGCATAGCCTGCAATTTACAGTGGCGCCGCCTGGGGGTTTTCAAATATTCCCATTCATACATTGAAATTGGTGATTTGTGGCATATTCGATACTCAAAAGAGGAAAAATTTGATTTTTTGGACCTGGTCCAATAGGTAAAATAGGGCCTTTTTCATGTGCTTGATTTACGTTACGCGACTTTTAAGTTAGATATGTGCTCTACAATACTTAAAGATCATTGTATTCAATTTTCAGAAAAATGACATGGGTTTTAATTTCCACGCCAAATTGTCCGATATGCCTTTAAAGGCATGGCGTGTAATATACAGTGGTGCCACCTGGTGATTTTTAGATATTTTTAAATTAGCAGTCAAGATTGATTTTTTCTGATTCATTCTAGTTGTAATTGAGTAGTTTAATGTTTTGTCCAGTTTATCCAATTTTGATATGACTCATTTAGATTTACTTGATTTGCATAGGGAATATATTCAAAAATATGGTTTTCCTCAATTCATTCAAAAATAAGGCTGATGGCCTATGGTTTTTAAAAGTTGAATGTTTAGTACTATACATTTCCTATTATCTGTGAAAGTTTTAAGAAACTGACATGGGTTTTACTATGTGAAAACAAACTTTTTAGAATTCCTATATATATATATACCCTTTTATGATATCATCATAATGCTGATATTTAGATAACAAAACTAACACGGTGACCCCCAATTTTTAAGTTATCTATATGTCTGACAACACTTATAGATCATTACATTTGAATGACATGGATTTTGATTTTCAAGGCAAATTGTCCGATATGCCTTTAAGTCCACGATCCTACAGTCAAAGCAGGAAACTCTAGCATAGCTTCTGGATAATTGACTGCATCATGCTGGGAATGTAAAGAACCCATTGCGTTAAAACCAACTGCTGACATCCCCATGAATCGTGCGCTGAAAATGAATTGGCGCTATATCTAGCCACAATGGATCTGAGATGAGGGATGATTTTTATTTTAGGGGAATTAAACTTAGGGGATTAAACTCTAAGGGAATGATTTTACTTAGAGCTTATTCTCCGTTTTTACATGAATCACGACTGTGGAATATCTTGCTAATGGCATTTAAGAGAGTGATCATGAATGTTTCTTTGGATTTCTGAATTAAATAATAACACTTAAAGAAGTATAACTGCTTCTGCACACTAAGAAAAGGGAAAGCAACACATTCATTTTTATCTTTTCATCAATGCCATATCTCTTACTGTTATATTTTTTCTCCTTTTTCTTTTCCATCTGTAATATGCACGTCTGCATTACCTCTAGTGTATTGTGTAATGTACAATCACAAAGCTAAATGTCATAGTGTATGGCATATTTACATAATAAGATTAAGAAACTCTTAAAAATACGGACTACCAGAATCTCAGTACTATTAATTAGAATGACGCACAAAAGTACTGAAATCTTTATATCTTTTAAGTTTCAAACGTTAATCATCAATCTAATTATATCTATGGACTGGTTCTGGTATATGGTGCCACTGGATACATAGACAATAATCGATGGTTTTGTGGCAGGCAGCCGTAAACCACGAGAGGTTGACGTGTATTACGACGTCAACCTCGAGTGGTTTACAGAGCGTTTGGAAGATGGAAAATTCATTTATTAGGAGGAGAAAGTTGCCCACATCTATGATGCTATTTGTTTGTAGATGTAAGTTTGGTATGTTCTGAGCAATCATCTTACAGCTTATCCCTAGCTGGCCTGGTGACCTTACTGGTGGCATGTCTTGGGGCACAAGCATCTTCCCTTTTGTCGGTCATTGCCTTTCTAACGAGTGATCTTTATCTGAAAATAGTCTTTTCAATTACCTCCATACATTCTAGTACCACCCATGGGAAAATAATGCCGACAGCATAGCAAGGGCCTTTTTATCGTCTCAGTAGATATTTCTTTATCTGAGGGGCAGTGGCAAATCTTTTATTTTATTTTTCAAATTTCTTTATTGTTGTCCAGTTTTTGCATTGCAATTTGCATAGATCTTTACAATGTGTAGATAATTTACAGCAACAATAAAGAGGGCTTGGCCTCAACTATATAAGTTGGTTTCCATGGCAGGTAATACCCTACACACATACAGTAAGACCCAACTTCTGGGACAATTCGCTTAAGGGGGCAACCCGCTTAAGGGGATAATTTAATCGGAACAGAATTTGTTTAGATCATTTTAACCCTGCTTAAAGGGTCACCCCACTTAAAGGGCCACTTTGCACGGACTGTGTCCCCTTAAGTGGGGTTTACAGTATAGACGAAGCCTATGAAAGTTTAGGGTCAGAGCTCGTATCCCATCGAGTTTGAATCACCTACTAGTTCTCTAGGCGAAGCCGCGTGAATTACATAGCAATTCGAACGAGATGGATTTGGGCTCTGACCTCGAACTTGAATAGGTTTCTCACCCCTCACATTGACTAATGGGCTAACATTTGTGACATAATCCCCCATTGATTTATTTTTTCTAAATACCCAACCGGCGTTTGATACGAGTTCCCAATGTTAAGTCTATCCGGAAAAATACCTGGGATGAGATGATATATATCATTCAAAGGCTCGCACAAACCTGTTTGTTTACCATATGAGCGTGGGTCCAAATAATATATAACATAACTTATTAGATTCATTACCACAGGTGCACTCCTAGACTTGCTCAAGTCTTTGATTATGAACATTCACTAAATGATTAATCAAAATCAGAATAAAGTTCATTATAGTATGCATCCTTCTCCGACATGCCCATGAATCTGTTTCCTAGTAAGGAGGGTAGCCAAAGGATGCAGGGACTGGAGCCAGTCTAGTGCACTCCAAGCATAGCATTGAATTCACATTGGCATTGTGCCCTGATTCTAATTATGATTATACCTAATGAAGAAGTCTAATTTATCACATAGACACAGAAGCATCCCAACTCAATTTTAGGGGGTAAGTAAGATTAACAGCTCTAGGATTCACACATCTGTATTAAGTATGTGATGCCCCGACAGATAAATGTAAAGATAATAGTGTACGACACAGCGCAATCAATCCTAACTTTCCTAACTATCAACCACCCCTCTCACACTCTCTAAGTCGTAATCTGTACAAGGTTCTCATTGCGCTCTATGGGAGAATAATTCTTGGCGAACTAGGCTTAGAGCCTTGAGAATCCACTGGCACACAGTATTCCCGCTAGGTGGCATCATTAAGATTATAGGAATCTTTGGGTTGCATTGATGTACGTCTTAACCCTTTAATGGCTGCACGCCTCACACGGGCGGGAAAGCAGAGGCAGCGCCACCATCGACGTTCGCCTATACTAGAGGCAGGGAGACGTTACATAGTGAACGTGTGAATGGCAGGCGTGTTCTGCCGTGATTTTCGCCATTTTCTCCACAATCTGATGATTTATTCAATTTATTTCTCCATATTTCTTGATGATATTGAACCCCTTAAATACATCAATGATTTTGATAACCTGAAGGAATTTTGCGAATTCATCTTACATATTTTGAAAAAAAATGATTTTGGAAAAAAACCCACAAAAAGATGCCGTACAGTGGTAATGCCTTTAGGCATCCTCCTGCCGTACAGCGGTAATACCTTAAGGCATCCTCCTGCTGTGAAAGGGTTAAGCATGGGAGGCAGGCCAGTGGATTCTCAAGGCTTTAAGCCCAGTTCCTTAAGAATTATGTTCCATAGAGCGTAGCGAGAGTACAGAATACGAGTTAGAGACTGTGAGATCTTATGAGAGGGGTGGTATCAACTGCATGTTTTGTATGAGATAATCTTTGAATAAAAATGAAGGTTTGAGATACGTCTGAAATTCCCAAGACACCTCCAAAGTCATTGATAGATGGACTGAGGCATGTTATGACTTGTCTTTATAAGAGCGTGCTTGCACGCCCTATATACATTGTCTAAAGGTTAGAGGGATCACATATGGACTTCCAGCATACTGCAAAAAAGCTATCTATCTTTACTTCTTTTTTTAGCGTACTTGCATGCCTACTATACATTGCCTAACGGTTAGAGTGGTCACATATGGACTTCCAGTGTACTGCAAAAAAGCTATCCCATCAGTATCTACGTGCTATTTACTGTGATATTTGGAAAGGAGCAGAGTGTCAGTGTCTCAGGCACTTAGAGGTGGGTCCAGTTGACCATGACCAATCATTAGACCAAAGAAATACCTCAAGGCCCACTGATGGTTGATATGTTAGGATCCAAGATAGGCAGTTGCATAAATAGCAAGTTGACTGGGTGCAAGTGGGTTACAGAAACGATCCATATAATGAATGTAACCCTAACCCTTTAATTGTTATTCATTTGAAATGAACATTCTATTTGCTCTGTACTGGATACAGATGAGTCTGTTATGTTGTAATCAAACAAGCTATGGTGTCTAAAATGTGAAAATAAAAGAGCTAAGCTCATTTCTAAAAGAAACCACAAAATAACACACTACACATTGTCAGATACTATAACCATGGCATACGGATTCAAATCTGTGTTAAACAGCCTCAAACCATGGTATACGGGAAAATAGTCCCTTTTCACTGTAGAGCTAAAGGATAGTCCCTGTTGATATGCCCTATAATATGGCAGATATCGACATCGAAATACAGTTGCGAGAGCCCATTTAATAATCTAGGCTCTTTCATGAACAACCTTTTCTGTACGCCATAGAAACCCACTAATGAAGTGGGTCAACTGTATTCAGCACTTATTGACAACTTTGTGGACGGCTAATACTGTCATAACCAACAGACTTAACTATTATTAAACGATAACCCTTGTACGAGTTACAAAAAAGGGTCTTCATACACGATCGTTGTTTATTAAACAGGCCCCTGGATAAAGGTGGACTGCTCGAAAAGTTCAACAGAAGATATTCTGCTGTCTCGGAAACTTTAGTGTGACTCAATTCGGTGTATCACACATACGTCCAGTCCCTGACTAGATTCACAATCTCTGAAGCTGGTTTTTAACTATGGTAGGTGTTCTTTGCTTTTAGGAAACACTGGGCCCCATTCTTTGTTTGTACTAAAGTTAAGGAAGGGAGGGGGCGACTATGAAGAAGGGACCTGTGACGGTAGAGCGTGTGGTCCATGCAGAAAGGTGCCGCAGATACGTCAGAGAATATCTCGGAAATACGTGCAATAGTCTGGTGGCTGCATAGTGAAAATGGCACAAGAATACTTAAGGGATAAGTGTAGTCCTCTGGTGGATGTGTTGAATAATGGGCAGATTATTCGTCCATGAAATATTATGAAACGTCTATGAAATCCTACCAGCTACTAGGGGTGCAGTATAAATAATGTTCGGGCGCACTGTGCCCGTAATGAATATTCGGGCACGCTGTGCCCGTAATGCATATTCGGGCGCACTGTGCCCGTAATGCATATTCGGGCGCACTGTGCCCGTAATGAATATTCGGGCGCACTGTGCCCGTAATGAATATTCGGGTGCACTGTGCTTATAGTGAATTTAGCTCACTCCTGGAATTTTTTTACCCTTAGACTTAACATTGGGAACGCCCACTGAGTTTCAGAAAAAAAAGTCAATGGGGGATTATGTCACAGAGGTTTGCCAATTAGTCAATGTGAAGGGTGAGAAAAAGTCAGAAACCTATTCAAGTTGAGTGTCAGAGCTCGATCCCATCTTGTTCGAGTTGCTATGTAATTCACACAGCTTTGCTTTGTGTATTACTACGCAATTCAAACTCGATGAGATATGAGCTCTGACCCTAAACATTCATAGATTTCCTCTATAATATCTCACTTATTATCTTAGCCTGGAATATACGTCCATAGGCTTAAAATTAGGAACCCGTACTCGACATGCTTGCGAGTATGGTTACTCATACTCAATGGGAGAAATACAGATATCTATTTCCAAGATAAGATAAAACCAGAAACATATTCGAGTTTGGTCTGAGTGCCCGTTCACCATCTTATTTGGAGCGCCTTGGATTATTAACTCGGTTATTGCCTCGGTCATATTACTTTGCTCTCCAAACTCGATATTGAACGGAGACAGAAAATCCGGGGGAGGGGGGAGTGGGGGGCTGCGCAGGACCCCGTCTGGGGTCTCAGGTGGTAAATTTTGTCATTTTTTGAGCATCATTGATATAATCTTACCCTGAATCTCCACCGGAATTTTCCCCTTGAACAAACACGAATCTTCTCAGGAGGCCAAAAGCTAATCCCTATTGTTCTGTATATGTTTTCCTTATTTTGCTTGCAATTCTTGGTCCATATCTCATCATCCGTTGTATATGGATGTCAATTGTAGCCACAATCAAAATGACAGAGAGGAAATTGACCAAACCTGTACATGGATGTCTCACGATAAATCCGTGAGACATGACAGCATTTCCTCTAGAACTTGACACTCGAAGACAGTTTTATTAACAAACCTCCCTTTTAACTGCCTTCTACTTCAGGTTTACATGTAGCCTATGGGCACCGCTTGACCAGTGGTGCTGTCAAAACATAACCTAGATTGGGCTCCACCTCTGCCTCCACTTTGTTCAGAAAAAAGGCCCGTTTCCATTGGATGACGAAAACGGTGTAGATTTTATGAGTTCTTCTAATAGCCCATTTCCATTTTGCCTCGTCAGTGATAAAGTTCCGTGGGAGGTGCCTGACTGTATATCGGTGATGACCAATGGGAATGGGCTTTAAGGAGAACTAAAAAATCTATGCCATTTTCGTAGGCCAATGGAAATGAGCCTTACAAGGTTGGTTGGGTTAAATTACGGTATCTGCGGTGTGCGCCTCAAACATAATCAATCATAATCGAGATTATGAAATAACATACTCTCCAAGCAGTACAAAAGGTCTGGCAGGAGAGTAACATACATTTTAGACTGGTTCCCTCTAACTCACACGACTTTAGACTTTCGCTGGTTCCCCGCTTATTTGGTGTTGCAAGTATTACAAGCACAACCTCTCTCCACTCTCCCAGCAGGGTCTCTGCTAGGAGAGTGCCTCTCTCCCTCACAAGATTCCAAAATACCTTTTTTCTACTTTCTACTTGTTTACAATAAAATATAATAAAAAATGAAGTAATAGCTACCTTACACAAGATGAAAGATGATTTATTAGAATGTAGTACTTGATCTCAATCAGGTCACAGTCAGGAGCAGGCGAAATGTATTGCTATAGATGACAACACAGGCAGCCAGAAAACTGGAGGAGGAGGAGGAGGGGAGGAGTAGGAGGAGGTGTAGGGTTACAGGGAGCTACTGGGGGGACATATACAAGAGGACCTGTTCCTACTGGACAAGTCTTTGAATCATGGGCCAGTCAAAGAAGGATACATACTATAACGAACTTTATTCTGATTGTGTTTGATCATTTAATAAATGATTTAATGAATGTTCATTATTAAAGACTTGAGCAATTCTAATGTGCACACTGATTAACAACATGTATATTTAGTTCACTGCAGAACTCTGCCGCAGGTGACAGGAGCACCAGGTGGTGCCACCCTGGGGACAGCAGCGGAACTAACAGCATACAAGCGTTATTTACCAACCAGAGGTGGAGAGGTTTTTGTGCTGGAATATATTCACGAATGGTACATGGATGAAGTTTATTGACTGATTTGAATGAAAGACGATATGGGTTGATCAAGTTATTATTGTAATCTTGTGGAATTTATCAATCAGTGATGTACGGAGAGGACAACTAATAATATGTTATAATAGCTTCTAAGTATTCAGAATTTGATAATACAAAAATGAAAAAAACCCAAACATATTGCTGGTAGTCACTCTCGCATGGTGTGTCGTATTTTCAATTTTTTTTCACCCCTAGTCATTTTTTCCCCATGTATCATCTGGTGATGGGTACTATTCATTATATTACATGATAACTAACATGATTTACCGTAATGTATTGTACACAAATACTAAGATATAAAGTTAGATTGTAAAGAGTGTACGTAAAACGCCATAAATGGAAGACCATCCATGTGATGAGTTTGTGAGCTAATAAACAACAAAAAAATGATCAAGTATTATCCACAAAATACAGAGTCTGCATATGAGACCTTTAGAGCTTACAGATCGCTACTGAGTAGATTAAGGAAAGCTGCATTCTCCTAGCGTGCAGAGTAGTGTATAAGAGTGGCTGCGATTTTCTTTTCTTTGATAACTTATAATCAGATTGCTGATTGATTAATATAACATTACTATGATTTTGATCTGCATGGTTGTATTCTCCTCGTATTTGACACTACACAATATCCTCGCATTCGCTCAGCTATTACTTCGCATCAACCACGCGGAGAGTACGACCCTCAGATCAGAACCATGAACAAATCTTGTGAATATATGAATGGAAGTAAATATACTTTCAGTTGTCATAGTTAGATATCTGGTATGAAGATAAGAGTGATATTCATACGGTGGGAAAATCTCATGCGATTCTGTTCCTTGTAAAGTTGAATTCACATGGTGGGATTCATGTACCTCACAGGGTTCAAAATCTCATGCGATTCTGTTCCTTTTTAGGGGGAAATGTCTTTAACAATTACAGGGGGAAAAATATGTCTAAGGGAAATGAAACCCTATGATTTAGACAAAGAAATTGTGTTCCAGTACATGAATCTCAGCAGGATTGTCTCAGAAAAACACCCTGTGAGGTACATGAATCCCATCGTGTGAATCCCGCTTAAAACTCAGTGACATATTCTTGTGCATGTCTCTCATAAGAACTGGGCTTAGAGCCTTGAGAATCCACTGGCCTGCCTCTCGTGCTAAAGACGTACATCAATGCAATGCAAAGATTCCTATGATCTCTTTGAGCCATTGAGCGCAGTGAGAACCTTGTACAGAATACGACTTAGAGAGTGTGAGATCTTAGGAGAGGGATGCCTTAACAACATACTTGTGAACATAAAAAATGCACTAAGTTACGAGCAAGCGAACGTTTGACCTTGAAATCTCGGTGTAGATGAACATGAGGCATGCCTTGTGTGAAGGTCGACCACAAGTGATGCCATATTTCACATCTTGGTGTGTCTAACCTGGCCCCTGGGGAAAGTCAAAGTCATGTAACACATATTATGTGGAAGATGAACATAGTTGAAGAGTTGCCAGATCAGTATCCTTGTGTTTACCATCGAGTTTGAATCCTGCTCCTATGCTGTGATATACTTATCTCAGGCCTGGTATTTTTTCTCCATAGGCTAAACATTGGGTATTCGTATCCAATGTCCATGAGATATTTAGGGAAAATATCCAATGGGGGATTATGGCACAAATATTTGCTCATTAGTCAATGTGAAGGGTGAGATAAATTCAGAAACCGATTCAAGTTTAGGGTCAGAGCTCAATCCCATCTCGTTTGAATCGCTACACAATTCACGCAGCTTTGCCTTGTGGATTACTACACGATTCAAACTCGATGTGATACAAGCTCTGACCCTAAACTTTCATTGGTTTCCTCTATCGTGAAGCTCTGGTCACTACATCCCTATTGTGATGAATTACATTGGTTTCTATACAAAAGAATAAGTCATCTAAATTGTCTGAGTGGCCCTCCTTGCATGTGCAACAGACTGGAATGAGACTGGTCAATCCTCGTTGGATGTTTATTCAACAGCAAATCATTATTTTCATTTACCTATCTTGCATTTGTGTACACGGAAAACTGACCTATGGTTCCAGACTGCAGATTGATGGCGAATAGTCTGCTGATGGGAAAAAGCTTGTTCAGCATTTCCTCCAGCCAATAATGACCACCGATTATGGCATTTCGTACCACCGACCGATTATGCGAGACATTTAGTGCAATAATCGTCAGGTGGAAACCAAAATGGTCAACGATATTTCTCTCCTACCTTATGCAATATGGCACCCCTGACCGACTTCTGGACCCACTGACAAAATCAAAGCATATTGAATCAATTAGTGATGCTCTGCATTTTACTACCAAAAAGTCAGTGAGCGTCCAGTGAATATTTGCAGTGCAGGTCACTGATTATGTACCACTGACCTTTCATAAGGAGAAAGAGTAACCGACTTTTGTACAGCCTGAAAATTATCTGTGGGTTTTTAGCCGGCATGTGGAAACACTGCATTAAGGGGGACGTCCACCAACCACGACAAGGCTATGACAATGGCTTCCCGACAAGGCCCACGATTGGCCTATGATTGGAAGGCTTGTCCTGGTTGGTGGACCCCAGATCCTGACAAGAGTCTATGACAAGGCCACCACAATGCCACAATTGGAAGCTTGTCCGGAGCCTTCCGACAAGGTTACGACAATATCGAGCATGTTAGATTTTTCCCACGACTGGACCCTTGTCCTGGAGTGTCATGGCATGTAGGGAGTGTGTCGCAGAGATCTACGATAGTAAATTTTGGTGGAGCATGCACTTCCCGACACCCTCCGACAATGCTGTCATAAAGCCCCCCATATTATGACAAGGCCGCGACAAGTGCTGATTTGAACTTTCTTGTCTCCGCTTGTCGTAGCCTGGTTGTGGTTGGTGGATGCCCCTCTTATCAAACTGCATTCCTCTCCACGCAGTACCGCGGGACTCCAGTTTATTACCTCTAATTACGTACATGGTCTACTCCCTTTCCCTCTTTACCTACATTTTTACTGCGACATCAAACATCAGCAGTGATTATTCCATGTTATTAATGAGTCTCTTGGCCAGTTCATGTTTCTGATAATCTGTCATCGCAGTCAGGTGTTCCAGGTTTTTAGGACAACGAGCCATAATCAAGTACCCACCATCAGTAGTGAAGGATAGAGAGGAAATATTGCCTATATGACGCCATTCCGATGGTTTTTACAACTTTCCCCATGCGAACATCATTATCATACATCTGTGCACATTGTTCTAAAGCGGGATTCACACATAGAGACTAATGCACCTAAGACAGGTGTACTTCACACATTTCCCCTAGTCTCAGACAACTTTCCTTTAGGGGGATTCACACTAGAGACTAATGCACCCGAGACGGTTGGACTTAACACCTTTTCCCTAGCCTAAAGCGGGATTCCTACAGCGGGAGACTAATATACCTGAGACAGGTGTACTTCACACCTTTCCCCTAGTCTAAAGCGGGATTCCTACAGCGGGAGACTAATGTACCAGAGACAGGTGTACTTCACACCTTTTCCCTAGCCTAAAGCGGGATTCCTACAGCGGGAGACTAATGTACCTGAGACAGGTGTACTTCACACCTTTCCCCTAGTCTAAAGCGGGATTCCTACAGCGGGAGACTAATATACCTGAGACAGGTGTACTTCACACCTTTCCCCTAGTCTAAAGCGGGATTCCTACAGCGGGAGACTAATATACCTGAGACAGGTGTACTTCACACCTTTCCCCTAGTCTAAAGCGGGATTCCTACAGCGGGAGACTAATGTACCTGAGACAGGTGTACTTCACACCTTTCCCCTAGTCTAAAGCGGGATTCCTACAGCGGGAGACTAATGTACCTGGGACAGGTGTACTTCACACCTTTCCCTTAGGCCAAAGCGGGATTCACATGTAGAGACTAATGCACCTGAGACAGGTGTACTTCACACCTTTCCCCTAGTCTAAAGCGGGATTCCTACAGCGGGAGACTAATACCTGAGACAGGTGTACTTCACACCTTTTCCGTAGCCTAAAACGGGATTCACACGGTGGGATTCATGTACCTCACAGGCCGTTTGTCTGAGACAAATCCTGTTAAGATTCGGTACTGGAACACAATCTCCTCGTGTGAATGACAGGCTTTCATTTTGCTGAGACAACTTTTTTCTCTTGCAATTGTCGGCGACAATCGCCCCTAACAAGGAACAGAATCTCATGAGATTTTGACTTTAAACAGGTTTTAAATTTAGAGGGCCATTTTGGTGAGACAAATGTATTTCACACGTTCTCCCCCAATCTGTGAGTCTCAGCGGTCTCAAATAACACCTATTCACACGGGGAAGTACCCTGAGTCGGCGACTGTGTACCCTGTGTACCCTGTGTACCCTGTGTAGGGGTGTAGGGTTGAGACTATGTACCTGTTAAATCTTCTCATGTGAATTGAATCCGCCATGTTCCCCTGAGACTGTAGAACACCCCAATCTGTGAAACTTTGTTCCCAGTTGGAAATAGTAGCCGACTGGTGCAAAGGTGTGAAGTACACCAGTCTCAGGTCCATTTGTCCCACCGTGTGAATCCCATTTTAAGTGGGATTCCTACAGCGGGAGACTAATGTACCTGAGACAGGTGTACTTCACACCTTTCCCTTAGTCCAAAGCGGGATTCACATGTAGAGACTAATGCACCTGAGACAGGTGTACTTCACACCTTTCCCCTAGTCTAAAGCGGGATTCCTACAGCGGGAGACTAATACCTGAGACAGGTGTACTTCACACCTTTCCCCTAGTCTAAAGCGGGATTCCTACAGCGGGAGACTAATATACCTGAGACAGGTATACTTCACACCTTTCCCCTTAGTCTAAAGCGGGATTCCTACAGCGGGAGACTAATATACCTGAGACAGGTGTACTTCACACCTTTCCCCTAGTCTAAAGCGGGATTCCTACAGCGGGAGACTAATGTACCTGAGACAGGTGTACTTCACACCTTTCCCCTAGTCTAAAGCGGGATTCCTACAGCGGGAGACTAATGTACCTGAGACAGGTGTACTTCACACCTTTCCCTTAGTCCAAAGCGGGATTCACATGTAGAGACTAATGCACCTGAGACAGGTGTACTTCACACCTTTCCCTTTGTCTCAGATAGTTCTCAGTTGGTGCAAAATTCTCATGGCAAAGTGCTTTTATCAGTCTCAAGGGAAAATGGTGAGTTCGATTCACATGGAAGGACACACATGGTATATATATATAATCTCACACATAGTTACAGTGAACACTCACCCTGGGACTCAAGTACCCTTGAGGTTAGGGGTGTTACAAACATGTAATAATGCTTGCTGGCCTCCTCTTGGCTAGGGCAGGTACTTAGACACAACAGGTCCATTTGTCTCACCAATATGACCTTATAGATTTTAAACATGTTTAAAATCAAAATCTCATGGGACTTTGTACCTTGTTACAAGTAATTGTCGCCGACAATTGCAGGGAAAATATCTGTGAGGTATGTGAATCCCATCGTGTGAATCCCACTTTACACTTACTGACCTCTGCTCTCATATATATATATATATATATATATATATATATATATATATATATATATATATATATATATAATGTGTGAGTGTATATATATATATATATATATATATATATATATATATATATATATATATATTATATATATATATGGCAGCAGAATTATGTACGGTCTATCTATTCATTTAGAACTAGAATGAATCAGAAAGTACCCATTTTGACTGATAATTAAAATATTCGAAAATCACCAGGTGGCGCCTGCGTGCATTATAGGATATTCCTTTGAAGGCATATCGGACAATTTTGCTTGAAAATCAAAACCCATGTCAATTTCCCGAAAATTTAATATGATGACCTCCAAGTGTTGTGGAACACCTAGAAATCGGGGGTCACCCTGCTAGCTTTTGATTTATAGATCAATATTTTGATAATTTCATATAAGAATATAAAGAAATTCTAAAGAGTATTTTTTCACATAGTAAAACCCATGTCATTTTCCTCAAACTTTCACAGAATATAATACATATATAGTACTACATATTTAGGTTTTAAAAATCATGGGTCACCGTCCTTGTTTTTGAAAGAATTGAAGAAAACCGTATTTTTCAGTACATTTCTTATGTAAATCAAGTAAATATAAATAGGCCTATTTTACCTATTAAGATTGAATAACCTGGGTAAAATGTTAAATTTACTCAATTATAATTAGAATGAATCTCAAGAAACCAGTTTTGACTATTAATCGACATTATTTAAAAATCACCAGGTGGCGCTGCTGTGAATGGTTCGATATGCCTTTAAAGTATGTATCAATGTAAGCTATCTATCATCGAATATGGTTAAATCTCTTGTTTATTGCAGGAGCCTACTATTCAAAAACAAGCCTATTAACAGTCAAGACATGCAAAGTCAATCCTAAAGAGAAGCGCAAAGAAGCTTATTTGAGATCGGAAAGAAAGTATCAGAGAAACGAGTTCTTAAGCCCAATACTGGAGGCTTACAGTAGAAGTGGAACGTTAGGAAGTGGCCGACCAGTCCACACCTTCTTAGATTTATGACCTAACTCCCACAGCATTTGAATAGAAATCTTTTATTTGTATTAATGTAAGATCATACCTGTGGCTGTCCGACACCTGAAGTCTAACAATATAATTTTTTAGATATTCAGATTTATTCTACCTCCTGTTTTTAATCTGGTAGATAAATCTTATTTGGGATTTTTTCTCCGTTTCCGTTCGTCACAGTGTGCTGGTATTAAAAGCAGGACCTGAGCTGAGTCGATACGGCGTGGGTTACTAGGAGAAGGTAATACTTGTCTACATACTGCAGCACATGTAGACTTGCCCCAGTCCCTATATCCTCCACCTACACCAACCCTCATCACCGTGATACAGGCCCCAGTCCCTGTATCTCTCCACCTACCCCACCACTCATCTCCTCGATACAGGGACTGGTCAAATTGGTAGTAGCACCACTGTCTAGTGCATATTCATCGAAACCAATCACAGTACAGCTTACACTAGTCCGTTTACAAACTGTCTGCTTTCAGAGGTACGGCACAGAGTAAAGAGATTCATCCATGAAGGTCAAAGAGAGCACGGCTGATATTGGTCAGGCCGCTGGGTGAAAGGAATAATGTGGTCCATTGTTCTATTTATAGCATCAGTTTGACAAGATCTGATTGGTTCCAACAATTATCCTACCCCTAATATAAAATCCCATTGGCTTAACATTGGGTTACCGTATGCCACGCTGACTGGCATACAGAGTTTTATATGCCACTAGTGGCATACAGCACCGTTATCACGTAATATTACAAAATCGAGGAGATAGGGTAGGATAAAATCAAAACCTGATTCGTTTTAATCTTGGCCACCGCTTTCCACTCCTGGAGTTTTGGCTCCGGACTTCACTCGGCTTCGCCTCATGAAGTCACTTTGCCAAACTCCAGTCGTGGAATACGGTGGACAAGATTAAACCTCATCCAGTTTTACGATAATACGCACTAGACAGCCCTCGTAGTGTCCACACTTGTCCAGCACTCTCCATGCAGAGTTCCTTCTGCATGTTACTTGGCAGGAGATCTGCCTGGAGATTGATATCCAGGATTTTCTTGGTTGACTTCTGGCTTCAGTCCCTGTACCTCTCAATCTAATCCTCCCTTCCTTGCAGGGATACAGTTTTTTTCAAACAATATTTTATTGCACCTCTCAATGCTGATATATATATCCTACCCACATTTGTCTTTAACATTAAGAAATCGATCTCTATGATCCTACGAGTATTGCAGTCCGTTCTCCATGGTCTCTATCCTGTGTGTCATCCATTCTTTTAGTATGTACAGCGGTGAGACAAAGACAGAAAGCAACTCGTTTTGGTCAGGGACGTTGTTCTCCAACTCAATTAAATGCTACATGATATTCACTCGGCTTTGCCTCGTTCATATCACTCCACATCAAACTCGAGGAGAACAACAACTTTGACCTAAACTTGTTGGTTTCTTCTTTAGTCTCTGTTTGATTCCTGGACCAGTCACACTGCAACATACTTTATCTTTACTCACGGATCTTAAGCTTTATTGAATCATAAACAATCAAAGACTTGATCAAGTCTACAGCACATAGTGTATATTCAGTAAACACCGAGTCGACTCCCTCTCAAATACACAGACAGTATAAGACACCAGTTGGCGACGGTTAACCTACCGTTCACTGGCTCTCACTAAGTATTATAGGGAAACTGTATTCCTGTGGAGTAATCTCCTGGTTCCGAACCCGTTTTCGCGAGGCGTTTAAAAAGAGTTTTTAGAACGAGATTTAAACATCCGGCAAAACTGGTAAGATATCAGAGGATTATGAATATAGGTATACTGTTTCTATATTATGTTTACCTCAAAAACATATTTGTCTTATTCTAGTCGTGGCAGCCATTGTAATCCGATTTGGGCACACAACAGTCAAAGCCGCTTTAAATCTCTGACAGGAAGCCGTTTCTAGGAATGTTATAAAAGTAGGAGCAAATAGTATGTTTATTGATGATGAACGAGCATGCAATTATAAATGAATAACAATTAAATGGTTTGGGTTAGATTTAGTCAATTATTAGTTTTCTGTAACCAACCTACACCCAGTCAACTTGCTATTTCTACAACTGCCTGATTCTTTTTCAGCTCGTGAGTTTCACTCTAAGTATTTCATTTTTCTCTGAAAACTCCACTAGACACGAATGGTAGGCGATCTAAACCTGATTCTCTTCAGTGGTGGTAGTCAGCCTTCTCGCTACAGCTCTAAACTATACTAGAAGCAAATAGAATGTTCATCATTGATGAATGAGCATTCTATTCTAAATGAATGACAATTAAAAGGTTACATTTAGTCTATGGATCGTTTTCTGTAACGCACTTGCACACAGTCAATTTGCCATTTCTTCAACTGCCTGACTCTAGGATCCACACATATTAAACACCAGTAGGTCAATGAGGTATTTTGGTCTTGAGTGATTCGTCATGGTCAGCTGGGCACGCTTCTAAGTTCTGGCTATTGATACTGGCTCCCTGCTCCTTTCTCAATATCACAGTGAATAGCATGCACACAGTGAAGGAATAGTTTTCATGCAGTGTGCTGGAAGTCTATACTTGACCACTCTATCCTCTATGCAATGTATATAAGCGTGTGAGCATGCTCCAAAAACGATCTGAATATATGTATTCCGCTGGTTACATTTCCTTATAATATCACAAATACAGCAATGGCAATTTCATAATCGAGGTGCCCGTTTTTTCTGCTTCTATTTCCCGTTCGTTGACACTTTTAGTGATTTAGTTCAGTGAATGAGACTGGAATTGTTCATCGATTATTCCATTGGCTCTCGCCCTGCCACAGGCAAACACAAATGCTAGATAAGCTTTTTTTCAAAGTCAATGCAGTATGACAACCTCAGACAGGTGCAAAATGCTGTGGTTGGCAATTTATAAACGCAGGGACCTGTTTCACTAGTTTCATGACAAAAGTGTTGGACAGACATAAAAAGCGGCACCAACAGTGCAAGCAAGAACGGAGTACACAGGCGGAACCAAGCCTAACAGTGACACTACAGCGCCAGTAACAAGGCAATGTCTAATTCTTATGAAACCGGACACACCATATTTGGGTCTGTCCGTTTGGTGTCACAGACGCCATCTAGACATGTCCCGAAACTAGTGAAACAGGAGTTGCCAGTACGACCTCTTCATACAGGAAGCCTCAGGGACCTGTTTCACTCGTTTGTTGATATTTCTTTGACACCATACAGACATTGGGGTTGTCTAATTTCATGACAACACAAGTAGCTGCCCTTAGGTAAAGACAGACCCCAAACATAAGAAATAGACAAATCTACACGTCATGGACCTGTTTCACTAGTTTTGTGACAAAAGTGTTAGACACGAAAAGCGGCACCAACAGTGCAAGCAAGAACGGACAAAACGAAATCTAATGTCTAGTTCTTATGAAACGGGACACACCATCTAAACGCCATCTAGACATGTCCCGAAACTAGTGAAACAGGTCCCAGAACATCATTAAAGAAGAAACCAAAACGAGTTGCTTTCTGTATATATCTCACCCCTGTACACACCTAAAGAATGGACAACACACAGGATATAAACCATGGATAACGGACTGCAATACTTATATGGGCATGGAGAACGAGTTCCCAATGTTAAGCCTATGGACATTAATTCCAGGGGTGAGATAAAGAGCAAGGATCACACATATGGAAGTTATCTAGTTATTGCAATTCTGATTAAGTTGATTAGTTAGACAATATGTTTATCTTAGCCTGGTATGAATGTTCGAAGGCTTAACGTTAGGAACTCGTACTCAACAGCCATGCGAATACGGTAACTCATAATCAATGGGTACTAAACCGATAGATATATCCAAACTAAGATAAAAATCAGAAACATATTAGTGTTTCATTGCATCGTATTCTATGGTATTCCAGCTCCAATTTGATGTGTCATATATGCATATCACCTCAATAATACTTTAGATATAGCTTAAATAACACAGTGAGACCAAAACTGGATACACACTAATACATTGGAAGGCCTAGCTATAATATGCTTATCCTTTTCCAAGTTAAAACCAAGACAATTATCAACTATAAAGTTTAGACAACCCAGACTCGTTAGTACAATACCCTAGTCTGTTCCAGCAATTTAATCTGTCAAAAAACAACACTCCTGTAATCACACCCAGAGTTCACATTTTAGGTGTGATTGCTGTGTTTCTCTATACGCATGTGGAGCAACGGCCTAACTAACCAACGTATCGTTAGTTGAACGGCAACACCTTGTATAGCAGCAGAGAACGGAGCCATCACAGGTGAACTGGGTGTGGGTGGAAGTCTCATGAGACGAACACTGGAGAACTCGACCCGTAACGAACTCGACACGTAACGAACTCGACTTGTAAAAACGATTGTAAAAACTCAACCTGTAATGAACAGGACACATAAAAAACTTGACCCATTCTAAGAACTCGACCCGTAACACAATCGACCTCTAAAACGAATTCGACCTGTTTTAAGAACTTGACCTATAATGAATAGGACCCGTACAAAAACTCGACCTGTAATAAGAATTCGACTGGTAATGAACTTGACACTTAGAAACCCGCGCCGTAAAAACTCGACCCGTAACAAACTTGACCCATATCAAATCTCAACTCGAGTAACTCATTCCAACTGGATAAATGCTCTATTTAGTAGTAAGTATGTTATCTTGGCTTCAAATTTGGTCCTCTCTGGGGAAGAAAACTACACACTGCATGGATTTGGGCCTTGGGCTGCCATGACAACGCGTCGTGCGTTTACACTGGCGGCATTAGGAGAACGTGGTCGGCATACACGTGCACCGTCCGCTTCCGGCGTGCATGAGAATGCACACACAATGAACGGATGGTAAATGTATTCTCTAAGTGTGACAGAAATGTCTGATGTGTGGGTTTCTCTCATAATCTAAATAAATATCACCAGCTGAATTTTACATACATTTATTATCCATCGTATACAAAACCCACATTGAAAATGTAGGGGGACTCTGTAAAGCAAGACCCATTGGATAAAACCTGTCAGATACCATAACTGTGGTATACGGATTTTTATATGTTGGTTTCTCTTATAATCAAAATAAATATCATCAGATGAATTTTAGATCCATGTAGGTATTGGAAATATAAAACATACCCTGGGTGGTAAGGTAGACTGGCTTCAGTCCCTGTACCCGTCCAACTACCCCACCCCTCCTATCCTCGATACTTCCTTGATTCCTGGGAAGGTTTATTTCTATTGAATTTTGTTGAATTATTTCATGAATGTTCATAATGATAATCGAAGACTTCAGCAAGTCTTATAGTTAGGGTGACCATACCTACACATTATTAACTGGTTTCAGATACAAGCTCCGAGGACTAGACACGGAGTAATAGCTGAGCGAATTCGAGGATATTCCGTAAAGTCTAGCCCGATGGAGTTGACCTTAAACCAGTTTAATATTGTATTTATCATTCAGCATTGCAAATTAAAACCCTCAAAGAGAAGATAAAACTTCCGTGGATCTTCTCACAAATCATTTTGTAAACGAGGGATTTTTTCCTGTTTACTTCGCTCTGTGTAGGGCAGAGATTAGGAGCACCCAGTCTGGAGACTCCGAAAACTCTGCCCAGTGAATTAAACACTCCCTATAGGTTTAGTGAGGAGACTCCGTAATCTCTGCCCAGTGAATTACACTCCTATAGGTTTAGTATGGAGACTCCGTAATCTCTGCCCAGTACATTATGCTGTCCCTATAGGTTTAGTATGGACACTCCATAATCTCCACCCAGTGAATTAAACACTCCCTATAGGTTTAGTGAGGAGACTCCGTAATCTCTGCCCAGTGAATTACACTCCTATAGGTTTAGTATGGAGACTCCGTAATCTCTGCCCAGTACATTATGCTGTCCCTATAGGTTTAGTATGGACACTCCATAATCTCCACCCAGTGAATTAAACACTCCCTATAGGTTTAGTGAGGAGACTCCGTAATCTCTGCCCAGTGAATTACACTCCTATAGGTTTAGTATGGAGACTCCGTAATCTCTGCCCAGTACATTATGCTGTCCCTATAGGTTTAGTATGGACACTCCATAATCTCCACCCAGTGAATTACACACTCCCTATAGGTTTAGTATGGAGACTCCGTAATCTCTGCCCAGTGAATTACACTCCTATAGGTTTAGTGTGGAGACTCCATAATCTCTGCCCAGTGAATTATGCTGTCCTTATAGGTTTATTATGGAGACTCCGTAATCTCTGCCCAGTGAATTACACACTCCCTATAGGTTTAGTATGGAGACTCTGTAATCTCCGCCTGGTGAATTACATAGTCCCAGTTGAGGTTGACGTCGTAATACACCAGCGCTTATGGTTTACGGCCGCCTGTCCACAAAACCATCGTTTACTGTCTTTGTACTGTCCATTTGCGATTTGACATCTCAATACACAGTACTCTTTAGGAGATCATTCAAACATTTCTCAGAACAAAACATTTAGCTGTAGTAGATTATAAATACACCTTGTTAGTTTGTGCGTAATCCATGCAGTGTTTAGTTCTTTTCACTCCAGTATTGCGCCAAAGAATATAACAAAAGTCTGAGGTTGTCGAACGCATAATGGAAAGTCAAACGTCAATAGCAATCAATATAACCCTTCATAGTGGTTATTTGTATCTAGAAATATCTGACAATTCACATCTTCTTTTAGTCTAAAATCATCAAACCCATGATATTTCAACGGAACAATACTCATGTTGTTAGAACATTAATGTTAAACAACATCGAGATTTTAGAAAGGAAAAAATGCCACAAGGGAGGAATAATGTATCAGTGCAATGTTTTGTTTCCATAGAAACGTGTGTTATTCAGAATTGTTTTTCTTCTTTTGCTTTTTTCTGATTTAATTACGCTATGCACGATTTCACTATATTTCATCATAAGGTTGATTTTTTAAGGGCGCCACCATACTCAGAAGTGGAGCTGTGCCAATGCTATGCATAACTAGTCCTTATGCAGTAGAAAGCCTCAGAATACTTGATTATTGGGTTTTCGATACAATGATAACTTATGCAAATTGGTATTAAAAAAAGAAGAAATACACAATATTGACTGGTTTCAGATACAAGCGGAATATGAGTTCTCAATGTTAAGTCTGTTAAAAAATACCAGGGGTGGGATAAATATATATTGACTTGTTTCAGGTACAAGCAGCTATATACTCCGAGGAGTTGACGCGTAGTAATATCGGAGCGTATGCGATGATATTGCGCAGTCAACTCCGAGGAGCATGCAACCGCTTTTATATGAAACCAGTCTATGTTGTATGTATTATCCATCCTTTCTGGACAAGTGGCATGTCGATATCAGTTCATTTTAGTTATGCACTATTTTGCTGTACGCACTATTTTTCCGTATGTGCTACCCAGAGCATACAACATATCCGTATGCACCGGGTATTTCTATACAAACTCCCTATGTGTTTTCTATGGAAACTTTGTATTAGGTGGATATGTCAGTATGCTCCCGGTATGGTGATACAAACTCCCTATGTGTTTTCTATGGACACTTTGTATAAGATTGATATACCTGTATGCTCCGGATATGGTGATTCACACTCCCTATGTGTTTTCCATGGACACTTTGTATTAGGTGGATATATCTGTATGCCCTGGATATGGTGATACACACCCCCTATGTGTTTTCCATGGACACTTTGTATTAGGTGGATATATCTGTATACTCTGGATATGGTGATACACACTCCCTATGTGTTTTCTATGGACACTTTGTACTCGGTGGATAATGAAAAGATTTCATCTGCAAACAGCTGCAATGCACCTCTTTAAAACCATGTATGTATATATTCCCATGCAATATAAAATATAACTATTGGTAGATTATTTCATCCTATAGATATGGTATTATAATTACATGTAGATATTAAATATAGAATATAGTGATTTTTATAGCTTTACTACCAGAACCTTTATTATCATTTTTTTTATTTACAATAAATTGGCCTCTGCATGGAAGATATTCTGACCAAGTTTTCTTAATACAAGCAACGTTTCTTTGAGGGTATAAGAACGCTTCAAGCTACCAAAAGAAATGCAGATATGTACAAAAATATAGTAAATGTAGTAATGAGAACAATGGGAATAGTGAGCAACTGCACAGATATGATATTTATAAAGAACGTCCTGACCATGCTGTATAAGCTACAAAACGAGATGATGATTTACGGTTTGTAGGGATCGAGGCGTTTACGTCGAGTTCTGTACAAAATTATCATCGAGTTTTGTCTCTTGTAAATAAGGCTTGAGTTTGTAGCTTGTACAAGCATGGTAGGTCGTTCTTTATTTACTATATACCCGAAATTAAGAAAATCATTAATTTCCATTGGATTAACAACTATTTCTTTTTAAAAAAAGTCTACGGAAGTGTTCCGCATTTTGCTATACGGAACATTGTTTTTTTTACGTTATATAGCGAAACGGTGCGTATTTACAGTATATATACAGCTTGGGTATATGGTAAACGGTGCGTATTTACAGTAAATACGGCATGGGTATATAACAATCTATTATACCTAAAACCTAGTATTTGGATACAAAATCTAGCTAATTTAAACGCGGCCATATATGGATTAGCGAAAGTCTTTCCTGCACAACCAGGAGTTAATTAGGGTATATATATATACAGCTTGGGTATATGGTAAACGGTGCGTATTTACAGTAAATACGGCATGGGTATATAACAATCTATTATACCTAAAACCTAGTATTTGGATACAAATAAATCTAGCTAATTTAAACGCGGCCATATTTGGATTTGCGAAAGTCTTTCCTGCACACACAGGAGTTAATTAGGGTATTAATGACTGAGTTGATTAATGAGTGGTACTCACACGTCACACCCCCACCCTGTCATTCACCATGCAGGAGAGGCGCTCGTGTGGTAGCCAGGCACATGGATGATGACATGCCAGAGACCAATCAATCCCAGCCTCACCAGGAGGCACGTCAGTATCACCAACCGCCGATGAGAGTGTCGTAAATCTCCGGAGGGAATGATCCCCTGTGTCCCGCCACCTGTTCGGAGTTACTCCGGAGTCCGGAGGAAAACGGAGCTATTCTGCAGATTTACAATCAATTGGGCAGTCAAAGATAAATGCTGGTAGTTGGGTGATTTCTAAGATATATCGATTTTTGCTAATAACTCTGGATAATATAAGTTTTGTATATCAGCAAAAAGAAAATACAAAAAAGGCACGGCACCTTGCTAATTTCTATGGGAAGGCCATCTGAAGAAGGTAAGTGCTTAGCTATTGGTGCCTATGGGAAACTGCAATATTTTGACTTTATGGCTAGATGACACTGATATTCTATTTCTATCTTCAAATAATTCTGGATTATAATAGTTGGGAACATATACAAATGAGAAATGTTAAAGAAATACTATGTCACCATGCTAACTTCTATTGGAAGGCCATCTGAAGAAGGTAAGTGCTTATCTATTGGTGTCTATGGGAAACTGCTTTGTTTTCATGAAACCAGATGGCAGCACCAGTGTTAAATTTAGAAGACACAGGGGGCACTGCGATGCATACCCGCATTTGTCTTTAACATTAAGAACTCGTTCTCCATGCCCCTACGAGTATTACAGTCCGTTCTCCATGCTCTATATCCTGTGTGTCATCCATTCTTTTAGTGTACACAACTTACAGGGTTGAGATAAATACAGAAAGGAACTCGCTTTGGTCAAAGAAGTCATTCACCAACTCTTGAATGCTACATGATATTCACTAGGCTTCACACCACTCATAAGATCTCGCACTCCCTAAATGGTATTCTGTATTCCAGTCCAAATAAAGCCACTCGGGTGCCAGGTACACAGTATTCCCGCTAAGTGGCATCATTGACATTATAGGAATCTTTGGGTTGCATTGATGTACGTCTTTAGCACGGGAGGCAGGCCATTGGATTCTCGAGGCTCTAAGTCTAGTTCATTAAGAATTCTTCTCCCATCGAGAGTAGTGAGAACCTTGTACAGAATACCACTTAGAGAATGTGAGAGGGGTGCAGGCTTTTCATTCATGTCACTCCGCATCAAACTCGTGGATAGTATCTTTGACCCAAACTTGTTGGTTTCGTCTTTGAGTTTAGCCATAAGTGGAAGGCATGTCTAACTAAGGTAGTACTGCTGGTTCATTGGACCTCCTGATACGTTTTAATTATGGATAGTACCACGTTGGTTGCGCACTAGTTGTACTCACAGATATACACATATACCTCTTCCCCCTACTTGAGAGCAGTATTGATTTGCTCACTGTTCTGCTCACTTAAAGGTACACACGCCCACTCCCCAGGGACCAGGGAGATGCTTTCCCTTTCTTCACCGATATTGATCGCTCACAGCAGGGTGAGGGGTGAATGGGTCGGAGCGGGAACCTAGATCAATGATCATACACCACATTCACATCGTGTTCTTAACCCGAGTTTCAAATCCCTAAGGGTCTTTAACCCTTTAGCTACGCTGTGATGCCTGGAGGCATTCCCGGGTATAGTACGCTGTGATGCCTGGAGGCATTTCCGGGTATAGTACGTTGTGATGCCTGAAGGCATTCCTTGGCATAGTACGCTGTGATGCCTGGAGGCATTCTCGGGTATAGTATGCTATGATGCCTGGAGGCATTCTCGGGTATAGTATGCTATGATGCCTGGAGGAATTCCCTGCTCTAGTACGATATGATGCCTTGAAGCATCATTTCCGAAATTTGAGTAATTGTTATTATTCAATGAAATAACACACAGTATTCCCGCTAGGTGGCATCATTGAGATTATAGGAATCTTTGGGTTGCATTGATGTACGTCTTAAGCGGGGAGGCAGGATTCTCAAGGCTCTAAGCCTAGTTCGTTAAGAATTATTCTCCCATAGAACGTAATGAGAGCATAGAATAGCAACTAGAGAGTGTGAGACCCTATGAGAGGGGTGTCATAGTTAGGCCGTCGCTCAGATAAACACGGCCGAGTCTGGCCTCTTGCGTATAGAGACACACAGCAATCACACCTAGAGTGTGAACGGTGGGTGTGATTGCAGGAGTCTTTTTTTTTTACAGATTAGACTGCTGGAACAAACTTGGACATTGTATTAATGAGTATGTTTTGGTTTTGATTTGAAAAAAGATAAGCTTATGATAGATAGACCTGCCAATGTATTATTATCTCCAGTTTCAGAGTTAATATCTAACTTTAGATATACCTTAGAGTGTATATTTAAAGTATTATTGAGGTGATATGCATGTCTGACACACCAATTGGGAGCTGGAAAACCATAGAAAACGATGAAATTTTTCACCTTCTCTGGAAATAATATCCACGAGTATTATAAACGTACTAACCTGAAACACTCAGTCATTCAATGCTAAACAATACGTTGCCAGGTGTTTGTTTGGCTGCAGGCATTGCGTAACCATGCAGAGAGTTTGTGAACTAAGCCTATGGAAAAAGGTCTATTGAACGAGCACCAACATCAACTTTTGTTTTGTGAAATTAATATGTTGAATACTCTCTGCCTTATATTTCTTTGATGTAGAACTTTTGCAAGGTATAATTTAAAACACTGGTAAACTAATGAGTCAGCACCTGTTCTACCTCTCATGTACCTTTCATGTATTACAAAAAAAGGATACTTTCCCACCCCCAAAAAATAAGCAGTTCCTTAATTATGCACCATTTATCATACACTAGACATTATGGTGAATGTACCTGGAATCATGTTACCATGCCGCTGTGTTGTGACAAACATAACTGTGTTTTTGTATCTCGCTGTTACAACCTCCATTGAATTCATGTAAACATTTAAAAAAAAGTCAATGAAGGCTGCAAAACACTAGGAGCAAATGGTATGTTAATGATTGATGAAAGAGCGTGCAATTATAAATGAATAACAATTGAAAGATTTGAGTCACATTCAGTATATGGGTCATTTTCTGTAACCCACTTGCAACCAGTCAACTTGGCATTTCTTCAACTGCCTGTGTCTAGGATCCAAATATATCAAGCATCAATAGGTCAATCAGGTATTTCAGACTTGAGTAATTGGTCATGGTCCGTAGGTCACGTTCCTAAGAGCCTGAGACACTGGCACCCTGCTCCTTTGCCAGTATCACAGTGAGTAGCACACATATAGTGAAGGGATAGCATTTTAGCAGTATGCTGGAAGCCTATATGTGGCCATTCTAACGTTCAGGCAATGTATAGAGCGCATGCAAGTACGCTCAAAAAAAAAATCCTGTATAGATAAAAGATATGTCTCTTATAATGAATACTGAAGGGAGTAGTTTCTATGAATGGGCAGACGTGTTTACTGTGAGTATCCCACATGTAAAGCTTGCCTCTCATTCTGAAAGATAATCTCCCAAATCGTACTTCTCATCCGAGAAATCATTATGGCTTGTTATATAATCTGGCACCGCTTAGAGTCTGTCCACGTGCCAAAACTACAGCTCATACAAAATGCAAAATGCTGAATAATTCCCAAGCATAACAGCAACAAGGTAGCATTTTACTGTGTCACTTCCATGGGGAGGTGACACAGTGCAGTGTTTGCGTATCAGGAAGTCTGCAAGGTATCAGTGCCATCATACCTTGATAAATCATGTTATTTCTGATACTTTGATGTTCAAACTATGAGTAGATAATCCAATTAGCATTAGGACGGATTACCAGGTATATATACCATCTAACGTTACTGTTTGATAATTGTGCAAAAGAATATCGAGGTGAATGCAAGTTCTGCAAAATAAGTGTTTACGTTTGTGTTTGAAATCTGGGAACTCTAACTCGTGTGACTTCTTAACTGTACTAACATGAAACCTCTCAGCAGCAGTACATGAAACGGTATATCTATTATATGTATACATTTTCTGTTGTCTATGGGTCCACTGAAATGTGAAACTGTACTCTTTAACTTTGGGTCGGCAGGACCTGAAAACCAGCCCTCTGTATGGGCTGAAGTCTAATGCCGCTTTATTGAGATAGAACTGGACACTGCAGAAATAATCTTGTAAAAAATGGATCACAATAAAGACATTTTTGAGAAAAAAAACCCATAAAACGTAGTTATCGCTTTCTCTCCCTGGCTTGATAATCTATCAGTTGCCGACCAGGTGTATATATGACTGAATATCACATCCATTGGTTTGATAATCTACTAGTTAACAACCAGGTATATGTACCTGTATTTATATAGAACGACCTGACCATGCTGTACATTCTACTAAACGAGATAGGAATTGTTGTTTTTACAGAACTCGGCCTCGGGCCTCGTTCTGTAAAAACATCAATTCCCATTGAGTTTTGTAGCATGTACAGCCATGGTAGGTCGTTATATATTTATCATATACCCAAAATCAATAAAATCTTACCGTATATTTGCATAGAAGACATGTCTACGTGAAAGCCCACACAATGTTGATGTTTCAACATGTTCAGTATAACAGTGCACTGAACAAGATTCAGTTTACAATTTATAATACACAGGGAGCAGCAGTACGTAATTATCAAATATACTGCATGGGTTTATAATAAATCGATCTATTGGCTTGATAATCTAACAGTTGAAGACCAGGGATATGAGCATATATGACTCAATATCACATCTATTGGCTTGGTGATCTACCTTTACCTGTTTAGTCGGAATATAAATTCGTGTATCACATGCCTTGACAAGATAATCTACAATGAACAGGTGGTTCTCAGATTATAATATTCTGAGTCACAAATCTTGAATAGATCATCTTCAGATCGTTGGTTACCAGGAATATAGATTATTTATGTATCTCAGAAGACCGATATAAAGAGTTTATATCAAAAGTCATGCATGAGCGGCTTTGAAGAGATCCAAGTGACCATCCTTTTTCTCAGAATCCTCTCTGGCATGGAATATAAGATTGGGATCTTGACTGAAGACTTTACAATAAAAAAAGAACTCAACATGGAGGCAGTGTCAAGTACACATGGGAGTTTGTCGTCGGTGGCTCGTGCAATCCCACACCACAGACATTACCTGAGAACACCTGGAGTAAAAGAAAAGTCAGGTGAGACTGCGGTGAGCCGTAACGTCCTTACACCCATCCCCTCCCCGTGAGCCACGCTCCAACCTCCCGCTCCATCCCAGCCACCCACTGAAGCGGATCAGCCACACAGGTAAACAAACACTCCCGCCAGAGTCCCGCTGTATAGGGAACATTGATATTGTGTCGTTGAAGTGGCCATCTTGTACCCTGACGCTAAATAAAGAGGGCTGTCTAGTGTGTATTCGCTGAAACCAATCAGATCTGTCAAAGTGATGCTATGAATAGAACAATGAACTACGTTATTCCTTTCAGCACCCAGCTAGGAAATCCAGGTCGTCAATATCAGCCGTGCTCTCTTTGACCATTTGACCATTTGACAATTACTGTTATCCCTTGTTATAATCTATAGCATTGAGATACGGATACAATTCATCCATGGCAAACCCCCCAAAAATAATTTGGGATAAAATCCATTGATAATTGATCTTGCCACCTCATGTTTTGGATGGTAAAGAGTGGGGCAAGATGGCTGCTTCCATAGCACAATAGCTATGTGCCCAATACAGCAACACCGAAGCATGACGGCTGCATAAGAATTGGCCGAGGGACCCCCCCCCCCCCCCCCGCCCACGCCCACCCCTTCTCCAGGGTCCGGTAGCCTCTCCTCCACTCACCTGTCTGTTCCTCCTACGTGCTCCATCCCATCCCCGTCACGTACATGCTCCTCCAGCCGGCCCCACCTCCTCCTCCAGTGGCTGCAGTGACCGCATCGCTGTGCTAGATCCTCCAGGGGAAGCCGTGGAGGTGGCACTCCACACACTCTAAAGTCACGCCCCTCCTACCTTACACATCCATGGGAGGATCCCGGACTCTCTCCTTCTCTCTCAGTCAGTGATGATACCTGCTTCTCTCCCACCAATCCAGCGCTTTCCCTCTCTCCTCCTCCACATCCACCTCCACTACCTCCAGCAACCTACAGGAGTCCCACCTCGCTCATTGCCGCGGTTCTCACGAGATGGCGCTGTTCCAGGCGGGTGGGAGGGGTGGCGGGGTGGTGGGGTGGGTGGGGGGTGTCCTAGAGGGGGGTGTAGTGGTAGGGGTAGGGGTGGATACCATGTGGTGTACGAGGGTATCGTGGGTTGGGGTGAGGCTGGGGAGAGAAGGTGTTGCTTTGGGTATGAAAAGTCATTGTGTTAGCTGGTCATCAGGAGGTGATAATGATTGAGTTGGAGGAGGTTGGGATGCGTTAGACTTGCTCAGGTCTTTAATTATGAACATTCATTAAGTTATTTAAAAAAAAAGTAATTAGGCTAGTTATAGTCTTTAATTATGAAAATTCTTTAAATTATTCAAAAAATGCAATTAGATAAATTTCCCCTGACTGGGACAGGAATCAAAGACTTGTCCGATAGGAACAAAACCTCCTGTAAAGTATAACCACAGCCACTCCATGTAACCCTACACCTCCTCCTACCCCCCTACCCTCTCCCAATTCCCTAGGTGTTATCAGAGCAATAAAACGCGGCTTCTCCTAACTGTATTAGTCAAGAGGGTTACTGGAGAACTTGACTCGAAACGAACTCGACCCGTAGTTGTCAGCACACCCGTTCTGGAGAAATCGATTGAAGAATTCGACCCGTTCAAGATACTTATGAATAAGACATTTCCATATACAAGTTAAGGTCTGATTAGTTAGCTTTTAGACAACTAAACCAGCGAATATTGAAAATAAGTCCAGCTAGGTTTAGGGTTAGGGTTAGGGTTTGGGATGGGGATAGGGATAGGGTTAGGGCTAGGGCTAGGGCTATGGTTAGGGTTAGGGTTAGGATTAGGGATAGGGTTAGGTTTTTTTTGGGTTTTGTTAGATTTTATTGACCATTCTCCTAACGGAGTTCTTCCAGGCAATTTCAGGTACAGCTCACTCAATCGGATACATAAGCAACTCATTTGCAATGGATGTTAGTAGGTAGGGTGTTAGGTGATTAAAGGGGGACTTTGATGATTCAATGAGGCTTGCAGAACTTAAGAAATCAGTTACACAATACTAGGCACTAGATCATTTGTTTGAAACTATCAATGTTTTTTAGGGTTGGGGATAGGGTTAGGGATACGGTTAAGGGTAGGGTGTCCTGTCTTTATTTTTCTTCCCCAGAGAAGACCAAACTTGAGGTCAAGATAACATACTTACTCCTAAATATAGTATTTATACACAGTTGACATACTTGAGAGGGGAAGATTTAAAACGGGTCGAGTTCGTTAGATGTTGAATTCGTAAAACGGGTCGAGTTTGTTATGCGTCGAGTATTTTACAGGTCAAATTGGTTACGGGTCCAGTATTTATCAAGGAGAGGAGGGGTGGGTAGGTGGAGGGATAAAGGGACTGAAGCCTGTATCACTATGCATACTATGGCTACCCTCCTCGCTGTGATACAGGGACTAGTACAATCGGTAAGGATGTTGAATTTCTGGCGCTGTATTCCCAACACTCTCCATACAGATATCCTGGCTACTGGTCAGGATATCTGCTTGGAGATTGATACCCTATCACTTTGATCTCAATCAAAAACTGGAGGAAAGGAGGGGAGGAGTACGAGGATGTGTAGGGTTACTATAGAGGAAACCTATGAAAGTTTAGGGTCTGAGCTCGTATCCCATCGAGTTTGAATCACGTAGTAATTCACAAGGCGAAGCCGCGTGAATTGCTATGTGATTCAAATGAGATGGGATCGAGCTCTGACCCTAAACTTGAATGGGTTTCTGAATTTATCTCACCCTTAATATTGACTAATGGGCTAACATTTGTGACATTAACCCCCATTGGATATATGTCCTAAATATCTAATGGGTGTTAGATACGAGTTTCCAATGTTAAGTGTATGGAGAAAAAAATATCTGGGGTGAGATAAAGGGAGCGACTGGGGGGACATAAACAGGCGATTCTGTTCATAGTGGACAAGTCTTTGATTCATGGGCCATTCAGAGAAGGATACATACTATAATGACCTTTATTCTGATTGTTTTATTATAAAAATAAATTGCCTCATGAGTTTGTCCGTATTTTCATCAGAAATTAATTTTTTTTTAATTTCTTTATTATGATTGGGTTAAATCATTTAATGAACGCTCATAATCAAAGACTTGAGCAAGTCTAGGGTGGGGTAGGTGGAGTGATACAGGGACTGAAGTCTGTATCACGGTGAGGAGGGGTGGGGTAGGTGGAGTGATACTATATAGAACTGCATCAAGAATCGTATAAATACACAATACTCCACGAGTTTGGATGTGCTGCAATCGTCATCGAGGCGAAGCAAAGTGACGATTATGGGACATCCAAACAAGTGGAGTATTGTCTATTTTACGATTCGAGTGCGGTTCTGGATTTATCTCACCCCTTTCTATGACATTAAATAGCATCACAATATCAGAATAATCAGATTATACTTAGCAAATTCATATGACGTCATCTCACATTCACTACGCCACGGCCGTGGCATAGTATTGTCATTTTACGGGGGTGATCGTTGAGTATTTTTTTTCTAATGTTATTCCTATGGCCAAACTTGTACCAGGGGTGAGATACTGGGACTAGTGCCAGTCTAGGGATGCGTGTGTGGCTGTTATACGGGGAGGCGTGCGCGTGTGTGTGTGGTAGTGTGTGTGGGGGACGGGTCCCGCACGGGCATGGCGCGTGCAGGGAGCGAGCGTCGCGTCCACGAGCCGGGAGCGGCCAGGTGTGACCAGGTGTGTTCTCAGGTGATACAGGCAAGGAGCGGGCCCCGAGGGGTGTGTCAGTGTCTGTGTGTGTGTGTCTCCAGGGCTTCAAACTCCCCTCAGGGGGTGCTAAAACCGTGCTAGAGAGTGTAGGTCAGTGGTGCAAACCTCGGGCAGTCTATCATATTCAATATATGTAATTATTATCCATCTAATACAAAGTGTCAAGGTATCTGTATGTGTACTTTATGTGCTATGATTGAATTGCCCTATTATTTCTGGGCACTATGTTGTCAATTCGCTGTTTAAAGTTTTCTATCCATAATATGTGTCAACTTTTCAGGTAATATTTGTATGACCTGGATAATCATTTTTGAACCCTTGTGTCATAGTCCGAATATGTTATCCTATAATGGAAGACCACCTACTTTAAGGTGAATTATATGTGAATAGAAAAAACCCAAAAAACACATAGGGAGTGTGTATAACCGGAGCATACAGATATATCTACCTAATACAAGTGTCTATAGAAAATACATAAGAAGTGTGTATCACCATACCCGGAGCATACAGATATATCCATCTAAAAACAAAGTGTCCATAGAAAACACAGAGGGAGTGTTTATCACCATACACGGAGCATACAGATATATCCATCTAATACAAAGTGTCCATAAAAAACACATAGGTAGTGTGTATGGAGCATACGGGTATGTTGTATAGCGGTTGTATAACCCTCAGAGTTTACTCTGGCAATATCCTCGCATGTGCTCAGATATTACCATGCAGCAACTCCTCGGAGCATACAGCCGCTTCTATCTGAAACCAGTGAATATCTACATATATATTTATCTAACCCCTGGTATTTTTTCTCCATAGTCTTAACATTGGGAACTCATATCCAACGCCCATGAGATACTTAGGAAAAATATCCAATGGGGGTTATGTCACAAAGGTTAGCCCTTAGTCAATGTGAAGGGTGAGATAAATTCAGAAACCTATTCAAGTTTTAGGTCAGAGCTCGAGCTAATCTCGTTTGAATCGCTACGTAATTCACGCAGCTTCGCCATGTGAATTACTACACGATTAATCTCGATGGGATACGAGCTCTGACCCTGAACTTTCATAGGTTTCCTCTGTAGTAATATATATATATATTCCTATATAGGATCTACTCAACACGCTACACACCTATAATCCGTGTTCAGTATCTGGGACATATCAGTGCAGTTATAAGCAGATTCCCAAGGGATGGCAATTTGACCTAGATTCCGGACATCCAGCCTTGACCAGGAACCCGCAAGTCCGTGGGTTGATTTTGCGTGCCTGCGGAAATTTTGTGGTTTTAGTTTTTTGTTGTTCCGTTGGGGTTGACGAGAAACTCCATAGTTGGATAACAAATTTGCAGAGACTTTACTCAACTCTTATAATGCATGCCATATAAAGAAATTTTTATTGAAACTCAAATTAACTGAATATTTTGAGTTTGTTACACTTACTCCATTATCTATATGATGCATAAACAAATCAGATGTACAGTTTTGGAAAGAGTTACAACATGCTTTGTTTTTATTACGTCTTTCTCATTCTCTCTCTCAAACGCATTGTTAACAATTCCTTTTACAATGGTAGTCTCAGGGTTAATCTAGCTGGGCAACATGCTGCGTAACATATCAATGAGTGATGGAATAACTCCAAATGGTTTAAACAAGATTCGAGAAAATGAATGAATGCAATGATCACCCACGTTAAGCTTCAATACTATGCCAGGCTCCGAGAAGACGTCATGATCGTCTGGCCAATCAGCGGCCAGTATTTGAGAAAGTAGACATCAACATGTAGATGTGTAAGTCTCCAAGAAATTTGAATTATTCTCATATTGTCAAGCTATTCAATGTCCATGAATAGGGTTATCCAAATCCAGAACCTTACTCAAATTATAAAATGAACAAAACTCCACTCATTTCGATGTGCTGTGATCTTCACTCCACTTCACCTTGATGACAATGACTATGCTGCCAAACTCATGGAGTATTGTTTATCGATATTATTCTCGATCCAGTTCTAAGAAAGAAATTGGTGAGTGTTTGGTCTGTGTCCCCCTTATGCCTCGAGTTTGGAGCGCGCAGTAATATTAACTAGGCAAGTGAATATTCCAAAGCGCTTCAAACGAGATCGCTTGAGGGGGGCGCAGACCAAACGCGAATATGTTTCTGATTTTATCTCAGCTTGGATATATCAATTCATCACCCGTTGAGTATGACTTACCGTACTCACATGCCTGTTGAGAACGGGCTCCTAATGTTAATCCTATGGACATTTATATCAGGCTAAGATAATATATAATTCTTAGACTTGCTCAAGTCTTTGATTATGAACATTCATGATTAAACTAAACTAAGATTAACTTTGTTGCAGTGTGACTGGCCCAGGAGCCTGTATCGAGGAGAGGAGGGGTAGGGTAGGTGAAGGGATACAGGGACTGGGGCCAGTCTATATAATTCCAGTGAGGTATTGTAACTCTTAGCTGTGAGAGATGCTGGTAGGGTATGGCTGGTAGTAGAGCCCTGCCTGTCGGTCTAAATATAACCCACTAGATTGCAGTGGTAACTACCGAACAAGGGTCTCGTGAAAGTAGCAGCCTCACCCGTCTGTCACCCTCTGACATTCTCTCCACCACCCCTTTAACAACCATAAAGCATACCTGGCCTAGTTACATTTACCTATTTGAATGTCTGAATACTTCCCATTTGTATTTCCAGGTATCCCTGAATAAATGTGTCCAAATTTACAAAGTTTTAACTCAAGTAAGTTCCTTTTATTTCATATTGTTATCGCTGGGTGAAGTCTGGTCTTGGTTAGGAATTAATTGTGTGATAATATTTTATTTTATATTTATGATTTGATTTTAAAATAGATGCGTAATAATGGTAAGGGCAATTTAAGGAACTACGTGAACGTTACGTACGTAGCCACGACGAATTCAGAAGAGCGTTTTTACTCCGGCATAATATTCTAATTTCAGACACCATTGAGCATGCTTTAATCCTCATAAATGGATGCAAGCAAATGCTTTCTTCACAATAAGGTGAGTGCTCCTCTTAGGGGAATACCCTTCTACCTCAAGCGACCTCGCCCTAACCCTCGCCCTCACCCCTCCTTGCACCCTACTCCCTACCCCCACCCCCACCCCTACACATACACACATACACCTTCAGGTTGGAACCATTCGTGCCCACCTTTACTTTCCACACACGAGCTGAAAATTAGGTCATATAAGATCTTGTGATCCATTCAATTATTGACAGTTGTTTATTATTCAGCAACGGAAAACAGTTGGCATGGAAACAGCATCAACATTGGAGCCTGAATCAATGAACCGTGTCGGCGCCAGCACTGCATACGCATGCGCATTGTAAGCAGTACCGTGTCTGCTTAAGCCGCGTGGTAATATTTGAATTTATTCTTTTTTCCTTTTAGTCTACTAGCTTCAGGGTTGAAATTGGTGCCTTTCCCTGTCTATTACTATTTTTTGTAAGGGCCTGAGGGTTCAGACTTGGTTGTTGGTTATTTAGGTACAGTAAATCCCTCTGTTAAATACGTTATTGGCTATTTTGGTACAATAAATGCCTCTGTTAAATACATCATTGGTTAATTTGATAAAATAAATCCCTCTTTCAAATACGTTATTGTTTTTTTAGGTACCATAAATCCCTCTTTTAAATACGTTATTGGTTACCGTAAATCCCTCTGTTAAAATATGGTATTGGTTATTTAGGTACAGTAAATCCCTCTGTTAAATACATTATTGGTTATTTAGGTACAGTAAATCTCTTTGTTAGATATGTTATTGGTTAATTAGGTACAATAAATCCCTCTGTTAAATATGTTATTGGCTATTTAGGTACCATAAATCCCTCTTTTAAATACGTTATTGGTTACCGTAAATCCCTCTATCAAAATATGTTATTGGTTATTTAGGTACAGTAAATTCCTCTGTTAAATACATTATTGATTATTTAGGTACAGTAAATCTCTCTGTTAGATATGTTATTGGTTAATTAGGTACAGTAAATCCCTCTGTTAAATACGTTATTGGATATTCAGGTACAGTAAATCCCTCTGTTAAATACATTATTGGATATTCAGGTACAGTAAATCCCTCTGTGGGATACGTGATGGTTATTTTGGTACAGTAAATCCCTCTGTTAAATACCTTATTGGTTATTTAGGTACTGCAAATCCCTCTGTAAAAATAGTTATTGCTTATTTAGGTAAATACGTCTGTTAAATACGTCCTTACAGCTCAAACACAGTGTAAATAATCTTTTTTCTTGTTTGTTGCCATGCAGTTAACTGACACTAGTGTTGGCTACATACAAACTATTGATTGGTTTTAGATATAATCGACCGTATGCTTGAGGAGTTAGCACATGGTAATACCTGAGAGCATGCGATGAAATTGTGTAGAGCAGGGACCTGTTTCACTATCCTTGTGACATGTCTGTGACACCATATAGACATTGGGGTTGTCTAGTTTCGTGACAACACAAGTAGCTGCCCGTAGGAAAAGACAGACCCAAAACATAAGAATTAGACAAATCTACACATCATGGACCTGTTTCACTAGTTTTGTGACAAAAGTGTTAGACAGACATGAAAAGCGGTACCAACAGTGCAAGTAAGAACGAACAAAACGAAGTCTAATGTCTAGTTCTTATGAAACCGGACACACCATCTAGACGCCATCTAGACATGTCACGAAACTAGTGAAACAGGTCCCTGCATGTGACCCCTTTTACTATATACCCATGCCGTATATACTGCAAATACGCACCGTTTCGCCATATAACGTAAAAATACTGTACGGACCACTGGTCCGTACACTAAAATACGGACCACCTTGCCATACACGTTTATTACGATATTGGTTGCTAAGCCAAATAAAAATTTATTTTTTTCAATTTCAGGTATATAGTAAATATAGAACGACCTACCATGCTTGTACAAGCCACAAAACTCGATAATAATTCATGGCTTGTACAGAACTCGGCGTAAACGCCTCGTTCCCTACGAACCGTGAATTATCATCTCGTTTTGTAGCTTGTACAGCATGGTCAGGATGTTCTATATAATTATCAGAAACCAGTCTATACTGTATTAATTATCCTACTTCACCAGATAGATGGCATTCTGATATATCAGTTTATTTTAGGTATGGACTATTTTTCAATACGCACTATTTATTGGTATGTACTGGTGTTTTCTATGGACACTTTGTATGAGGTGGATACATCGTTGCATATGGGAGCCAAGATTGAAACTCATCCAGTTTTACGATCATATAAGGCATGGACGTATGGTAAAATATAGACTGGTTTCAATTAAAAGCTGGCGAACACTCCTTGGAGTTGCCTCTATGCAATATCCTCGCATGCGCTCAGATATCACTATACGTCAGCTCCTCGGAGCATACCAGAGGTCAAATTCATGGTAGTGTTATGTTTATTACTCACCTTTTTTTTGTTTTAAAGGCTTTATTGCATTCGATTACATTAGAATCGCTCTTCCGGCAACAGCAGATGACAAAGTATGGTTGAACAGTGAATATGGATATATACTATGAAATCGCTCTTTCGAGCGTATTATCTTCCATAGTTGGCCATCAGGTGTCTTCGAAATAACGTCAAACTCATATTATTCATTACCGTTACTTATATTTATGTTTTGTAAAATTTAATCCCCATGGTGTGAGATGCGTTCCCCTGGGGGTGTGCTCTTGCATTCGGAAAAAAATTCTTTGTGTGGGGGAGCACCAATCACAGGATTGAGATTAGGTCAAGTGACCAGAACGACCTATAGAGACCATATTGACTAATCAATTAACATAATTTCCTCATTCCAATGCCAGGGATCACAGAGGATCTAGTCACATATCAGCAGTCGCTAAGCCGATCGAACGTCTACACATGTTACTTATATTTATAGTTGGTATGGCCATCAGACTTTCTAAGTATAGACCACTTAGTGGATTATAGATCATCATATTGTTACTTAACATATTTACAGTGTACCATATCTTAAGCGTTAGTCGATCGGTCAGAGTAATACTTGATATTCCAGAGCACACAACATATACTCCATTTTCATCTTTCCATTGGATATTATAATTTAGCAATAGCTTCCAAAACTCCCTTTTTGAATACTGATTTTGAACAATTGTAATGTAGAATGGTCATGGTCAGGTACACGCACCATCTCCCGGGCGGGTGGGCAGTCAACTAAGAGGGTCATATACATTTCACTGTGCGAAACTAACCACTTTATTGAGCGCGGGAAATCGCGCTCATATACGTCATCTAGAGTTTATAGAGCTCACACAGGGTTTCAGCTTACTGCAGAGAATCTAACACTTCACTATCAATGTCCCACTATAAAGGCCTGGTTAAATGAGCAGGGGTCCAGTATCAAGCCTAACCATACCCCCTGCCCCACTACTGACTTGGTTCCTTTTAATAGAACTTTCATGGCTGAGTGACCTTGTTATTGTGTGTGCGCTGCAGTCTAGGAAATCAACAGAAATCACATATTTTCAATGTATAAAATACTCAAGATTAATACCAGGATTCTATAAATGGTTCAAGATCACAGAGAAATGACAATTATGGTATTTTGAGTGTGATAAGTATACAAACTAGGAGCAAATAGTATGCTCATCATTGATGAATGAGCATTCAATTATAAATGAATAACAATTGAAAGGTTTACAGTCAGTGTCTGCCTGTGTCTACGATTCAAATATATCAAGCAACAGTAGGTCAATCAACAACCACAAGCAACTAACAACCAAAAGGCTGGTCCGCTTAAATATTGTATAGCATGAAAAGTATAGATTAAGAAATAATATATGGGTATATACAAATTAAGCTAAAGGGAGTTACTACTATCATCACTCTCTCTACAATATAATGGAAATCATGTGAGCCTGATTACTACCAATAGGTAAACCATCTCTATCGCCAAATTAGTTAACTAATTATATTGCATAGTCCGTATATGTATATATATAGGTCTATACTGTTGCATTTGTTACGCCAGGCCATGTCTCTATTAAGCTTCCTCAACCATATTGTATCGATACATAACACAACATGACTTTAACCCTGGTTTGTATTGTATGTGCAATGTTTTGTATATTACCGATTGAACCGTTGATCCACCTATATACTGACTCATAAATTCATCCCATCTCATCCAACTAGCAGTCTCTGTGCAGAGACCATAGTCGCAGTTAAACCTCGTGTTTATTAGTATTGCTATGAGAGCCGAGCTCCGCATACTGTTTATCACAAGCTATCTAACCCTGGCAACCCTAGAGGTATTTTGGTTTTGAGTGATTGGGCAGTTGACCAAGACCTTCAATGAAAAATTCAGTCACAACCATGACGAGTCAGGGTGATGAGTTGAATGGGATGTGTGGCATGCTAGACCAGGCACAAGTCGAAATCAAAAGTTAGCCAACATATGACAAACACCCCAAAAGAAATATGCCAATGTATTTATGACTTGATTATGAAACATTTTCACTGTATTAGGATACTCCTATTTTGATTAAGTAATCAGTTGCCATCTGTTGATACATGCAATATATGTCTGTACTATAACGTAAGCCTTGTATTTTTGTCATTGTATACCTATATTGTAACACTATGTAAATGTAGAAGCATCAACTCATCATCATCTTATAAACTGGCGAATGTAACTAATTTAGAGAACTGACCAATTGTATTAACGGGAAGAGCTTTCCTCATTGAAAGATGTGAATAAAAGCATTAAAAAAGTAGATTTTTATAACATGATAAATATTCCTGTTGGTGATACTTTGGAAAAAAAAAACTATTAAATCCATTCTCTTGGTTTATTGAAACATTCTTACTTTTATTTCATGGAGTAATTTAGGTATACCGCGCTCTTCCATTATAAATGGAAATAGCATTTACTCCTAGTTCATACATACGCCATCGCAGCAGCGCATGTATCGGCTGTATATTGACTTGTTTTCATATGTATACGTCCATATTTCACGCCAGTGTATGAGGCGTATACAAGACTGTTTCCTTTTAAATAGGGAAGCATCTTGACTGTATTTCACACCAGGCGTATACGAGAGGAAATGTCCTCTGTGCAACATGTATACGCCGGGCGTATACATGACAAAAATAAAAGAAAAAGAATTGCGACCCCCTGCCGCCGCTGCACTCGTGGGTGTTGGCAGAAGTTGCACCAACACTGACCCGCTGCCCCCCGCCACCCCCCGCCATCCCCCGCCACCTCCCCAACCCCCAGACAACCCCCGCCAATAGAGTATTCATTTGATGTGATAAGAGGTCGACTATACTGAGTCAATCATCCATCTCATCCATCTCACTATGCATCGTTATGATTTTACTTTTTATTAGGCAAGTGTTCAAATATAAATTTGGTTTTTAACTGGCCTGGCAATTTCTGATGTTCTCAATATCAACAGCTTTCTCGAAAAATCGGCATTTGTTATTATGTAATATTGATAACATAGAATGAAGGAAGTATATGATAATTATGATAATAATAGTAATAAGATAGTTATAATATTAATATGGTAATAATAGTAATAGGATAATAATAATATTAATATGATAATAGTAGTAATACGATAATAATAATAATAATAATAATAATAATAGTAATAGTAATATTAATAATAATGATATGATAATAATGATGATAGGTAAGTTGGTAATATATTGATAATAACGATGATGGAAACATGTAAATTTACCCTTACAATCAGATGATTTGTGGCAGTGTGAACCAGAAAGCAACATACAGACGATAGACCAAGTTATTTTTATCGAGTGGGTTTCTGATTCAATCTCACCCTCTATAATATTAGAGTACGAGTTCCTAACGTTAAGTCTATGGAGAAATTAGAAAGCAATTGATGAGTGTTTGGCCTGTGTCCTCGCTCACCATCGAGTTTGGAGTGCGCAGTAATGTGAACGAGGCGATAACCGAGTGACTAATGTAAAACACTCAAAACGAGATAGTGAACAGGGACTTAGACCAATCACGAATATGTTTCTGATTTTATATTAGCCTGGAAATATGCATCCGTTTATCACCCGTTGAGTATGCGTTACCGTACTTGCAAGACCGTTAAGAACGGGTTCCTAATGTTAAGCCTGTGGACGTTTACACTAGACTAAGATAAAATACGTAGTGAGATAATATATGATTGGAGTGAACGTGGTAAATCATAATGGCTGCAGGGAGCGCTTCGCACCACCCGCTTGAGCCCCCTCTATCGGACGTTTTGTAAACCGCTATAGGTCACGTGATCCGCAGTCGTCCGCGCACCACAGAGACTGATAAGAAATAAAAGTTTTTCCTTCCACCCTCCCTACAAGGACTAAGATTCTGGGTGATTATAATTGATAAATTCATATACAACGTGTATTACAATTGTTATCCACTCAAATACCGTTTTATACTCTCTGTGTAAAGCTCACGTATTTTTAATACCCATGTAGTATTCAATTCTCCTTTATATTCAATTTAACAATTTCACATACTCTCTTGGTAATACCATTACGTATTACTTCATTTTGTATTACCACTCGAATATAAATTGTTATACTGATATATAAGGTTTATCCCAAGTATAATAAATACTACTATACTCCGTCTCGGACTCTGAGTAAGACATTATTCAACGGGCCCTGGAATAATGCTGATGCCATAAATTCCTGGAATGCATTGAAATGCGGGTTTGATGGGAGTCCGCAAAGCGATCACTAATAGCGATCGTTAACCTATCGTTCCTGATCGTTAATCCTGGAATAACGAGCGATACGGTTGATTGATCTCGGTCGCGGTCAGTGGCGCGTATCGAGGGTGCCGGGAACCCGCTGTGGACCCACCTGTCCGCCACGCATGACTGAACGGCCAAATCAGGGCTGGCCCAGGCCGAGAGGATCGAAGGTTGGATGTCTACAATATGTCCTTGTTAAATATTAACTGGAGCTATGTCGGCTAATTAGCTGATGTAGGAATCTATAGAGTAAAGGGTGGCATCCACCAACCACAAGATTATGACAAGCGCTGACAAGAAAGTTCCAATCGGCCCTTGTTGCAGCCTTGTTGTAAGAAGGGGAGCTTTACGACAGCGTTGTCGGGGCATGTCAGGAAGTGCACACTCCACCAAAATTTCCTGTTGTAGCCCTCTGCGACACACTCCCGACACACCATGACACTCCACGACAAGGGTCCAGTCGTGGGAAAAATCAAACACGTTCTATTTCATCGTAACCTTGTCGGAAGGCTCCCAACAAGCTTCCAATCGTGGCCTTGTCGTAGACTCTTGTCAGGAACTGGGGTCCACCAACCACGACAAGGCTATGACAAGCCTTCCAATCGTAGGCCTGTCATGGGCCTTGTCGGGAAGCCATTTTCGTAGCCCTATTGTGGTTGGTGGGAGCCCCCCTTAAGGCCTGGCGTCCATCTACTACACTACGGCTCTGATATGGTCTATGATGCACCTCCTGATAAAAAAATCAAAATCGCGTCCGAAGGTCATCTAATACGGGGCAGCTGACCACGTTTCTGTGATTAGGCACCGAAAAAAACCATTTCGATGTGTGGTGGTTTGGCATGTCTGGACAGATGTCTATGATTTTGCACCTTACCGATATGTCTCCGATATTTGCTTTTTGTATCGGTGCCATATTGGTAGGTCTAATCCTATATCGTAGTAGGTGGACGCCAGGCCTAAGGATTCGCCAATGAGCTGCGTCAGGTCTAGACACTGCAATTAGTTTTAGAGGGAATTATCAGTTTAATTATCTAGGGCCCTACATAAAGAAACTTTTTCTGTATGCCATAAACAGCAAGGGACGATGTGGGTCAACTTTATTCAGCACTTATGGACAACCCTATGGATGTCTGATACTGTCTTAGCAAACAAACTTTAATATTATCAAACGATAACCCTTGTACAGAGACGGGCAAGTGTCTTTATCCTACCCCTAATAAAAAACGCCATAGGTTTAACATTGACTCAATGTATTTGACGGAGCGTTGGATAAAGTGTTATTTATGCACCGAGGTGAATAAAAAAAACGGACCAATCAGGGACGTGATAACGAAAATAGATCCGGCAGCATTGATAACTACTAACATGGATAATTACAAATATTCTCTGTATATCGGTGAGATGGGGTAGGATAAATACGAAACTGAACTCGAGTTAGCCTTGTCAATGTTCATACCACTCAGGTCAGGTCTGCTACTCACTAAACTCGGCTAACGCCTCGTGTAGTAATACACAACCTGCCCATCGTGGCATAAACATTGACAAGGCTAACTCTCGTTCGGTTTCTCCTAATTATGTAAGATCCTAGATTATTCAATGGCTCCATGATGAAACGTACAAATGTGAGACCTTATGGATAATTTAACTCATTTTGGGACATCCATAACGTATGGACTCAGAATTTCTGAAATGGTGGACCCTCTACCCCCCTCCTTCATAATCTTGTACGAAAAAGAAAGCAAAATGAACATTAAAAAACAATAGTGCAAGGTGTAGGGAGTAATTTTTTCAGGTTCTTAGAGGCATGCCCGGCTGACTATGACCAATCACTCAAGATTGAAATACCTCATGGATCTACTGATGCTTGATATGTTTGGATCCTAGACTCAGATAGTTGCAGAAATGGCAAGTTGACTGGGTGCAAGTGGGTTACAGAAAACGATTCATATACTAAATGTAACTTTTTAATTGTCATTCATTTATAATTGCACGCTCATTCATCAATGAAGAACATACAATTTCCTTCTAGTGTAGTTTACAGCTGTATCGAGAAGGCTGACGACCGCTACTGGAAAGAATCAGGTTTAGATCGCCTACCATTCCTGTTTAGTGGCGTTTTCAGGGGAAAATGAAATACTTAGAGGGAAACTCATGACATGAAAATAACTTGTTCAATATTCCACTGAGTTTGACCAAAGAGTAAGTCACAAAACGAAAAGCTCCGATTGAAGTAAGTAGGGGTCTAACGAGGTGGAGTGCTGACCAAGTTATTTTAATTAAGTTGGTTTCTGATATAATCTCACCCCGTATAACATCATCTATCAATGATATATCGTATTGGGTACACTACCTTCATGGCCGTGGAATATGAGTTTATAACGTTAAACCTATAGAGGAAAATAGCAATGTGATATATATTGGTATACTATAGAGGAAAACTATGACAGTTTAGGATCAGAGCTTGTATCCCATCGAAGTTGAATCCAATAATAATTCACAATGTGAAGCCACGTGAATTACGTAGCGATTCAAACGAGATGGCATTGAGCTCTAACCTTAAACTTGAGAAGGTTTCTGAATTTATCTCACGCTTCACATTGACATATGGGCTAACATGTGTTACATAATCCACCACTGGATACTTTTCCTAAATATCTCATGGGCGTTGGGTAAGAGTTCCCAATGTTAAGTCTATGGAGAAAAAATACCGGATGAGATATATTGGTATATATATTTCTAAAGGTGTAGGGTTAAGCTAACTTAAGGTATACCTGCCTTTGCCAATATTTCATATTAGACCTAATCAATACTGAATCTCATTGATATGTTGTCTAAGATGTTGAGATATTTCTTTGTCGTTATTTTCCTTTTTCTGCTCCTATTCTGAGATAATATCTCAAATTGATAACATCGTCTCACTTAGTCTAAGTCTTACTATTAGATATATTTAACTCTTTCTCTATAAGAACTTTCTCTTGAAATCCAAATACATGTATTTTTTGTAGTTTAATTCCTAAATAGGCATTGTTGTACAAAACCGGTCACTGCCCACATAAACCAGTTTGCTCCATTATCTTGTTTTTAATCTATTTCCCCCCATGTTGGCCCGTTTAGGAAACATTCATTAAACTTGTACGATTCTATGTCGCGGAATTATTGTGATTTATCGTTGTTTGATTGCCATAGCAACAGATAGGCGTGCGTTGATTTTGAATTAGTCATGCGTAAATGAGCGCATTGATCTAAATGGCCTGCAGATTGTATCGATCATGTGGTAAGCCTCCCCCTTTCGATTTGATTTCAATTGATACAGAAGAATTCCTTAAGGTGTTCATTGGTTTTTGGAGTTATAAATGCAGTCTGGCTTGTTTTTATATATTATTATATACCCATGGGCAAATGTCTCACTTTTACTGACCAGAAGTACAGATTTTGGTCGTCATTGAGTGACGAAAGAATATTCATACGTCCATCCGTACCACGGGACCACTTTCATTCTCGACAAATTGATTTGTAGAATTGTAAAAAGGCGTCTTTATTGATTTCTAGGTATATGATAGTAAGGAGACATAGTGAATGTACCTAAATTGGGCCCTTCTCTCGATATGAATAATAAAATGTCTCATAGTTTTATGAATAAATAAAATGTCTCATAGTTTTATGAATAAGTAAAATGTCTCATAGTTCTATAAATAAATAAAATGTTTCATGTCAACTGAAGACGCTTGTAGTATAACCGGTAGCAAGGTGTCATTGTCAAGGATTGGTCTCAGCAGTTACAGGCAGCGCCGCCGACAATGTGGACGGGAAAACTTGGTACTAAATGTCTCTGTATCCAGTAAAGGGTTCAGATCGTCTTATATACACGTTAATACGTGTATAGACACATCGTAGTCAGATACCTGCATTGTGAAAGTCAAAAACGGATGCCAGTAAATTTATGAAAGGTCCATGGTTTACTCAAGTGTCTCTGTGTCTTTCTCTCTGTCTCTGTGTCTTCCTCTACTCTCTTTCTCTCCTTCTCTCTCTTTCCTCTTCCTCTCCACTTTGTCTCTCTCTCCCTCTCTTTCCTCTCCTCCCCTCTCTGTCTCTCTCTCCCTATCTCTCCCCCTCACTTTCTCTTTCTCTTCTCTCTGTTTCTCCCTCTCTCTGTTTCCTCTCCTCTCTGTCTCTCCCTCTCACTCTCTGTTTCCTCTTCCTCTCCTCTCTGTCTCTCTCTCTCTTCTATCTCACTCTATCTCTCTGTCTCTCTCTATGTCTCTCTCCTTTTTGTCTCTCTGTCACTCCTTTCTTATTTCTCCTTCTCTCTGTCCCTCTCTTTAAACTAGGACTATTGAACATAATTCGAAGTGGCATTTAAAATTGCAGTCGACTGAGTATACCTACAGCAAATCTTAAGACTTTCTCAAGTTGGGCAGCGGGCCGCAGAGGAACAACTTTGTTTCTTTTGTATTTTTCTATATCATACATGATTGATGATTACAATAAATCTCATACAAGTCTGAAGTGACATAACTATGTTAAACGATGTTTACCAGGTCAGACCTGATTATTTGCTAAATAATCTGTATACACTGCCAAGTGTAGTTAAATCTCCATTTATATCATCTCCTTATCACTCAAGAGATCAAAATGAAAATTACATGAAATATTCTCGATTTGTCCGAAGGAGTAAGGTTCTGTCCCCGTCCGAAAGGTAAATGTGAATAAATACTGTCCTCCGGAATGATTTAGATATGTCAAGGGCAGGCGGGATTGGGCATATTGGGCCAATTGAATATCTTTATACATAATACTATGATAATATGTAAGACACAGATGCTATTCACAAACCATTACACGTTCAGTCACCATAATTGAGAAAAGGAATGAGATGAGTAAAGAGCTGAGATTACAAGTCAATTAAAAGCACTCCTCTCATAGGATCTCACACTCTCTGAGTGATATTCTGTATTCCAGTCCAATTAAAGCCACTAGGGCGCCAAGTACACAGTATTCCCACTAGGTGGCATAATTGAGATTATAGGAATCTTTGGGTTGCATTGACGTACGTGTTTAGCACGGGAGGCAGGCCAGTGGATTCTCAAGGCTCTAGCCTAGTTCGTTAAGAATTATTCTCCCATAGAGCATAGTGAGAACCTTGTACAGAATACCACTTAGAGAGTGTGAGATCCTATGAGAGGGGTGCACCAAATATTATGAAGCTTCAAATTGCTACTTCCACTGACCTTCTTGACCCATGAGCTGTAATTTTTTTACACCCGTCCTACAGATCATACACTCGCCAAGCATTTAAATCGGAGCAGTGTATGATCTGTAGGGAGGGTGTAAAAAATTACAGCTCGTCGGTCTAGAAGGACTTAAACCCACCAGACCTAGCTTCGAGGTTATGACCTAACACACTCTCCAAGCAGTACGAAAGATCTTATAGGAGAGTAACTAAGAGTTCTCATAGTTTGGCAACCAACCCCTTCTACAATATAGGGGTTGGTCGGATTAAATCCCACACGGGATCAGTCGGGGTGCGCCTTGATCCAGGAAGCTTTGTTCTATGTTCGCTCTAAAAGCAGATATACTTGGTGCGCAATATTTATAGCTAAAGAAATTGATGATAAAACCTAGCTTTATGTTCATTATATTCAAGAAATATAACAAAAGGTAATAAGAATATAAAAAAACTGGCTTAGAGATTATCACATAACACACTCTCCAAGCAGTACGAAAGATCTGGCAGGAGAGTAACAAACAGGTCAAGCTACTGGGTCAAGGAGGCCGCTTATTTAAACCTACCAGAGATAACTTTGTGTAGCTCTGGTTGCCAGTGCAGAGTTCCCACTGCTGGTTTAAGGTGGCCACGGATTTAACTCGACCAGAGCTAATGTAATGTAGCTCTGACGGCCAGTGTATGGTAGTCAGTGTAAACAGTGGTTTCTAGAAAGGCCAGAGGGGGCAGCACTGTACTGTACTGGTAGAAGACACCAGGTGGCGCCTCTGTATCGGCCATTGGACGTGGTGTCCCAGTAAGAGGTTCTACAGATAGTTGTGTGGGCTGTGTGGATCTAAATAACACGACTATTAACACGATTATTAACTGGACATCCTAGCACCACGGAAACCTGCGTGTTCATGGGACACTGTCCTTTTGGTTGTTCAGGATAGAATTGAAGGTGAAGGTCACTCAGTGTACTTCCGGTTTTTTGTGTAAGAATAATGCTGATTGGTTCCCACGGTTAACGGTTAAGTTTTTGTGTAAGAATCATGCTAATTGGTTCCCATGAATACATTTCGCCTCTCCTAGGGAAGAACATGTTACTTTCTTTAGACATTCTGAGTAGGAGAATGATTGGATTCTGAGTAGGAGAATGATTGGAATAAAATCACTGTGAAGCCCTGCGTATAAATATGCAAGGTCATCGTACTAATACGTTACATCTTTCCCACCCGCCCCCTCAGAATAGTCAACCTTGGATTTCAAGATGGCTGACAAATAAGAAACGCCTCAAAGTGATAGATTCGTATTTCTTGCTTGCTTGACTATAAGTTGGTATTATATGTGATCAATAGTTCACTGTCCATTCAAGGAAAAATACAGCTACTATTCATTTTAGAGGGCCTTGGCAGCCATATTCACAAAATTGAGCTTGGCCTCTACTCTAATTTTGATCAGTGCATCAAGATGCTTTTGTACGAAGTTTCATGCTTCTATACGGGAATTGGACGCCTTGAGCCTACCCCGGGGACGCCTTGAGCCTACCTCATTTTAGTTCCGAATAGCGGGTTAGGGTTAGAAAAGGGTTGGGTAAGGGTTAGGGTTGAGTATACATGACTATTTATCCGTATAAGTACACTTTTCAAAGTGTTTTACATCTTGATGCTCAAGGAAACCAAAATGGGGTAGGCTCAAGGCGTCCACAGGGTAGGCTCAAGGCATCCACAGAAAGGCTCAAGGCGTCCAGGGCTCGAATCGTCCCGGTCTCAAGGCGTCCATGAACCCTTCTATACCAAAATGAAGTGAACCCCTTTTCCATGCACGATTCTACTGAACTACTAATTTACTTCAGCTTCTCGCCTTTATGTCCACCCTCAGCTAACACACGTATACCTCGACATCCTTCAGTTGAAATAAACCCCTTGAAGTTGAAAGGTAAACTGTGTCTTACCTGGCGTTTACAGTAGACGATTATAGGCGGCGATTCTTAAACCTGACGACTTTCAGCCGTAAAAGTCTAGAAATCGTCTAATATAAACACCAAGTGTGTGGCGACTGCAGATCGTCTAATTACATCACGTTACTCAATTCTGTACCACCTCACGACTATTGGACATGCTCTGATGATGGCGACTATTTCAAGATGCCTTGAATAAGTTGTCTACACGGGCGGCGATTCTGTGAAAACTCATAGTCGTCAGTGAAAACGCTCAGATTTATTCGGAGGTTGACGACTTTTGTGGTGGTCGTTGCCACCCCCTGACGACTATTGGCTGACGATCTGCAGTCGCCACGTAAATAGCTGCTAGTTTATTAACCACCTAATACGGAGTCTCCATAGGAATAGCATTGGGTGTCAGTATTTTGCTACCAGGAGATTACTGAGGCCCGTAACCTCATGCAGGAGATTACTGGAAATAGTTCACAAAGCGTCATCGGGCCCCTAGCGAGCGAAACATGAACTAATACATGCAGTGACAGCAGCAGACAATCACACAACGTCACAATCAATGTAAACGAATGTTTACATGAATTAAATGAATTCATCTGTGGCAGTGTCTCCTAAACTCCAACAGTTGACAATTAGTTCTTACCTTGTTTTGCCCTGTATATCAGTGTATAATCCATCCTCCGATGACAACATGAAACCAACATGGCGAAGGTATACAAACTAACTGCCACCTCACGGGCAATTTAGGAACAACATTATTATTAACGATAGGAGGCGCATCGGTCAAGTTTCAGAAGAGCATCGTAATTATTAACAAAGAATGGTGGTTAATAAATACAATATAAACTGGTTTCAGATAAAACCGGCCGTAATCTCCTCGGACTAGACTCTACGTAATCACCTCACTATCGTTCGGAGATTACTACGCGTCTTGTCCTCGGAGATTACTGCCGCTTGTATCTGAAACCAGTTAATATTGTGTATGTAAACGCCGGGTTAGATTCCAAGTCTCTTCCTGTCTTAACCGATTCTGGTTTAAAAGGCAAACAAAAGGAGTCCTAAGATAACAACTCTTTCCGGGACGTGTCAAACTTTCGGAGTGTTTACACATTGTTTTGGGGATTCCATGCCTGCTTTAGTGTCACGCATCCATTCCCATAAAAGAAGGACAAAAGAAATAGGAGAGATGTGAATAATTCATGAATCATATGAGCTTTCAAAAGGACAATATTCCAGTAAACATGCTCACCTTGTTTGAACGTCCTCTCTTACCGCGTTTCTTTCGATAAAGATATTCAACGAGCTCATAGAGTGAGCGTAATACTTCTATAGGGAGAAGCGTCACAACAAGTTTTTTTTTATATTCAAAACCCTATTCTGGCCAGTGCGAGACGTAGCCATTTTGGATAGGTTTTTTCCGACTTGATTATAAGTCCAAACCGACACTATACCTGAAAAAGAAAACCAACAACAGATTAGGGATAACAACAACAACAACAAATAAAAACAACAATAACGACAGAATTTTAGATAAAGGGATGATGTTATACCCAGTTATAAACAGAGAGATGTAAAATCCTGTGGTTGTGCCAAGGTTGTATTAGCTGAAGTGGGTTATTATGTCAATCCGTACCAAGTATCATCCCATATGGGTAGCTAGGGAGGTGCAGGTTCCCATAGACACCAATAGTTAAGCACTTATAGTTTCAGACGGTGGTTCCCCTGTCCATCAGTAGGTGGCAATAGCAGTCATTACCTACGCGGGGTTCCAATACACATCTACCGATTTCGGAACATTAATTTGTCTCAGGCGAGGCATCCTAACAGAGTCGGCTATAGTTGGTAGATGTAGGACAGCTAGGCAAGGGTCAGCCAACTATTAGTGAAACCCCAACCCCCCACCTCCTTGAAATGGTTTTTTGTTGCCGACCAGTTGTGGTTCAATGTTCCTAAATAAGTCGCCAAAAGTTTATGAATATTGTTGATTAACACAGTCGCCGACAGTAGAACGTTGGAAAATGGTCTTTGATAGGGTAGCCGACAAGGGCCGAGAGGGTTACGTAATTTGCCTACGAGAAGTTCACAGAGTCCTATACGATTTGGAAACTAATCGTTCAAACCTAAATCGGTAAATGTGTATGGGGCTTAAGTGTCTTCCACAACGGCACAACTAGAAAGTGTCAAAAAGCCAATTGGGCCCTGATCCATCTGGTCTACCTTTCGTCCTTGGTGTAGTGATGTGTATAGATTTAGTATGGTTTATAATACCTTGGGAAATGTAGAGTATTCTCGGTGAATGTTACATTCAATGTCTTGTACTGTAATGTATTTTATAGAGTTGTGCTGCCATAGCGTAATTTTGTACTCAATACGATTATTTGTACTGGTCCGATATGTATCTATGTTATTATGTTGTTATCTATGTTGGTATTGTCTTCAGATAAAGAAGAATTCTGTTTGCAATACATAGCTGATGGATTGTATATTGGCTAAAGAAGTACTTGTGTTATCATTATGCACTTTGGCTATACTAAACTGCTGGTTATATGAATTGAGGGTAAAATTTATCCCGTGTCCCGTGTTCGTTGGAAATTTTTATTTTACTGGTTATATTTTTTTACTGGCTATATGAATGTAAACTTGTAAACTGCATCTGCATTCAAACCAGCTACCTAAGCTGTGCAGTACAGATATTGAAAATGAAAAAAAATGAAAAAAATAAGAAAGGTTTAGTGTCAATTTCATTTTGTAATTTGGAGAACTGTCCGGGTGTTCCAATAGTTAATTGTAGAAGTCTTCCTAGTCTGAATATATTCAAGTTATTAGATATAGGATCAGAAACCCACTCGATGAAAATAACTTCGCTTCGTGAGTTACTCCACTGCGGTCAAACTTGGTTGAGTACGGACCAAGTTATTCCCATCGCGTGAGTTTCTTTCTAAATATATCGAAGTTTAATGATACTTCACGGTAGTTTTCCTCGTCTGAATATTTGAGGATACTCTTCGAGTTATCAGAGATAGGACCTGGCAGCTGTGACGGTGCTTGACGGGAGCTCACACGACGACACACGCGGCTCTATGAGCTGCTAGAAGCTGCTCGGAGCTGCTCGGAGCTGCCCGTAGCTGCTCGTATCTACTCATAGCTGCTCAGCGCTGCTCGGAGCTTTTCGGAGCTGCTTGGAGTAGCTCGGAGCTTCTCGGAGCTGATCAGCGCTGCTTGGAGCTTCTCGGAGCTGCTCAGCGCTGCTCGAAACTGCTTGGAGTAGGTCGGAGCAGCTCAGATCTGGTCGAATCTGCTCGGAGCTTCTCATATCTGCTCGGAGCGGATCGGAGGTGCTCGGAACTACTCGGAACTGCTTGGAGTAGCTCGGAGCTGCTCAGCGCTGCTCGGAGCTGCTCGGAGCTTCTCATATCTGCTCGGAGCGGATCGGAGGTGCTCGGAGCTGCTCAAAACTCCTTGGAGCTGCTCGGAGTAGCTCGGAGCTATTCGGCGCTTCTCAGAACTGCTCGGAGATGCTCGTAGCTGCTCAGATTGGCTCGGAGTGGCTCATACAAGTATGCAGGACGGGGAGTTGATGATGAGTGGCGAATGCTGCTCTCCAGCTGCTGGGATTAACGGGGTCACGTGACGAACGATAATCCGGTGTGACTGCGGGGAGGGGGGAGGTAGGATCATCTGCTCCTCGGGCTGGAATTATTGAGAGCAGCTCATATCATTGAGAGCTCTTTGATGAAATAGGGCATGGCGATCATGGCAGGCATCTATTGCTCAGATCAGTGCCATTTAAGGTCCGTTCACACGATACGATTTCGAAACACAAATTTTCCTTTCTTGATGACAAAGTAACAGTGCTTTGTCTCAGGGGTTTCTGTTCGCAACATCATATTTTCAGTGACATATGTGAAGGGCCCATTAGATTGTTAATTGAATATAGATGGCGACATAGTCATGATGTGATCTGCAAAAAAATCTGGATCAACGATTTTGACCTTGGCTCGTTATTCTGCGATCCACAAAATGTGGAGCAACAACCCTAAGGTGAGGTGTTGTAATGGTGTTGGTCGGTGTCGGTCAGTGTGGCACCCCCTTCAGCAATGAGATTAAGATCGAGAATGCCCCCCCCCCCCCCATGGAGATGTACCTTTGTCGCCGACGCATTGCAGTTGAATGTACAGATATTGTCCCCGATGAAAAGTGGAACACGTTCCGTTTCATTGTCGGCAACAACAGAGTTTGGGAAATACCCCCCGTTGTGCTTACTGAAATCGGCCCATAATTAGCATAGTTAGTCACTGGGAGAAATTGGGTGGCAAAACACAAAGTTGTGGTCCCTCACCGATTAGTGTCCCTGAGTTGGCCAACGACTGGAATCATAACACTGTCGGTGGGGTAGAAAATCGTAATACTATCGCAAAGTGTGTACAGAATTGGTTAGGACTAACCCGTTCTACCCAATTTCTGGTACCCTCCTGTGATGGTCAATGCATTATGCAAATTCGCCTGAGACACATTAAGACTAGCTTACGATCTAGGAACTTAAAGCCAAATCGGACAATTTGCCTTGAAAACTCAAACCCCTCAATATCCTGAAAAGTGAATATGATGATCTCCTAGTGTTGTAGGACACATATCTGACTTAAAAACCAGGGGTCACGCTGCTAGTTTTTGATTTAAAGATAGATATCATGGTAATATCAAAAAAAGAATATATACAAGAATTCTCAAAAGTATGTTTTACACATTGTAAGACCAATGCCAGTTTCTTCCACAGATTATAGGAAATGTATACTACTAAACTTTTAAATTAAAAACATCGTAGGTCATCGTCCTTGTTTTTGAATGAATCGAGAAAAAAAAAGTATTCGGTACATTTCCTATGTGAGTCAGTCAACTATAAATTGACCTAATTTACCTATTGGGTTTGGTCAAATTCGATTTTATGTTATACTTCACTCATTTGGTATTATAATAAATCAACGAAAATGGTTCTAATTGATAACTGTCAGCATTTTAAAATTACCAGGTGGCACCACAGTGTATTGTAGGATAAACCTTTAATGAACTAAATCGTACAGTTTGTTTTCCACGTCACTCATGATCCAACTCCAAGTATGATCTCAGCCTCTTTCCTCCATCCAAACTCCATCCTATGCTTTATTTAGTACCGCCATATCCCACTGGTGGCGCCTCTATCTGTGTCGCTCAGATCTTTCCCCTGGAGGAATCGTCTCGGAATGAACCCAAGGGGTATCAGTCGTAACCTGCCCCCTGTAAGCATGTAGGGGTAGATAGGTGTCACATTCATTCCCCTGTTACAGGGAGGTGGTGTACGGGATTGTTGTGAATCATTCAGTACCTTGTCTTCCTATGTTATCACACTCTCCTCCCAGATCTTTCGCGGTGCTATCGCTTACTGATCTCTGCCTCAACCAAGTGAGGTCAAAGAGAAAACTACAATTTTGAAATATAATTTCAATTGCTTCCCAATCAAGGCTGCCCAACATGATCAGGTAAATCGAAAACAAGCAGGGAAACACTATGCTGTAAATTGTCAGCACAGTGGGAGGAGACACAGGAACACAGACAACTGTCCTTGCCTAGTCTGTAATCATGTGACTCATTCTCATTTCATCCCATCAATAATACAACCCTAGCACCAATACTTATGTATTGGAGCAAATTTAATTCATTTGGTTTGGGTTTCTACTCTTCAACTCTCTGCGAGTTTGGTTGGAGTGGAGTCAATTCTTCATGTAAAAAATGCCTCCTCTGTACACTGGGTGGTGGCGCCACTCTCAGTGTTTACAAACATGGGAACAACAACTGCAGGGATTGGTTAATGAACTGACTCAAGTGTCTTTGTCTGAGTAATCAACCAAAGAAAACACAGGATCAGGGTCATCTGACCGCATCTAACCAACCACGGTCATCCTCTGAAAAACCTCGGCGAATTTTACGCGCCAAGAATCCCGAAAACCGCATTCGAATCGGTCACTTACTCGCTAGTCGCGGAGCAGCCCTGTACACATACCAATACTTATGTATCTGTATATTGAGAAATTAACCTGAGTTATGTATACACATTGCCTATTGTTCACTAATGTAAGTATCTTGTTCTGAAGAATGAGGGACCAGGCGGAAGACCGGCTATGCCGGGCCTGGATTGAATGTCCAAGCTATTTGTACTTTATTGTCCTAATAAAACTCACTAAAAAAAAACATTAAAAAAAACACCCACCCACCAAGAGAACACACAATTATCTACAGGCAATCAAGTAGGGGACAATGAATGTCAACAAAAGCCTTAAGTAACAGTGTGTACATGTAACCGCAGACAAACACGGGTCTACCCAATCATGGTAGAACCGGAAATAGGCAAATTTGCGCGAAGATCTGAGGTTCAAATGAAATACCTGATCAGAAGTGCAGTCAATTATCAGTCTCAGATCATGTCTCGTATTTCTATATTAAAAACGGGGTAATTGTCAAAAGTTATGAATCTCAAACCATTCATATATATCATGAGTTGAAATAAGCTTTACAGACAATCTGTTTCTTATTCATCTTTAAACCACTTTATATTGTGAATCCACACTATCCAGGGGCAGAGCGTGAGATCGTATGAGAGGGGTGCACCCACCGAAGCTGTATCGGTGTGAATCCTGATTTGATTGTAATATCTCCTTTTTTTTCTTTTTTTTTTTAGCAAAAACTTTATTCATTCATTTAACATCAAATTACATGTGACTTTCCCTCAATCAACATTTGTTCCTTATCAGAGTCAATGATTCAAATATCTGAGATATACTTTTCTCTGTCAAAAACATAATATGAGTGCTTTGCTCCTTTTTTTTAAATTGTATGATGAAAACAAAAAAATTAAGAATTAAAAACAACTAATCTTATCTAATGTCTGACTGATCATTTTCTTAATGCCTCAGAGAAGATTGCCACCCTTTTCAGTAGTTCAGGTAATATCTCCTTTTGAACGTCGTCTACTCCTCATCCTCTGCCGGATAACACATAACGTATCCCGGATACTAAGTTTCATAATTCATCCTCCCGACGACGTCTAATCGAAGTCGACGTGACGTCATGCCACTGACACACGACGCTGGCGCCTCACAGTGGCGAGTATTGGTGACAGGAGAGCCCAGAGGCGGCCATGCATGAGGGATGGCGGGAGGGAGGGTGTCTCCTGGTGGTGCCGGGAGGGGCGGGGGAGGGAGGTGCTGGCAGGCAGGGGGCCTCCCTCCTCACACACACACACTCTCTACGTACAGGTGGTGGACCAGGTGGGACCGGGACACGGACGGGCGGGCTGCAGGCACGCATCGCTCCCCCTGACGCAGTCGGCGTGACTCCAGCGCTCACCTGGAGACGGCAGGGAGAGAGGCACGCGGCAGGACGGTCTGCGAGCTCCTCCAGGGGAAGAGAGGCCACGGTGACGGGAGGAGAGCGGAGAGGGGCCCGGGCGTACTTGTGAGAGGTGGGTGTGTAAAGTGAGCGGTATACTGGTGGGATACGTACGTAGACTATCACTGTGAGAGGTGGGTGTGTACAGTGAGCGGTATACTGGTGGGATAGATACATACTGTGAAAGGTGGGTACAGTACCCTGGTAGGACAGATACATACTCTCACTGTGAGAGGTGGGTGTAGTGGGTGTTATCCTGCTAGGACAGATAAATACTCTCACTGTGAAAGGGGGTGTAAGTACCCTGGTAGGACAGATACATACTCTCATTGTGAAAGGTGGATGTAGTATCCTAGTGGGACAGATACATACACTCTCACTGTGATAGGTGGATGCTTTGGGTGTTATCCTGGTAAGACAGACAGATACACTCTCACTGTGAAAGGTGGGTGTAGTATACTGGTAGGACAGATACCTATGCTCTCGCTCTGATAGGTGGGTACAGAATCCTAGTAGGACAGACAAACATTCTCACTGTGAAAGGAAGGTGGGTGTTATCTTAGTGGGACAGATCCCTACATTCTCAATGTGACAGGTGACTGCAGTGGCTCTCATCCTAGTGAGACAGATACATACACTCCCAGCAGTAAGTGGTGAAGTGGTATCAGTCACCAGTCTACAGCAGCCAGTGGCACCTCCCCAGCTCCCGACCACACCACACCAGCCACTACTTACCTCCTTCTCCTCTCAGTGAACACTTCTCAAAGACCTAACCGCGGATTCTCTACCAGCTGGAAACTTTGCTTGTTCATGGACTGGGAAAAAACCACGCTCTCGGCAGGTGAGTCTCCCTTTTTCTCTGTTTTTATTTTTGATTATTTTTTTTGTGAGTTTCTGTGTGTCTATAAACATGGGGATGTGGTTTAGTGGTCGCAATAAAAACGTACCATCTGATGCCATGCATTCCTCGCCGATCAAAGGAGAATGTGTGAGGAAAGTGGTGTAATTACAGCTCGGAGTAAAATCACTTTCACCTTCCTTACATGGAGATCCTTTGATCTCATGACCTGTGTCTGTCTTTCCCTGCCTCACAGTCTGTCCTCATACTATGGCACCCCTCTCATAAGATCTCACACTCTCTAAGTCGTAATCTGTACAAGGTTCTCACTGCGCTCTATGGGAGAAGAATTCTTAACGAACTAGGCTTAGAGAATTGAGAATCCACTGGTACACAATATTCCCGCTGAGGTTATAGGAATTATAGGATTATAGGAATCTTTGGTTGCATTGATGTACGTCCTTAGCACGGGAGGCAGGCCAACAGATTCTCAAGGCTCTAAGCCTAGCTCGTTAAGAATTCTTCTCAATAGAGCGTAGTACGAGTACAGAATACGACTTAGAGAGTATGAGATCTTATGAGAGGGGTGACTATGGGCCCCTGCAATACACCCTTTATCTCACTCCTGGTATTTTTGTCCCATAGGCTTAACATTGGGAACTTATTCTCCATGCCCCTACGAGTATTACAGTCCGTTCTCCATGGTCTATATTCTGTGTGTCGTCCATTCTTTTAGTGTGAACAGGGGTGAGATAAATACAGAAAGCAACTCGTTTTGGTCAAAGAAATCATTCTCCAACTCGTTTGAATGCTACATGATATTCACTCGGCTGTCGCCTTTTTCATATCACTCCACATCAAACTTATGGAGAATGACGACTTTGACCAAAACCTGTGGTTTCTTCTTTGGTCTGAACTCCTTGGACATGCATCCAAATTATTATCTCACCCTGGTATTTTTCTTTACATTAGGAACTCATACTCCAGGCCTGTGAAGGCAGTGTACTAATACTCAATGGATAATCGGTTTATTCAATTCATTTATTGATAGTAGTGTTATACGGGGTGAGATAAAATCAGAAACCCACAAGATGAAAATAACTTGGTCCGCACTCCATCTTGTATGACCCTCATATAATTCACTCACCTCCGCTTCATGAATTACTCCATGGTCAAACTTTGCGGAGTAAACACCAAGATATTTTCATCTCGTGATTTTCTTTCTAATTTATCAACCACTTTCATTCTCTAGCTCTTTTCTTTCTCTCCATATACAGCGCTTCACCTTTCATTTCCCTAGTTTTTTGTCTTTTTTATTTGCCTCCTTCTCTTGATCAGTAGGGTCTTCCATACAAAGTATAACCAAAGAATAACAATATAACAGACGAAATAAATAACATGAAAAAAGCATAATGCCAACGGCTGATACTTAGGTATAAGAGATTGTGCAAGCAGCAATATAATGCCTATCCATCGGTCTATGCCAGGTTATGAAATTTAACAAGCTCAGTTAAATTAAGTATGATTGCTGTTTATTCATTTTTCCTTGCGAATTTCCAATTATACATTTCACCTACATCTTTGCATATAATTTTCCTTGGTGCCATTTGTACATTGATACCGCGGAGTACAAATATCAGGAAATGTATTTCTTTTTTCATCAAGAAAATTATTTTGCATATAATATTATCAGTTCCTGGCATGTTCCTGGGAGACAGACCTAAGATAAGCAGTGATACCCTCCTTGCCTTGCGGGGTACGAGGCACGGGGATTATGAGGTGATGCATGCGTGCTGAGTGGGATCCCAGGCAGTGCACGTGCCTCTGAGTAATGATCCAAACGGGTGAGGAGGCTGGCGAGTAAACGATCAAATCAATCATAGCAAATACCCCCTGCCGCCGGCCGGCCATGTTCTCCCCCAGTCCCTGGTAACTGTGTGATGCCTGTCAGGGAGAAGGAGGTTCGTCAACGTGTAGGAGTCGGTTCTGATGGCAGGAGCAGCATGTCAGCTTTATGTAGGACTGAGGTTATGTAACGGCAGTGCCTATGTAGGGTATATAGGACTGAGGTTATGTAACGGCGGTGCCTATGTCTGTTATGTAGGACTGAGGTTATGTAACGGCAGTGCCTATGTATGGTATGTAGGACTGAGGTTATGTAACGGCAGTGCCTATGTAGGGTATATAGGACTGAGGTTATGTAACGGCAGTGCCTATGTAGGGTATGTAGGACTGAGGTTATGTAACGGCAGTGCCTATGTAGGGTATGTAGGACTGAGGTTATGTAACGGCAGTGCCTATGTAGGGTATATATATATAGGCCTGAGGTGATGATGTAATGGCAGTGCCTATGTAGGGTATATAGGCATGAGGTTATGTAATGGCAGTGACTATGTAGGATATATATAGGCCTGGGACAATGTAACGGCAGTGCCTATGTATGGTATGTAGGCATGAGGTGATGTAATGGTGGTGCCTATGTAGGATATATATAGGCCTGAGGTTATGTAACGGCAGTGCCTATGTCTGGTATGTAGGCCTGAGGTTATGTAATGGCAGTGCCTATGTAGGATATATATAGGCCTGAGATTATGTAACAGAGGGTGCCTATGTAGGGTATGTAGGCCTGAGGTTATGTAATGGTGGTGCCTATGTAGGGTATATATATATAGGCCTGCGATAATGTAACAGCAGTGCCTATGTCTGGTATGTAGGCCTGAGGTTATGTAATGGTGGTGCCTATGTAGGGTATATATAGGCCTGAGATAATGTAACAGCAGTGCCTATGTCTGGTATGTAGGCCTGAGGTTATGTAATGGTGGTGCCTATGTAGGGTATATATAGGCCTGAGATAATGTAACAGCAGTGGCTATGTCTGGTATGTAGGCCTGAGGTTATGTAATGGTGGTGCCTATGTAGGGTATATATAGGCCTGAGATAATGTAATGGCAGTGCCTATGGCAGATAAGTAGGCCTCGAGTAATGATATAATGGCAGTGCCTACGTAGGGTATATAGGCCTGACGTGATTACAAAACGAAAGTGCCTATCTAGGGTATATGTATCTGAGGTGATAACGTAACGGCAGTGAATTTGTAGGGTATAGGCCTGGGACAATTATGTAACAGCAGTGCCTATTTAGGGTTTATAGGCCCGAGACAATTATGTAACAGCAGTGCCTATGTAGGATATAGGCCTGAGACAATTATGTAACAACAGTGCCTCTGTAGGGTTTATAGGCCTGACGTGATTATGTAACGGGAATGCCTATGTAGGACTGGCTTCATTTACACGTTGCTTCCCTGACATTCCCCATCTTGCGTATAGAAGACACAAAAGTACCCGCCTCGCTTGAAAGATTAGGTAAATAGTGGAATCAAATGATGGTGGAAAACATCCATGGAGGTGCATGTATATCGATATCAAGTTAGTCTAGCTCCGGATAACTGTTTTTCTAAGGCGGTGTGCGAGTGAATTGCAGGAACTTTGGTCTGAAAACCATTTCCTGCGTTTAATTGCATTTGGCTTTTCCGCCTGCAGTTGGCGAGGTTATGTATACTTCTTCTGGGAAATGGGTTACGATCTCATGCTCTGCATGGATAGAGATCATTCAACAATAAGCCGGCTCGCAGATAGTGTTTGTTTTTGTTTTTTAACCCTTTAAGAACGGCTGCCTGGGGCCCAGCTACTCCCATAAGAACGGGTGCTGGTGGCAGTTTGTCTGGCTAGAGGACGGGCATAATGGTTAAAATTCATAATTCAAGTTTGTAATCATGCAATTTCATACATAATCATAAATATTTCATTTATTTTGAATAGAAATACTAAATATGATGTTATATCTACATTTTCTGAAGATTTCATGAATATTGCTCCACTCATTCTTTGTTAAAACATTTTTGTTGATATTGGAACAATAATGCCTTAATGCATCTTTAGTGCAGTGATGCATCTAGGCATCAAGCGTCCTTAAAAGGTTATAGGTTTTTATTTCTCGTATTCGAATACAGGATTCGTTATTCCGATCAAGAAATACATGCGATTTCAATACATATCCAATACAATACAATACACAACAACCTACCACCGAAATTATATAAATAAATAAAGACAGACAAGGATACAAACCCTACTTGCTCATATTACTCTTTGCATTATAGTTTCTATATAATTCCTTTATTCTGATCGAGAATAACTCTTGTTAACTTGATATGCCTTTCGTATTAGTTCATAGAGATTATAAAAAAGAGGAAACTGGCCTCTTGTCTTGGATACTCTATATTTAGTTAAGATGATAATGATAAACTGCAGGTCTGAGAACTGTCTAGTGCGTATTCGTCAGAACCAATCACAGTTCAGCTTACAATAGTCCGGTTCGTACGGCACAGAGTAAAGACATAGGTCCATGATGGTCAAAGAGAGCATGCTGATATTAACGACCTGGATTTCCTAGCTGGGTGGTGAAAGGGATAACGTGGTTTGTTGTTCTATCTGTAGCATCAGTGTGACAAGATCTGATTGGTTCCGACGAATACGCACTAGACAGCCCTCTGAATATACCTGTCCCTCAATTATATTGCTATATACGTTTATATCCGAATCTTTAACCCTGTTCACAAAGTTTTCGCATTTGTTTGCGCATGCGATAACGCAACCTGGTATGACCCACAGTCCCATTTTTAAGGGACATTGTTCCCTTTGTCTCCGACAAGGGCAGGGTGATGTTCCGAAATTGGCAGATGTGTATGGGGCTTGAAGTAAAAATACAGTTCCCTAATAAAAAATTGAAAAAAAAAAAAAAAAAAAAGTAATTGTAAAAATGAATATAGCTAACGATACCTCAGTAACAGGTGCAGCGACCCGTTATGGGAATTATAATGTCAGATAAATGTCACACACTCCCTGAGGGTAGAGTGTCCCTCCTCCCGGACCCTCATCCACCACACAAGACTCCTGTTCTAAACTCAGGCTGGTGTATTTAACCTTTCCTACAGCCACGTTTACATTGCATAGAGTAAAGGGAATTGGTATCCCCTCGTAATCATAAATCAGTTATCACATATAGCACTTTATCTCACCCCTGGAATAAATATCCATATACTTAAAATTGGGAACTCGGTCTCCATGCCCCTATAAGTGTTAAAGTCTGTTTTCCATTTTTTTTATTTCATTTTTTTTATTCAGCAAACATATTTAACGACAGTAAATATTCGTCTACAGCAGTGACGATCTTCCATATTTATGTCACATATAGAGGACAATACATAAGACTAGACATACACAATATTGACTGGTTTTAGATACAAGCGGCCGTATGCCCCGAGGAGTTGACGCGTAGTAATATCCGAGCGTACGCGAGGATATTGCGCAGAGTCAACTCTGAGGAGCATACAACCGCTTTTATCTGAAACCAGTCTATATTGTATTTATCATCCAACCTTTCTGGACAAGTGGCATTTCGATATCAGTTCGTTTTGGTTATGCACTATTTTTCCGGACGCACTATTTTACCGTATACGCCACCCGGAGCATACAACATATCCGTATGCGCCGGGTATGTGCATACAAACTCCCTATGTGTTTTCAATGGACACTTTGTATTAGGTGGATGATAAAATTATATATATGACGGGACAGGACAGTACATGATGTATGTTTACTTACATACAAACGCTTCGCGTTTCATTCTCTTGAATGATTGGCATTATAACTGTTTACCTCGTTTCTCTTCATACATTGAACTCTTCATCTTCCAGATAGGGATTTTCTTGCAGGAATTCCTTTATCTTACATTTATATAAATCTCCTCTTTCCAATAACTGCAACTCTCGTGGCAGTGGTCGTGGCAGTGGTCTATATTCTGTGTGTTATTCATTCTTTTAGTGTGTACAGGGGTGAGATGATACAGAAAGCAACTCAGGGTGACTCATGAATTTGTGAGCGAATTTGAGAATATAATATTTTCTTTTTTAATGATGGGATTACACATGAAGAGATTGAGATGCACTTGAGCATCGTTTATCTTAAAGTAACACACCTACCTTTCTGAACCGGTCCTTATCAACTTGAGACGTCTAGAAGATTGCCTGCATCAAAGGGAATCATTATCTAATAGAGTCTGATAATTTCATATCACTAACATGCTACGGACATCCAAATGAGGACTAATGATCCTAATTGTGTTAATCTTATTTTGCCATCATCACGTAATCTATAGGATGTACTCTCAAATGAACAGTACAGAGACAATAATTGATGGTTTTGTGGACAGATGTTCGTATACCACTAGAGGTTGATGTGGTAATACTGAAGCGTTATGGAGTGTAATACGATGTCACCATCTAGTGGTTTACAGAGCCACCTGTCCACAAACCCATCGTTTATTGTATTTATTACCCATCTTACCGAATAAATGGAACCCGAGAATTGCCATATCAAACGAAATATCATTAGGGACTATTTCTTGCTCTATAGCATCAAGGGACTTGTTTCCCCATACAAATGCTTTGAGGCTGTAGACAATGGATTTAAATCCGTATACCATGGTTATGATATCTCGCAGTTATTATATAATGGGTAGTGGTTCAATGATTGCCCATAAATTTTCAATAGGGACTTTGAATACGATGGATAATAAATTCCCAGTAACATTTTCCTCCACATGCAATTAACATAAACCTTTATCCTCTCTGGGAATCTGCTGTGATAAGTATACATATATATGGGTATATATATATATATATATATATATATATATATATATATATATATATATATATATATATATATATATATACATATATATATATATATGCATAGAGATCGAGATTCGGCCTAGATGTATGGTATATAGTTCATCATAACAGTAGCATACACCTTTGTTGACAAAAGGGTCCCACACTTTCTATTGCGAGTATTTTCCTGAATTCCCTCCAAGGATGAATGTAAATATTTTCCATCTCGTTTTTAGGTGAGGGAAATGCTTGATGTAGACCAACACACCTTTTACGTTCCATATTCCGGGACGTGGAAGGAGTATGATGTAGATGTTATCTTCAATCATAAACAAGATGTAGGTTAGAAATATCTGCTACTACGAGAAAGCAGGGTAAAAATGATCCAAATATCACATGCATAATGTGCACATACACGCATCAGATATATCCCGCTCTGCGTCAATCATGACAGAGGCATCCTAGAGGAAAGATGTTTATTGAAATTTAATGCTGGATTCACACTTAGAGACTGATGTACCTGAGACAGGTGTACTTCATCCTATCCCTAGTATCGGATAATCCTGCTGACATTTTGTACTCGAACACAATCTCTCTGACTAAATTGCAGGGTTCAATTTCCCTGAGATATGTTTATCCGTCTGCAATTGTTGGCAATATTTACCCCTAAAAAGGAGGTACATCAATCACACGGTCTAAATTCCTCTCAAGGGGTGTCACACGAGGACACTATGTACCAGTAAATAATCTCTGGAAAATTGTCTCCGACAAACCCTCCTAGATGTACATGAATCCCACCGTGTGAATCCCACTCTACGTTTTGTCTCCGACAAACCCTCCTAGATGTACATGAATCCCACCGTGTGAATCCCACTCTACGTTTTGTCTCAGACAAACCCTCCTAGATGTACATGAATCCCACCGTGTGAATCCCACTCTACTTTTTGGCGCAGACAAACCCTCCTAGATGTACATGAATCCCACCGTGTGAATCCCACTCTACGTTTTGTCTCAGACAAACCCTCCTAGATGTACATGAATCCCACCGTGTGAATCCCACTCTACGTTTTGTCTCAGACAAACCCTCCTAGATGTACATGAATCCCACCGTGTGAATCCCACTCTACGTTTTGTCTCAGACAAACCCTCCTAGATGTACATGAATCCCACCGTGTGAATCTTGCTACGTTTTCAATAGCGCCTACTAAAGGTAACATATGATTGGAGAGTGTAGTGTGTAGGAGTAGGCGTCTGGTGCAGACCCCTGAAGCTCTCCATTGTGCTCCGAGCCAAGTCTGGGTCAGGCTCCCACAGAGAATGCTGGCATAACTCGAGGCCACAAAAAGAATTCAATGGTCTTTAGTAGATAATTGCATTTAAATTCGCAAGGAAGTCCCATTGGCAAACATGATCTCATTTAAGGCCTTGCCCTGCAAACTACATATATGTACATAAGTGGCGGAGTTGAACTAGGACACGTTTTTTCCAAGAATAGGCCTGCTTCCATTGGGCGATTTCCCGTCACCGATCTAGAGTCAGGAACCACTGATGGGACTTTTAGCACTGCTGACCCAAAATCAGTCAATGGAAACGACCAAGCTCGTGAAATGACCCACAACTTTTTCTGCTTAGATTATGCAATGTGGTACCACCCACCACTGACTGAAAAGATCGGTCACTGAGTGAAATCTACTACCCTTACCGATTTTTTTATACCGACGCACAGTCAGTGGCAACACCGACAAACATTCTAGGTAACTCAAAAGATCTCCGCCATCAAAGATATAAACTTCATGGAATTTTAGAGATTAAGTACGATTTTTGATTCTTTTTGAAGGTGTCCAAGTTTTCCTCACATTCGGTGGTAACTAGTCCCAAGTTGTGGCTCCAAAGTACATTATAGCACGTTTATAAGTTTCAGTGTGTAGTAATGCGAGTTTGAAAAGCCGTACAGGATACAAAGGAACATAATCTCTTGTCACTTATCTTAAACTGGAATAAACGTCCATAGGCTTAACATTAGGAACTCGTTCTCAACAGGCTTGCTAGTACGGTAACCCATTTTCAACGGGTGATAAACAGATAGATATTTCCAGGCTAAGATAAAATCAGAAACATATTCGTGTTTGGTCTGAATCCCCATTCGCCATCTCGTTTGGGGTGCTTCAAAATATTCACTCGGCTATCGCCTCGTTCATATAACTACGCACTCCAAACTCGATGGCGTACGAGGACACAGACCAAACACTCCTCAATTTCCTTTTTTATTTTTGTTGTTGTTGTAAATGTTCTTTATTGCGTTCAATTTTACAATTGATATTCCAGGCAATAGAAAAGCCAATCTGTCACACACACTTACTCATAAGGGGAAAATATGAGCGTCAGTTCCTTTGAGACAGGTAGGACAGGCCTTGACGCAGAATGATTCTAAGTGTCAGTTTCTGAAGCCTTGTAAAGTGAACCCTAACGTCGAAGCATCCAGGGCCTAAATACTGGGATTGTGGTGGACATCCTAGACCCCTCGTCTTAAACTACACTGGCTGCGTTACGCACTCTGTCAGGATAGATTTAGGCTTCTTTTGTTGTATCCCCCCCAAATAGAGTTCTCAGATGCAGTTTCTGATCTTATATTACCTCGCTACATGGAACTGATACCTGAAATTGTAAAACTTATGAAAAACCTGAACATATTTGAGATTGACAGCAATGCTGATATTTCTGAAGGACCATTCTTGTGGTGCATTCGTGATCGGATCATTTACAGCTGTGTCAGGGCGGGGGATTTTGTCATATCTTCTTTTCTATTTTTATAGCGACGATTTACAATCGTTGCTGTTAGTTGGGGACTAATTTCAACACACATTCTTGTAGTTATTCACTGTATTAGAGACAGTTATGAAGCAAAATAAATTCGTTCATGGTACATAGGCTCTCCGAGGACTCTCCTTTGAAACTGGAATCTCCTCTGAAACTGGGATCTATGAGTAATACCATATTGTAACAGCTGAGATCATAGCTTTTGGCTGCAAGTACGAGGTACAGAAAAGGGTCTTCATACACGAACCTACATTATTAAACGGGCCCCTGGACGATAAATGGACGACAAATGGATGACATTTACAAAATAAATGATTTCTTCTGCCACGCCTAAAACATTTAAGGATATCGTATCATCACAAGCTCTTACGCCGAAAACATATTTTCTTATGATACACTTAGGCCTATATGAAAATTCTACGCATTTTTATTTTATTGTACTTTTTTTTTCACCGGCCCCCTGCTTCAGTCTCGGCACGCAAAGCATGTCTCTCTTTCCCCCTCTTATTGTGAACTCGTCAGTAAAGCAGCACAGGTCATCAGGTTAGGGTTACTAAACACAGCCTTTCTCTGACACCCAGTATGCCATGTTTAGACATACCTATAATCAGTAAAGGTCTACCCACCACTCTCAAAGCATGTCTGCATTCCACCTCCAAGAGGGTGCCACCATAAGAACTGTGCCAGCACTTATCTGCATGCTCACATTACACTGGACCCTCATATGGCCTGGGAAATAGGTCTCTATTCCAACCCCCTCTACTCCATGAGTGATTTAATCTTCAGACACTTGATATTCACATATCATGTACATGTTTACTGAACATGTTTCATGTATCTTGGAGCTCAGCAAACACGTTTACAACCCCAGGGTTCGGTGCTCCTAGAAATGTGGGCAGAGCGTTGCTCCAGTAATATCGGATCGTGTTGTGTGGTATTGTTATTTTCACGTTGTATCGCTACTTTTAACAACACCATATTTTCAGTGATATAGGTGAAAGGTTCATTAGAATTTTAATTGGATATACATGGTGATATAGTTGCGATGCCATCTGCAAAGAATCTGGAGCAACGATTTTGACCTTGGGTCGTTATTCTGCGATCTCCAAAACGTGGAGCAATGCCAATGGGAAAAAAGCTGATATTTCACAATGCATATTTCATTTTGTTGAGGTGAATGGTACTATAGAAGAAACCAACATGTTTTGGTCAAATTCCTTGTTCATCATGAGTTTGGTGTGGAGTGATATGAACGAGGAGAAATCCTTGTGAATATCATATAGCATTTAATCGAGTTGGAGAACAATGACCCTGACCAAAACAGTTGCTATCTGAATTTATCTCACCCCTGTATACACTAAAAGAATGGACAACACACAGGGTATAGACCATGGAGAACGGACTCCGATACTCATAAGGGCATGGAGAATGAGTTCCCAATGTTAAGTCTATGGGAAAAAATACCATTGGTGAGAAAATGTGTATGTGTTTGGTGGGAGGGGATGGTTGAAATGCTGGAAGGTACTATAAGAGGTCGTGGTCAAAATGATGGCCTCGAATTTGTAAATACCCTGCAGTGTGGCTCGCTTGTTTCTTTAAGTATAAACCAGGTTGTACTATGTACACTAGTAACAGACCATTTTGTCGTCTGCTGCCACAAACGCTGACAACCCGAGGCCAGAATCCGCGGGGGACTTCTTTTATGTCACTCCAGTCCTCGGGACAGGAAATTATGTATAAAACGTACTGACCATGCTGTACAAGTCACGGAACGAGATGGTAATTTACGGTTTGTATGGACTGAGGCTTTTACGCCAAGTTCCGTACAAACCGTAAATTATCATCGAGTTCTGTGACTTGTACAAGCATGATTGGACGTTATATATTTACTATATACCCGAAACTTTAAAATAATCATTAATTTCATTTGGCTTAACAACCAATACTTTAATAAACATTTATGGGAAGGTAGTCTGTATTTTCCTGTACGGACCAGAGGTCTGTACAGTATTTTTACGTTATATAGTGAAACGATGCATATTTACAGTATATACGGCATGGGTATAGAGTAACATTTGGTAAAGAGTTTTATTTGAGATTGCCAACAAAACGTTTGTAATTAACCCGAGGTTGAAACCATTGCTACAGATTCTTTGCGGATCGCATCATGACTATGTTGCCATCTATATTCAATTAAAAATCTAATGGACCTTTCACCTATGTCACTGAAAATGTGGTGTTATAAAAAGTAGCGGTACAAAATAACCACATGACAGGCGACATAGTGAGGTGACTGAATTACATCTTTTCTCTGTTGTTTTGAACCAAAACAACTCGGAACAGATTCCATTCAGTCACACTAACCAGGGACCTGTTTCACTAGTATTGTGACATGTCTGTGACACCATACAGACGTTGGGGTTGTCGAGTTTCATGACAACACAAGTAGTTGCCTTTAGGAAAAGTCATACCCTATACATAAGAATTAGACAATCTACACATGATGGACCTGTTTCACTAGTTTCGTGACAAAAGTATTAGACGGACATGAAAAGCGGCACCAACAGTGCAAGCAAGAACGGACAAACCAAAGTCTAATCTCTAGTTCTTATGAAACCAGACACACCATCTAGATGCCATCTAGACAGGTTACGAAACTAGTGAAACAGGTCTCGGGTCTCCATATAATGCGTATCATGTAGTTTGAGCCTTCGGTGTATTGTCAGAGCCCCGGTGAAATACAAACACAATCCCTCATGTAAGACAGGCGATTTGTCCTCACTGTGATAGTAAAAACAGCGCGACTGAAGATTCACATTTAGCTGGTCGTTGTTGTGTTCCCGTATGGCGGCCCCAGGACAGATATAAGGGCGGACATACAGAGGCAGTATTTATTAACGTTGTCATGAAATCCAAGACTAAGAAAGAAATTGATGAGTGTTTGGTCTGTGTCGCCATTCGCCATCGAGTTTGGAGCGCCCAGGAATATGAACGAGGTGATAGCTGAGTGAAGATTTTGAAACGTCCACGACCAGTTTCAGGCTACTCTCAAAGTAAAAGGTCACCCAGGATGCCGTTTATCTTTTGAGATATCTTATCGTCCAGCCTTATGTACGACAACCTATTATTAAACAGCCCCCAGGTACATCCTAGTGTGAACGCTTCTTGTACTGAAATAGCATTAGGGACCTTGGTGCACCACAGAACTATGATACTGGGGGTTTATTTACTTGCTGACTTTCACCCACTTTTTCGGGTTGTGGTGTGTATTATGGTGCTCCACTGTCGACATGAGGGTTGGCAGCATTGTGGTGTGAGTGTGTGGTAGGAGGGGGAATAGGCCTTTTTCCGTAAGCCGGTGTCGCACCTTATCAGCCTAGTTACCCCACGGCTGAAGCCAAACATTCACCTGGCAACGTATTCTTTACCATTGGATTACTCAGTGTATAAGCGTAATACGTTCATAATACACTTGTACATTATTTCCAGAGATATAATAATGATTGCATCGTATTCTATGGTGTTCCAGCTCAAATCTGGTATGCCATACATGCATATTGCCTCAATAATACTTTAGATATAGCATAGATAACATAGGATCACCGAAATTGAATACACATTAATACATGGGCAGGCCTAGCTATCATATGCTTATCTTTCTCCAAGTTAAAACCAAAACAATTTTCAACTATAAAGTTTTGATAGTCCAGACTCGTTGATACAATGCCTTTAATTGTTCTAGCAGTCCAATCTGTCCAAAAACAACACTTCTGCAATCACACCCACCGTTCACACTCTAGGTGTGATTGCTGTGTGTCTCTATATACAAGCCGCCTGACTCGGCTGTGTTTGTCTGAGCAGCTGCGTAACTAGACAGTGGGCCGTTAGGTGGCGCTGAACGGCAACACCTGTATTGGGAGGCAGGTATTCTGGCCACCAGACCACACTGACGTAAGTTCTGGTGGATTATCTCACCCCTGGAATTAAAGTCCATAGGCTTAACATTAGGAACATGTTCTCCATGCCCCATACGAGTATTGCAGTCAGTTCTCCATGGTTAATATCCTGTGTGTTTTCCATTATTTTAGTGTGTACAGGGATGAGATAAAAACAGAAAGCAACTCATTCTCGTACTCGTTTGAATGCTAGGTGATATTCACTCGGATGTCGCCTCGTTCATATCACTCTGCATCAAACTCGTAAAGAACGACTACTTCGACCCAAACACTTTGGTTTCTTCTTTCCAAACTGAACCCCCTTGACTTGCACTCGCCTAGCTGATCCTCTTACTATCAGATTCAGAATCTCTGCTGGAAGAGGGAATCATTCTGCCAGCAGATCTTTTGTTTTGGTAGTCTCTGTCACAACAGGCTATTGTGGTTGGAGGTTGTAGTACTCTCAAAGCCCGTTATCCATATTATCATTTTCTTTTTTTCTGTATTTCTGTATGTAAAGAGACCATGAAGTTAGACTTTGTCATCAATTAGCTAAGTTAGTAATAATTTGTGGTGAGTATTCATTCGGTTTCGTATTTATCCTACCCCATCTATGCTTTTGCATTACTGTTAAAAAGATAAATATTGAGTCAACGACCAACAGAACTTTTTTCATAGTAGCTGACATCCTGCTCTCTGATTGGTCAATATTGTTATTACTCTAGTGGCATAAAAAACACTTTATGTCACGGCCTGCCACATAAAATTTCCCTATGTTAAGTCTATGACGGATTTTTATTAGGGGTAGGATAATAGATCATATTCCACGATGTCCCAAAAGTGTACCTTGCTTTGCGATATCTGTATCAAGCTCTCTGGCCAGAAAGCGATCGGACCAGACCAACCCCTAAAGGCCTGTTTCCATTGGCCGATTTCCCGTCACCGAACTGCAGTCAGGAACCACCGACAGACCTTTGGCATTGCCTATCCAAAATCGGCCAATGGAAACGACCCAGCCCGTGAAATGCCCCACGACTTTTTCTGCTTAGGTTATGCAATGTGGCACCACCTACCACTGAGTGAAAGCTTCGTCACCTCAGTGATCTTTCTAGACAGACGCACAGTCAGTGGCATCACCGACATATTTTCTGTGTAAGCAATCTGCGTCGGCCAATGGAAATGGGCCCTTAGTCGGAGATAGGGCTTGGTTGCCCATCTAAGAGGCAGGTAGTGTGAGGGTAGGTTTACATGGCGTGCGACGTTTGTGACCTCGTGCGTGCTCTACCTGCATTCACGCATGGCTGCACTTCTCTTAGGGGGAGATGATTGTCACAGACAGGCGCACACTTGTACGTGACATGCGGTTCATCATCAAACCCTGTTTTCGTTCATCAACCTGCTTGTATATCGTCCTGTCAATCACCATGCTATATAAGTGTGATTGTGATGTTGTTATTGAAATCAAATGATCCAAAAATAGAGCAAGCTCATACAATAAGAGCAAGGTAAGCACGTGATACAAGGAGCAAATAGAATTTGGGATTCATTCAGTGTATGGACAGTTTTCTGGGAGATTGTAACACATCTCCGAAGTCGCGAAACGGTCGCGGCCGCCATATTTCTATTATTACCTACTATATCTAAAACGGTAGAATTTTGTCGAATCCGCTTGAAGTTGCTCCCGCACATAGAGACAGAGTGAACACGACCTATGTTTGGAGACTGAGCGCCCACGAGAGTGAGATTCTCGTACAGTGAAAAACTCGAACATGTTCTTCTTTTTTGTGATTCATTTCAAGCCATGCCCAAATCAAAGTTTAGTATTGTAGTTTTCTGATCTATTTTTCTCGTGAGAAACCAATGAGATCTCACTTCCCCCACCCACCACCACTCCAGCCACCAGTTTAAGTATTTGACCCTGTTTCTAACGTCTGGCTCTGTGGAGCAATTAGTAGAGTGTTCCGCCAGGAATGCGGGTGTAGGGAGTTCGATTCCCGTTTTGGCTGTTGGGCTTTTCGTTTTTCTATATTTTCCCCCCTAACTCGGACTCGACGAAGTCGCTAGTATAGGACAAATAGCCATTGTGGTATTGAAGTGGCCATCTTCTCCCCGACAGGAAACAAAACACAAGATGGTGGGACCAGTTATAAATGGATTTTATAAAAGAAAGTTTGCCATAGAGGCGTTCCAACCTTGTCTTACGATTATCTATGGATTATGACATTTGATAACAAAGATTGCCCACCGACTACAAAGGCGCTGTCTTATAATCTCCTGGCGGATGATGGCGGAATAAGCAATCACTCTGTGCTGTATTGATGATGAATATCTCTCTTGGCCTCTTCAGAGCATATGAGTGAGCTGCTCCTTGATTACTGTGAGCAACTCAACACGGCAAAACACCACCAGAGGTTTGATTAGCTCGCATTAATTTCAGCAAACATTTCAACAATTTACGAATTTTCTTCAGTCCAAATTGAATTCGGATGGTAGTGAATATGGTGGCTGCTCTGCCAGTCAATATTATTTTTTCTCATCTTTTGTTTTAGTCAATAATTTATTGAAGCCATATGCAGGGAAAGCAATGACTCAGTACACTACCACTACGGGTCTGTCGAATCCTGATATGCATTTCCTTGCGTTTACACTAGACAATTCTGGCCGGCGATTTTTGCATTTTGCACTGCCTGACGACTTTCAGCAGTAAAAAGCTAGAAATTGTCACATGTAAACGCCAAACACGTGGCAATTGCAGATCATCTGGTTACATCATATTATACGATTTGGCACCACCTGACGACTTTTGGACATACTCTGACGCCCTGACTATTTCAAGTGGGTTTGACATAGTTGTCTAGACAGGTGGCGATTCTGTGAAAACTTATAGTTGTCAGTGTAGATGCTCAGATACATTCAGAGGTTAACGACTTTTGTTGTGGACATTGCCACCACCTGACGACTATACTGGCTTGACGATCTACAGTCACCACGTATTTAGTCGTCAAGTGTGAACGCCGGGATAGTTTACCTGCATATTGACCATGTGGGCAAGACCTTCTTTCCCAAAGCATTCAGTCTCGTCATATTATCCACGCATCTATATCAGATAAAAATCCATATTTTTCGCATGACAGAATTATCAAATGCTTGAAAAATCATACTAATTATATTCGCAGAGCCAAAGACCGTGTGATTTTATTGTAACCTTTGGTGGAAAAACAACACTGGAAAGAACAATGGGAACATGTTTTATTCACCGTATTTTTGCGACCAGGGTTATTATTGGCCTGTGACTGTAACTGGGGCCGTAATCTTCATTGGATTGAGATTGAACAAAAATTGTGATACAAAAAAAAACCAAAAAAATTTCCCAATATTTACGGCAGATAGCGCAGGGTGAAAGTAGGGCATGGCGGTTTGAGAACACCGCATTCATGTTCTTTGTGTGTGTTTATTACTTGGCTCCCTCTCTCCCGACGATTCTCTGCAACTGAGGGATTATTCTCCAATCTATGAAGTACCACCCTCGCAGTAGGCCACCCCAGGAAAGATGCGACCAATTAATTTGAGGATTAAAAAGGCTGTCCTCAATCTTCCTCGGAAGTGCTAGTGAGATGCCCGATGATGGACGTTCTGAACAAGGAGGAAATAGTATGTTCATCTTCTTTTTTTAAAATTATCAATAGCGGCATTTATTGACATAAAAAAAGATCCAATTACAATGAGATATCATGATAACATTTCAGCAAAATGATAAGAAAGATTAGTTACTAACACCTACTACATACATACCAGTTCAAATAATAAAGAGAAATACAATGCAGAGATTATCACTGCTTATTTTTGATGGAGTTACGTATTCCATTATTTATTATCATCATGCTATCTTCTCATTTTAGATTAATGCCTGAGTCTGGGATCCAAACATATCAAGCACCAGTGGGTTATGAGGTATCTTGGTCTTGAGTGATTGGTCATAGTCAGTTGGGCATGGCTCAAAAACCCTGAGACACTGGGACCTGCTAAATAATCTAGGGTCGTAAATAAAGAGTTTTTTTACTATATGCCATAGACAGCCAGAGACGATGTTGGTCAACTTTATTCAACACTTATGGACGACCTTATGGATGTCTGATACTGTCTTAGCAAACACACTTAGATATAATCAAACAATAATCCTTGTACAAAGGTACAGACAAGTGTCTTTATGTAAGATCCTAGATTATTCAAGGGCCCCCTGGCTCCCTATTCTGTTCTCACTATCCCAGTGAACAGCATGCAGATAGTGAAGGGATAATTTATGTAAGCCTGCTAGAAGTTCAATGTGACCACTGTAACCTCTAAGCGATGTATATATCACGTGCAAGTACGCTCTAAAAACCCACCCGGAACTGCTGACTGCTTTTGTCCACCATTTTGTGTAATTTTCCTCTGCACTTTCACGGTCAATTCCTACAGCGGCCTAAAATAACTGCTTCTATAATTGATGTAAGTACACCCTGACAACCCTGCGGGGACTAGTCCCACTCCTAACGTTGTTTTGTTGACAACAGTGTTTCCATGGCAATAACAAATAAGTATCTAGCATCAGACAATGCGTTCATGCGTGGCCACAGAGCAACGGAGTATTATCGATTTGAGGCCGTGCAGCCTAGTTATAGCGCGCCTAAAGAAATGCAGGCCTAACGTAGGCTCTCTCTACCTGTGGGAGTACATGTGTGTGAATTTCCATACAGATTTCCCACGGTGTTTGGACACTGTCATCCCCCAGTTCAATATCAATGTACTGGGTTGATGGGGAATCAGGGGCCCGTTTGATAATCTAGGATCGTACATGAAGGCCCTTTTCTGTACCTCGTACAAGCAGTTCACACTGTGCGTTTTTATTGTGGCCAGTTCACACTGTGCGTTTTTAGGGATATAGGTACGTTGCAGTCTCAGACACGGTGTACCCTCAGGCGTGCAACGCAGCAAAAGGCACAGTGTGAACTGCTTGTTTCCTGCTAATCTGAGACTGGACGTGCGGATACCTCAGGTATGCCCAGTCGCAAGCGATTTAGAATATAAAACATGTTTGATGTTTGGTGCGCCCAGTCTGAAACTGGACGTACCAATGTACCTAGAATCTCAAGCGCTCCAGCTGCAATGGGGGATAGTTAACCCTTCAAGAGCCACACATAATTCACCATGTACCCATACTACAGCAGGCACCAGACCCAATTGTGGCCTTTGTATGGCCGGCTTTTGTAGTCAATATTATTAAGATAAATTACAAATTTAGAATTTCCAGGAAATCTGTATTTTTCATTAGAACTTTCCGATATTTCAAAGACATACTTGCAACATTTAGCATAATATCTCATATAGTTTTTATGATTCTGCGATAATTTTTCAAAAAGTTACAAAGGAACAAATACAGAGTGGTTCATCAATTCCATATGTGAATGCCATATGGCATTGTCCGGCCCTGGCCAGAGAATGCCATATGGCATTGCCCTGCCAGAAAGGGTTAAAGGCCAATTCACACTGCAGGAGCTTGCGAGCCGCTATCACCAGTCGCAAGGGTACGAAGCGTTAAGCGCCTCCTCGTGGTGCAGACCAGATATGCTTGCATGCAAGCACAACAAAAGCGACCGGGGTGGGGGGGGTTAGCTCAGTGGTAAAGAGCACTGGACTTGTAATATTAAGGTTGTCAGACTTTGTTGATTTGGGTCCCACTGCAGCCACTTTTCTACTTCACCCCCAGCGGTGGTAGATTTACTGCTATATCAAAGGCCAATCCTTCTCATACCATGTCTATGTGGTGTGGGAAGTAAAAGAACTCTCACCTCAGTTAAAGTGTAGGGGTGAGGTTTCCACCTAAATTCATGTCATAGATTCGATCACCACCCTTGTGGTGTAAAAGAATCTTGAGAAAGTCTGGTGAGAACCTGCAGTGGTTAACTGGACGTTAAATCAAATCAATAAACCAACAAACCAATCAAAATAGACATTGAAAGTCAAAAACGTTGGAATAATGCAAGGAGCATTCGGCGCACTGCTTCAATTATAGATGGAATGTCTCTAGTTATATCTTCTTAGCTAAAATACTAAATCCAGCATCTCGTGTGTGGACAGACTAATAGGTACAGAGCAATTAAACCATCAATTAAAATAATAAAAGTAGGAAATTGAATTCCAGCACAACATAGAACAATGATAAGAAAAGTAAAGAGGAAATAAAGGCAGGAGCACAGGTAGAAATATAAATTTAGAAACGTTCCACTTACATTCTGTTAAAGTCATGTTTTGAACCAAGGATGTTAGAGAATTGAGATTGAATTTAAGAATCAAAGGCATTTCGGACAATTAAGGCAGGCGCCACCTGGTGATTTTTAAATATCTATTCTAATTCTAAACAAGTAAATTTGATGTTATGTCTGGTTTATCCAATCTTAATAGGTAATATAGGCTAATTTACATTTCATTGATTTACATTTTTTTTCGATTCTTTTCTTCGATTCTTTCAAAAACAAGGATGATGACCTATGATTTTTAGAATTTAAATCTGGAAAAAAAAATGGACATGGCCATGAGGTCAGCTTCTAAAAGGCCAAGCTGGACATTGCTAACTCAGGCTGCGGTGGTTTAAGGACTACCAGTTCCTCTTACTTGTGTGATACCTTTCCCTATCTCGTGATATGGAAAACGTGTCTTTACATCTACTGATAAGTGATATCATCCTCTCAGTTGATATAAGCAGGGAGGATGCCACCAGCATGAACCTGGGTGGATTTACCACATCTAAACAGCACCGGAAAGGAATTATATTATATACCCATGCAGTATAGGGCATGGAGTGATTGCTAGTTCTACCATCATCCGCCAGGAAATTGTTAGATAGCACCACTGCAGTCGGGGGGCAATCACTGTTATCAGTTGTTACATTACTAAACAACGAGTGACTGGACAAAACAAAACTAAATGGCAAAACAAGTACCTAACATGACAAGACGAGCAAACAAAAACAAGAGGCATTAATCTAGAAGATAAGATAACTTCAGATATCTAAGTGAATTATCTTATATCAATTAAAGTTATCACATATTTCTAATCGTTCGATGGCTGGTTGGGTCCCATATCCGATGACCATAACTCATTGTTTGTAAGTAAAGATTCCTTTTAGAGTGCAGAAGGGATGGAGTTGAACAACAGAATTCCTACACGTGCTCGCGGGCGCGCATTTTGATGCAGGACATGTGTTACTATTTGGTGACTGGATCAGAGCTGATTGGTGTCAGTGTGTGATCCACGCTGGTCTGTAGCAGAGACAAACATCTCCACAGGGTACCTTGCCCGGACAGTGACACACGATCTGGGACCCGTTTCACTAGTTTCGTGACATGTCTGTGACACCATACAGACATTGGGGTTGTCTAGTTTCGTGACAACACAAGTAGCTGCCCTGAGGAAAAGACAGACCCCAAACATAAGAATTAGACAAATCTACACATCATGGACCTGTTTCACTAGTTTCATGACAAAAGTGTTAGACAGACATGAAAAGCGGCACCAACAGTGCAAGTAAGAATGGATAAAACAAAGTCTAATGTCTAGTTCTTATGAAACCGGACACACCATCTAGACACCATCTAGACATGTCACAAAACTAGTGAAACAGGTCCCAGTTTCACTAGTTTCATGGCAAAAGTGCTAGACAGACATGAGAAGTGGCACCAACAGTGCAAGCAAGAACGGACAACACACTTGTGTTGTCATGAAACTAGTGAGCCCCAATTTGTCTGTATGGTGTCACAGACACCATCTAGACATGTCACAAAACTAGTGAAACAGGTCCCTGGGGGCTGTTGAATAAAGTTTGTTCGTTTCTGGTGCAGTGCTGGACAATACAATTACTCCACCGATAAACAACATACTATGAGATTTTTTCATTCAGTGTTGTATGACAAAACAGAAGATATTTTCTAAATGAATGTATTTGTAACAACACCTTTTAAAAGCTTTAGGCTACTCTTATTATCAAAGTATCTTATGCTTAAAACACATTATTTTATGCAACACTATGGCCCCAAGGACAATTCTAAGATGCTTTCTTGTCGTTCATAGCTTATTCAACGGCCCCTGGCGGCTGTTGAATAAACAACTTCCGAGAAAACAATATCCCAAAATGGTCTTTGGGGCCATAGCGTTGTGTAACATAATATGATGATAATAGTAACCTAAAGCTTTTATAAGATGTTATATACAAATATGTCTTTTTTAGAATATATCTGCTGTCTTGTCATACAAGTGATAAGTGAGAAGGTTCGTCAAAATAGGGAAATTTCAAGAGGGAAAGGGTTCTCTGCCACAACCCCCAGTGAGGAGATGTAGAAGTGGGGCTGCTGTGGGCTGATGAATGGGCTCGCTGTTAGGGCACCAGTCAGGATCTGTTTGCCACGCTCAGGTAGGCTCGAGGATCCGTTTTCATCACGTCCTTGGGATCCAGTCTACTGATCCTGCACCACAGAATGATAGACCGTGTCTCCTTCCCTGTCCACATACATGAACACACCCAGCTACAAATGGGTCATCAAAGAAGAAAACAACAAGTTTGGGTCAAAGCCGTCGTTCTTCACGAGTTTGATGTGGAGTAATATGAAGAAGGCGACAGTCGAGTGAATATCGCATAGCATTCAAACGAGTTGGAGAGTGACTTCTTTGACTAAAACGAGTTACTTTCTACACTGGTTTTCAGCACTTGCACCAAGTCAACTTCTTATTTCTTCAACTGCCTGAGTCTAGGATCCAAACATATCAAGCAGCAGTAGGTCAATCAGGTATTTCGGTCTTGAGCAATTGGTAATGGTTAGTTGGGTACGTTTTCAATACACTGAGACACTTGCACCCTGCTCCTTTTCCCGTATCACAGCGAGTAGCACAGAGATAGTGAAGGGAAGGTGTTTTTTGCAGTACTCTGGAAGCCTATATGTGACCACTCTAGCATTTAGGCAATATGAGCAACGTATATACGGCATATAGCCTATGATCCATGGGCGCCGCCATGACGCCCCCCGAGTAGGTGTTCTTCAATAAAGGAGGTGAAAAAGTAAGTGTTCTTCACTAAAGGAGGTGAAAAAGTAGGTGTTCTTCACTAATGGAGGTGAAAAAGTAGGTGTTCTTCACTAATGGAGGTGGAAAAGTAGGTGTTCTTCAATAATGGAGGTGGAAAAGAAGTGAGTGATAATAGGGAAGTGTCACAAATCTAGCCTTGCTCACATATGTAAATAAAGTGTTCCATGTGGAAAATATCATGCCTTGGGTTTAATCATTATGTCATCTTGCTTTGGGATGGGTGTACAGAGTCAATGGAACCATGGTAAAATATTGAAAGCCAGTTGAATTGCGTAAGAACAAAGAGCCAGAATACAGATTTGTCCCCCGACCACCTAGTGGCTGCTTCGTGAACTAACAATGGCTATGTCCCCTATAGGGCGTGTAAGCACGCTCTTATGTTAAGCCTATGGAAATATTCTGGAAACACTTTCGCCAAAGCCGTTTTATATAAGAAGACCACTACAGAAAGATAGAGCCATTTTCCATTGGTCGACCAAAATAGCACTGAATTATTAAGTTCCCCTCAGTTACTTGGTGGTGGCCAACGACTGCACGCTGGTATATATAACTTCGCAGTGGGTGTTGTAAATGTATACAGAAATTCTAAAATGTATTTCACATAGTAAAACCCATGTAATCTTCCTAAAACTTTCAAAGAATATGATATATGTATAGTACTACACACTAAAGTTTTAAGATTCATCTATAGGTCATCATGGTTCTTTTTCAAAGAATTGGAGAAAACCATATTTTTCAGGATGTAAATCAGGTAAATATAAATTGGCCTAATTTACCTATTGGGTTTGTATAAACTGGACAAAACATTAAATCTACTCATTTAGAATTCAAACGAATCCCAATAAACCACAATTGACTCATAACTAAAATTATCTGATGGCGCCAAAGTAAATTTTAGGATATGCCTTTATAGACATATCGGACAACTTCCTGAAAATTTGTTATGATGATCTCTAAATGTTGTGGAACACATCTAACTTTACCGCTTGATCGTGCTTGTTTTTGATTTAGAGATAAATATTATGATTGAATTACAAAGAACTATATAGAAGTTCTAAAAAAAGTTGATTTTCGCATAGTAACTTAGCCATGCATAAACCCATGTCATTTTCCTCAAACTTTCACAGAATATAATACAGTGGTACCACTGTGAATTGTAAGCTATGCCTTTAATTAGAATCTGACTTGCAGTGCCTCCTGAAATCACTTTGCAATCCCAACTTCATGACATGTCCATTAAGTATCGTGCGGGGGAGGAGGGTGACATTATCATTGGTGCTCATTTAAGTTGTTATCAGTAGCGCTGCCTATGGACACCCTTCAGACTGGTTTCGAGCTGAGACTGCCCCCCATACATCAGCGCTATCTAGCGGGGAACGTTCACGCTCTCTTGACAAGTGTCATTGACCTTTGACCTCTCCGCCCTGTGCCCTTAGCCCCGGGTCATGCATATGCAGATTGCTAGGGTCACGTGGGGTGAAGAGTATGTGAGGAGTATGGATAAGAAAGTGGAGGGTTTTCTTTTTAGTGTGCGGAGGGGGTGGGTCACTCTCCTGGCAGAGATTCTGCGCTCTACTTCCTGCGGCCTATGCCCCAACCTGCCTGTTTGGGCCCAAATCTGGCCCATACGCCAATTTTTAAAATATCCTAAATTTTTACATATCATGATTATGGAAATATGGGAATTGTTACTGGAGTTCCACAGACAATCCAGCTGTTTCATTGTCTGACTTAATCCATTTTATTATGCGGATCCACAGTTGATTAGTCTGGCCCTTCAAAGGAGCACATGGGCATTGTTGACAAAATCAAACCCTGCAACACATGAGGTGCTTTCCACTGTAGAAAGTAATCCCAGATGGTTTGATGTAAATAATAACAGAAATGAGAGTATTTTATCTACCATGTAATAATGTTCATCTCTATTCACAAGTAGAATGCAAAAAATGTCCTACTGTGGAGCCAGCAAACGACTCCGACGAAACAAACAAAATTACAACTCCATAGAACACAAAATATCCCATAAATCTCTCAGAATGTAGGATATTGTAAAAACTAGCATATGGGCCAGATTTGGGCCCAAACAGGCACGTTGGGGCAGAGATACAAGCAGCCGCAGGAAGTAGAGCGCCGGATATCTGCTGGGAGAGTGGGGGGCAGGGTGTGCATATCTGCCGCTAGATGGCTTCATCTGGGGTGGCGGTTGGAGGTCAATGCACGTCAGTGTGATCAATTACACGGGCATTTTAACGCCGCCTGCTGCCACCTGGGGGGCATCCAGGCGGGATACACGGCATTGAATGTGTCATTCAGACTCAGATATGCCCCTATCATCGCCCACTCCTGACTTATCTATAACTCCATGCCGCGACCCAGGAGGATATTTCAGTGGTATAGTTCCACCTTCTTAATTACATCACAGGAATTTTCGCCTTTTGAGTTAGGGTCGCCATTAGGTCTTTTTTTTTAATTTTTTTTTTTTTAATGTTCTTTATGTACCCTGCGAGGGCATCGGTGGGTTACCGGTTTGACTTGCCCTCACAGCTATAAACAGTATGATACAAGTGTAGAGAATAATTGTATAGATAAGTTTTAAATGATTAAGTCCTCATGATTGAGGATTTTAATAGTGTTCGAGTCTTTGTTTCAAGTCTTTGCTTGAGAAAAGTATTTAGTTTGATGAAACTCGGGTTGTATCCATCAGATACAGTGTGGAAATTGGGATCCACTTAAACAATTTACACCAATTAGATCTGTTGGTGATGTTGTCACCTATTTAGCAACTATAAGGTTGAGTACAAAATACATAAACATTTGACGACAGAACAATATCCACTACTGGGTAGACCAACAATGTCTTAATACAAAAAATATCACAGATAGGTTTACATCTTGATCAAACTCTTGATACATAGTATGTGAAGATTTATCACAGTGGAAAGGGTAGCCATTTTCCACCGCCGACTATTCGCCATTGAGCTGCAGTCAGGAACCACCGACGTACGAGTGGTGAATGGAGACAGACTATCGTAAAACCGGATGAGTTTTAATCTTGGCTCCCGTATGCCACGACTGGCATTTGGCGTAGTGATATCACGAGGCGGAGCCGAGTGGTATCCGGAACCAAACGCCAGGAGTGGCATACGGGAGCCAAGATTAAAACGAATCAGGTTTTGATTTTATCCTACCTCTCTCTACAATATTTTAATATCAAAATCATGAATGAAAATCATCAAAATTCCGTATGCCCCTAGTAGCATACAAACGTCCGTATGCCAGTCAGCGTGGCATACGGAATCTCAATGTTAAGCCTATGGGATTTTATATTAGGGGTAGGATAAATGTAGAGAAGTGCTCACCGATGAATTGTGCATAGACTATGCAATAAGGCCACCACTTCCTGACTTGGTCAATGACCAACAGAATCAATGAGGATTGAAATCATTGGTATGGTCATTGTGTTTGGAGGACAGTTATGTCAGTATGGACCTGTTAAATGTGGCACAAACAAGGCATACACAGCACCCTCACCGATTTCTAGATACTGACGTGCAGTCGTTGGCCACCTTTTAGGAGAACTCAATTGATCGGTGCCGTTTTCGTCGGCCAGTGGAAACGGGCCTATATGGAAATGGGCTTTTTGTCTGCATATATATCCATACTACTGTCGGTAAAAATCGTTATAATATATGGAAATAGGGTTACTGTGGCTGTACATGATAAATATGCGGTAACATTGACGATAAAACGAACCGATGCCGCAGGCAGAGGTTCGTCTTTTTGTCAATTTTACCAAGTATTTATCATGTACAGGCACAGTATGCCTGTTTTCGTATCATTATATACCTTAAAATATCCAATTTTTAACTTTGCTCCTGGGCGAGTTTTTGGATTTTGCCACCGTACATGCCCCTTATGCCACATACATACCCCGTACGTCACCTAGGTGTCGTACGGATATAAATACGACATGGGTAGGAGCGGGCTGTATTTGTAGGATATACTACCACAAGTATATAATAATGACAATAATAGAGCCATCATTTCTATTTGATAAATACCCAGTCAAACCTCCCCCATAAATGTAGCACACTGAAGACAGTGGATCCCTTGTGTACCACTAGTGTATAACCATCCCTACACTACACTCTCCTACAGCTACCGACAACCTTTTCAAATTGACTCTTCTCTTGGTCGTCTTGGTTTTTGACAATTGGTCTCCTTGTTAATCATTAACGCCCATGACTAGATGCCAGCTAGGTGGATAAATGTTATCCTTGTTACGAATTTTATTTTTTTGTCAAACTCCTCATCTTGTTTTTAGTTTGAGATAAAAAATGAATTTCTTTATTTGTGTTTAGTGTAGATCTCAGTGATTTGTCACGGTGTTGCACAGTTATCAACAGTGGATAAATGTCAATAGGAGATAAATTCATTTAGAGAAGTTTGTAGTAGCAGATGTAGATGTTACGTAGGATGCCTCAATAAGTCTTGTTAAAGGTGTTCTCTAGGTATACTCGCTAGAATTACAGAGTAGTTGTCCAACTTAGTCCCCACACGAGTATTTTAAGTCCAATGCACATCTACCGATTAGGGGTTCACCGATTAGTTCCAAAATCATATAGTTGTCAATGAACTTTTTGCAGGCAAATTATGTAACCCGTGTCGGCCACCCAAATATGGGAGTATTTCCAATGTTCCATTGTTGCTCACTGGATTTATCAACACTCTTTTGGCGAGCGACAAAAGAACATTTCGAGAGGGGGTCACTAATCATTAGCTGACCTTTGCCTCGCTGCCCCACATCTACCGACTAGGGCTGACTCCGTTAGGATGCTTTACCTGAGACAAAGTACCATTCCTTTGTCACCGACAAAGGTACATCAATATTACGAAACAAAACTCAGGGATTCCTGACTATGTCCAGTACTCTGTATATTCTTAGTAAAGCCCTATGCCCATCTACTGATTAATGGTTGAATGATTAGTTCCAAAATTGTATAGGAGTCGGTCAACTTGTCGCAGACAAATTACATAACCCCTCGCTCAACCAGTGACCATCGAGGAGAGGGGGTGGTTAGTATTAGCTCGACGGCTGTGCCCGATTCTACCTTTCCCCGACGGATCCGTCGGGTCTGTGATAATCTGCATCAATCGGGTCGATGTACGCACTTCGCCGACCCGATTTTATTGCTTTGGGCAAAGGTGGAATCGGGCAAAGCCGTCGGGTCGGTGTCTTATAGGCTTTATAGGCTTTAGTCTTAAGCAAATCAGTCTACACTTACCGACAGATATACGATTATGCACTAGATTTTCAACTTGTTGATAAACATTTCGCCACCGATCTTGCCCGTCCTGACTTGAGCAAGGCAAAAGCTGCTGACATCTAAGGAATTCAACGCCTGTACACGAACACCCCAACGGGCCTGAATGTGACTTTCCTGAAAGTCGGATATGATGATGTCTAACTTAGAAATTAGGGGTGACTGTGCTAGTTTTTGATATAGAAATTAACGTGTCAATATATAGAACTTCCCAGAAGTAGTTGTTCACATAGTAAAACCGATGTCATTTTCTTCAATCTTTCCTGGAATATGGCAAATGTAGAGTACTACACATTTAAGGATCAAAAATCATTTAAGGTTTTCGAGAGAATTGAAGAAAACTACATATTTCAGTATATAGCGAATATCTAAGCAGAACTGTCTTTAGAAACGTATTTTGAACCACTACGCCATGAGTTTGGATGCGTAGTAATCGTCACGAGGCGTAGCCGAGTGATGATACGGAGCATCCAAACGAGTGAGCGAAAGCGGTTCTGTTTTTATCTCACCCCCAACACAGACCTTACAGTCGATTTTAAGCAATAATATAATCATGTATTGAATTGTTCAAACAATAGCATCGGAACTATTGTTGCTGCAGCTGCGGTTCAAACAATGGCGCCGGAACTATTTTCTTTTCCGCGACGTTCATTGGTCGCACCATACATAGATTCTCCGCTACTGCAATGGCAGAGAATTGACACTCTACGTAGGTGAGCGTGGCATATTTTATTTCAACGTTAACTCAATGGCACAACCTGTACCAGGGGTGGGATAAAGATCGATCAAATGTAGTCAGATTGTGTTACAACTGACTTCTGTACTTACATACTGTGACGAGCTACTATGATATATGGAATTTGCTAGAAATGTCAGAGTACATGTACCTGACATGATGACAAATAAGTACCACTCATCACATTTCATCTCATTATCTTAATCATTTGATGTAGACACCAAGGAATGTGTGAGCTTGTTGTCCTGACAACCGTTTGATAAATTACTCCTATCAAATTAGGATGTTACCTGTAAATCATGGGACCAAGCGGCAGAACAGCCTGGCCCGAGCTTGGTAGATGGTGTTATAAGTCAAGAACCCAAATGAAATTGTTAACAACAACAAAAAGAAGTTAGGTGTTTTGAAGGCATATCGGACAATTTGGCTTGAAAATCTAAACCCATGTCAATTTTCTGAAAATTTAATATGATGATCTCCTAGTGTTTTTGAACACATATCTAACCGTGCTTGTTTTTTATTTATAGTAAAACCCATGTGATTTTCCTCAAACTTTTACAGAATATGGTGCATATATAGTACTACTTATTTAGGTTTTAAAAACCATAGGTCACCATCCTTGTTTTTGAAATAATATTATTTTTCACAACATTTCCTTTGTAAATCAAACAAATGTAAATTGGGCTATTTTATCTATTAAGATTGGATACACTGTCAAAATATCACCAGGTGGCGCCACTGTGAATTGTAGGATATGCCTCTAATTTACCTTTTGGGGTAGGGCGGCCTCTATGATATCTTGTATTTCACTCATTTAGCATTAGAATAGGTCAAGGGAACTGGTTTGAATTGATCATGGTGTGTATTCAGAAATCACCAGACCTGTGGTATTACTGTATATTTTAGCATTGTAGCCTTTAAGGCCCGTTTCCATTGGCCAAAGAAATCGATGACGATTTTTTAGTTCTCCTAAAAGATAATTTACATTTAGCGTCAGCAGTGCTGAAGGTCCGTCGGTGGTTCCTGACTGTATATCAGCTATGGCCATCGGAAATAGGCTATTAGGAGAACTAAAAAAATCTACACCGTTTTCGTCGGCCAATTGAAACGGGCCTTTTAAGAGACAATTCCAAAGACTGCTTTCAGTAACTGCTCCTATGCACACCTAGGTGCACTGTGGGTGCACAGGTGTACTGGTCCCCACTGGAAGTAAAATACCCTCACAAGGTGGATATGTCGAGGGTGGCAAAGCTCTCAAAGCTTTTATACGCAGACATGCACATACCCATTCTTCCATCAATATGCGGCTTTCGAGCACCTTTCACAGATTTTATGGGTGTACTTAAATCGATCTGCCCACGCCCACTCTCTCTCACACACACTAGATACAGTGCAGGGTTTCTGGAAACGCAGATTTGATTTGATACATTGGGAGCGTACTCGACGCTAAAATAATCATTAAAAAAAAGAAAGAAAAAAACCCCTCATAAAACTTGGGATGAGTGAGCCCGGTGCTCGACTTTGTTTTCTGTTTTTATCTTGGAGCCATGTGAACAAAGTTATGCACTCGGAGCATGTCATGGACTTCAAATAAAGGGATTTATCCCACCCCTGGTACAGGTTGTGTCATTGAGTTAACGTTGAAATAAAATACGCCACGCTCACCTACGTAGAGTGTCAATTCTCTGCCATTGCAGTGGTGGAGAATCTATGTATGGTGCGACCAATGAACATCGCGGAAAAGAAAATAGTTCCGGCGCCATTGTTTGAACCGCAGCTGCAGCAACAATAGTTCTGACGCCATTGTTTGAACAATTCAATACATGATTATATCATTGCTTAAAATCGACTGTAAGGTCCGTGTTGGGGGTGAGATAAAAACAGAACCGCTTTCGAAACGTATTTTGAAATATACTTTTCTAAAGACAGTTCTGCTTAAGAATTTTTCAAACATTACGCAATCGGAAGATCATTTATGTTCAATTAACTCAAATGATATAGTTAATTGAAACCACTTTAGTTTGTTTAGGCTAAGGAGATGGAATGGTATTTGTTGCTATGAAAATTGTTCCTAAATCATATACGTCATGTAGATAGAGAGATCTTTATCCAACCCTGGTAAAGGTTTAGTCATAAGAATATTCAACGATCACCTAGGTAAAGTGACAATATTACGCTATGGTCTTGGCGTAGTGAATACGAGATGATGTCACAGGAGATTGACCAATTAGCGGCCAGGATTTCAGAAAGAAGACAAGACAAGAGATTTAAACGTCCCTAACAGTAAAAGGGGTGAGATAAATCCAGAACTTCACTAGAATCGTAAAATAATACTCCAATCATTCGGATGTACTGTAATCGTCATTTGGCTTCGCCTCAATGACGATTGTGGAGCATCCAAATGATTGGAGCATTGTCTATTTATACGATTATTAATGCATCAAGATGATTAGAGCATTGTCTATTTATATGATTATTAATGCATCAAGATGATTGGAGTATTGTCTATTTATACGATTATTAATGCAATTCTATATAGTTCTTCATCTATTATTAAGTCCTATGTGGCTACGTCATGGGGTATTTTATTTTTACAAATATACATGTAATTTAATTTCGAATTTTTATTATTCCGTTCATAATGTGAGGTGTTTTGAAACGTAATATTTCAGGAATCGCTTATTACTTTTCCATAAATTATCTCCCCTCCTCGCATCAGACTTCGCCCATCCTCTCATCCCTGAACGGAGAGACTGATAAAAAAGCATGCTCCAGGGATTTACAGATTACCTGATTTGATAGAGTATATAAATCAACTCGTCTATTACTTATGGGCGTAATGGAAGAGCGCTGCAAGCCGAACATGACACTTGGGAGTATCTGTATAGATCTCAAATTAATTCATATAATAAATTGTCTCTAGAAGTAGCCCTATTGATTGATCTCTTTATCATCCATCTTTCTATTCTACTCCTTTCTCACCTCGTTCTCTCACCTCGCTCTGCAGACCTCGTTGTGATGTGACTCAGTTCGTTATACAACCAATCATCTGCATCGTAGACCTGTTTAAGTCTAATGCACATTTACCAATTTAGGATTGAACGATTAGTGCCCAAATCGTATAGTTGTCGGTAAACTTGTTGCAGGCAAATTATGGGGGGTATTTCCAATGTTATGTTGTTGCTGACTGGATTTATGAACATCTTGATAAATTTTGGTGAGCGATTCAGGAACATCGACCGACAACTCACCGGTGACAAAATAACATCTCAAGGAGGGGGTTCACTAATCATTGGCTGACCTTTGCCTAGCTGCCCCACATCTACTGACTAGGACTGACTCAGTAAAGACCATTACCCTCTGTAAGATTCCGGAACATGGATGTTCCTTTGTCTGAGACAAAGGAACAGTCTTAAGTCTCAGGCCAGGCCCCTGGTACAGAATCGCCCAGTGTGGCACCCCCTCCAGTCCCTGGCCTAGGACTAGTCCTAACCCCCTGCAGGGATGTTCTTTTGTCACCGACAAAGTACAGGTCCATGTTCCGAAATCGGCACCGACAGATGTTGATAAATTTTGTCGGCGACAACGGAGTTTAAGAAATACCCCCCATGGTGTGTTCCGATATCGGCCCAAACTTGCCTTAAGGGTTGCTGAAAAGAGTATGCCACACACCGAAATGGTCATTCCCGCCGATTTTTACCCCCAGAGGCCGATTATTTCTCCTTTTTTTATTGGGAATTGATTCGCTTGTATAAATACAATATGGTCTTCCATCACAACCTTTTTAAAAAGTGAAATATATATTTGAGACTTGAGAAAAAAAAGGAGAAATTTAGGTATTTTTGAATTATATATCTTATATACATATAAATATAAATACTTTCCAATACATATTAACCTTATAGGATTGTTCCCAAATCGGCAGCCAGTCTTTGAGAAAAAAAATCGTATCTCTGTCGTCCAGTCTGTACTGAATTGCTTAAGACAACTCCTACCACCCCCTCTCCCGTATCATGCTGTGTTTATTGCCGTTTGGTGCGGATTTGCCTGAGACAACCTTAGGATACGCTTAGGATAAAAGGATTTTGTCCTAAGGAAATGAATCGTACAGTGGGCATTCGGCTTTAGACTCGCCTGAGACAAAGTACCGTTCCTTTGTCACCAACAAATGTACATCAATGTTCTGATATCGGTAGATGTGTATTGGACTTGACTGTGCTTACCAGACGTTATCATGGCTGGAATGTCTCTCTAAATCTATATCATCTTACCCGGCCTTTACACTAGACAATCATGGCTTGCGATTCTAGCATTTGGACCTCTTGACCACTTTCAGCAGTAAAAAAGAAGGAAATAGAAGTCTAATGTAAACGCCAAGCATATGGCGACTGCACATCATCTGGTTGCATCAGATTATACTATTAGGCACCACCGGACAACTATTGGACACGCGCTGAAGCCCGGGAAAAATTTCAAGCTGGTTTAAATAAGTCGTCTACAAAGGCAGCAATTCTGTGAAAACGTATAGTCGTCAGTGTAAATGCTCGGTTACATTCTGGGGTTGATGACTTTTGCGGTGGACATTGCCACCACCTGACAACTACTGGCTTGACGATCTACAGTCACTACTTATTTAGTCGTCTAGTGTAAACACCGGGTCAGCTAAACTATATAACGATCACACGCCAACTTGCCGGACATTGGACGATTAAGGACATTCTATATAGCGCTCTTGCGAGTCAATTAGGCTGACATATACTCCACATCATGATAATGTCTGTTTTTGGATGGATCACGACAGAAATTGACTGCTAATTACCGGGGATGAGATACTATAACCAGGTAATGATCACCACGGTGACAGGTGCCTGCTTAATGCCCAGGAGGAAGTCACTGGAGGAGAGGGGCAGGTGTACAGGTGGCTCCCCTGGTGGTGGGTAGTATGTGAAACCGGTCACATGACCTAGTCCCGGTCTGTAATATTGCCCCAGGTTGAAATACAGTTTTGTCCAAAGAACATAGATATAGACAATAATCGACGGTTTTGTGGAATATTTTGAGGTAAATCAAGTCAATTATTATTGACTTGATTTACATAGGAAATCTACTGGAAAATACAGTTTTTTTTTATATTTTCAAAAACATGGATGGTGACCTATGAATTTTAAAACCTAAATGTGTTGTACTATAGATCTAGTATATTCTGTGACAGTTTGGGAAGAATGACATGCGTTTTACTATGTGAAAAGCATTTTTTTGGAACATCTACAATTATTCTAATCTTGATCTCTCAATCTAAAATGAGCACGGTGACCCCTGATTTTTCAGTTAGATATGTGTTCCATAGCACTTAAAGATCATCGTATTAAATTTTCAGGAACATGACATGGGTTTTTATTTTCAAGACATAATTATATAGTATATTATAGAGGTGTCCGCTTACGCGGGGTTAATCTAACCATCTAATATGGGGAACAATTTGCGTTCCAAGCATAAGTGACCGCTTACGCGAAGTGTCTGCTCACACGGGGTGACCACACGGGGTTCTACTGGATATCAAATACTACCCGCTACTAGGGGTGCAGTATAAATGATATTCGGGCTCTCTGAGTTGCAGTGTATGTGCTATGAATCGTTGTCTTAATAAGTGAATGAAATGGCGTAATTTTCAATGGGGACTTGAAATACCATGGAAAATAAAGGTCTCTTTACTATATACCCATGCCGTATATATACTGTAAATACGCACCGTTTTGCCATATAACATAAAAATACTGTACGGACCACTGGTCCGTACACAAAAATACGGACCACCTTTCCATACACGTTTATTAAGATTTTGATTGTTAAGCTAAATGAAATTAATTTGTTTTTTAATTCCGGGTATATAGTAAATATATAACGTCCAACCATGCTTGTACAAGCCACAGAACTCGATGATAATTTACCGTTTGTACGGAACTCGGCGTAAACGCCTCGGTCCTTACACACCGTAAATTAGCATCTCGTTCTGTGACTTGTACAGCATGGTCAGTACGTTCTATATAATTACACCCCTGTTCACCCATGGGCAGCTGCGAATCCACCGACCTACATCCACACAACGACTCGTAGACTGAGAGGCGGGACTTTATTACTGAGGATATATTACCATCACATAGATTCGATCACCAACCTTGTGGTGTAAAAGAACCGTGAGAAAGTCTGGTAAGGACCTATAATGGTTGACTGGACGTTATATTAAACCAAACAAACAAAGAATTCTTCCTATGCAGTATAAATTGCATATTGAACCCTGTGCAGTACACGTTGAAACATCAGCAGTGTGTGGGCTTTCACGCCGACATGTCTTCTATGCCAATATATGGTAAGGTTTGAGCTATCTAGGATATATAATAGATATAGAACGACCCACCACGCTTGTTAATGCTACCAACCTCGATGGGAATTGATGTTACCTGGGGCCTCGTTCCTTACAAAACAACAATTCCCCATCTCGTTTTGTAGCATGTACAGCATGATGGGTCGTTCTATATAATTACTGAAAACATCCCTCCCTGACTCCATTACAACTCTCAACACTTGTTCTCTGTAGGTTCTAATTGGGTTGGAGCGCATTGCTTGGGAAAGCTCAACATGCAAGGCCTTTTAAAGCTATTAGATTCGGCTACATTTGAACAGTACTTTAACTATAATTTTAGGTGTTAGTATCCATCAGTGTACATTCACATTTCCCTGTGATTCTTTTAGAAGTGAAGGCACGATTCACGACTGTATGAGACTGGTACAGGAATAGACAGATGAGCTCTATTAGTTATGGTTTGTGTTTAGGGTCTGTGGGTAGAAGGTTGAGTGGAGTGAAGTGGGAAGTAGGGGATTTACACAATACTGACTGCTTTTGTGTACGAGTTATCTCCGAGTAGTTGACGCGTAGTAATAGCCGAGCGTTTTGCGAGGATATTACGTCGTCAACACTCGTTAGCACTAGCACCCTACCGGTGCTTAATATAATTTATTTACTAATGTAAGTAGAATTGCACTAAGCTAGGAAATCAAGGCATTTGATACAAATAACGCACATTTAGACCACCCTATTATACTCTAAATGCTGGCAAAAGAAAATACATATAAAAAAACAAATGAAAAAAAAACCCACTGGATAATACACATAGATATATTGAAGGAATTTCTTTCGTTCGCTCTCTCTATATGATAGCAGCGTTGGAAAAAAACAGAAACAGAAACAACACAGCTGAAATGCAAAAAGAAGCAAATTTGAGAATAAAAGAAGAAAGACTCCCCACACAGCAATAATGGACACACTTGGAGCCACATAAAATAACCCACAGGTGCCAGCCTATGGCGCCATGGGACAACCAACCAAAAACCAGCTCTCAAAACAAACATAAAATGGACCAATAGGATTCACCGACATGGGGTCGCAAGACTTTAGCGCGGGACTTGAACGCGCCTGGTCTAACTCCCTGCATTGTGGTCGTGGTAGCGGTAGGGAAAGCACAACTCTTCGTTATTCCCACATAATACACATAGATATATTTCCTCAAGCTGGGTTGGACATGGGATCTTGTGTTTTGTTTCACATCGGAGGTTAAAGGCTACCTCCATAACGGGATCGCTATTGGCCGCATAGCGCATTAAGGTGAGGTCACGTAGTAAAGGGCGGCACAGTCCCTGAATGGAACGGGAGTGGATGAAGGAACATACTATCGTAAAACTGGATGAGGTTTAATCTTGTTCACCGTATTCCACGACTGGAGTTTGGCATAGTGATTTCACGAGGCCAAGCCGAGTGAAGTCTGGAGCCAAATCTCCAGGAGTGGAATGCGGTGGCCAAGATTAAAACGAATCAGGTTTTAATTTTATCCTACTCCGTATCTTCGATTTTGGAATATTACATGATAACAATTCTGTATGCCACTATAGTGGCATATAAAACTCGGTATGCCAGTCAGCGTGGCATACGGAAACTCATGCTAAGCCTATGGGATTTTATATTAGGGGTAGGATAAATACTGCAGTCCACCTTCTTAGGAGTGGAGGACACACATTCCTCACAGTCTTCATTCGTGTGTGAAGGTTGGCAGATATCCGTCTTGATTGCTGCTTTTAGGTGCTTTGATGGTGCTGTTACCCAAAAAAACTATATGGTACAGAGATTGATACTTCATATTTTGAATGCTATATACCTTATATTTCTTGGATGTGAGACCTGTGGTGAGGTATATATTTTATTTCATCCACCTATTACAAAGTGTCCATAGAAAACACATATGGAGTGTGTATCACCATACCCAGCGCATACAGATATTTATTATCCACCTAATACAAAGTGTCCATAGAGAAACCAGTCAATATTGTGTATATCCACCTAATATAAAGTGTCTATAGAAAACACATAGGGAGTGTGTATGGACATACCCAGCGCATACGGATATGTTGTATGCTCCGGGTGACGCATACGGAAAAATAGTGCGTATGGGAAAATAGTGCATAACTAAAACGAACTGATATCGACATGTCATTTGTCCAGAAAAGGTGGATAATAAATACAATATAGACTGGTATCAGATAAAGGCGATTGTATGCTCCTGGAAGTTGACTCCAAGCAATATCCTCGCATGGGCTCGGATATTACTGCACGTCAACTCCTCGGAGCATACGGCCGCTTGTATCTGAAACCAGTCAGTATTATCTATATAAATCACTGTCATTCTTAGAATTTTCTCTAAGAATCACACCTGTTTTGCTTTCCATGTGTGTCATGTAATGTCGGCTATTGTGTCATTATCATTTTGATATATTGTTTATTGTAACCTGAAAAAACTAGGATATTAGTCTACTACTGCACTTAGGACTAATTGATACAGATACATATGTGTTGCATGTCCTTATAGAAAAGGGAAAGATTGCATCTACCCGACAAAAAAGACGTTGCTTTCACAGTATAGCATGAAATGACAAGACTTGCATGCACTTGCTGTATATATCACGACCACTCTGTATATCAAGATACTCCAGATATGTAAATAGTTGGAAGCATTGGAATACTGGGAGGTGCATTTCAGTCACGATAATCGTTGGCAACGATAACCTACGATCTTGTTGTGAATCTGCGATAGTTTGGAAGATAATTACTGGCCGATGATCACAATATAGATTGAAAGCTATATATATATATATATATAGGTTGTGGAACGTGGCGAACAGCTTTAGCGACTGCTGGTAAATTTTTTCTGTTCGAACGCGTCAACAGATCCCACCAGATCGCGCAACGCACCCGAGAGAAAAGATTTTACTGCCAAATGCTATATATATGTATATATATATATATATATATATATATATGTATATATATATATATATATATATATATATATATATATATATATATATATATATATATATCACGATAAAGTCACTACAACTCTGTAAGTTAAGATCCTCCAAATATGTTAATAGTTAGAAGGATTGGAAAAAGCCCAATAGTACGAGGAGAAAACCTATGGAACTCATTAGATAGCGAACTGCAGACACTCGAAAAAACTAGAGAGTTTAAAAAAGGAATAAAAGAGATGTACACTACCTATGAGTGCAAGAAGCGATAGGCTATGGACTTAATGTTCAACTACTGGTTGATTCACACGTTCACCCTACAATCATCCATTCATCCCGCCTATATATATGTAAATACATCTACTATATGTACTACCACAATTGTTGACCTCGATGTACCACGAAAACTACTTATACCAGTGGAAGATCTGCCTGTGCAGAACTGGCGCTTAATTGCTGAAATAAAAAAAATTAAAAAAATGTCGGAAACAAGAACCGAAATAAAGGTTGCTTTAACAAACCATAAAAAGGCTGCTAGAGTAACGGGTGGCATGGTGGATGTACTAAGATGGGAGGGGCGACGGGCGAGGGTCAACTCGATCTTGTCTCTTATTCCGACCACGTATCAGGATCATGATTAAGACCATCATTTGGCGTCGTTTGGCGTCATTTGGCGTCGTTTGGCGTCACAGTGACACAGGCCGGGCGCTCGTCTGAGACGTCAAGGGTGTGTTTCAGGGAACGTCATGTGACGTCACGTCATGGCTGACGTAGAAATGACGCCACTCGGCCATCAGGATAGCACTCCAGAGGGGTTTGTTTGTGAGGACATAGGGGGACCTTATTGTCTGCAGTGCTGGCTTTTATTCTTAGGTTCCTAAATTTTAGTCTTGAGGCAAAGTACAGACCCTTCCCGACCGATTTTTAAAATGTGACATTTGGAGATGTGAATAAGTGATATTTAGTGCGATTTCCAAATTATAAAAAGGATGCTTTTTCACACTGGTTGATATTTTTGCTATCTGTCAAAATGTCCCCTGATTGCTGCTTTAGGTGCAGGTTCCATCAACACACAAGATATAGCAAGATTTGTCACGATTCGGTTGTCTTGCTAAATCTTGCTAGGTTTTGAGTAATCATGTGCATTTTTGCCGCAAACCATCAGTTTGCTTAAGCACCTTTGCCATGCTCTTGCTGCGAGAGATTGCAATATGCCGCAATATGTCGGCAATAGATCGTGAGGCGTCACAGTGGTGGAGCACCAAAATATACACACATCATCGCGAAAAAAATACACAAACCATCACGCGCAACATGTCATGGCAAAGGAGGTTGACATATGACGATACTGTAAGATATAACACAACAATCCAAGATATATCAGGGCAAATCCATCGTGTTGGTGGAACGAGCCCTTTAGGAGCAGCCCCCGGTGTGAGGAGGGTCCCTCTTTACGCGTCCCCGTGTTAGGGTGTTGATGGTGTGGGGTGAGGCCTCATTGGGGGCTGTTTATGAGCTGGATTTACTCACCTCCTCACACATAAAGCGTGCCTCTAAAACCCATCAGGGGGCCCCTCGATCGTAGAACGCTGCGTGTAAATTGTTCAGCGATCCCCCAGCGGCCATGGTGAGAACTGCTGATGGTGGAGCATTAAAAGTATGTTTGTGTCGTTTCAGCAATAGTCTGGTGACCCACATGATTTTACCCTCCTCTCAGCACCACCACTCTATTCACAGTTCATATAAACAAGTGTCAGATTATCCACAGTAATAAGGACACTAAGAAATAGCCTTTTTATGTAACGACCTCCCGTTCATCTTAGCGTGGTCCATAGGCTTAACATTAGGAACTCGTACTCAGCAGGCTTGCGAGTATGGTAACTCATACGGGAGATAAAAAGATAAATATTTCCAGGCTAAGATACAATGAAAAACATTCGTGTTTTGTATCCATTCACCTTCTCGTATGGAACGCTTCAAAATATTAAATCAGCTATCGCCTCGTGCATATTACTGCATGCTCCAAACTCGATGGCGAATGGGGACACAGTCCAAACACTCATCAATTTCATTCTTAGTCCATTTACAATTCTTATAACAAGTGTCAGATTTTTTACTGTGTGAAAAGCAACTTTTTAGAATATCTATATATTCTTTTATAACATTATCGTTATATCAATCTCTAAATCAAAATCTAGCAGGTGACCCCAATTCTTAATTACGATGTGTGTTCTACATTACTTTGAGCTCACAATATTAAATTTTCAGGAAAATACTATGGGTTCTAATTTTCAAGGCAAACTGTCCGATATGTCTTCAAACTGTATGCTAACACATAACCACTACCTTAAGGGGTTAAGTGTAAGTGATCATGCCAGCGTGTAAGTGGTTAAGCGACACAAACATAGCCCGCAGGACGCCTGTAGGGCATTGGGATCAACTTGGCAAAGTGTAGCCGCAACTTGAACAAAGACGGGCCCTCCTGTGTGTACAGGAAAACTCCAGTGGGCAGGGCTCCAACTCCTCCAGTGTCTTCTACCAGCATGAAAATACTCCCCTATTTGTCGCTGTCCTGTCTGTCACCAAAACTACACCCCCTCCCTCCCTCCTGCTGCTGCCCTCTATGCCGTCCTGCCCTACTCGACAACACGCACCCCCACTCTCCTCCCAGATCTTTCGCGGCGCTAGCGCTGTGCTTAGTCTCTGCCCCAACCCAAAGCCTGTTCCCTGGGTATCCACAAAGGACAGGTGAGACCAGCGAACATCTCAGATTCAAAACAAGGCAACTGTCAAAAGTTATACAAGTCAAACAACTCACATATCATTAGTTAGGAAATATAGGAATTGTTAAATTGGGTTAACAGACAATCCAACTGTTTCTTTTCCATCTCTAAACTACTTTATGATGTGAATCTACTGTTGATTAGACTGCCCCTTCGAGTGAGCACATGTGTTGTGTTGACAAACAAAACCCTGTAACACATGAGGTGCCTTCCAATGAAGAAAGTAATCCCTAAGACTATGCCTGATTTGATACAACAAATAACAGAAATGAGTGTAAATCATTTACCATATAAATATATGCATATCTATTTAAATGTTAACCACAAAATACTGCCCAAAGCGCTAAGAATTTAGGATATTTCAAAAACTGGCGTATGGGCCAGATTTGAGCCCAAACAGGCAGGTTGGGGCAGAGATATAAGCGGCCGCAGGAAGTAGAGCGCAAGATCTCTGCTGGGAGAGTGACGCACCCCATGTACCCGATCTTCTGTCTACCATAGGCCTATTTCCATTAGCCAACGAAAAGGGTGTAGATTTTTTGAGTTACCCAGAAAGTCTGTCGGTGGTGCCACTGACTATGCGTCTATATAGAAGGGTAGTATCTTTCACTCAGCGACCAACCTTTCAGTCAGTGGTCAGTGGTGCCGCATTGTATAATCTAGGCAGCAAAAGTCATGGGTCATTTCAAGAGCTGCGTCGTTTCCATTGACCGATTTTGTGTCAGCAGTGCCATATGTCCCTCGGTGGTTCCTGACTGTAGATCGCTGATGGGAGACGGGCCAATGGAAATGGACCTTATAACTTTGTTTCTATTGGCCGATTTTATGGCACCTATCAGCAGTCGGGCACCACTGATCGACTTAAAGCCCAATTCCGGAGTGCCTCAGAATATTCACTCGGCTATCGCCTCGTTCATGTTACTGCGCACTCCAAACTCGATGGCGAACGAAGACACAGACCAAACACTCATCAATTTCTTCTTTAATCCTGAGCTGTGTTTTTTTTGCAAAACTCAATAGAATTTAGAAATCGCCCAACTACCAGCATTTGCCTTTAACCAACACCCCTCAGAACACCATAAAGAAGGTTCCTGTCACTGCCGTCAGGGGTCAGGGCGGGCGTCACGCCTCTTTAACGCGCAGTAAAACACCTGGGGTCATGTAACAGTCCAAAACGAGGCCTCTTTATTTTTTATTCCTTTTTTATTTAGCAATTGCAAACTCTCGCAGTGCGAGTTCTTCAGTTACAATATCCAAGGGACATACTCAATATTGGAAGAGGCTTAATATCAATCGAATCAAAGAATATTTAATACATCTAGATAGTTAATTGAAAAGTACAATAAGTATGGAATGGAAGATGGTGTATGTGTACCGTGGTGGGTGTGTGAGGCGCATTCTAGAGGTACAGGGTGCAGTTAAAGGCATATCGGACAATCTGGCGTGAAAATTGTAACCCATGTCATTTTTGTGAAAATTTAATACAATGATCTCTAAGTGTTATAGATCACATATCTGACTTAAAAATTGGGGCTCACCGTGCTAGATTTTGATTTAGAGATCAATATTATGATCATTTTATATAAGAATATATAGAGAATCTAAAGGGTTGTTTTTCACAAAGTAAAACCCATGTCATTTTCCTCAAACTGTCACAGAATATAGTCAATGTATAGTTCTACCTATCTAGGTTTTAAAAACCATAGGTCACCGTCCTTGTTTTTGAAAGAATTGAAGAAAACCATATTTTTCAGTATGTTTCCTATATAAATCAAGCTAATGGAAAAGGGCCTATTTTACTTATTGGATTAATTCAAATTAGACAAAACTTAAATTTTGCTCCTATGAGTTTTGAAAATGCCACAAATTACCAATTTCGATGGATGAATGGGAATATTTAAAAATCACAAGGTGGCGCCACCGTGGATTGTAGGATATGCCTTTAAAACGCCCCACCCCACCCTGCTATTTATCTCACCACAAGTACAATTCTTTTTTGCAATCAGTTTTTACTTTTCTTTTGTTTATATCATTCAATCCAATTTTAGGGATAGGCGGACCTTTCAACCCGGATTTATCAACCTGGAAAAATAATGAAAATGAAGAAAGCTCAAATTAGACAAAAACCTTTCACACATGGTCGCATGTACGTGTGACCAAATCAATGTCACCCTCATTCCTTCTAAGGAAGGTTTATTCAAGAACATTTGCAACTGTTACTCCTCCAATGAGTTACAATAAAATCAGATCATTCTTCAGGATCGTTCTGTTAGAGAAACATCCGTAGCTTTCTCTTGATCCAATGAAATAAAGATCGAATCCTATTTTCTAGAAATCACTCATACTTGACAGTAATCCCGTGGGAAAAAGCCCCTCGTTTCTCCCACGCTCTGTAATGACCCTATTCTCATATGCAAATGAGATCACGTGGTCCGCATTAGGGTCATTGGGATCTCTGCGTGCGCATCCCGCGGGCGGCCATTATCAGGCCAAGGTTGTGATTCGGAGATTTCATCGTCGTGCTTCAGTCTCCGAGCGCATTCTCTGATCACCGATCTAGTGGTTTCTAAATACCCATTGACCAACACAATCCTCCTCAAATCTAACCACCCCCCCCCCCCCCTCTCTCATCTGCCATATCCAGCCCCGCCCCGCTCTGTCAGGAGGTTACTCAGACAACTCTGAAGGTCATTTTATTATCCATCTGATACAAAGTGTCCATGGTAAATCTTTAGGAACTCTATCTATTATCCACCTAACATAAAGTGTCCATAATAAACCTACATCAACTCTGTATGGCCATACCAAGCACATACGGATATCTATTATCAACCTATTACAAAGTGTCAATAGTAAACCTGTGGGAACTCTGTATGGCCATTCCAAGCACATACGGATATCTATAATGGAGAACAGAGAAAATCTACACCGTATTTGTCGGCTAATGGAAAAGGGCCTATAGTGAACCTGTGGGACCTTTATATCGACATATCTGGCACATATGGATATGTTGTAATATTCGCCTCTAGATCGCTGCTGAGTAGAATACGGAAAGCTCTCTCAGGGAAAATACAGGTTTTTTTCGGACACCTGATGGGCATTATAGAAACTATTTGATATAAAAAATGAATGGCACTTGCGTTAAATTTCTTATTATCTACAAAATGCATGACTTCTTCATACCTCCAGTACAGATCCTCGTATCCTTCACCTACATGACTTCTTCATACCTCCAGTACAGATCCCCATATCCTTCCCCTACATGACTTCTTCATACCTCCAGTACAGACCCCCATATCCTTCCCCTACATGACTTCTTCATACCTCCAGTACAGATCCCCATATCCTTCACCTACATGACTTCTTCATACCTCCTGTACAGATCCCCATATCCTTCACCTACATGACTTCATCATACCTCCAGTACAGATCCCCATATCCTTCACCTAAATGACTTCTTCATACCTCCAGTACAGATCCCCATATCCTTCACCTACATGACTTCTTCATACCTCCAGTACAGATTCCTGTATCCTTCCCCTACATGACTTCTTCATACCTCCAGTACAGATCCCCATATCCTTCCCCTACATGACTTCTTCATATCTCCAGTACAGATCCCCATATCCTTCCCCTACATGACTTCTTCATACCTCCAGTACAGATCCCCATATCCTTCCCCTACATGACTACTTCATACCTCCAGTACAGATCCCCATATCCTTCCCCTACATGACTTTTTCATACCTCCAGTACAGATCCCCATATCCTTCACCTACATGACTTCTTCATACCTCCAGTACAGATTCCTGTATCCTTCCCCTACATGACTACTTCATAACTCCAGTACAGATTCCTGTATCCTTCCCCTACATGACTTCTTCATATCTCCAGTACAGATTCCTGTATCCTTCCCCTACATGACTACTTCATACCTCCAGTACAGATCCCCATATCCTTCACCCACGTGACTTCTTCATACCTGCTGTTCAGATTCCCATATTTTATTAACCACCTAATACGGAGTCTCAATACTAAGCCTATGGAGCCTAGGATCACTACTAGATTTCGGAAAGCTGTATTCTCTCAAGAGAATACAGGTTTTCAAGCCACCTGACAGGCATTATAGGAACTATTTGAAACATGATTTGGATCTGCGTGGTCGTATTCTCTACGTAGCCGATGCGTAGTAATACTGCGTAGTAATATTGCGTAGTGTCAACTACAAGGTGAATACGACCACATAGATCCAAATCATGGTAAAATTGTGCCGTATCCTTGGCCAACATAACTTCATAATACCTCCAGTTCAGATCCCTCTATCCTCGGGTCGGGTTCACCTTCAGAGTAAATAAACAGAATAAGCCACAGACCCCAAATGACCTCCACCACCTTGTCCCGCTGTCGTATTCCAGTCGGACTTTTATCAGTCAAACTGAGATGTCCAAGACGAATAGAGCCCCAATTTCAGGTTGGTTACTACTCAGTAAAGTGGCTGGTCTATAGCTAGTTATCAACGGATTTTATCAATAAAATGTTATTTTGGGGATTGCTATAGAAGGTTTTTAGCCTTGTCTCACCATTATCTATAGTTTATTACAGCGGAAAATAGTGGTTGTCCCACGACCAAAGTGGCGCTATCTTACAACTTCCTGGCAGATGATGGTGGAACTAGCAATCACTCTGTGCCCTATAGATATGAATCCAACAGTGACGACAAATTGAAAAAGTAGTTGAAAGCGGCAGATTTGCAGTAGGGAATCATATGGTGTTTCACTGTAACAATGACTGTGTCACACCTATTGTAAAAGCATCACATATAAAAGCTTTCAGAAAGCATGCCCCTCAGGAAGCAGGGACATCGGCTTATTGTGCATTCTGTGTATGGAGCAAACTGACTTATCCCGTGATTTAGCATTGAGTGATGGTTTAAAAGATCATCCCCGTCAAAGCATTGAATCCGAAAAGTATGAGCTCTGTGTGAGAGGTAATGAGAGAGACACTTTGAGGTGATTCACAGTTCTTTAAAGGCATATCCTACAATTCACACAGGCACCATAATAAACAATGACAATTATCAGTCAAAACGGGTTCTTTCTGATCCATTCTGATTCTAAATGAGTAAATTTAATGGGTTTTTTTCTAGTTTAACCAATTTTGATAAGTAAAATAGGTCAATTCATATTTGCTTGATTTATATGGGAAGTATACTGAAAATATGGTTTTCTTCAATTTTTCAAAAGCAAGGATGGTAACCTATGGTGTTTAAAACTTAAATGTGTAGTAATATATATATATATATATACTATCATATTCTGTGAATGTTTCAGGAGAATGACATAGCTTTACTCTGTAAAAGATAACTTCTTAGAATTTCTATATATTCTATTATAAAATGATAACAATATTGATTCATCAATCAAATACTAGCACGGTGACCCTCGATTTTTAGATTAGATATGAGTACTAAAACCCTTAGAGAACATCAATTTAAATTTGAGGAACATTATATGGGTTTTGAATTTCGAGCCAAATTGTCCGATTTGCCTTTAGCAGCATATAATATGCTCTGAGAGAGCAATTGGCTTCACGCCAATGCCATTATGTTTGAGATAATCGTACTGACTGGATTGTTCTCCTCACAAAATCATATGTAATGTTCTTCTAAAGCATAATGCCTTGCCAAGCTGCCTTGAGCTTCTCACAATAAAACTGGAGGTTTTATAAATGATTTCAAAATTGGATCAAATCGTACCGTTTAGTTGCCATGGTTATGTTTTTTATTTATGTGACATCCAAAAAGAACTAATTCGGCTGTCCTCTTTCCCATAGCGGTATGTGTGCATTACCATAAAACCGCAAACGAGTGATGTTTATTCCTATTTACCTATGGCCGAACACTCTATAGGCCCGTTTCCATTGGCCGACGAAAAGGGTGAAGATCTTTTGAGTTACCCAAAAAGTTTGTTGGTGGTGCCACCGACTGTGTGTCGGTATTGAGAAATTGGTAAGAGTAGTAAGATTTCACTCAGTGACCAAGCTTTCATTTAGTGGTGAGTGGTGCCACATTGCATAATCTAAGCAGGAAAAGTTGTTGAACATTTCACGAGCTGGATCGTTTCCATTGACCGATTTTGGGTCAGCAGTGCCAAAAGTCTGTAGGTGGTTCCTGACTGTAGATTAGTGACAGGAAATCGGCCAATGGAAACGGGCCTTATAGTTACATACCCATGCTGGGGTTGTAGAAACTTGTGTTTACTTCCCAAGGCTGACGTTTACTACCCGAGGTTAATCCATGACGAAAAAGCTGCGATCACTGAATTTTTAAATGGCGGACAGTACCTATTAAGGCATTCTAAAATGGTATAAAGACTCCCCCAGAGGCAAAGAGTATGTAACATTAGGTATGGAGATATTTCATGTTGGACAATGTTAAAAAAGAGTTTGAATAATAGGAATAATCGTCGAGGGCACAATTGCCAGTATTTTGAAGCCTGCAAAATGTGTGTATATATCCTGCGTCTGTGACATTGCTGTGGCGTTGTCGCATAGTAACACTCATAGTTACTTTGAAACCAGTCATGGCTTCTTGGACTATCGTCAAGTAAAAAGGAATCCCCAAATTACTGCCCAAGGCCTTGGCCATGGGCAGTAATTTTTCCAAGCCTTACCGAGTAACTTTGAGTTTCTTTCAATGGAGCATAGTTTCCCTCTATTACCCCACCCCTGATATAAAATCCCATAGGCTTAACATTGAGATTCCGTATGCCACGCTGACTGGCATACAGAGTTTTATATGCCACTAGTGGCATACAGAATTATTATCATGTAATATTCCAAAATCGAGGAGACAGGGTAGGATAAAATCAAAACCAAAAACTCCTGGAGTATGGCTCCGGACTTCACTCGGCTTCGCCTCATGAAGTCACTTTGCCAAACTCCAGTCGTGGCATACGATGGCTAAGATTAAAACTCATCCAGTTTTACGATATTCTGATATACCTGTGGCAAAAAGTAGTACGTATAACGCCTACTCCTACCTATGTCGTATTTATGGCCATACACCACGTGCGTGGCGTACTGGGTGCGTATAGAATATGTACGTGGAAAACGGAGTATGTTCAGTGGCGAAACCCAACATATCGTCCAAATGCGAAGGCAAAAAATAGTTATTTTAAGTCATACAATGATACGAAAACAGGAATACTGTGTTCGTACATGATAGATACTTAATGATATTGATGATCAGATGAACCTCTGCCTTCAACTGATCGTCTATTTTAATCGTATACATCCAATACAGCCGCAGTAACCTTGTTTCCGTATATTACTCCCTTAACACATATAGAGTGAAATGAATATCCAGATTATAATTTTCTTTTAGTGTGCATGATGAGGGACGTTAAACCACATCTAGCACTGCCGTGTTCTAATCACATCCATGTACATGCGAATACAGTAAAACCCGGCTCCGGGACACCTCGCTTAGGGGGGGCACCCTGTTTCAGGGGACAATTTGCTCGGAAGGGATATTTCCCCCTCTATTAAGAGTTTATTTAAATCCCGCTTTAAACCCCGTGGGCGTCTGTGGGGTGTCTGTGTGGCTAATACAGTGTCTCAACAGGGGACAGAGCCATTGTTAGTTCATGAAGCAGTCACTAGGTGGTCGGGGGACAAAACCTGTATTCTGGCTCTTTGTTCTTACGAAATTCAGCTGCCTTTCAATGTTTTACCCAGGTTCCTTTGACTCTCTACACTGATCCCAGAGCAGGAAGATATAATGCTCAAACCCAGGACATGAGGTCTTTTACATGGAACACTTTATTTACATATGAGCAAGGCAAGAAAAGTGACATTTCCCAATTATTACTCACTTCTTTTGCACCTCCAATAGTGAAGAACAGCTACTTTTTCACCTCCTTTAGTGAAGAACAGCTACTCGGGGGGCGTCATGGCGGCGCCCATGGATCATAGGCTATATGCCGTATATGCCATGGTATCACCTCTATAAAGGTATTATATACTAAACGGCCTAACCATCGACAGACTGAAAACCCCGTTTGAGGGGACACCCCCGTTGGGGACACTTTGCACAGAACGGACGGTGTCCCCCTAAAACAGGATTTTCCTGTACCTCAGAGAAATACTATTATAACATTAGTTATGATATGTATTTTTACTGATATTAAATAATTTGAGACTTTGTTAACAGGGCGATGTTTGGCGTATATTATGACTCTGTTAATTCTTTATGAATTGATGAATTTTCAGGCATAGAACTGACAATGCGTTGGTACATCCTTTTCACAAATGGCGATTAAGCATTTATATATAACGGGATGGGCGCTTGTTTCCAAACACGCTTGCAAACCAATACAATGTCAATCAATAAGGGTCATCAATAAATACGTTTTTGACACAATAGCTTTTTCGTTTAGTCATCCAAGGCCTCCCTCTGTGTAAAACACGGTCTTCAATAAAATCTACTTGAGAAGAAACCAACAAGTTTTGGTCAAAGTTGTCATTCTCCATGAGTTTGATGTTAAGTGATATGAACGAGGCAACAGCTGAGTGAATATAACATAGCATTCAAACGAGTTGGAGAATGACGACTTTGACCAAAACGAGTTGCTTTCTGGATTTATCTCACCCCTGTACACACTAAAGGAATCGAGAACATATAGGATATAGACCATGGAGAATGGACTGGGATACTGATAGGGGCACGGAGAACGAGTTCCCAATTGCTAAGCCTTTGGGACAATATTACCAGGGGTGAGATAAAGGGAAATTCACACCGTAGGATTCATGTACCTCCCGGGGTATTTCTATGAGACAAAGCCCACTGAGATTTTGCACCGGAATACAATTGCCTAGACTTTCTCCCCAAAATAAGGTTTTGCCCTGGATTTGTCTGCGATGATTACCCCTAAGATCTCAGGACATTTTGATATCCAACATGTTTAAAGTTTATAGGGGCATTTTGGTGTCATGGTTTGCAGATAACAATGAGATTAATTGCTTCAAAGTTGTATTCTTAAAAATAGTCTGTTTGTGAGGCTAAACAGGGGAAATAGAGACAAGATTGCTACTTGACCTGTATGTTCATCATTAACGAATGACCTTAAATTATAAATAGATGAAAGGTTTGGGTTATATTCAGGCGGTGAGTCATTTTCTCTAACCCATTCACACCCAGTCAACTTGCCATTTCTGCAACTGCCTGGATCCATATATATTAAACACTATAGAGCCTCCAGAGGTTACTAAACTCCCGATTATCGCCCCGGGTAAAGCAAAGTTCCGCTCCCGATAGACTTGGCACACTACGACAAAATGAACCACAGTTTTCTGATTTATAACTTGAGAAACTGAATATAATTTCGGATTCCCATGTAGAAATAGCTGAAATTTCCATTTCTGACATCCGAATTTCAATTTGAGGATGTCTGAAAACTGTTAAACTGCATTAATTCTGGGCTACGGGTAGGGGGTCTATCACCATACTACGTCGGTAACCAGCGAAACCCGGAACTTGTCAACAGACTGAAGTACGGGATACCTCAATAGGGTCTATGGGTGAATGAGGGATTTCGGGCTTGAGTAATTGGTCTTAGTCAGTTGGGCACTTGGCTTCAACAAGGGAGTATACCACAATCACCAGAAAATGGAAAACCTCCCTGTCTTGCTGCAGACTGTGGCTGGGGAAAGCTTGAACCCCGGTGTAGGGAGTTTACTGGGTTGAACTCTCTAGGCACACTATGTTCATTCGCACATAGCGCCCCATAACAAGGTGTAGTCGGGCTGCATGAATATACTGAACGCAACGCGGGGATAAACCAATCAGAGCTACGGCTGAGGGTCACATGCACGCCTCGGCCAATGAAGATCACCGAAACTGGGATATGTCGACGGGACGCAGGAACTTCCTTCGGTCTGCTTCCCTGTTCTCTCTATTCCGTGGTTGCATAGCGATGGGAGGAGGTCATACAGATTTGCTAATCCACGTCTACCTACATTAGTCAGTTGGGCACGCCTCTAAAATGCTGAGACACTGGCACTCTGCTCCTTATCCAATGTCACAGTGTTAACAGTTATGTGACCACTCTAACCTGTAGACAGAGTGTATGAGCATGTGGCGCACGTACAAAAAGCAGTTAAGTGGAGGGAGAATATATGTACCCACACCCACACCACACCGTGGTAGATAAAGTGTAATTTACTGCATGCCATGTTTTATCATCAAGTACTGAACACTGGCAACTGCAGCTCGATTTACACATTTAATTGCTGGGGTGGATCACCTAGTGGCGTTAGTAAGCTTTTAATGGGCCTGAGATCATGCGATATGGGACCAGGCTGCATTTCTATCTTAAAGGCATATCTGACAATTTGGCTTTGAAATTAAAACCCATGTCATTTTCTTGAAAATTTGATATGATAATCTTTAAAGTTTCGTAAAGCACATATCTTAAAAGATCAGTGGTCACGGTGCTAGTTTTTATTTTAGAGATAAATGTTATGAGGATATTATGATAGAACATATAGAAACTCTAAAAAGTTATTTTTCACATAGTAAATCCCAAGTCAATTTCTTCAAACTTTTACAGAATATAGTACCTGCAGAATATTACACAATTATGTTTTGAAATTAATAATATCAACGTTCTTTTGAAGGAATTTAAGAAAACCATATTTTTAGGTATATTTCCTATGTATATCAAGCAAATGTAAATTGGCCCATTTGACCTATTGAATTTGAGACTGGACAAAACGTTGAATTTACTCATGACAGTATCTAAATATCACCAGTTGGCGCCACCGTGAATTGTAGGATATGCCTTTAATACAATTAGGTAAGCAAATAGCTAGTAAGGTTACTAAGACCCGAGCGATCATTGAGGTTGTAGGGATCTAAAGAGGAGTGGTGAACCATCAGATGCGGTTGGCTGGAAACGGTCTGACAGATCCTGGTGATTCAAAAGGTGCATGACTTCATCCCAACGTCTTAAGAAATGCTCACGAAAAATCACTGACCTCTTCTGAATGACTTGGAATACCTTTAGCCTTTCCAGACTTAATCCAACACATGCCTTGAGCCAGTTTCCACCCCACTGGTGTCCTCCATCAACTCAAAACAAGTCAGAGAGATAAACATATTTAAGCAGATTTTAATAAAAACAAATGCCTATCGGTGAATGCTGCATTTACACTGCGTTGCCAAAAAAATGTACCCCACCATGAAGTTTTTGCTAATTTAGTCTTAATGTGTTTACACTATATTCCCAGTGGCCATGGTTTGAATGCCTCTCAAGCACCGCTTTGTCCCTCCCATGACCCTTTGTTGTCTCGCGTCCCTCACGTTTGTCCAGGGTGCCCTCCACACCCGAATACGTTCAGTTACATCAGGTCATGTTACAATCAGTAAGAAGGAAAATACATCTATTACCAATAATACATTGGTGGGTTTTTGAGCAAAAATAGGTGGAAATGAAAATTGTTAGATATGAAACAAGGGAATCAGAAGATAATACACCGTACATTGACAGACCAAAAAAGGAATTTTTTAGGAAAAGCCCTATTTACAGAGGAGGAAAACTTTGGAACATGTTAAGCAGAGACCTAAAGCAAACTATAAATAAAGATCTATTTAAAATGAAATTAAAAGAAGAAGTCATTAGTGGGCGTTTGGAATTGTAGGTTAGATAGACTTATTACATGAGGGTAGTGTGACCATTGTATGTATTGACACAATTTATACACGGAAAGTAACTCAAAAAAATTGTCTCCATATGTCATTGTATTGTTATTTGTATTGTAAAGTGTATTGTCGCACATTTTTTCATGTTGGATTATGTTGTACATATTTATGTCAGAAGACTAAACACAATTTGACTATCCGGCTTCTATAATAACGTGAATAGATGAGGGTCGAGCGACCTATTAGAGACACCAAAAATAATAGAAAAGAAAACCAAGAAACAGACTTTAACATGATAATAGGTTGATATATATAGTTGTTCAACCATGTATGTATATCCTAATGAGATAGCGGGTAGAAAAATTGAAATCTGTATAGATACTGAATTGTTGAATGGCTATCCAACAATGTTGGATAAATATATAAGGTATGTACACCAGAAAGAATATGAGTAAATACTCTCTGTAGAGAAATTCTTATATGCTGTTCCAATTGTAAAATAGTCGTGCGACTATTGCTTTGCTGCCGTGGCTGATTTTCTGACAGTTTGAAAATCTGGCACAGCGGTGACGGCGACCAGGGTTTGTTACGTTTGGCCCTCCCGTCCTGCTGAGTTAACCCACGTCCTACCCAGTTCCTCCACGGTGGGCCAAAACATGGCGGCCATGACTGCGGGGAACATAGTGTAAATGCACCTTAAGATCAATGGCACATGCTGTGCCTGATAGGATAGATTTTTGGCATCTCTCTTTTTAGGATGTTTTCTTAAATACAAAGAGGAGTCCCAGGGGCTCTGTTTCTACGCTACTCCACCTACACCTTTGGCAGGTTTCCTAAACACTCATTCAGGTTGAGATGATAGCTGTGGCACACTCCAATAAATTAACGTTTAAATCATCTGGGGTTAGGAGAACTGCAACCTTTCCACCTTCATTGGCAGACTCCCATGACCCAAGGTCATACCAGCGTATTGCCTACACTCTCCCAGCAGATCTTTAGCGGTGCTAGCGCTAATCTCTACCTCAACCCAATGATGTCATGCGCTGGTTCCCTGGGTACTTCCTAACGACAGAGGAAACCAGCCAACATTTTGGTTTTAAAACAAGGCATTTGTCAAAAGTTATGAAACTCAAACAACTCATGTATTATGAGTTGGGAAATAAAGGAATTTCAAAATGAGCTTCAGAGACAATCCAACTGTTTCTTTTTCAGCTTTAAACCACTTTCAATGTGAATCCACATTTGATTAGGCTCTTCTTCAAGTGGGCACATGTGTCATGTTGACAAACAAAACACATGCAATACATGAGGTACTTTCCACTGATGACAATAATCCCTATGACTGTGTCTGATTTGACATAATAAATAACAGAAATGAGTGTATACATATTATTTACCATATAAATATGTGCATCTCTATCTAGTAGTGAACCACAAAATAATCCTCAAAGCGCTAAGAATTTAGGATATTTGAAAAAGTGGCGTATGGCCTAGATTTGAGCCCAAACAGGCAGGTTAGGGCAGAGATATAAGCAACCACAGGAAGTAGAGCGCAGGATCTCTGCTAGGAGAGTGTATTGCCTTTACACACTCGACATGACCGCATTCTTACCCACCTTCCTTTCATTGCTGCCCTTTTTTAGCTTTAGTACCTGAACGTTCGTTAGTTCATTCATTGATCTTTCTTCATTGATTATTTTTTTCTTGCTGGTCATTCCTGGTTTTCTTCAACAGTTATTTTTTTCTGGTTCTCGGTCAGGATTTTCACACTGAGCGGTAACGAAACGTAAAAATAAATCCAGAGTAAACTTAACTAATTAGTTCTCAGTCAAGTTTTTCTTTAAATCTAAGATCAGATTGAAAAGATACACATACATAACATATTTAAGAAATTAAAGGCATATCTAACAATTTGGCTTGAAAATTAAAACCCATGTCATTATCCTGATAATTGAATATGATGAGCTCTAAGTATTGTAGAGCACATATCTAACTTTAAATTTAGGGATCACCACGATAGCTTTTGATCTAGAGATCTATATTATAATAACTTCATGAAAGAATATATAGAAATTCTAAAAAAAAGTCATTATTCACATAGTAAAACATATGCCATTTTCCTCAAACTTTCACAGAAAAAAGTACATGCAGAGTAGTACTTATCTAAGTTTTTAAAATCATAGGTCACCGTCCTTGTTTTTGAAGGAATTGAAGAAAACTTTATTTGTCAATACATTTTGTATGTAAACCAAGCAAATGTAAATTGGCCTATTTTACTTATCAAGGATTGATAAACTTTAAAACACGTTGAATTTCTCCATCTAGAATTAGAATAAATCCCAAGAACCATTAGTTGGCAATCACCAGGCGGCGCCACCGTGAATTGTAGGATATGCCTTTAAAGGTTTGAGGAAAACGACTACGTGAAAAACGACTTTTTGGAATTTCTATATATTATATCATAAAACTATCATTATATTGACCTGAATAAAGAAACTAGCACGGTGAAACCCGAATCACTACAATACTTAGAGATCATCATATTAAAATTTCAGTAGAATTACAAGGATTTTAATTTTCAAGCCAAATTGTCCGATATGCCTTTAAACGGTTCCGGCGGAGAATTATCCTGATTTTAATTGTGGTCATAGGTCATTAAATTGTCGACATTCTCACAGTGATCCGACCCGTCGGGACTCCTACCTGGTGTAGGGTCATGTAAATCAGGTCAAGTGTGACCAGGAATGGCGAGCCACCCATCTGAGACGCTGCATGCTCCGTTGACATGCAAGCATTGGAATGCCTTCGATGAAATCACGATGTTTCACCCATCATATCGTTTTCTTATATTATTACATACCGATGGCCGAACGTCTATGAAATACTACCGGCTGCTAGGAGTGCAGTATAAATAATGTTCAGGCGCACTGCGCGCGTAGTGAATATTCGGGACACTGTGGCCATAGTGAATGTATAAGGTCAATAAGTACATAAAATAAGTATATAAATGGTGTTTTTCTTGATATTTAGCTATGTAATGATAAGAAAACGTAGTGACTGAGCCCGAAGGGATGGCCATTCGAGGCCTTTTGATGCCATAAATGCGTCCCTCCACCTGAGGCATCAGGACATATTTATGGCATTAAAAGGCCTCGAACAGCCATCCCTTCAGGCTCAGTAACCACGTTTTCTCTTATTATTTTATATTTGACTAGAAGTGTATAACATATTCATGATTCAGTGTAATCCCATTGTTTATGAATCTCATTCACCTAGCTTCAATAACAATTCATAACAACCTAGGAATTGCACTCTTTAATTTTTGTGCAATATAGCTATCAAGGCCTTGGGCCTTTTGAATAACTCATACCTATGAAAATACAGGGTACATGGAGACTTCGTGTAAGGGTTATCGTTAAAAATATTCAAGTTCGTTTCCTATGACAGTCCTAGAAGATAGAAGGTTGTCCTAAAGTGTTGAATAAATTTTATCCATATTGTCTCTGGGTCTCGTAGGCGTACTCTCTAAGACGTAATCTGTACAAGGTTCTCACTGCGCTCTACCAGAGAAGAATTCTTAATGAACTAGGCTTATAGCCTTGAGAATCCACTAGTATTTCCGCTGGGTGGCATCATTGAGATTATAGGAATCTTTGGGTTGCATTGAGCGCGGGAGGTAGGTCAGGATTCTCAAGGCTATAAGCCTAGTTCGTTAAGAATTATTCTCCATAGAGCATAGTGAGAACCTTAGAATACCACTTAGAGAGTGTGAGATCTTATGAGAGGGGTACCAGAAACGGAAGGTTGTCTAAAAATGTTGAATAAAGTTGATCCACATTGTCGCTAGGTCTCTCCAGAAAAGGGTCTCCATGTACGACCCTAAATTATCAAACAGGCCCCAGGTCCCTGGAATCTTGGCTGACCTCAGATCTTGAAGATCCAGACAAGATCTTGTACGGTGAGCAATGCCTGTAAATATTTACCAGGACAGTGACACGAAGCGAGGACCCTACACCTTCATATGTCAATACAACCTCCCGGATTATATCTGAGATATTTGTGACCTCACGCTACGATGACAAGGTTCCTAAACGGTGAATATCTGTACAGGCCCCGTAGTAAGATTGAATTTAGGAGCAGGTGGCACCTTTTGCCAGGTGTCGTTTGGGATTTCTCAAAACCGTCCCAATCCTCTTTTTAGTTCGCCGTGTTTTTTTTTTCAATACAGATTTTTTGGTGAGATTTCTGATCTTGTTCATATATAGGCTCGTGCCATGGTATTGCGTATTCTACATCCACATGGTTCTATTTTTTCTTTATTTTCCTTTGCTGTTTTTATTCATTTCGCAGAAATCATTCATTTATTCCAATGAATATAAAACAGGTAGTTTCTCATTCCTCGTGTTTGTACACAAATACTTTACAACAGTCTCACATGTCTATGTAATACATTACACAGACATGTATATATATGTATATATGAAAAAATGAATTTATTGTATTCATTTTTATTTGCAAGAAGTGTGCATTACACAGGGCAGTCTGCGAAAGGCAGGTATTTAAAAAAAATATTCTTATGCCCTCAGGCGGTAAAATAACATAAAGATTATCACCATTATCTCACCCCTGGTATTATATCTTCATAGATTTAACATTGGGAACTCGTATCTAATGCCCACGAAATATTTAAGAAAAATATCCATATGGGGGATTATGTCACAAATTATAGCCCATTAGTCAATGTTAAGGGTGAGATAAATTCAGAAACCTATTCAAGTTTAATGTCAGAGCTCCATCCCATCTCGATTGCATCACTACATTATTCACGCGGCTTAACCTGATGAATTACGTGATTCAAACTCGATGGGATACGAGCTCTGACCCTAAACTCTCATCGGTTTCCTCTACAATACATAACTACAGTGAAGTGAGGTGTTGATAAATATATATACATATATATATAAACACCTCCCAGATTTTCTGATGTGAAGATTGATGTTGGATGTACAAAGACTTTATTTTGTTTATATTTCCTCCCTTATGTTTGCAGCTATACATCATATATATATATATATATAAAGTGGAAGTGATGGGATGTGATGAGATGGGTTGCAAGAATTGGTCAGGCCAGATAACATTTGCCTGTGTTAAATCAATGACGGTCTTTTATTAGGGGTAGGATAAATAAATAAATATATATATATATATATAAATACACAACCAGATATCCAGGCTGAATGTGAAGTCCTAAAGAAGAAACCAACAAGTTTGGTCAAAGTCATTGTTCTCCACGAGTTTAGTGTGGAGTGATATGAACAAGGCGACAGCCAAGTGAATATCACGTAGCATTAAAATGAGCTGGAGAATGACTCCTTTGACCAAAACGAGTTGCTTTCTGTATTCATCTCACCCCTGTACACACTAAAATAATGGACAACACACACGATATAAACCATGGAGAACGGACTGAAATACTGGTACGGGCATGGAGAACGAGTCCCCAATGTTAAGCCTATGGACATTTATTCCCGGGGTGAGATAAATCTCTTTGTGTCCACCGCGCACTGCCCCTACGTCCTGGTTCTCGTTACAACCCGGATACAGAACACTTTGATGTGTAGGACATTGTTAGTACGCTGCTTACACCCCAGCCATACCACACTGCAGGTCAAGGGGGTAAGTCCCTTGTCCCCCCACACCAACACCCCCCTGTTATTACAATCGACACCCACACAGTATGGCTATATGCAGTGTTTGTCGAGAAAAAGGGTCACGACATCAACAATACTGTTTTTTTTTTCATCCCTGTCCTGTGAAATTGACTTACTTGAATTGTGAAGATTTTCGTCTTTATGCTCTGATGTATATGACTTGATGCCTTGAAGGCTATAGCTTGAGGCACTCGGTAGACCAAAGAATTGAGGCGTTTCAAGAACCGACCTAATTCTGGTAATTAGATAAGTGTAATCGTGTTGTTGCCCTTGGGGGATTGTCTTTTATGTTATGGCCACATAATGTACCTATTCCTCAATTTTAAAGTCTATTCCTAGATTTTAGAGTTTCTGTAATGAAATTTACTTCTCTTTCGCAGCCAAGATTGGGTTTATGATATCCTGTTTGATATTTTTCAATGACATTATGCTTACTAGTAGGTCCTCCATAAGTTGGGAATACCAGATGTCTTTAAGAAATGAAATATGTGGATCTATGATCATTTTTTTATCTTTTGTTTAATTAAATGAGCTCGTTTGATTGTTCTGAGATTCCGTTGAGAATGACCAAATTACATGTGGCTATCCCTCGTTGCTACATGTGCATTATTCAACGTTGTTTGTGCTCTTATAATATATTTTCATGTTATTTTCTTAAATTATATATGGTTATATATATGTATTATTACAAAGTGCTTCTAATCCAAGTTGTTAATCAAATAGAGCAGTCTGGGATAGTTGTAAATACCTGTTTTAAACTAATATTATGCAGGGAATGTCTTCAATGACTTTAAACCAACTACTAATGAAACTTTTATTGTTGTACTATTACTTTTTAAAGTGTGCTTATATGCGCTATGTACATCGCCTAGAGGTTAGAGTGGTCACATATAGACTTCCAGCGCACTGCATCAAAACTATCCCGTCACTATCTGCAAGCTATTCACTGTGATATTGAGAAAGGAGCAGGGAGCCAGTGTCTCTGGTTCTTAGAGGCATGCCCAGCTGACCACGAACAATCACTCAGGACTAGAATACCTCTAGACCCATTAGTGCTTGAAATGTTTTGATCCTAGACTCAAACAGTTTCAGAAATGGCAAGTTGACTGGGTGCAAGTGGGTTACAGAAAACTCCCTATAGACTGAATGTAACCAAAACCTTTTAATGGTTACTCATTCATGATTGCACGCTCATTCATCAATGATGAACATACTATTTGCTCCTAGTTGTCTTCCTATCATAGGCTCCCTCAGTTATCTTTCTTCACTCATATACATATTTATGTAATATAATTCCTACTGTTATATGATTGCTTTGTTATTGGTATGATATTGCATGTCAGTGAGAGCACCCCTCTCATAAGATCTCACACTCTCTAAGTGGTATTCTGTATTCCAGTCCAAATAAAGCCACTAGGCCCCCAAGTACACAGTATTCCCGCTAGGTGGCATCATTATAGGAATCTGATGTACTTGTTTAGCACGGGAGGCAGGCCAGTGGATTATCAAGGCTCTAAGCCTAGTTTGTTAAGATTTCTTCTCCCATAGAGCATAGTCAGAACCAGAATACCACTTAGAGAGTGTGAGATCTTATAAGAGGGGTGCACCGGGAGAGTTATAACCCAAATGGTATTGCACCCCTCTCATAAGATCTCACACTCTCTAAGCGGTATTCTGTACTCTCACTACACTCTATGGGAGAGGAATTCTTAACGAACTAGGCTTAGATCCTTGAGAATCCACTGGCCTGCCTCCCGTGCTAAACACATACGTCAATGCAACCCAAAGATTCCTATAATCTCAATGATGCCACCTAGCGGGAATACTGTGTTCCAGTGGATTCTCAAGGCTCTAAGTCTGGTTTATTAAGAATTCTTCTCTCATAGAGCGTAGTGAGAATATTGTACAGAATACCACTTAGAGAGTGTGAGATCTTATGAGAGGGGTGCACCCAGTGAGGCGGTAAGTGTAGTTGAACATGATACGTCAATCCATGATGGCATCACAGAGGCATGTGTAGACTTGCTCAAGTCTTTGATTATTATCATACCCTGCCCCACTCCCCTCCTCCAGTTCCTTGGCCGCCTGTGTTATCATAGCAAGAAATCTTGCCTGCTCCTGACTTTGACCTAATTAAGATCAAAGTGAGGGGGTATCAATCTCCTATCAGATATCCCGATCAGTGGCTAGGATATCTGGATGGAGAGTGTTGGAAATACTGGCGCTATACAGTGCCAGAAATCCAACACCATTACCGATTTCCCTCTATCCCACCGAGGAGGGTAGCCATAGGATGCAGGGACTGGAGCCAGTCTAAGGCATGTGGTCTGAACAAGTCACCTTTGTAAGGCTCAGTGGTCTGCCAGCAGCATTAGTGTAGGTTAACCAGGACTCCACATCAAAGAGGGAACATTTCAAAGTGCCAGTAACAACCACAACAGGCAACCTGTGACTGGTTTATTCGAGTGAGGATAAAATGAGTTAAAAAGTAAGAAAAAGAGGGGAAACTGAGAAGGATATATGGGAGTCAACAGTGATCTGATTCTGACTTATATTGTTCGTCTCAAGGAATTCTGTCCACACTCTGCGACAGTATTATCACGATTTCTACCGGTTTTGTTACTATTCTAGTCGTTGGTCGACTCAAGGACACTAATTGGTGAGAGACCACATCTGTGAGTGTGGCATCCACATTTCTCCTCAACCAGCGACTAATTATGCTAATTATGGGTCGTTATCAGTACAAACCACGGGTGTGTTTATTAAAGTCCGTTGTCGCCAACAATGAGAAAATGTATTTAACCACTAGCATCAGCTGCCATACATAATGGAACTTCAAATCATACCATCATAGATTAAAGTGAACTTTTGAGATATTTCCAGATGTCAATATCTATAGAAATGTAGCCTTTTGTTAAATCTGTAAGCCATGCCTCGTTTAGATTTTAAAAAGCAAAACAGGTGTTTTCTGTCATATAATGTCCTGTATCATACCTCTCCCTGCGGTGGTTTATAGTTTGATGATAGTTGAGATGGTTTTGTGCGTTCACTGTTCCTTCAACCGTGCTATCTCATGTTTGGTGAATATTTTGTTTTTAATAACGTATTTTGGCGAGCATCTAGGGACAGTGGCGCCATCTGTCGAGAAATTCACCGACACGCTGCCTCGTTTTCGTGTCGAGTGTACAAAGCTATCAATTATTCAATTATAATAACCATACTCCCCCCTCAATACGAGAAATAAACGGGAAAAACTCAAATAACTGATGGGACATCTAGGATGGAGGCTTTAATTAAATTCTGGTAAAGAAAGAAAAAGGAAACTGTCACATTTAAACCTTTTTTTTAAAGAATTATGCCAAACCCATAATGATAATTAATGGTTTTTTAATAGATATCTCTTTTCCCTGATTAGCTCGGTAAACATCGCTCGTTAGAAGTTTGGCACTGAGCTGGTGACGTCACAGAATGATCACGTGACTGGTAGCCCTCCGAGATCCCGTTTTCAGGTGTGTCCTTAAAGATGCATGGAATCCATCACAGGTTCCCCTCTTAAAAGCCAGCACCATGCATTATTAACCTGCGGTGACACATGCCTTTGTCGAGTAGAATCAGTCTTCATTCAATTTGCCTCATTTAGGTGTTAAGCTAGTCAATTAGTTTCACCCTGCGAAGAGAGGCTAGCATTTTCCCTTATTATCCATCGTATACAAAGTCCCCATTGAGAATGGATGGGGATTAAGAAAACCACGAACCATTATATAAAACTTGTCAGATACCATAACTATGGTATATGGATTCAAATCTGTGGTATACGGGCTCAAAACCATGGTATACGGGAAAGTAGTTCCTTTGACTTATAGAGCTAAAAAGATAGTCCTTCATGAAATATCCGTTATTGTGGCAATTCTGAGTTTAATTTATTGTCGAAGATGGATAATGAATACAACAAACTATGGTTTTGTGGACAGGCGGCTCTGTAAACCACTCGAGGTTGACGTAGTAACACACTTATGCTGATGTATTACTACGCATCAACGCTCTCCTGGTTTACGGGCGCCTGTCCACAAAACTACCGTTTATTGTCTATGTAAACCTTGGCTTTGAGTCCGTACTCCACAGTTTTAATCCGTAAACCACAGTTATGGTATGTGACAGGTTTTATATGATGGGTCCCCATACATTCTCAATGTGGTATTTGTATATGATGGATAATAAAATATAATTTACTTTTAGAGGTAGGTGGTGCATTGTGTAAGCCCTCTCAAGCCGTCGATAATGGACAGTTAAGCCCAATGCCCATCTACCGATTAAGGGTTGAGCGATTAGTACTCAAATCGTAAAGGAGTCGGTGAACTTGTTTCAGGCAAGTTTGCTTGACTGTCGGCATCAAGGAGAGGGGTTGGTGGGTATTGGTCCTAAGCAAATCAATCTACACTTACCGACAGGCATACGATTTACCAATGGCAGCTAGATTTATCAACATGTTGATAAACTTTTCGCCACCGATTTTGGAAATTAGAAACCATAACTTGTCTGCAACAAAAGGACATCTTAAGGAGGTGGTCCACTAATCGGTGGCTCACCCTTGCCTAGCTGTGCTACATCTACTGACTACGCCGGCTCCGTTAGGATGCCTTGGCTGAGACAAATTACCGTCCGTTTGTCGCCGACAAAGGTACATAAATGTTCCGAAATCGGTAGATGGGCATTGGGTTTAACCACGCTAAAGTCTCAGAGAAATCCGCGCACTGATAACTCTGCCTCATAAATTATTAATTACACTCAGTTCTGACGTCTAAATTATCGTCAGCTAGTTTATGGTTGTTGCCCTGGTGTATATAAAGACTGCCATAAAGATTCAAGCAAACGCACTTATCATTTTATAACTTCCGAAAATCATTGGCTTCTCAGTAGGATGACATCTCACACCAACAAATCCCCTTCTGAGATCCGGAACGATACGGTTTTTCATAGTTTTTTAAACAATTTTTATTGAGGGAGTATTATGTGTATATATGCGTATTATCACTTTTTTATAGATATTTTTATAGTTTTTGATATATTTTTAAACAATTTTATGGAGGGAGTATTATGTGTATATGTGTATTATAGCTTTTTATGGCTTCTTTTATCTTTTATTTAACAATTATTATGGAGGGAGTATTATGTGTATATGTGTATTAAAGCTTTTTATAGTTTTTTCTTTTATTTCTTCAAACAATTTCTATTGAGGGAGTATTATGGGTATATGTGTATTATAGTGGGTTTTTTTAATGTTTTTTTATGTTTTTCTATAGTGTTATGATAGTTTTTTTAAACAATTTTTTATTAAGGGAACATTGTGTGTACAACCGACGAGTCAGGCAGCGATACCGTTCCTCCACTTCGGCTTTAAGAACATATTTCAAATCAATAATTGATATTTTTGTTTAGGTATTCGATGTACAATGATCGGATATACATCGATACAGGGTAATACATTAATTGACAAAATGAAGATGAATGAAAGTAGAACATGTCAATTACATAGGTAGGCTCACTTGAAATAAGATTACTAGTGGTCAGGATGGCATTAAGGTATTTTAAGTTAAGATAAATACGAAATAAGAGTCATACCGAGAAAAATAGTGTAAATTGTTAAGCGTTTAGCCTGTTGCAGTCACAGTCTGGTTGGTGCCATTTTGCAGAATCAAGAAAAACAATCTATGTCAGAGACCTTGTCATAATTAAGCGAAGTCATTTGCAGTCACACACTGACAAGAACCACAATACAATTACCACACATACAGTGGCCTGTTATCCAAAGAGGATACCCACGAATCTAAGGCCAGTTTGATAATCTAGGCTCGTCCATGTAAACCCTTTTCTGGATGCCATAGACACCCAGGGATGTGGATCAGCATTATCTAACACTTATGGACGACCATATGGACGGCGAATACTATTGTAGTGAACAGACTTATATATCATTAAGCGATGACGCTTGTGCGAGGTACAGAAAAGGATCTTCATGTATGATAGTCCCTTTACATCTGCCTGATGGGAGAAAGGAACTTTGTGATGGGCTGTTCTAATTTTAGGACCTATGCTTGAAGAGTAATACTCTGGTTACTGGCAAATCTTTGAAGCCATACTTCAATTCACCACGTCTCAGGACAGAGTTCTTAAAACGAGCTCCGTTTTATAGAGGATACTCCATGTGGAAAGGACTTCCTAATAAAGTCTGGGAAGCGGAAACCATTTCGTCCACAGTTACAACGTTTCCTAATGAGACAGTTCTATATGTTTATTGCATGCATCATCTACATGATAGATGGATACTTCACTCCCTGTCATGCAACTGTAGGTTTGCACCGGCTATCATCAGTGTAAATCGGGAGGGTCTTGGCCACCCAATGATACAGGCCGTAGGGACATATTAACCTTAGGTTGTCAGGACAGTTAGGCACTAATACAGGTATAGCGTTCAGACACCACTTAGTATGAATCAGTTTGTAACATGAGAGAAAGGATAGTTTATAAAGAATAGCATGTTAGCTCATTGACACACACACTGATATATATATATATATATATAGTCCAGTTATGCCGACAGAATCAATGAAAGCACATCTACCTTTTGAAAAACATACCACAATAAGATATTGAGAAGACTACATCGCGATCCATAGAAACTGAATGTATGCAATGAAATTTGGTCGCAAGTGGTAGGGAAGGAGCTCACAACCAGCTAGGCCCCGTGACTAAACATATACAATGGAATTTGGTTGCGGAGTAATCTTATGAGGCAAAGACGTGTGACATAATGTAGCAAACCCAAATGAATGGGTCATTTTCAGTGGCTATGGAATGAGTGTGGTTCAGATTGTATCTTACCCTTGTCATTGACTAATTGGCTGATATTTGTGACAATGTTGAGTACATGGGGATAGAATACCAGGGGTGCCATAGTATGTAGAACTGGATCAAGAATTATATAACTAAACAACACTCCAGGAGCTTTAATGCACGAACGAGGGGAAACCAAGTGATGATTGCAGTGCATCCAATTGAATGGAGTATTGTCTATTTTACAACTTGAGTGCAATACTGGATATATCTCACACCTTTCACGGACAATAGAATACCATCATAAAATCGGAATAATCTAAATTACTTGTCAAATCCTGTTAGGAACAAATAATTCCTCATATTGATGTATTGTCCTCTTTCTCAAAACCTGGCCGCTGATTGGCCAGTCGATTATGATGTCATCTCTAATCACTCTGCCACGACCATGGCGTAGTATGTCACTTTATGAGAGTGATCGTTGCATATAATTTTTCAATGTTATTCCTAAGGCTAAACTTGTACCAGGGGTGAGATAAAAGTGATTGGTACTTACTCGCAGTAGATTCTCCTGTTCATTTTGTACATCTCGCGCGTGGAGCGCTCGGGGATCAAAGTCCTCCATGAATCTGCCGGGGTTTCGAAACTGCAAAGCTGGCACGTGCCTGTTCGCAGCCTACGGAAATGAGAATTGAATTATCTATTATTCAGCATTCAAAGTTTAAGTTATCAAAGGAAAGGCAAAATAGCTGCCGATCTTCTCACACACTACATTGCATACTGAGACCTTCTTTTTATATTCTCCTAGGAGAATTTGACTTTCCATATCGTACTAGGCAGCGATCTGTATGTTCTTAGTATGGGTGAGATAAAGCCTTCTATTCCACATGCTGTACTTTGAAACACATACTAGAACGCTATATACATGAATAACAAATCAAAAAGAAACAAAGCTATGAAATACAAGAAATAATGACAAATGATCGTTTGTGGATGGCTTCATTTGTAATGTCGACAACTCATTTGACAAATATCCCGAGGAATAAAAATAGCTGGATGCATTTGCCCGTATATGACAGGCCACATTTAGGTATATACTATTACAGCAAAGAATCTACCGCTTTCCAACCGCTCAAAAATAGTTGTCCCAACCTATCATAGTCCCTTCCCTAAATGGAACACTACACATTGTAATCGTGACAACAGGTGTACCAGCTATATTTTACTGTGAACGATACTTAATTTGTGATGTGTGTACAAAAAGATTAACAAAGATGTTATAGTTGCAGGCTCTGACATGAAAACCAATCCGACACAGGATTGATGTCCGGTGCCTCTTTTATTGGTGAATAATGTACAACATTTAAATATTTGAAAATTGAAATGGAATGTAACAACCTTAAAATCAGAACTCTCCTATGTAACAAAAGATTTGTAAACGAATTATCTGATCCAATAAAAGACAATTTAAAAAAAAAAAAAAAAAAAAAATAATAGTGTGACCTGATTTGATCCTAAAAATGTTGCGTATCACACTTGAGGAGTATAGTACATTTTATTTGTTTCACTTTCGTGTTTGAGGCAATTAGAGTCTATCACAGGGGATCAAGATAAGGGAAAGATGAATTAATGGATAGTTAATGGATATTAATGGATATTTCGGTGGAAATAAGTAATACTGATGAACATGGAGAGAAGAGAGTTTATGGTCGTGTTAATCTGTATGGCCAATCCTTTCCTCTCAATGTCAAGTTGTTCTACCTTGAAGAGGCTAACGTCGAGGTAAACGAGATTCATACGGATGACTAATGTGTAATTAAAAAGGCGTCCTATGCCAAGATTTATCAGGCGCAACCACCCACACATAGAAGTGAAGGATGAAAAAAGACACACATAGTCCAAAACCTAAATGAGGAAATTACGACAGGACGGTTCATTTTGTGCACACTTAAGGCCCGTTTCCATTGGCCGATTTCCCCTCACCGATCTACAGTCAGGAACCACCGACGGACTTTTGGTACTGCTGACTCAAAATCGGTCAATGGAAACGATCCCAGCAAGGAAATGACCAACAACTTTTCCTGCTTAGATTATGATTTCTTTCAGGATTGGTAGAATCAAAGCCCATTCATCTCATTGTATCACTGAGTGCAAACTACTACCCGCACCAATTATTTTGATACCGACGAGAGTCAGTGGCACCACCGACAGACTTTTAGGAGAACTAACAAAATCTATACCGTTTCCATCTGCCAATGGAAATGGGCCTAGAGTCCAATGCACATCTACTGAATCTTGGTTGAACGATTAATTCCCAAATCGTATAAGAGTCGGTGAACTCAAGTTCTTCGACCAGCGGCCATCACAGCAGGTTACCAGAGGGGGGAGGAGGGTATTAGTCCTAAGCACATCAGTCTACATTAGCTGACAGAGATATGATTATGTACATCAAACGACTGAAATGTGATTTCCGAGTGACAGAAGGCCACTGATAAAGAACCACTAAGGGCCATTAATTGCAGGTTAAGCACATATAACACCCAAACTGTATGTGTCACCCCCCTATAAGTACAGTAAAACCCCGCGTAAGCGGACACCCTGCGTTCCGGGCCAAAGTGCCCGCTTACGCAGGGTGTCAGCATACACAGGGTTAAATAAACATCTAATACAGGGAACCGTTCCGACCAAAGGTGTCCGTTAACGCGGGGTGTCCGCTTACGCGGGGTGTCCGTTAGGCAGGGTTCTACTGTATCACTAAGCGATTAGTGTAGGTACTCTGTCGACCCCTTTTCCTTTGTAGCCGACCGGATTTATGAACATGTTGATAAACTTTTCGCCACCGATTTAGGAACAGCTTGTCGGCGAAAAAATAACATCTGAAGGAGGTGGTTCGCGAATCATGTGGTTCACTAAACGTTGCCTGACCCTTGCCTAGCTGTCCTACATCTACCGACTACGGCCGACTCCATCAGGATGTCTCGCCTGAGACAAATTACCGTCCGTTTATCGCCAACAAAGCTACATAAATGTTCCGAAATCGGTAGATGTGTGCTGGATTTAAAACACACACATCCTCCTGACTTTTTTTCCCTCTGATCCGCGATACTCGTTACACTGCCTGGTTCCCCCACCAGGTGGCAGTATCTGGGTTGCGCTGGTTCCCGATCCGTGACGGTGGCTGTGGCACCTATTCGCTGGTCCTCTCCTGGCTGGTCCATGGTCCTCGTGCTGCTGGGGGTGGGTGTGTGGATGGTGGAGGGGGGAGGGGGTGAGAGGGGCGGGGGGAGTTCAGACACCCGTATCTGGCTGTGGTATTGTCAGTTAGAGTCACTGGGGGTGGCCTAGCGTGGATAACGCAGGGAACGTGGCTTGTGGTTAACAGGAGGGCTGGGCACTCACCTGGCTCCACTTCTCCCCCTCCACGCCTCTCCTCACCCTCTCGTCACACCTGTAGGGGATAGAGGCTGGTGGTTCTCTCCTAACACCTGTAGGGGTTAGAGGCTGGTGGTTCTCTCCTAACACCTGTAGGGGATAGAGGCTGGTGGTTCTCTCCTAACACCTGTAGGGGTTAGAGGCTGGTGGTTCTCTCCTAACACCTGTAGGGGATAGAGGCTGGTGGTTCTCTCCTAACACCTGTAGGGGATAGAGGCTGGTGGTTCTCTCCTAACACCTGTAGGGGATAGAGGCTGGTGGTTCTCTCCTAACACCTGTAGGGGTTAGAGGCTGGTGGTTCTCTCCTAACACCTGTAGGGGATAGAGGCTGGTGGTTCTCTCCTAACGCCTGTAGGGGATAGAGGCTGGTGGATCTCTCCTAACGCCTGTAGGGGTTAGAGGCTGTGTCGTGGATACGAAGGGACGTCGCGGTCAACCTCCGCGTGTGGCGACGACGTTAGACCCCCGGACGGAGGGCAGAACAGTTCCGGTGTGTTGTGGAGAAGGCCGGTACCGGGAGTGCAGATAGTACAATACAGGCAGTGCACTAAAAGGCAGTACACTAATAGGCAGGACACTAAAGGCAGGACACCACAGGCAGGACACTAAAGGGCAGGACATCACAGGCAGGACACTAAAGGGCAGTACACTGCAGGCAGGACACTAAAAGGCAGGACACTACAGGCAGGACACTAAAGGGCAGGACACCACAGCCAGGACACTAAAGGGCAGTACACTGCAGGCAGGACACTAAAAGGCAGGACACTAAAAGGCAGGACACTAAAAGGCAGGACACTACAGGCAGGACACTACACTACAGATATACTGCAGGCAGTATACCACAGGCAGTATACTACACTCTAGATAATACAGGGAGTACAGGCCTTGCAGGAAATTCAGTATAGTACATGAAGTATCCAGTACAGGAATTACAGTTCAGCCAGTACAATACAGGCGGTACCATACAAGCAATACAAGCAATACAAGCAGTACAGGCGGTACGTATACAGGACAGGTGGTACAGGCAATACAGTCCAGCAATACAGTACAAGCAGTACAGGGAGTAGAGTAGCGGCAGGACAGTAGAGAGAGCCTCTATGTGTGTCGGTCTGGTCACACCCATGTGGCGGGAATGTGTTGACTAGACGGCGGTAGGGACGGCCGCGCTCAGAGGGGGCCTCACTGATCACCCTCGTCCTCCGGGCGGCATCGCACCACCAGTAGATCCCGCTACAAGCCTGGAGTAAGCGTTATACCTACAGGCACAGGGTCTAAGTCACAGGTAAGTTGTACAGTATCCTATGTGAAAGTTAGGCTGCATACAGTGTCCTAAATCACAAGTACGTTTTATACAGTATTCACCTCAGTCTCAGTCATAGGAAAGTTGTACAGTATCCTAAATCACAGGTGGGTTGTATTATATCTATCAAGAAAGGAACTGATGAGTGTTTGGTCTGTGTCCTCGTTCGCCATCGAGTTTTGAGTGCGTGGTAATATGAACGAGGCGATAGCTGAGTGAATATTCTGAAGCACTCCAAATGAGATGGCGAATGGGGACTCAGACCAAGCAAGAAAATGTTTTTGATTTTATCTTAGCCTGGAAATATCTATCAGTTTATCCCCCGTTGAGAATGAGTTACTGTACTCGCAAGCCTGTTGGGAATGAGTTCCTAATGTTAAGCCTATGAACGTTTATTCCAGGCTAAGATAAATATTACATATCACATGTAAGTTATCCAGTATTATATAGCTGCCTCATGGCATATATCATTCCCATCCCTTTTATTTGCATGGATGCATTATTGAAGACATGAAGTGATATCAAATAGTAAAATTTTCTTTCACGTCCCCCATTGATATCTACCCGACCACATCCACCCTCCCTCCGACTCACCGTAATCCACCTGACACACCCCTCTTGATTGAACTGGATTTTAAACTGACGATCCATATGGTGTCTCATGTATGGTGTCTGATATGTAGTTTAATACACAGTGTCTCATATGTGGTGTTTTATACAAGGTGTCTCATATGCAGTGACCCACACATGGTGTCTCATACACAGTGTCTCATACATGGTGTCCCACACATGGTGTCCATACAAGGTGTCCCATACAAGGCGTCTCGCACATGGTGTCCCATACAAGGTGGCTCACACATGGTGTCTCATATACTAGGGTTAAAGACAGCTGTCTGGGGCTGCTGACTGCAGTTGCACTTGTGGGGGATGAGAAAGAGAGGACAGGTGGTGGAACAATAAGTAAAAAGTCCTGCATAAGTCTGTGAAGAATAAAAAACTGATGACTTTTTTCAAACACAGACCCAATCTGAGTATGTTTCTGATTTTATCTTATCCTGGACAAGTCTATCCGTTTATCGCCCATTCAATATGAGTTACCATACTGCCAAACCTGCTGGGTTGCTTACATTAAGCCGTTGGACGTAAATACCAGGCTAAGATAAATGGTGCCAACCAGACAGTTTTGAGAGTGTAGAGAGGAAGGAACAAAAGTGAGCTGAAGGGGAATTGAAGCAGAACCGTAGCATCCATAGACAATAAACGATGGCTTTGGGCAGGCGGCCGCAAACCACGAGGGTTGACGCGTAGTAATACAAGAGAACTAGTGTATTATGACGTCAACCTTGAGTGGTTTACAGAGCTGCCTGTTCACATGCCCATCGTTTGTATTTATCATCCATCTTTTTCGATTAAATTGATCTCAGGAATTGCCATATTAAAGGGGGTAATAATATGGATTATTTCTTTGCTCTGTAGCACAAAGGGGCTACTTTTTCGTGTACCATGGCTTTGAAACCGTATACCCCAGATTTGAATCTGTATACCAGATAATGGTACCTGACTGGTTTTATATAATGAGTCGTTCAAAGTTTCTGTAACAGACCCTAAGCTAGATTATTAACCGGGCCCCAGGGATGATTACAGGTGTGTGAGGTCTTCCGTCCGGTTATCTGTAGATATGTTAATGATGCACAATGACTCCAGCCGTGTTCTGTCGGGGAAGCTTGTGTAGGATTCACTGTGCCTTGGGCCCGTTACATAAATTTTGAACGATCATATGAGAAAACGTGGTTACTGAGCCCGTACAGGTGGCTGTTCGAGGTAATTTGATGAAAAAATACGGCCCGATGCCGCAGGCTAGAGGGCCGTATTTTTTCATCAAATGACCGAGAACGGACACCGTACAGGCTCAGTCACTACGTTTTCTTATTACTATACACCTCCTACTCGTTGAAAAAAATGTTTTTATTAACTTTTCTGCACCTCAAAAGACCACTGCTATTCACTACGGCCTGCTGCCACAGCGGGCGCGAACATTATTTATACTACACCCCCAGCAGCGGGCAGTATTTCATACATGTTCGCCCATAGGTGTATAGTAATACAAAAGATCGTATGATTGTCCTAGTACTGATATCGTTATATCGGTTTTTTGGTCGTACAGCTATGACCCTAATACGATACGATCGAATTGAATGTTTCAATATCGTTACATATACATTGACCTACATTGTGCTAATGGTCCTCTGCTCCTTTCCCAATGCCAAAGTCAAAGTCTATGTGACCACTTTAACCTTTACGCAGTGTATATATGAGCATGTGGTTCACACTCAGCAAGCTCAAAGTCTATGTGACCACTCTAACCTTAAGGCAGTGTATATGAGCATGTGGTTCACACTCAACAAGCTCAAAGTCTATGTGACCACACCAACTTTTAGAAATGGTATATGAGCGTGTAGCCCTTGCTAAACAAGCTCAAAGTCTTTATGATCCCTCTAACCTTCAGGCAGTGTATATTAGGGTGTGTCCTACGCTCTAAACCATCCCTTCAGGACTGGTATGTGGTCCAGACATGTTTTTCCCTGCCTATTTGTTCTCAATTACTCATCGATTAATGCAGGATAAAACATTAAATCTTCCACTAGCAAGCTAAATAATTATTAGATGTTTACGTAGAAAAGCTTAGTTTTTCTATAGACGTAGAGGCTCCCGTGGTGAAAAAGAGACATTCTGATCATGACTTGTGGAATATGTAGAACAGTGATGAATACTGATGTACTTCCTCAGTGTATATACGAGCATGTGGCCCCTTTAACCATTAGACGGAGTATATGAGCGAGTGGGCCATGCTCAACCAGCTCAAAATCTATGTGACCACACCAACTTTTAGGAAGGATATATGAGCATGTGGCCCACACTCAACCAGCTCCAAATCTATGTGACCACACCAACTTTTAGGAAGGGTATATGAGTGTGTGGCTCACACTCAACAAGCTCAATATCTATGTGACCCCTTTAACCATTAGACAGAGTATATGAGTATGTGGTTCATACTCAACAACCTCAAAGTCCATGTGACCACACCAACTTTTAGGAAGGGTATATGAGTGTGTGGCTCACACTCAACAAGCTCAAAGTCCATGTGACCTCACCAACTTTTAGGAAGGGTATATGAGTGTGTGGCTCACACTCAACAAGCTCAAAGTCCATGTGACCACACCAACTTTTAGGAAGGGTATATGAGTGTGTGGCTCACACTCAACAAGCTCAAAGTCCATGTGACCACACCAACTTTTAGGAAGGGTATATGAGCGTGTGACCCACACTCAACAAGCTCAAAGTCCATGTGACCACACCAACTTTTAGGAAGGGTATATGAGTGTGTGGCTCACACTCAACAAGCTCAAAGTCCATGTGACCACACCAACTTTTAGGAAGGGTATATGAGCGTGTGACCCACACTCAACAAGCTCAAAGTCCATGTGACCACACCAACTTTTAGGAAGGGTATATGAGTGTGTGGCTCACACTCAACAAGCTCAAAGTCTTTATGATTCCTCTAACCTTCAGGCAGTGTATATTAGGCTGTGTCCTACGCTCTAAACCATCCCTTCAGGACTGGTATGTGGTCCAGGCATGTTTTTCCCTGCCTAATCGTTCTCAATTACTCATTGATTAGTGCCAGATAAGACATTATATCTTCCACTTACAGGTATAATGGTGATTATTAAATGATCATGTAGAAAAGCTCACTTTTTTCTTCAGACGAAGAGGCTCCTGGGGGGAAAAAAGAGACATTCTGATGTGCCTGGATAGCATTTAAATGCATCTTTTTGCATTGGAAACGTTAGATTAGAAAGAAACAAGATCACCAGCCCACTTTCATAGAGTATTACTTAAACAAATTTTAGGATGGATCTAATAGAAAGGAGTTATGATTTGTGTTTGCTTTCAAGCTACTTGATGCTGACGAAGTATGGAAATGTTCGGGCTAACTGTGACGTATTGAACCGGCAATGAATTAATGACTCAGTAAGGGATTAGGATGTTTTTTCTTATCAATTTTAGGTACATGATAGGTACAGAAAACGTAGTGACTGAGGCCATAGGGATGCCGTTCCTCCCACTCCGGCGTTGGGACGTATTCAAAATGATACAAAATACCTTGAATGACCAACGCTACAGGTTCAGTAACTACATTTTCTCTTATTATCTCACCCCGGTATTTTCCTCCATGGGCTTAAAGTTTAGAACCCATCCTCCATGGCCGTGAGAGTAGTGTACCCAAACTCAATGGCTATTTGGGTAACTTATTTTATTGATTAATAATGTTATACGGGGTGAAATAAAATCAGAAATCCACTTAATGAAAATAACTTGGTCCGCACTCCACCTCGTGTGAGCGTATAGTAATAAGCCTTTTTTCCACAGGCCGGTGTCGCACCTAATTTGCTTAGTTATAGCATACCTGAAGCAAAACATTCAGCTGGCAACGTATACTTAAGCATTGAATCACTGAGTGTATGAGCGTAATACGTTCATAAAACCCATATACACTATTTCCATAGAAATAATTGTGGTTACACTGTATTCTATGATATTTTAGCTCCAATTTGATGTGTCATACAAGTATATCCCCTCAATGATACTCTAGATATAACTTAGAAAACACAAGGACATCGAAACTGGATACATACTAATACATTGGCAAGCCTAGCTGTTAAATGCTTATCTTTTTCCCAAGATGATTACCAGCTATGAAATTTAGACAGCCCAGGCTGATACAATAGTCTGTTCCAGCAAGTTAGTCTGTCAAAAAACAACACTCCTGCAATCACACACACTATTCACACTTTAGGTGTGATTGTTTTGTGTCTCTATAGGCATGAGGCCAGACTCGGCCGTGTATGTCCAAGCACCAGTGCAACTAGACGGTGGGCCGTTAGGCGGCGCTGAACAGCAACACCTGTATTCACAAAGCGAAAACGTAGTTACTAGGCACGCAGCGATGGCTGTTCGAGATCTTTTGTACCATATTAGATACATATTTACGGTAGAAAATACCTTAAACGGCAATCCCTATAGGCTCAGTGTTCACATTTTCTCTTGTTATAAGCCCGTTTCCGTTGGCCAACGAAAATGGTGAAGGATTTTTCAGTTCTTCTAAAAAACATGTTTCCATTGCCGTCACGGATCTACAGTCGGGCACCACTGACAGACGCTGCACTCCTCTCATAGGATCTCATAGTCTCTAAGTCCTAACCTGTACAAGGTTCTCACTGCGCTTAGAGCCATGAGAATCCACTGGCACATTCCCGCTCGGTGGCATCATTGGGATTATGGGAATCTTTTGGTTCCATTGATGGATGTTTTTAGCACGGGAGGCAGGTCATGGATTCTCAGGGCCCTAAGCCTAGTTAGTTAAGAATTCTTCTCAATAGAGCGTAGTGAGAGTGCAGAGTACGACTTAGAGAGTGTGAGATCTTATGAGAGGGGTGCAGTGTCAGCACTGCTGACGCGAAATGGAAACAGGCTTGCATGTCTCATGTCATGATCATATTCATTTTGTTGGCATCGCCTTGGCAGCTATCAGAGCGTTATACATATATAAAAAGAAGGACCATCAACCTGTTCAGCTACTTCTCCTCTCCCGCGGGTGTATCTCAGAAACCTCACAGTTAGGCCCTTTTCTATTGGCCGATTTCCTGTCACCGAGCTACAGTCAGGAACCACTGACAGACTTTTGGCACTGCTGACCAAAAATCGGTCAATAGAAATGACCCAGCTCGTTAAATGACCTTCCGAAGCGATTTTGATTTTTTATCGGAGGTGCATCGTAGACCATATCTGACCAATATCGTAGTAGGTGGACGCCGCACTTAAGGCAGTAGACCAGGTTTCTGCAATTAGACACCGATAAAAATCCTATATCATGTACAATGCGTGGTGGACTGGCATGTCTATGTTAACGATTTTGCACCTTCCCGATATGTCTCCGATATTTGCTTTTTGTATCGGTGCGTATCGGTAGGACTAAATTTCTATTGTAGTAGGTGGACGCCAGGCCTAACAGTTTATTTTATACCCCTTTTCCTCTAACTCTGAGGAATGATATAAAAGTTCTAACTCATTATCCACGTAATACAAAGTGTGCATGGTAAACCTATAGGAACCATGTACGGACATACCCGGCTCATACGGTTGTATGCTCCGGGCCCCAAAAACCGACGCATAAGGAAAAACCAATAATTCATCTGACAAATACAAAACCTATTTCCATATCACTTATATATCTAATCAACCGTTACTCCTACCTATCAATTGTTTCGTTTTTATAACGATTGTACCATTATATTTATCACCATGTTACTATTTATCATCGTTTGATATAATTCATTCAAATAATTGATAGATTAATTTATCCCAAAGCTGCAACCATTTTCTGCACTTAGCTTAGCAGTTATATGAAGATAGGGATTCACAGCGGTACCATCAACGATATTGTGATCATCGATTAAATAGCTGATTAGTCAGGTTTTCGGTATTTCACGAATATCCATTTGCTGCGAGCTATCCTTCTACTTTCCTTGTTAAAGACAAATGCTGGTAGTTGGATGATTTCTAAATTCTATTGAGATTTGCAAATAACTCAGAATGATATAAGTTCTATATATCAGCAAATAGAAAATGCAAAGAAAATTGCATGTCACCATGCTAACTTCTATGGGAGTGCTATCTGAAAATGTATTTGCTTAACTATTGGTGTCTATGGGAAAATGCAATATTTTGACTTTGTTGCTAAATGACACTGATGTTCTATCTTCAAATAAATCTGGATTATGATAGTTGGGAACATGTACAAATGAGAAATGCTAAAAAATACTATGTCACCAATTTCTATGGGAAAGCCATCTGAAGAAGGCAATTGCTTATCTATTGGTGTCTATGAGAAACTGCTATATTTTGATGGTCCCAGATGGCAGCACCAGTGTTTCGATACCGCATTTGTCTTTAAAGTGTTTAGGTACCACACATACCAAATAAGGAGCTCGAAGACAACCAAATACGTGCACCCCTCTCATAAGATCTCACACTCTCTAAGTCGTATTCTGTACTCTCACTACACTCTATAGGAGAATAATTCTTAACGAACTAGGCTTAGAGCCTTAAGAATCCACTGGCCTGCCTCCTGTGTTAAAGATGTACACCAAAGATTCCTATAACCTTAATGATGCCACCTAGCGGGAATACTATGTGCCAGTGGATTCTCAAGGCTCTAAGTCTAGTTCGTTAATAATTTTTCTCCCATAGAGCGCAGTGAGAACCTTGTACAGACTTAGAGAGTGTGAGATCTTGTGAGAGGGGTGCACCCAAAAGCTCTTGCTTCAGGCTATTAAGATTGTATGACTAAATCATGGAGTTTGTGACATTGCTTTCATTCTTGGGTGTCTTTTTTTTACTGCAGTAGCATTCATCACCATAATCAGGGCATACATATGTCTCCGTAAACATGAATCAAATAAAGTAAATAAATAAAGTGCCCACCATCCGTTCAGAGCAAAGTGTCCCCTTAAGCAGGGTTTTCAATCTGCCAATGGTTAGGATATGTAGTATGGAATATACTCATAGTTGATACTATCGTAAAACTGGATGAGGTTTAATCTTGGTCACCGTATTCCACGACTGGAGTTTGGCAAAGTGACTTCATGAGGCGAAGCCGAGTGAAGTCCGGAGCCAAAACTTCAGGAGTGGAATGCGGTGGTCAAGATTAAAACGAATCAGGTTTTGATTTTATCCTACCCTATATCCTCGATTTTGGAATATTACGTGATAACAATGCTTTATGCCACTAGTGGCATATAAAACTCCGTATGCCAGTCAGCGTGGCATACGGAAACCCAATGTTAAGCCTATGGGATCTTATATTAGGGGTAGGATAATATGGCCACACAGACACCCCACAGACACCACACAGACGCCTACCTGATGCCTACAGGAGCCTACGTAGGCCGTTGTGTGGTGTCTTGATTGTCTAGACACCAGTCTACCCGGCTCACTCACACACCATAAACATGTAATCAGGATAATCTGGAGTGGTGTCGTCCCCACACTATCCCATTCTATTTGATAAAGTGTCCCTCCAAATTGCCCCCTTAAGTCGGGCGACCCCTCAAGCAGGGTTTTCAGTCTGCAAATGGTTAGGATATGTAGTATGGAATACACTCGTATAGTTGATACTATGGCATAGAGACACTGTTATAACCACACAGACTCCCCACAGACATCCCATAGACACCTACGTGACGCCTACAGAAGCCTACGTAGGCCGTCGCCTGGTGTCTGATTGCTTAGACACCAGCCTACCTGCCTCACATACACACCATAAACAAGCAATCAAGATAATCTGGAGTACTGTCCCTACATTCTCCTTCAGATTTGATATCCCTAAAGCGGGGTTAAGAAACATTTTATATAGAAATAACTGTCCCCTTAAGCAGGGTGACCTCTTAATCTTGGTGAGAATAAACTCTCAATAGAGGGGAAAATGTCCGTTCCGAGCAATTTGTACCGTTAAGAGGGTGGTCCCTCAAGTGGGGGGTCCCGGAAGTCGGGTTTTACTACAGATGGGATTTCTGTTACAGTGAGCACTACTTGCATTCATTAGGGGCCACCATTGGCAAATAGTGAACGATATTATTCTATTCTCGTTCTAATTGGACTCATTAAGATCAATTGGCATATGTAATTATGTCAAACTGACTTGTTTGTGTAGTAACACGACATATGTTCATGGTGGAACTGATTCATGATAGTAGGAGCAAATAGTATGTTCATCATTAATGAATGAGCGTGAAATTATAAATGAATAACAATTAAAGGGTTTGGGTTACATTCAGTATATGGATCGTTTTCTGTAAGCCACTTGCACCCAGTCAACTTGCCATTTCTTCAACTGCCTGTCTAGGATCCAAATATATCAAGCACCAGTGGGTCTTGAGGTATTTTAACCTTGAGTGATTGGTCATGGTCTGCTGGGCACACTTCTAAGACACTGAGACACTGGCTCCCTTCTCCTTTCCCAGTATCACAGTGAGAAGCACGCAGATAGTGAAGAGATAGTATTTTCGCTGGGAACCTATATTTGACGACTCTAGCCTTTAGGCAACGTATATAGCCGTACAAGCACGCGCTAAAAAGTCACAATGAATTAGCAAAAGAATAGACACGACTCTTACTAGGATTGATAGGGATAATGAAACCACCAAGACTTCTTCCAGTTACAGATTACTAACCATTGGTCTCTGTATCTACCGTGGAACCCCGCTTATAAGCCGACCCTCCACTTCAGCAAAATGCTATAAGCCTATTCTTGGAAAACCTCAACTTTAAGAAAACCCCGGTTATAAGCCGACCCCCCACTTTTGGGTCCTGGCCCCCATTTCCGCCACGTTTGAACGAATAGTGTACCAATATAGGATATCTGACAAATTATTCCCATTAAATGATTCACTTTTGTACATGTTTTTTTGGTACTTTATGATAGACTTTGTATTAGCTCAATTTTTGAAAATCCCGACTTTGGCAAAGATTTACAAGCCGATTTTTTTTTTAAATCCCTAAAAAAATAAATATGCCTACAATCAGGCTTTTACGGCATTCACACTTAATCATCCGGTTAATCACTTATCATCTGGTTTAACTTAAAACGGGGTTTTATATATAGGGTAGTCACACCTGATCATCCAGTTGACTGATCACAGGGAGAAGTCACCCTTGCCCAGACAATGAAAACTCGGACCTATCCGGCTCACTCCTACGGCGACCTCACACCACACCTCTCCCCATCTCCCAGGTGTGTAGACCGCCCAGGTGACCTTCAGAGGGGTGGGGCCCCCTGTCTGGATTTATATTTGTGGTGTAACGTGTTCCCTTAGGGAGTAATGCCCTTCACATACTCCTTACACCAGCATCCACGCATAGCGAGGGGCTGTCCAGGGTCCAATACACAAAATCAGTTTTAAACAAAGAAACTAGGAGCAAATGGTATGTTCATCATTGATGAATGAGCATGCAATTATAAATGAATAACAAGTGAAAGTTTTGCGTTACATTCAGTCTATTTATAGTTTTCTGTAACGACATTGCACCAAGTCAACTTGCCCTTTCTGGAAATGTCTAGGATCCAAACATGTCAATCAGCCAGTAGGTCAATGAGGTATTTCAGTCTTGGGTGATTAGTCATGGTCTGTTGGGCCTGCCTCTAAGACCCTGAGACACTGGCACCCTGCTCCTTTCACTATATCCCAGTGAATCGCACACAGATAGTGAAGGAATAGTGTCTTTGCAGTATGCTGAAAGTGTACAAGTGACCACTCTTGCCTCTAGGTGATGTATATATAGGGCGTGCAAGCACGCTCTAATAAACGAAAACTGGCCAGAACCTGGTACCCAACTTATATACTGCCACACACTTCTATACTAAAGGTTAGAGTGGTCACTTGGACTTCGAGCTTGCTGCAAAAAAAGGCAACCCTTCACTATCTGCATGCTAACAATATGACATTGGGACAGAAGCAGAGGGCCAGTGTCTCAGAGTATTAGAGGCATGACCATGACCAATCACTATAGACTGAAGTCACTCATTGACCTGCCGGTGCTGGATATCTTTGGATCCTAGACTCAGGCAGTTGAAGAAGCAATGTGACTGGATGCAAGTGGGTCACAGAATCTGACCCATCGACTGAATAACCCCAAACCTATCAATTGTTATCTATTTATAATTCTACGCTCATTCATCAATGGTGGACAAGCCCTTTGTTCGTAGTTTCTACTAGCACCACTTTTTTTTCAAGATTTTCAATAAAGCGGGCGTGGTCTCAACTATTAAAGTTGATTTTCTTGACCTAGCCCTACCCCAAGTGTGTTGATTTACCACACTCTCTGGTTGAGTATACGAAGTAACAGATAATAACATATTTTTATAATTATTCCCTTCATTTTTAGTTGATACTAGCACCCCTATGATATAGGTGTTTCATATTATGTAAGTAGCAATATCACATAAAAAAACAGGGTTCTTGACCTATACATCCAGGAATACAATCAGAAAAGGTAGAAAAAGGAAAAGAAGGATAATGTCTTTATAACTGTTGTACTATTTTGTAACTTAAGTTTTGTTAGGGATTTGAAACACTTGTATTATTCTGTGTTTCTTACAAACTTGATTTGAAACACTTGTATTCTTCTGTGTTTCTTAGAAACTTGATTTGAAACACTTGTGTTCTTCTGTGTTTCTTACAAACTTGATTTGAAACACTTGTATTCTTCTGTGTTTCTTACAAACTTGATTTGAAACACTTGTATTCTTCTGTGTTTCTAACAAACTTGATTTGAAACACTTGTGTTCTTCTGTGTTTCTTACAAACTTACTAACGTCGTGTTCTGCATCTATGAATAGATCACCATCATGGTAAGTACCAAAGTATCTGTGTCTCCATATAAAATAGAAACCGCATACAGTGGACACCATTTAGACTAAGAACAACTGTTAAATACTTAGTTGCCTATACACTTCAGGTTGCTTACAATTGAATACTAGAATTCCACTATATTTGGAGCTAATTCTTGAAGAATCATCATATGTAATTAGCATACAAGATACAAGCTACAGATATCTGAACAATTTAGCTTTGAGGAGGCTTTATGATTTCGAATTAAAACCATGACTTATGCTAATGTGAAAAGACGGTTCTAAACAGCAATCAATACGTTTATTGAGATATTGACTATTTATAAGTAGTTTAGGGTGCAGACGTACAAAATTAGCCTCAATATAGAGCAGTTAACAGATATTCGTGGAAAGACTGAAATGGATATTTTTCTCAGAGATGATAGGATATCTGCTGGGAGAGTGTTGAGTGGCGTGAGACGTGTTAGATCCTAGTTTTCCATGACTCTTTCTGGTAACTGGATGACACTTGTATTTTTTAATCTGTCCGATTAGCATCGCTTTTTCAGAAAGAGGATTTGCTCTCGATTTGATATTGTGCGCTGACAACTCGACAGATTACCAAATGGTGGTAGCTAAAGATCACTCCGATAGGAAAAGGGAATACATCATTTACTTTTAACTCTCTGTTTGTCCAAATGTAAGAGGAGGCCTATGTGCCAAATAATATGGACTATTAGTGTCTGCCCTTGCCATACCTAACTACCCTCATATATAATAATGACTATCAGTTTGTATGTCGTGCCGTACCTAACTACCCTCATATATAATGATTATAAGTTTGCATGCCGCTCCGTACCTAACTTCCCTGATTTATAATGATTATCAGTTTGTATGTGGCTCCGTACCTAACTACCCTCATTTATAATATCCATTAGTTTGTATGTAATGCAGTACCTAACTACCCTCACATTGCCCCTCCCCCAGCCAAACCTGAGATTCACACGATGGGATTCACATACCACACAAGGTGTTTGTCTGAGACAAATCCTGTTGAGATTCTGTACTCAAACACAATCTATTAGTTTATATTGTAGGGTTTGATTTCCGTGAGACATGTTTCCCCCCTATAATTGTTGGCGACATTTACCCCTTAAAAGACACAGAATCTCATCAGATTTAAAACACTGTGAGGTACATGAATCCCACCATGTAAATCCCACGTAACCGAGTGCCCTGGTACATTGAAACTAGTCGGCAGGAATGACACCTTGATATGAAGCTTTATCCTACCCCTAATAAAAAACGCCATAGGTTTAACATTGACTCAATGTATTTGACAGGGCGTTGAATAAAGTGTTATTTATGCACCGAGGTGAATAAAAAACGGACCAATCAGGGACGAGATAACGAAAGTAGATCCAGCAGCATTGATAAATGTGGCCATCCTCCGATGAATGTCAACACGCTACTAACATGGATAATTACAAAATTTTCTCTGTATATCGGTGAGATGGGGTAGGATAAATACAAAACCGAATTCGAGTTAGCCTTCTCAATGTTTATACCACTCTGGTCAGGTTTGCTACTCACTACACTCGGCTAATGCCTCGTGTAGTAATACACAACCTGCCCATCGTGGCATAAACATTGAAAAGGCTAACTCTCGTTTGGTTTCTACTAATTCCCTTTTCATAGTTGTACCCCTCTCTAAATTAAACAGGCCCTACACCCCTCTCATTCACACCCGTTTAGGGGGAGGAGTATCGCACCATAGTCTTGATTTCATACCATCCCCATCTCTAAGGTGATCTTTATATGGCCTTGGTTGTGGTAAAAGAAAACCAGCCAGATCTTATCTAACCTACAAACTGACACCCGACGGTGGGCTGTGACTAGAAATAAGCAGGGGGTTCAGTGCATCAGGGTCTTATAGGCGTGCCCAGCTGACCATGAACAATAACTAAAGACTGAAATACCTCATTGACTACCTTGTGCTTGGTACATTATGCCGGAGACACACCAAGCGATAAACGCAGCGATTCCCGGGATCGCCAACACAAAATCGCCTATATGTGATCTATTATTTCTTATTTCACCTGATTATTGCTTCCAAGATGCTAAATTTTAGGCATGAGATATTCCTATGAAATAATATCTCACATACACGCCATTTTGTGTTGGCGATTCCAGAGATCGCTGCCTTCACTCGCTTGGTGTGTCCCCGGCATTATGCCGGAGACACACCAAGCGAGAAACGCAGCGAGTTCCGTAATCGCCTACAAAAAATGGCCTATATGTGAGCTATTATTTCATATTTCACCTGATTATTGCTTCCAAGTTGCTAAATTATAGGCAGGAGATATTACTATGAAATAATATCTCACACACACGCCAATTTGTGTTGGCGATTCCAAATATCGCTGCCTTCACTCGCTTGGTGTGTCCCCGGCATTAGGATCCTAAACTGATACCGGGGACACACCAAGCGAGTGAAGGCAGCGATCTCTGGAATCTCCAAGACAAATTGGCGTGTATGTGAGTATTTCCGCTAGGTGTCATCATTAAGATTATAAATAGGGATTCTTTGGGTTGAATTGATGTACGTGTTTAGCACGGGAGGCAGGCCAGTGGATTCTCAAAGCTCTAAATCTAGTTCGTTAAGAATTCTTCTCCATAGAGCATAGTGAGAGTACAGAATACCACTTAGTGAGATCTTATGAGAGGGGTGCACCCTAAGGTAGAGTAAGTCTGGCGGCCAGTGTACATCAATCCTCGGGATTCCAATCTTTTCATCAGTAACAGTGTTTCAGGATGTGAGAAAGACGTGCTAAAGACATACATCAATGCTACCAAAGATTCCTATAATCTCAATGATGCCACCTAGAGGGAATACTGTGTGCCAGTGGATTCTCAAGACTCTAAGCCTAGTTGGTTAAGAATTCTTCCCCCATAGAGCGTAGTGAGAACCTTGTACAGAATACCACTTAGAGAGGGTGAGATCTTATAAGAAGGGTGCTCCCACAACACTATCGCTCTAAAGCCAATTCAAAGATACTTTTTTGTCGTTCGTAGTTAATTCAACGGGCCCCTGTCTAAGGTAGTGTAGCTCTGGCGGCCAGTGTACATCAATCCTCAGTATTCCAATCCTTTCATCAGCAACAATGATGTGAGATATCATACACATGCAGGGGGGGCCTCCAGCATCTGGCCAATGTTACTGCTGCTTGCGATCTCTCCGCCTACTCCCCCACCATCCCTACTCCATACTTACATCCCTCACGCATCCCGTGGCTCTTGTCTTTCCCGTGGGAATCAATTCCCTGCCCTGTAATCAATGTGTAGTGTTTAGGTGCAGACAGCTCTTCGGGATTTAAGTAGAGACTTAAAGTGAAAATAATGGGGTGCTATAGGTAGAAAATGCATCAAGCTGATCCTCCAATTTTTCCACTTTCGTTGCCTTTATCATTTTTGCTCCAGCCTCCACAAATAGACCCTTTCATTTTCTGATTGAACAATGTATTATCTCCCCTGAATCTACTTCTAAAGGAAAGGGTATAGGTTTGAAATAGATGCCTCTGAAGGGGAAATCATATATCTGTTTCAAATTGTTCTGTACTATTAACATTAAAATAAAAATTTCGTTTGTGTGCATAAGTATGACTTGTAATACTTTCATCTACTATAAAGGTTTTTGTATTAGATTAAGGATATGTCAGAAATGCTTAGGCCCTCGGATCGCTATTCTGTGATCTGCAAAAATACCGCAAACAGCCCCCCCCCCTCTCCCCGGGGGGCATTGCACCAAATTTTACGGATCGCAGGATAGTGAGGGTGAAACAATCGCTCCAGAAGTTTTTGCAGATCGTATCATAACTATGTCGCCATCTATAAGCACATTAAGAATCTAATGAACCTTTCACCTATATCACTGAAAATGTGGTGTTGTAGAATGTAGCGATACTATGGAGGAAACCTATGAAGGTTTTGGGTAAGAGTTCACATCCCATCAAGTTTCAATGGCGTAGTAATCTCAAAGCGAAGCCACGTAAATAATGTAGCTATTCAAACGAGATTGGATGGAGCTCTCACCCTAAACCTGAATGGGTTTCTGAATTTATCTCACCCTCAATAAAGCCCAATACACATATACCAATTCAGGATTGAATGATTAGTTCCCAAATCGTATAGGAGTCAGTGAACTTGTCCCAGATGAATTACACAATACCTTGGCCCATGTCGGTCACCCAATTAAGCGTTCCGTAGTTGGCGACTAGATTTATCAACATGTTGATAAACTTTTGACCACCGATTTAGGAACATAGAAACTACAACTTGTCCGAGACAAAATAACATCTGAAGGAGGTGGTTCACTAATCATTGCCTGACACTTGCCTAGCTGTACTACATCTACCTGCCACGACTGACTCTGTTAGGATGCCTCGCCTGAGACAAATGACCGTCCGTTTGTCGCCGACAAGGGTACATAAATGTTCCAAAATCGGTAGATGTATATTGGGCTTAACCCCAGGGATAACAAAATGGTCCTAATTGTCAAGAAGGAGCGAGCTGGCTAAAAAAGGATCCCGGCAGAGGAAAATGTTCCATTCTGATAACTCTGGTTTGTCTACTTATGGGAATTTTCCAGGGGCACATTACACAGCTTTATTTATATGGTCATAAAATCAACTTAGCAATGTATTTACAAGTGCTTTTATGCGGTACCTCTATGTGAAATAGGTCAACTATGAAACAGTTTTAGTACCTAAATGCGTTTCCAGCAGAAATCTGTGTGAGATCACTCTGATTTAGGTATGCAGGATCTAAGATACGGACCCAGTATGAAAAGATCAAAAGAAAGAAACTTTGTCGGATGATTAGTTATTTTTCCTAACTAATTTTGTCTTTTATTCTGATAATAGCTGAAGTAAATACTGGTATTCAAGCGTTTTCCACGCAGGAATCCTTTAGAATATCCTTCAGAATATCAATACTTTTTTCCACGGAAGAATGTTTACAAAGGTTACGCACTGGAGATGTTTTTCAGTATCGAAGCTCCATCCCCGTAGGCTGGTAGTGTACAACACAAACCACGGCCTGACCTGGTAACTTTACACCACTCCTCACCTGTTCCACCTCACTGGGACACATTAAGCAGGACTCACATGTAGAGACTAATTTACCTGAGATTGGTGTACTTCACACCTTTAGCAGGATTCACACATAGAGACTAATGTACCTGAGATAGGTGTACTTCACACCTTTCCCCTGGTTAAAAGCGGAATTCACATGTAGAGACTAATGTACCTGAGACGGGTGTACTTCACTCCTTTGGCAGGATTCACACATAGAGACTAATGTACCTGAGATAGGTGTACTTCACACCTTTAGTGGGATTCTCACAAGAGAATAATGTACCTGAGACAGGTGTACTTCACACCTTTCCCCTAGTCTAAAGCGGAATTCACACATAGAGACTAATGTACCTGAGACGGGTGTACTTCACACCTTTCCCCTAGTCTAAAGCGGGATTCACATGTAGAGACTAATGTACCTGAGACGGGTGTACTTTACACCTTTCCCCTAGTCTAAAGTGGGATTCACACATAGAGACTAATGTACCTGAGACGGGTGTACTTTACACCTTTCCCCTAGTCTTTAGACGGATTCACACGTAAAGACTAATGTACCTAAGACGGGTGTACTTCACACCTTTCCCCTAGTCTCAGATAATTCCCCGTCTATCAGACAATTCTCATGGCAACGTGCTTTTACCAGTCTCAAGGAAAAGTGGTGAATTCGGTTCACATAGAAGCACGCAGCTGGTACATAGTCTCAGACATAGTTACAGTGAACACTCACCCTGAGACTCAAGTGCCCGTGAGATGAGGAGTGTGACAAACATGTGACTCTGTTGGCTGGCCCCTTATTGAATAGGTTAGGTAGGCCTACAAGAATTGCAGGAAAACTTGCCTCATGGAAACGGAATCCTATATTTCAGGCAAAGAAAGTATGTTAAAGTACAGAATCTCAGCAGGATTTGTCTCAGTCAATCACCCTGTGAGGTACAGCAATCTCAGCAGGATTTGTCTCAGACAATCGCCCCATGAGGTACATGAACCCAGCAGGATTTGTCTCAGACAAACACCCCATGAGGTACATGAATCTCAGCAGGATTTGTCTCAGACAAACACCCCATGAGGTACATGAATCTCAGCAGGATTTGTTTCAGACAAACACCCTGTGAGGTATATCGATCTCAGCAGGATTTATCTCAGACAAACACCCTGTGAGGTACATGAATCCCACCGTGTGAATCCTAATATCGTTTTCTGATGTGCTTGGGGGCCTGGGAAGCTCCTGCAATGTTGCCACTTGGCCAGGGTTTTATAAATACGACCAATGAAAATGCCTCCATAGGTGGAGGTATGAGGAAGGACATGGCCCTTTTGTGTAGCTCATTTTTGCTTCAGTTCTAAGAATTCGTCTTTCTGGCCTTGTAACACGGGCATTTCTTTCCTCCGCTAAAGCCCAATACACTTCTACCAAATTTAAGTACTTTTGTTGGCGACAAACGGATGGTAATTTGTCTCAGGCGAGGCATCCTAATGGAGTCGGCCATAGTTGGTAGATGTAGCACAACTAGGCAAGGGTCAGGCAACGTTTAGTGAACCACCTGCTTCAAATGTTATTTTGTCGCTGACGAGTTGTGGTTTCTATGTTTCTAAATTGCTGGCAAAAATTTTATCAACATGTTGATAAATCTAGTCGCCGACAATTGAAGGTTGGTATTTCGCGCTTAATTGGGTGGCCAACACGGGCCATGGTATTACGTTATTCGCCTAGGACATGTTCAATGACTCCGATACGATTCTGGAACTAATCCTTCAATCCTGAATCGGTATAGATGTGTATTTGGCTTTAGGGCATCCAATCTTTCTTAGATGAGATGATTGTAAAAAAAAAAACTGTCGTCCCGAGATAACATCGTAACAAAAGACATTATAAAGACTGGACATAGTCTCACACACAATAACAGGAAGAAACAAGTGGAAAAAACAAAAAGGCCAGAGCACAATTCTATGAGTACATAAATAGGTAGATAAAGATTTTTTTTTAATATCTATTTTGCTCTGAAGGCTCTACTTCTTTTTGAGGTATTATGTATGGAGAACTCACAAATACATCAGCTAGTTTTTACCTTCTAGTGGCTGTATTATCAAGTTTTTATCTAAAGCTTTTGTGTGTACTGTTTGCCTTCTGTTCTGTTTTTTTCACTAGGAACGGTCTTTAATAAAAGGATTGCTTGACGCCATGATACTCTTCATCCCATTCATTTTGTAATTTGATACAGAAATGATACCCTTCATTCAGGCCATTTTCAAACCTAATCCCTTCCGTGCAACAATTAACCAAAATGAATTTTTCCATGAGACCAAGGGCAAGTTTGAAAACTTCATTCTCACTACTTTATTTGTTTTGTGCTCATTCGAAGGGCCATTTTGTTCTTTTCAGAAATTTGTTTTCTTACATGACATGATTCCTAGAAGTAGGCAAATGCATTTTACATTTTGAAAATAACATTCTTTTGTGTGCGTGATTGTTATTCTAGTTGTAGAACCGGTGCCAGAATGGGAAAAACAACTTATACTGATTCACATAGCAGTTTACTATTCCACCTCTTCGTTATCAATGTTGTTATGTTGTTATCGATCGACTTCGCATATTTGAGATATAAAAATTATACCATATTATTATCTTACCCCTAATATAAAATCCCATAGGCTTAACATTGGGTTTCCGTATGCCACACTGACTGGCATACGGAGTTTCATATGCCACTAGTGGCATACAGCATTGTTATCACGTAATATTCCAAAATCGAGGAGATAGGGTAGGATAAAATCAAAACCTGATTTGTTTTAATCTTGGCCACCACATTCCACTCCTGAAGTTTTGGCTCCGGACTTCACTCGGCTTCGCCTCATGAAGTCACTTTGCCAAACTCAAGTCGTGGAATACGGTGGACAAGATTAAACCTCATCCAGTTTTATGATAATACCCCACAATATTTACCTCAATATTTGAACATTGCACTTTTAGTCGCTACGGGGGTATTCATAAGATATCTCTGAACTTACGATGGGGCAGCCAACATCCTGACAAGGCATTGCCAACGTCATCCTGCAGTGGTTACCAACTTCAAGTATATCTTTGTGCCAACTGCCGCTGAAATTGGAGAGTGAACTCATTGATATTGGTCAATTTCCCATATGTATACGCTATCTTAACTATATTACATGAACACCACACATTATATACCTCGATGTCTTCGCATTATGCAAACTTATTCATTACATGGAGTTTATAAAACATATCTGAATTCATGAAGCAGGGGGTCCGCCAATTTTGTATTTTCCACTCAAATTGGTGTTTCCAGCCACTCAGCCCATCAATGCGTTGTTTTTATTGAAATCGCGCCATAGAAGGGTCAAAGTACGACATATTAAGGTTCAAAGCATGCCGTAGTAAGGTTCAGAGCATGCACTGTATATGGGTACTTATATAGAACTGCATTGAGAATCGTATTTGTGAGTATTTATAAATACACATTATGCCACAAGTTTTGATGGGCTCCAATCATCATCGAGGCGAGGCCAAGTGATGATTATTGCACATCCAAACGAGTGGAAAATTGTCTATTTTACGATTAGAGTGCGGCTCTGGATTTATCTCTTCCCTTTCTATGACATTAAACAGCATCAAAATGTCAGAATTTATTAGAATATAATTAGCAAATTCATATGACGTCATCTTACATTCACTATGCCACGGCCGTGGCGTAGAATTGTCTCTACGGGGGTGATCATTGATTATTTTTTCCTAACGTTATTTCTATGGCTAAACTTGTACCAAGGATGAGATAATATAGAGGAAACCTATGAGAGTTTAGGGTCTGAGCTTGTATCCCATCGAGTTTGTATCACGTAGTAATTCACAAGGCGAAGCCGTGAATTACATAGTGATTCAAACGAGATGGGATCGAGCTCTAACACTAAACTTGAATGGGTTTTTGAATTTATCTCACCCTTCACATTGACTAATGGGCTATCATTTGTGACATAATCCCCCATTGGATATTTTTCTTAAATATCTAATAGGCGTTAGATACGAGTTACCAATGTTAAGTCTATGGAGAAGAAATACCAGGGGTGAGATAAAACGCTATATGGCATACTACCCAATGTCTACGTAATTAATACACACCCCAGCAGCAGTGAGTGTTTACACTGAAGTTTTCCATAAGTATATAAAAACTGTGCGATCGGTGTTTATTACATATCCATGCAGTATATTTGATAATTACGTACTGCTGCTCACTCTGCAGTATTAAAGGGATATCCTACAATTCACAGTGGCGCCACCTGGTGATTTTTATATAATGTCAATTATTAGCCAAAACTGGTTTTGTGGGATTCATTCTAGTTCAACATGGGTAAATTTAACATTTTGTCCACTTTATCCAATCTCAATAGGTAAAATAGGCCAATTTGTATTTGCTCACTTTACAATATAAATCTACTGAAAAATATGGTTTTCTTCAATTCTTTCAAAAACAAGCACGGTGACCCATGATTTTTAAAACATAAATAATTAGTATTATATATGCACTATATTCTGTGAAAATTTGAGGAAAATGACATGGGTTTTACTATGTGAAAAAATACTTTTTAGAATCTCTATATGTTCTTATATAAAATTATCATCATATTAATCTCTAAATCAAGAACTAGCACGGTGACCCCCGATTTTTAAGTTAGATATGTGTTCCATAACACTTGGAGATTATCATATTCAATTTTCAGGAAATTGACATGGGTTTAAATTTTCAAGACACATTGTCCGATATGCTTTTAAGTGTATACTGAGCCATGTGCAGTACACTGTTATACTGAACACGTTGAAATATCAGCAGTGTGATGGGTTTGAGTAGACATGTCTTCTATGCAAATATATGGTAAGATTTCATTAATTTTGGGTAAATAGTAAATATATAACGACGCACCATGCTCGATAGGAATTGGTGCTATTCACAGAACTCAGCCTGGGGCCTCGTTCTGTAAAAAACAACAATTCCTATCTCGTTTTGTAGCATGTACAAGCATGGTCAGGACGTTTTATATAAGTATCAGGAGCCTGATGGACACCCCAAATAAATAACCGTTAATTCGTAACGGTATATCGGACAATTTGGCCTGAAAATTGAAATCCATGTCATACTACTGATAATTGAGTATGATGATCTGTGTTGTGTTGTAGATCACATATCTAACTTAGAAATCAGGGGTCACCCTGATAATAGAATATCAATTTAGACATTCCTGTAAGTTGTTTTACACATAGTATAATCCATGTCATTTTTCTCAAACGTCCCCAGAATATACTCCATGTATAGTACTACCTATTTAGGTTTTCAAAATCATAAGTCGCAATCCTTGTTTTTGAAAAAAATTAAAGTAAAACATAACTTCTAGTACAAGTCAATCAAATGTAAATTGGCCTATTTTACCAATCTAGACTGGGAAAGTGGATAGACCTTTAATTTTACTCATTTAGAATTAGAATGAATCCCAAGAAGCCAGTTTTGACTGATAATTAACATTATTTAAAAATCACCAGGTGGCGGCAACGTGAATTGTAACATATGCCTTTAAAGGTAAACCGCGGCTCATAGAATTCAGAAAGAAAAAAAAGTCTCAAACATTGGACAGTAAACTGATACAGAGATTCACACAAGAATGGGAGGTGAGGGGGTGTTGGTGAGGTTCTCACGGTCGTACCTCCAGTAATGGACCCTTCAGACTGGGCCTGACCCTCAGGAGGAGGTTTTGAGGTCCTTGGAGTACCCCTCATTGTATGAGAGGTGCCCCCAGGACCTGCCCCACTGTCTGCATCCCCAGTCACCGACTTCAGACTTCTCACCTTCACTTCTAAAGGTGTTGTGTCATTTTCTCGGTTTCCGATCAGTGGAGAAAGGTGTGTGAGATTGTTAGCGGAAACCAGTTAGTACAAGCAGGCTACACACGGATACCGGTGTCCTGAGGATGTGCTTTGATGTAGGGTGGGCTCACTCTCCCAGCAGAGATCCTGCGTTGTACTTCCTGTGGCCGCTTATATCTCTGGACCGACCTGCCTGTTTGGGCCCACATACTACAAAACAGGGTTTCATTTTAGGCAGCGTAAACAAACTGATTTTGGAAGTATATGGTGTAATTTTTTCGGCGTTCCATTAGAGTGTTGGCTCCATAGTTCGAGGAAAAAATTTACGTGGTCGCAAGTGGTGGGAGACAGACGTGAGATCAGATACGCCTCGTTCACCTTCATTGTGATTTTGGAAGTATATCAATGCAAAAAAAATCCACCAAGGCTGCGCTGCATCTAATGCCACATCACAGGCTGCACCTATTGTAACTCATTAAATGGGATACAAATGCTGAACTGATGGACTTGGATGTTCAAGTCTGTACTGCTCTGCATAAAATGTTATGCAGTTGCTTTACAGTGGGTTTGGCAAATCTTAAGAGATATACTTTCAAAGTTTTTTTACGCTCCCTTTTCAAGTATCAAACCACTTTGCATATGACCATATATGGCAAACTCTGTTTCCGTGTATCTGGCCCATACACTCATTTCTGTTATTTGTTATATCAAATCAGATATAGTCCTAGGGATAACTTTCTTCAGTGGAAAGCACCTCATGTGTTGCAGGGGTTTGTTTGTCAACATAACACATGTGCTCACTTGAAGGGACAGTCTAATCCACAGTGGATTCACATTATAAAGTGGTTTAAAGCTGAGAAAGAAACAGCTGAATTGACTGTAAAGCTCATTTAGCCATTCCTATATTTCAGAACTCATAATGTATGAGTTGCTTGAGTTTCATATCCTTTGAGAGTTGCCCTGTTTTGAATCTGAAATATTTCTTTTTTTTTAATATTTTTTTTTACCTAGCAAAAGGCTGGTATCAGATCGAATTCTGGTCAAATTCAAGGTAGCGTCGGCCGCAGTGGAGGTGTTTAAGCATCGTCCCATAATCTGAATCTGAAATGATGGCTGGTGCCAACGGTGCATGGTGGATAACATTGGGACGAGCATTTGGTTAGGCAGAGATTAGTAAGGGCTAGCGCCGCAAAAGATCTGCTGGGAGATTGGGATGGCCTCGCGGGGGTTATTGTATGGTGTACAATGAAACGGAAATGAAAGACTGCTTGATGAAATCTGAGCACTCTCACTGGTTGAGTATTTTTTTCTTAACCTATTCTCTTTTGACAATCGTGAATTGTATCTGTTCTTCATAGTTTTTTGTAATTTAATTGCTTATACTTGGCTGCAGTGTTACTATGTGTATTGGTGTAGGAGATGGGGTTAGTAACCAAACCGATTTACCCTGTATCTCACCCCTGGTATTTTTCTCCCATTGGCTTAACATTGGGAACTTGTTCTCCATGCCCCTATGAGTATTGCACTCAGTTCTCCATGGTCTATATTCTGTGTGTTGTCCATTCTCTTAGTGTGTACAGGGATGAGATAAATACAGAAAGCAACTCGTTTTGGTCAAAGTCATTGTTCTCAAACTCGTTTAAATGCTATAAGATATTCACTCGCCTGTCGCCTTGTTCATATTATCGTAAAACTGGATGAGGTTTAATCTTGGCCACCGTATTCCACGACTGAAGTTTGGCAAAGTGACTTCATGAGGCGAATCCGAGTGAAGTCTGGAGCCAAAACTCCAGGAGTGGAATGCGGTGGCCAAGTTTAAAACGAATCAGGTTTTGATTTTATCCTACCCCATCTCCTCGATTTTGGAATATTACGTGATAACAATGCTGTATGCCACTAGTGGCATATAAAACTCCGTATGCCAGTCAGCGTGGCATACGGAAACCCAATGTTAAGCCTATGGGATTTTATATTAGGGGTAGGATAATATTCCGCATCACACTCATGGAGAACATGTTTCACCAAAACTTGTTGATCTCTTCACTAGTATCCAGAGGAAAAGTAGGATATCACAAAAAAAAAGAATACTCCTTTTATGTCTTTTCGTTTTACACACAAAGTATCAGTCCATGTTCTCTTCTCTTGAACCAAGTTTTGAGTTTAGCTTTTCATTCCTTCCCATCTACTCGTTTTACAATCAATGTTAAAACCAATACTCCTCAGTCTATGACCAAACGAGGTTGTAGAGCGAGTTTGATATTTTCATCAAAAGAAGGATGTCCCAAAAAAGTCAATATATTTTACTTCTATTGTATACCTCAACATTCTAAACAAATATTGAGATATTTATTAAACCCTGCTTGTTGATTCTTTCAGTATGTGGTCGTTTCAAGCTCTCCAGGTTGTCTCGGCCACCGTCCTCTGTCTGCTAGTCACTGGGCAGGATGGTAAGTTCCTACATCATAACCCAGTTTAACTTGAATCTCTCACAAATATTCCTGATTGTATTCCCCATAGAAAACGCTGCCACTAGTCCCTAACCCTGCGATGTTGATGGACTTATACCTATAGGTTATTCCAAAGTATATTAGTTAAAGCTGACATTATTAAAGCCTATAAGACATTGATATTTGTTCCCAATTTATCTCGATCATCGGCTCAGTGAGAGTCGGGAATAGAATGTCGATGTCTTATATATACATAAGCCCATAAGACAGCGACATCTTTCACAAATTTTCACCGATCCGATCACCGATTATAATCGGTAACAGGAATGTCGCTGTCTTATACCATAAACGACGCTTGCCGATCACACCTCTTCACTTTATGGCCTTGTACAGTAACCCGAGAGAGATCATAAGTATTGACATTTTGTATAAGGTAAATAATAAACTGATTGCCTTCACTAGTCAGGAGTGTTGGCTAAGAATTATGAAGTCACAAAACACCTGGGACTCCTTCTCTGAGGTCATGACCTTGACAGGCTGAGAGGTGACAACCAACATTATTTATCTTAGCCTTCTTGTGTGACTGAAGGCCCGTTTCCATTGGCCAACGAAAACAGAGTAGAATCATGAGCCTGGCCTAAACGGCCAGGCTCATGATCATCACGCTCAAAGTCTATATGACCACTCTAACCTTTAGGCAATGTTTATGAGCATTGGGCCCACGCTCAAGAAGCTCAAGATCTATGTGACCACTCTCAAGAAGCTCAAAGTCTGTGTGACCATTCTCAACAAGCTCAAAATTTATGTGACCATACTCAACAAGCTCAAAGTCTGTGTGACCATTCGGACCTTTAAGGCCATGCTCCACTGCAGCCGATCCTGTGGAGATTTGGTGGCGATCATTTGGTCGCTGGACGCTGGGCACCTAGTTGGCGATAGTGGAGCTGCAGTGGAGCTACGGTCGGCACACTAACTCCTAGCGGTCTCTAATCAGCCCCCATGTTCTCCTCATGGTCGCGCATGAGGCAAGAACAATCTGAGAACGGGTGGAGATTGGGTGAAGATTGTTCAGAGACCAACAATCAGTGCACTGGAGCACCACCTTTAGCCAGTGTATATGAGGACAACAAGCTCAAAGTCTATGTGGCCACTCTAACTTTTAAGCAGACTATATGACCATGTGGCTCCTGATCAACAAGCTCAAAGTCTAAGTGACCTCTCTTGCCTCTAGGCAGTGTATATATGTGCGTGTGACCCATGCTCAACAACAACCTGCATTTCAGGCTTCAAACCCATTCAGGGATCTCTCAGGGTTTAGATTCTATGAACTTGTAATGTAAACAGCCTAGAATATAATATATCTTATTCTGAATAGTCATTTTGTGGGTTGTTTGAAACGAAAGGAGGTTTCTCCACAAACCATTTACACATGACTGCAAATGGTTCAAGTTCAGAAGTCACTGCAAGGATCACTTATTTCACTGCAGGAGGCAGCAGGTGTCACCAGGTCAATAATGGAGTTGGTAACATGACTCTCATGATAGTTGACAATGGTGAAATGAGGAAAAGAATTATATTTCACCCCTGGTATCTTTTCCCCCCATAGACTTAACATTGGCAACTCATACTCAATTCCCTTGGAGTATTCAGAAAAACTACTCAATGAGGGATTATGTCACAAATATTAGACAAGTAGTCAATGTAAGGGAAGAGATATATTCAGAAACCTATTCAAGTTCATGGTCAGAGTCGATCTTATCTTGTTTGCTATGTAATTCACGCGCCTTTGCATCGTGAATCATTACAATTTTCAAAGCCGATAGGATACTATCGAAAAACTGGACGAGTTTTAATTTTGGCTCCTATTCTGTCTTTTTCTTGAGTGACTTTCGCACTGTCACTGTGTCAAGCTCGAACCCATTCAGGTTGCATTTTTGCATAAATGAGTGACATACTAAGTTCAATATTTGAAGAATATATCATGTCAGCAGACATTTGAATGGGCACTTTGAGTGCAACCGGAACCTTCTTCGTAGGACCTCAATTACTGGTCGCTGATTGGTCAATTTTTTGGTCACGTGGTAACAATTCTGTATGCCACTAGTTGCATAAAAAAAACTCTGTACGCCAGTCAGCGTGGCATACAGACACTCAATGTTAAGCCTATGGGATTTTACATTATTCCTATGTGAATAGCCAGGAAGCCAGCATTATTAAGTTCAAGTTCGTTTTGATCGTGCGTTTCCTGTCCCATTGTTTATTTGGACAGGGAACCGATCTAGCCTAGAACTAGACTGGTTCCCTGCCCCAATGAAATATGAGACAGGTAATGCCTAGCCAGTCAGTGACCTTGAACTTGTGCTCGTTTCCCACTTATTTACATTGGCGAGGATTGGCTGGTTTCTGCCGAGCCTCCTAGCGGATACCAAGAGAACCAACATATGGCAAGGGGTATGGCGGATTTCGCCTAGATTGGCAACCAACCCCTGTCTATGCTGAGCTCCGACTTAGGGTTTGGCATAATCCGATCTCCAGTATCTCGAGTATCTCCCCTCGAACCAGATTGTATTTTTCCGTCTGCCTTTATAATATGGAGAAACTTATCATCAAACATTCATTATCAAACATATGGATAGTAATGTTTAGCTTTATGATCATTTTATTCAAAGTAACACAAAAAAGTAATGACATCGAAGTGTTCCTTTGAGGGTATTTCCAGGTTCTTTAAGTTCGATTTTTATTTTACACATATATTGTTATTTACAATATGGATGTAAATCAAAATTGTTTTCCATGAAAAACTTAGGGGTTTTATCTTTTTATTCTCAAATTGTGATTTCTGATATTCGTTCTAGACCAGTTACAATGACGTAAGATACCCGTTACAACGACGTGTCAAGGCTACCGTCGATCGGTTTGTGCCAGAGCTAACGTGCGTAAAAAACGTCTGCTCTGGTGGCCAGTGTCGATTTCGCCATGCCCTCTAGCGGGTAAACCAGTGTAGAAATGGAAGCATTACCCATAATGCACCAACTCTACTTAAACCGTCATATTTAGGGAAATAACGCAGACTGCACAATGGAGGTGATAAATTCATGTTCAAGCCTATAATTAGTCTATCAGCTTTGCAGCTGCTGTGTTTGGGTGTGATGTATCATAATCATACTTTAATAACTCTACTATGAGTTCATGCATGAGAAAACCACTTATCCATGGCCCTGGCCGCAGGTCCTTCTGAGAACCATTTTCCATTGGCCGATTTTTCAGCACCGATCTGCAGTCGGGAAGTACCGATCGATTATTCTGTGTACACCAACGCTTAATCGGGTAATGGAAACAACCGACATTTGAAAGGGTTGCCGATTAATTCGGCAAAAGTTGCATAATTAGAAGGAAACCACGAGATGAAAATAGCATGGTCCGTACTCCACCGAGTTTGACTGTAGAGTAATTCATGAAGCGAAGCTGAGTAATTACTCTGTGGTCAAACGAGGTGGAGTGCACCCCGTATAACATTGTTTATTGATGAAATGAATCACCAAATTAGCCATTGAGTATTGGGTACACGAACCTCACGGCAGTGGAGTACGAGTTCCTAATGTTAAGCCTATGGAGAAAAATACCGGGTTGAGATAATACACCCAACATCGACAGACTTGGTCAATGGCGGACAGAATCAGTAGACACCTATAAAAAACATAAGGAACAACGTATCCACTGAACCCTCACCGACTATTTGATACTGATTTTCAGCTGGTGGCACCATCGACAGACTTTCAAGAGAACTAAATAATCGGTGCCATATTTGTCGACCAGCGGATAATGACTTTAATACCTTGTTTCCATCGGCCGACTAAACCGTTGGAGATTTTTTTAAAGTTTGTCAGTCTGTATCATTTATCAGTAAGTGTGCACTATATGCACTGTTTCTACTGTGTTTTTTCAGGTACACACAGATTTTCTCAATAGGTAAAATAGGACGATTAACATTTACTTGATTCACAAAGGAAATGTACTAGAGGGAAACTATGTTCCGGTGAAAGGAAGTCAAAGTTACGAGGTAAGGCTTGGAAAAATTACTGCCCAAGGCCCTGGCCGCGGGCAGTAATTTTTCCAAGCCTTACCGAGTAATTTTGACTTCCTTTCACTGGTACTTGGTTTCCCTATTCCTATATACCTTCAAATGTGGTTTAATAAGAGACAATCTGATTGGTCTAAATGTCAACCTTGGGTAGTATACGGCAACCTTGGGTAGTATACCAACCTTGGGTAGTATCCGATAGTTACTCCACCCCCCAGAGCGTGGTGTAAGCATAGAGTGTACAGCCATAGGTATATAGGAATAGAAAATACGTTTTTTTATTATCATTCTTTCAAAGACAAGCACGGTGACCTATGTATCTTAACGCCTTAATGTGTAGTACTATACATCTACTACATTCTGTGAAAGTTTGAGGAAAATGACATGGGTTTACGTTGTAAAAAGCAACTTTTTAGAATTTCTGTGAATATATTCTTTTATAAAATTAATATTGATATCTAAATTTTAAAAAATCGACCATGGGGACCCCTAGTTTTTATGTTAGATATGTTTTCCATGGCACTTAAAGATCATCATATTAAATTTTCAGGAAAATGACATGGGTTTTATTTATCAAGCCAAATTGTTCGATATGCCTTCAAAAACGGTGCGCTGTCTTTTTCAGGTTTAAAGCCGGATGCCCATCTACCGATTTAGGGTTGAACGATTAGTTCCCAAATCGTATAGGAGTCGGTCACTTTGTCGCAGGCAAATTACGTAACCTATCACTCGACCTGCACACTGATAAAATCGGTGTATGGTCCACTAATCGCTGGGGGAGGGCAAAAAACAAAGAAAACGACTGTTCACTAATCTCTGGGTAGCCTTGCCTAGCTGTCCGACATCTACCGACTCCATTAGGATGGCTTTGCTGAGACAAATTACCCTCCGTTTGTCGCCGACAAACGTACATAAATGTTCCGAAATCGGTAGATGGGCATTGGGCTTTAAGATAAATATCCCTGCGGGCCATCCATAAAATACGTCCGCAGAATTTCTGAAATGCTTTACCTCCCACCTCCGTACTGATTTTGTTCGCAATAGAACAACGAAGGAGCATATGCAAAAGTTACAGAAATCTTTTACCCCCCCCCCCCCCCTACCCCTATCAGTGTGTACGTACTTTATGGTGGCCCCCCTCTGTGACACCTCGGCACCTACAGAAGATCAGTGGATGTATGTGAGATTTGAAACGGTGATGAAAGAGCCATAGGTGCAAACTATATGGCACATCTAAAGGGTTAGACTTTAACTGAGAATGTCACACTTGATAAAGTCAGGTCAAACCAGGCTAAATTTGCCAGGTTAAATGGTTCTATACTTGTGTCGACAGAAGATGTTGTGAACTCTTATAAATACATAAACAAGATTGTTATACTAAACAAACGGTTGGCAGGACCATGAAAACCAGCCCAAATATAGGGCTGATGTCCATGCCTCTTTATAATGTGAGATATGTACGACCATACCAAATGGATGTAAACAAATTTTGGACTCAATAAAGAAATCTTTGAAGAGTTTTTTTTTATCAGAAACAAATGTACCTTGGTCGGGTTGTATAGAGTGTGGAGTACTTTCCTTGAGGTCACCCTCGGAGTGAGACTTTGACAGTAATCGGTTTAGGTAGCGATTTGTCTCCGGCCTTGATCGTTCATCAACCTTTCCGAGACACATGTTGTATGTGTGTGACATGTTAGAGTCTAGTCTCTCACCCGGCCCAGGGTCAATCGGTGAATTAGGCCGGTGAGGGGGAGGTAAGTCACGCATGGGTTCATTCCTACTCGATTTTCCTAAAGGCATATCGGACAATTTGGCTTGAAAATTAAAACCAATGTCCATTTCCTGGAAAATTGATATAATGATTCCAAGTGTTGTAGAACACATATCTAGCGGAAAATTCGGGGGTCACCGTGCTAGGTTTTGATTTATAGATCAATATTGTGATAATTTTATATTAGAATATATAGAAATTCTAAGAAGTAATTTTTTACATAGTAAAATCCATGTCATTTTCCTCAAATTTTCACAGAATATAGTACATATGCAGCACTGCTTATATAGATTTTAAAAATCATAGGTCAATGTCCTTATTTTTTAAGAATTGAAGAAAACCATATTTTTCAGTACATTTCCTATGTAAATCAAGCAAATGTAAATTGGCCTAAATTACCTATTGGAATCGGAAAAACTGGATAAAACGTTAAATTCATACATGCAGAATTAGAATGAATCCCAGGAAACCAGTTTTGACTAGTATTTGACATTAATAAAAAAAAATCACTAGGAGGCACCACTGTAGATTGTAGGATATGCCCTTAAGCCCAATGCACATCTACTGATTCAGGACGGAATGATTGGTTCCAAAATTGTATAGGAGTCAGTGAACGTGTCGCAGGCGAATTATGTAATATCTCGGCATGTGTGGGCCACACAATCAAGTGCCATTTATCAACATCCATCGTATTTTAGCAGTGCAGGTCACCAATTATGTACCACCGACCTTCCACAAGGAGAACCACAGACCGACTTTTGTACAGGGTGATAATTACCGGTCGGGGTTTCAATGCATGTGCAGGTGGAAAACACTGCATTAGTATTTGTCAATTAGTACATTTCCATTGGACGACGAATTGTTCAGCAACAACATCAAATCAGAAAAAAATGCTGTTTGGTTATCTCCAAATACATCTCCGGGAAATTCCCCTCTTCGATTAGCTCAATGCTATGTTAGATACGGTCTTCTTATTTCAGGAATATTTAGATGGTTTAGACGAACGACTATACGTAGATAGAGACTATGCATTTGTGTTAGAGCGTTATGATTATATCATAGTCTCCTTTTAAATGTAATTAAATAAGTGCCCCACTTAATAATAACTATACGTGATGATAGACTGTGATCATTGTTGTGAATCGAAACCAAGATTATTAAGCGTGGGAATCACGCTCACAAACGCTGCAGAGGTAAAAGAGGGGTTAACCCTTGAAGGACGGGTGCCTGCGGCTGAGCTAACCCCCTAAGGACGGGCACTGGTAGCATTTTATACCGCTAGGGGACGGGCACATAGTTGTCAAAACCCATAATTTGAGTGTTTAATCATAATCATTAGATATTCTATTTTTTCTGAATAGAAATAATTATTGTGGTGCTAGAATTTGATTAATATTTCTCCATTATTTTCTTGTTAAAAACGAATTTGTATATTCATGAGAAATGATGCCTTGAGGCATCATTCGCCCTGGACCTGTTGATGCCTCAAGGCATCATTCGCTGTGGATCATTCGCCCTTAAAGGCATATCCGACAGTTTGGCTTGAACGTTAGAACCCATGTCAATTCCCTGAATATCTAATATGATGATCTCCAAGTGTTGTAGAATACAAATCTAATTTAAAAATCGGGGGTCACCGTGCTAGTTTTTGATTAATAAATCAATATTATGATAATTTTATATTAGAATATATATTGAAATTTTAAAAGGTATTTTTTCACATAGTAAAACCCAAGTCATTTTCTTCAAACTTTCACAGAATATAGTACATACAGTACTGCTTATTTAGATTTTAAAAATCATAGGTCACCGTCCTTATTTTTGAAGAATTGAAGAAAACCACATTTTCAGTACATTTCTTATGTAAATCAAACAACTGTAAATTGGCCTATTTTACCGATTAAGATTGGATAAACTGCACAAAACTGTTAAATTTACTCATCTAGAATTGGAATGAATCCCAGGAAACCAGTTTTGACTAATACTTGACACTATTTCAAAATCACCAGGTGGCGCCACTGTGGATTGTAGGATATGCCTTTAAAGTGTTTAAAGAGACATTCATCATGCTGCACTTCAGTAATTTCACTCCTGGCCCTGTGTTTGATCCAATCCGTTGCGATCATAGTCCCCTTTATATCACATGTACTTAGATATTTAGATGTACAGCCATACAGATATATGGATAGACAGACACTATATACAGACATACACATACACACAGATACATGCACTGGCAGAATGAGATGCACAGATAAAGATACACAGATACACATACAGATATATAGAGAGACACATGATACACAGAGTTTCATACATACCTCCCCTCCCTCCAACACATATCGTGTTTACAAATAACCTATACAGGACCAGTACAACCTTGACCCCCATGTCATGGCTCATTGCCCTGCTAACTTTCTCTCACCTGGCCTTGCCAATTCATTACAAAACACGCAAAAGACAATGAGATTATCCTGTGTAAATAGAGATACAAAGATACAGGTACACAGATATATGCATAGATATTGAACATGTATTGTATTAGTTACCATATTTTCTTGTTTGGTCATTGCAGTGCCTCTAATTCTTGTCATGGTCGGTGATTACGGTTGTGTGTACACTTTTGAGTGTCGGGTGTGACTGACTGCCCTCAGCTCTCTAGGTGTCAGTTTTATAGCTCCAGTCTGACAATCGGCGCAGGTCGCGATGCCCTAACACTACTCCCATGCTTTAGCATTGGGGCAGAGCTCCTATAGATGACCATTGCCTCAAAGTTGCCCAGGGCACACGTACACAAGGCCTGACAGTGTGCCACGCTACTCCCAGTGAATAAATGCCCTTAGTTGCCCCGTTTTGCATATGCTCAATTGTGTGGAGGGCGGGGCCTATTCTTTTGAATTAATTAACAGAGCTTAATTGCTTTATATAAGCTTTATTAAAAGAAAAAAAATATATGGTAGGCTTAAATGATCGTGCTATTTGCATGAACATATAGGCGATACAGGTTGGATTGGATTGCTATATAATTTCAAATACAAATGTTTTCGCTAGTTCTGTCATGGTAGGACAATTAAAGCCAGTTTTATTTGAAAACTAAGTTCCATGCCACTTTAGCAGTTTTTCCGTTCAGCGCCGCCATGCGGTCATGTTGCATGGCAACGCGGCCGTTCGGCCACACATTGCGGTGTCCGAGTGCCCGCCTATGCATTCACACATAGGGTGTGAGTGGTGGGTATGAGTGCAGAGGTGTTGTTTTCTTCCAGATAGGAGTGTTAGAACAAGAGGGAACACTCTAAAAACATAGACAGGTTGTACAAACTTGAGAGTTGATTATTGTCTCAGTTTTTAGACATTGTTAAGGTCTTACAGAGTTTATACAATATGATACATGGGGAAGCATTATAGGGCCCGCTGTCCACCTATACTGCGATAGACATTACCCCCACCCCCCGAGGACTTCAATGCATAATGTCAAAAAAATAGACAATCTGATAACTCTTTATCTTACACAAAATCTAGAGTAGGGTTGAAACCACTTCTTTATTGGCTCATTTCATATTTTCTTTATTTTTTAACGCTTGTATATATTGGGAATGAAAACAAAGTTTACAATAAAAAATAGAAAACTGCCTCTTTTTTTCTTTTTTTTATCTCATATGAGACTATCCAAGTGAAATATATAATGGTTTTATAATATATTAATTTTTGTATTTAGTACTTTAAAAGGGTACATATAAGTGGCCTCTGCATAGCAGATTTTCAGGCCACCTTTTCTTGTGACAAAGAGCATGATTTTGAGACTACAACAATTCCATCCATTCAAGAATAGATTTTGTACAAAGTGAAGATGGGGTAGATGAAAATAATGGATAAGAATGGGAATATCCAAGGATCCGATTTTCTCCGCTACCAGCGTAAATGGGTTATATGTGGAATATATACATGTATACATATGTTTAACAATAATATATATGCATGTGTATTATATATGTGTGTGTACTATAAATACACACACACACACACACACACACACATATATATATATATATATATGACATTCCTAAAGGGATCAAAGGTATGATATATTGGTCGTATTTCATATGCAAGGGTGATTATATACAACATGTATTCTATAAAGGAATTTATCAAAACGATATGTTAAGTATTACTGAACCGATATGAATGTTAAACCCACCATGATGTAGCTGGAATACCATAGAATACGATCCAATCACTGTATTATCTCTAAACATAATCTAAACGTATTCTACGATCATATATCCCTTATACAGTCAGTGCTGTAATGCTAAAGAATACGTATCCATGTGATTGCTTGGCCGCGAGCATTGCGTAACCAAGCAGATAAGGTGCGTCAGCGGCCAGTGGAAAAAGGTCTAATAGACATGTATATAAAACAACAACGGATTCACGATACAATGTACTACCAATGCTTCATTAAAGAAACTTGAAATAAAAAGAAATGAATAAAACTTTGCTAAATAAATTGAATGAGGATTAATTTGGATTGATGTGTCTTTGACATTGCAGTGAAGTACAGGTTGCCGACTTCGGGGAGCACTGAGTTGTGGGGCCATGAGATCATCAAGAGGAACCGCACACAGTCCATCGCCCGGCCCCGGTCCTGGGTCGACTACAACGTGGTGCTACCAGAGGGCGTCTTAGTAGCGTACGTACAACATAGACTGGTTCCCTGCCCATATGAATAAGGGGCAGGTAACGGGTTCCTACGTCCTTCACCTAGACTGTAGTATATCTCCGCCGAGCCCCCTAGTGGATACCCTGGGAACCAGCGTATCTGGTGGTCTGCCAATGGAGGCGTTACCAATAATGCACCACGAAACTGGAACCCGTTGCCTGGCCTTTAGTCTAACTAGGCCCGGCTGCCAGGCTAACGTACAACACCTCAGTCTCATCGTACGGCCCGGCGTCCACCTACCACGATCACCCCTCTCAGAAGATCTCACACTCTCTAAGTCGTATTCTGTACTCTCACTACGCTCCATGGGAGAAGAATTCTTTACGAACTAGAGCCTTGAGAATCCACTGGCCTGCCTCCAGTGCTAAAGACATACATCAATTCAACTCAAAGATTCCTATAATCTCAATGATGCCACCTAGCGGGAATACTGTGTGGCAGTGGATTCCCAAGGATTTAAACCTAATTCGTTAACAATTCTTCTCCCATAGAGCACAGTGAGAACCTTGTACAGAATACAACTTAGAGAGGGTGAGATCTCATGAGAGGGGTGCCACAATATGGCTCTGATATGGTCTACGATGCACCTCACGATAAGAAATCAAAATCACGTCAGAAGGTCACCTCGTATCGGTGCAGCTGACCATGTTTCTGCGATAAGGCATCGAACAAACCCTTATGATGCAGGGTGAAGTGGGATGTCTAGACATATGACTATCATTTTGCACCTTCCCGATATGTCAACGATATTTGCTTTTTGTATCGGTGCCTTATTGGTAAGTCTGAATTTCTATTGTAGTAGGTCTGTCATCGTAAGACCAGACTAGATCCAGTCCCTCCATCCTATGCCTACCCTCCTCGCTGGGATAGATATTATAATGAACTTTATTATGATTATGTTTTATCATTTAATGAAAGCTCATAATCAAAGCCTTGAGCAAGTCTAGGCGTCCACCTTCTACGATATAAATTTAGACCTAATCGCTCGGATATTACTACGCGTCAACTACTCGGAGATTACGGCCACTCGTACACAAAACCAGTTGTTATTGTGTAATAAACACCATCCACGATTTAGCCTCATTTCTTTTCAGGTTTCATTATTATTGCGCTCTCGTCCCCCAAGAACCAACGACGATGAAATTACAGATTTGGAAGTCGTACAGTCCAACAGTCTACAGCCTCGCCTATGAGAAGGAGGTTTCCCCGCCTAGACAGGAAGGTCCAGTCAGAGTGAGTTCATAATGAATAGAGGCCTTTGTAAATTTTGTTTTAATTGATGCAAATATATATTTACATCTGTGAAGCCCAATGCCCATCTACCGCTTCAGAGTTGAACGATTAGTTCACAAATCGTATAGGAGTCGGTGAACTTGTCGCAGGCAAATTATGTAATACCGTGGCCCGTGTCGGTCACTCAGTCAAGCGCTATTTAGCAACGTTCCACTGTCGGCGACAAAAGGACATCTGAAGGAGGTGGTTTACTAATTGATGGCTCACCCTTGCCTCACTGTGCTACATCTACCAACTACAGCCGACTCCGTTAGGATGCCTCGCCTGAGACAAATTACCACCCGTTTGTCGCCCACAAAGGTACATAAATGTTCTGAAATCAGTAGATGAGCATTGGTCTTAAGAATTCACATCTAGCCAACCCTGGCCTGTAAACTGCAACAGAAACAAATGGAACAAACTAAAGACAAATGCGGGTAGGTATTGCAGTGCCCTCTATATCTATACTTAGAACTAAATTTTAAACAAGTGCTGCCATCTGATTTCATGAAAATATGGCAGTTTCCCATAGACAACAATAGTTAAGCACTTAGCCTCTCCAGATGGCCTTGCAAAGAAGTTAGCATGGTAACATAGTATCTTTTTTTCTTTTTTTTTCATTTGTATATATGTTCCCAACTATCATAATCCAGAATTATTTGAAGAGAGCAACAGAACATGAGTGTCATCTAACCACAAAGTCAAAATACTGCAGTTTCCCATAGACACCAATAGTTAAGCATTTATATTATCCAGAGTTTTTTGCAAAAATAAAAAAGAATTTAGAAATCACCCAACTACCAGCAATTGTCTTTAATGTTGAAGGTTTGGGCTCCTTTCACTTTCACTTTACTGTGTCCAATATTCTAATTATCATAATTATATCAATTTATTTCAAAGTTGTTTTTAAAGTATTCTAACTAGTAATTGTTATGGCCATCTTAGGCACTGGGTTAAAATGGTTGCATTCGTGAGGAGCTAGCTTAACCGAACGTGTTCTTTTTATATATCATTGCAAAAGAAAAAAAAGACCATTACAAACAAAGTCAAACTTGGTGAAGTATGGACCAAGTCATGAGTTTCCTTCTAATTCTTACCTCCTATTGAAATGTCTCATTTTTACTATGCAGTTTAACTTGGTGGAGTATGGACCAAATTATTTCATCTCATGAGTTTCCTTCTAATTTTAAACTGGAGTGGATGGAAGATAGGTGAACTTTTCGCCTTACCCTATCCTCCAGTATAGATAAAAGCTTTAAAAAAAAAAATTCTACCCGTACTTACTGTAACTCTTTCAGTTCAATAAATAGAGCGAAGCTCGATATTAAAAAAAAAAAAAAAATTTACCTCCCATTGAAATGTCTCATTTTCCCTCTGCAGTCGATCTTGGTGGAAAATGGACCAAGTCATTTCATCTCATGAGTTTCCTCCTAATTCTTACCTCCTATTGAAATGTCATTTTCCTCTGACATCTCGCAGGTACCCGTTGATGATAATTTTAGAATCCCGTTCAACGCACGCATGGGGTGGACGTTTCAGACGCGTCAGATACTCATCAGCTTCAGCTTCCAGGAGGGCTACAAACTCTACTTCCTGGGTCTGAACGAGACGACTGGCCCGCCGAAGGTGGGGCAGAACGTCACCTTCCAGGTGCTGCCCTATCCTGCCGTATACTCAGTGGCCGTTGAGCTCGATACAAGTGAGTATTGACGCTAGTCGGCGTTAGTGCATACTATTTAACCAGTTTCAGTTCAATATATCCTGCCGTATACTCAGTGGCCATAGAGGTTGATACAAGTGAGTATAGACGCTAGTCGGCGCTAGTGCATACTATTTAACCAGTTCCAGTTCAATCTATCCTGCCGTATACTCAGTGGCCGTTGAGCTCGATACAAGTGAGTATAGACGCTAGTCGGCTCTAGTGCATACTATTTAACCAGTTTCAGTTCAATATATCCTGCCGTATACTCAGTGGCCGTTGAGCTCGATACAAGTGAGTATAGACGGTAGTCGGCTCTAGTGCATACTATTTAACCAGTTTCAGTTCAATATATCCTGCCGTATACTCAGTGGCCGTTGAGCTCGATACAAGTGAGTAGAGACGCTAGTCGGCGTTAGTGCAGTCTCAGTTAAATCTATCCTGCCGTATACTCAGTGGCCGTTGAGCTTGATACAAGTGAGTATAGACGCTAGTCGGCGCTAGTGCATACTATTTAACCAGTTTCAGTTCAATATATCCTGCCGTATACTCAGTGGCCGTTGAGCTCGATACAAGTGAGTAGAGACGCTAGTCGGCGTTAGTGCAGTCTCAGTTTAATCTATCCTGCCGTATACTCAGTGGCCATTGAGCTCGATACAAGTGAGTATAGACGCTAGTCGGCGCTAGTGCATACTATTTAACCAGTTTCAGTTCAATATATCCTGCCGTATACTCAGTGGCCGTTGAGCTCGACACAAGTGAGTATAGACGCTAGTCGGCTCTAGTGCATACTATTTAACCAGTTTCAGTTCAATATATTCTGCCGTATACTCAGTGGCCATAGAGGTTGATACAAGTGAGTATTGACGCTAGTCGGCGTTAGTGCAGTCTCAGTTCAATCTATCCTGCCGTATACTCAGTGGCCATAGAGGTTGATACAAGTGAGTATTGACGCTAGTCCGCATTAGTGCATACTATTCAACCAGTTTTAGTTCAATATATTCTGCCGTATACTCAGTGGCCATTGAGCTCGATACAAGTGAGTATAGACGCTAGTCGGCTCTAGTGCATACTATTTAACCAGTTTCAGTTCAATATATTCTGCCGTATACTCAGTGGCCATAGAGGTTGATACAAGTGAGTATTGACGCTAGTCGGCGTTAGTGCAGTCTCAGTTCAATCTATCCTGCCGTATACTTAGTGGCCATAGAGGTTGATACAAGTGAGTATAGATGCTAGTTGGCTCTAGTGCATACTATTTAACCAGTTTCAGTTCAATATATCCTGCCGTATACTCAGTGGCCATAGAGGTTGATACAAGTGAGTATTGACGCTAGTCGGCGTTAGTGCAGTCTCAGTTAAATCTATCCTGCCGTATACTCAGTGGCCGTTGAGCTCGATACAAGTGAGTATAGATGCTAGTCGGCTCTAGTGCATACTATTTAACCAGTTTCAGTTCAATATATCCTGCCGTATACTCAGTGGCCGTTGAGCTCGATACAAGTGAGTATAGACGCTAGTCGGCGCTAGTGCATACTATTTAACCAGTTTCAGTTCAATATATCCTGCCGTATACTCAGTGGCCGTTGAGCTTGATACAAGTGAGTATAGACGCTAGTCGGCGCTAGTGCATACTATTTAACCAGTTTCAGTTCAATATATCCTGCCGTATACTCAGTGGCCATTGAGCTCGATACAAGTGAGTATTGACGCTAGTCGGCGCTAGTGCATACTATTTAACCAGTTTTAGTTCAATATATTCTGCCGTATACTTAGTGGCCATTGAGCTCGATACAAGTGAGTATTGACGCTAGTCGGCGCTAGTGCATACTATTTAACCAGTTTCAGTTCAATATATCCTGCCGTATACTCAGTGGCCGTTGAGCTTGATACAAGTGAGTAGAGACGCTAGTCGGCGTTAGTGCAGTCTCAGTTCAATATATTCTGCTGTATACTCAGTGGCCATAGAGGTTGATACAAGTGAGTATTGACGCTAGTCGGCGTTAGTGCATACTATTTAACCAGTTTCAGTTCAATATATCCTGCCGTATACTCAGTGGCCATAGAGGTTGATACAAGTGAGTATCTAGACGCTAGTCGGCGCTAGTGCATACTATTTAACCAGTTTTAGTTCAATATATTCTGCCGTATACTCAGTGGCCATAGAGGTTGATACAAATGAGTATTGACGCTAGTCGGCGTTAGTGCATACTATTTAACCAGTTTCAGTTCAATATATTCTGCCGTATACTCAGTGGCCGTAGATCTTTCTACAAGTGAGTATGGACGCTAGTCGGCGTTAGTGCAGTCTCGGTTCAATCTAAAGGCCCTATCCTGCCATCTACTCAGTGGCCATAGAGGCTGATACATTCGAGTATAGATGCTAGTGCATTCTATTTAAACAGTTTCACTATGATATAATCGATGGTTTTGTGGACAGGCGGCCGTAAACCACGAGGGATTGAAGCATAGTATAATACACAGGCACTCACAAGTTTATTACGCCGTCAACCTCGAGAGGTTTACAGCACCGCCTGTCCACAAAATCATCGCTTGTTGTATTTATTATCCATGTTTTCGAATAGACTAAACCCAGTAATTGACATATTTAGGGTATATCAATAGGGACTATTTCTTTGCCCTAAAGCAAAAGGGACTATTTTTCCCGTATACCATGGTCCATATATACCACAGTTATGGTATTTGACAGGTTTTATATAATGGGTCTCAGTTTACTGAGTCCCCATGCATTGGGTCTTAGTATACGATAAATAATAAATGATAATATTGTGTACTTCCTTCTGATGAATACAGCGCTGTCCGTCTTAAAATCCCTCCCTCAATTCATTCTCCACCTCTCCTCACAGGAGTCCACGGGAAACCTGGGCCTCCGGGTCCGGACGGTCCGCCCGGGCCCGAAGGACCCCCCGGACCCGCCGGAGTTAACGGCATCGTCGGACGTCCAGGGGATGACGGCGCTAAAGGTGACAGAGGGGAGGTGGGGCCGATCGGGAGACCGGGCCCCGCCGGAGCGCCGGGCACCGCGGGCCGGCCCGGGATCCCCGGACAGGCGGGCCCGCCCGGGATACCCGGAGTACCGGGACAGAGCTTCCAAGGTGAGTTTTTTTTGTTTTTTTTTGATAAGGTATGATATCTCTCAGTCATAGCTGAGTTTTTCAAAGACATCTTCTTGTGTGCTAGCAAAGTCTGTTAGGCTTCAGGCAGGCACGTTTGGTGTGATACCTGGTGTAACTTCCATGGTGATATTTTTTATTTTCTTTTCTATTTTATTTGTCAATTTTTTATATATGGTATCTCTCAGTCATGGCTGAGTTTTCTTGTGTGGTTGCGAAGTCTGTTGGTTCCCGCCTGAAATATCTGATGTACCTGGACAGAAGCACACCTCTCATAAGATCTCACACTCTCTAAGTCATATTCTGTACTCTCACTACGCTCTATGGGTGAAGAATTCTTAACGAACTAGGCTTGGAGCCTTGAGAATCCACTGGCCTGCCTCCCATGCTAAAGGCGTACATCAATGCAAGCCAAAGATTCCTATAATCTCAATGATGCCAGCGGGAATACTGTGTGCCAGTGGATTCTCAAGGCTCTAAGCCTAGTTGGTTAAGAATTCTTCCCCCATAGAGCGTAGTGAGAACCTTGTACAGAATACCACTTAGAGAGATTGGGAATATGGTGGGCGAGGATGGGTCCACAATTTTAGAATTCGTGCGTACATACATACATGTACTTTATGGATGGCCCTTTTCCTTGGTATATCTTACTTGTGTGTCTCGGGTCTTAAAGACAAATGTGGGTAGGGCAGTGCCCTCTATATCTTCAATCAGAACTTAATCTTTACACTGGTGCTGCCATCTTATGAAAATATTACAGTTTCCCATTGACGCCAATGCTTAAGCACTTAGCTTCTTCAGATGGCCTTCCAATAGAAATTAGCACGGTGACATAGTATTTTTTTAGCATTTCTCATTTGTACATGTTCCCAACTATCATAATCCAGAATTATTTGAAGATAGCAATAGAACATCAGTGTCCTCTATCCACGAAGTCAGAATATTGCAGTTTCCCATAGACACCAATAGTTAAGCACTTATCGTTTCCGATGGCCTTCCCATAGAAGTTAGCATGATGACATGCCTTCTTTTGCTTTTTCTATTTGCTGATACATGGAACTTATATCATCCAGAGTTATTTGCAAAAATCAATAGAATTTAGAAATAACCAAACTACAGTAGAACCCCGCCTAACGGACACCCCCATAAGCATCCACCCATTGTTAACGGACACCTTTGCTTGGAACGGATCCCTTTATTAGATGTTTAATTCAACCCCATGTAATCAGGCACCACGCGTAAGCGGACACTTTGGTCCCGAACGTAGGGTATCTGCTTACGCGGGGTTCTACTGTACCAGCATTTGTCTTTAAGAGGGATTTGCCACCATTTCCACAATAAAGCTGTACTCAATTGATTGAGAGGAGTTATTTTGTTTTCTGCTAGACGTGGACGAGTGTGCGTTGGACCGTGACAACTGTGAACAGGAGTGTGAAAACACAGTGGGCAGCTTCAAGTGTGGCTGTAAGAACGGGTATGCTCTCAATTTGGACGGCCGCACCTGCAACGGTAAGATCACCAGCATTTTGAAGTTCTTTTTGTATTTTCCCCCCTTTCGTTTTTTTTTTTTTTTTTTTTTTGGGGGGGGGGGGGGGGGGTGAGGTACAAGTTTATATACGGTTATTTCATTAAAATGTTCACAATATTGATACAGTCAAGTCTTTGCCTCAATAAGCCAGCAATTGGTTTTCTTGGCTCTTTCTTGTGTTGTTATAAACCCATATGATAAATATGTCTACGATCAACAAAAACAGTCGCAATGCAAGCATGAACTTTAATTGATATGAAGTTCATGTGTGTGCCCCAATAATAAAGACTGTACTGTTTCTATTGTGCTTTCCGATTAAGTTTTATGGGTTCTTTTGATGGATTCAATTGATCATGTAACACATATAAACTCACAGATATTAACGATTTTTTTCTTTTTCAATGAATGAATGCGATAAGTAATATTTGAAACTGGATCGAGAATCATAAACAATACTCCACAAGTTTAGATGCACCGTCAGGATTACAGTGCATCCAAATGAGTGGATTTTTGTTTATTCATACCAATTAAGTACGGTCCTGGATTTATTCCACCACTTTCAGGGACATCAAAAAGCATCACAATAATTCAATATGTTTACACAACTCCAGTTAGGAACATATGAACTTCCATGTTGATGTCTTGTCAACTTTCTCAAATCCTGGCTACTGATTGGCCAGTCGATTATGATGTCATTTCACATCACTCAACCTCGACCATGGCATAGTATTCTTACTTTATGTGTTGAACGTTGCATGTAATGTTTTAATGTTATTCCTATGGCTGAACCTGTAGCAGGGGTGAGATAAAGACCTGGGCTATGTACTATTGGTCACAGATACGATAGTAACACTTGTGGAGAACCCGGGTATTAGGCTTTCTATTCACATACAATAATTACACTGGTGGAGAACCAGGTTATCAGGCTTTCTATTCACATACGATGGTAACACCGGTGGAGAACCCGGGTATTCAGCTTACTTTTCACACATGATACTAACACTGGTGGAGAACCCGGGTATTCTTAACACATGATAGTAACACTGGTGGAAAACCCGGATATTCAGCTTACTATTCACACATGATAGAAACACTGGTGGAGAACCTGGGTATTCTTAACACATGATAGTAACACTGGTGGAAAACCCGGGTATTCAGCTTACTATTCACACATGATAGAAACACTGGTGGAGAACCCGGGTATTCTTAACACATGATAGTAACACTGGTGGAAAACCCGGGTATTCAGCTTACTATTCACACATGATAGTAACACTGGTGGAGAACTATAGTAACTGTATGTACTTTCGGTCACAGATATCGATGAATGCACGCTGTTCATGCAGGGCGGGTGTGAACATGGCTGTGTCAACAACATCGGCAGTTTTCAGTGCACATGTCGACCAGGCTTTGTACTCAGCAACAACGCAAAGACATGTGAAGGTACCGTCCCTATCTTCTATTCTCTCTTTCTAAGATATTTATTTGTATCAGTGTAAATACAATGGTTATCCAATGAATGTTTATGAGGTCTAAAGGGATATCAGACAATTTGGTATACAAATTAAAGCCCAAGTAATTTTCCTGAAATTTGTGCATGATGATCTCCAAGTGTTCTAGAACACAAATCTTACTTAAAAATTGGGGGTCACCATGATAGATTTTGATTTAGAGCTTAATATTATGAGAATTTTATAATGGAATATTTAGTATATAGTTGCTTTTCACATAGTTAAACCCATGTCAGTTTCCTCAAACGTTCACAGAATATAGTAGATGTGTAGTACTACACCTTTAAGTTTTAAATTCAGCATAAACTACCTCCATGCATGACGAAATATGCAAATACTTAATACAATGTTTAGACAGTCGAAATTACAAAACAATATTGACAGTAGGGAAAGAGTACCTAGAAGCTGTAGTAGCGTCAGGTTCAATTAAGAATAAATGTCCTATGGGTTGAACTGATCAGAGTACACAAAGATTATTAAGTTACAAGGAATTCAGAAAAGGTAATGAAAACAGCTAACTCAGTCCATGATCTAAAAAAAAACAAGCAGAGGCAAGACATTTGCATATCTCCATGTTACTTTTCGCTCATTTCCAAACATTATGACATGTGGAGTTTCATGTTTTTACAGATGTGGACGAGTGCGGTACTTCACTACGAAATCGTTGCTCGGTTTGTCTCAATAGTTATGGCAGCTACCACTGTTTGCGGATCGCCTACTCACCCAAGAACCCCTCCTCATCGCCAGTCGTCCCAGGTAGGTCTACCATATACAACATAACCACCATAACAAGGAGCACATGGTATAAGTCCAGTCAATTTAGGGATAAACCCACCACAAATTGCAAAAGCTTTTTGGTCCTGGAAAACATACTAAAATCCACGAAAATCCTACTTGAGAAAATATGCTTAACAAATACAAATACCAACACTCATCGATATCCAGACGTTAATGTGTAACTAGATATTTTAGTTCCTCTATGTTGCTCGGGCGAGTACCAAGTAAGGCCAAAGGTCGTCAACAATTCATTAGCGTGACGTCGCTCACCTTCTGGCCGCTGATTGGTCAATTTTTGTATTACCCTCATGTACCAAATACAACATAACCACCAGAACGAGGAGCACTTGGTTGAAGACCGGTCAATTTAGGGATAGACCCACCACAAATTGCAAAAGTATTTTTTTCCCTTCACAATCCATCTCAAATGTCCCCAGAAAATCATACTAAAAATCAACAAAAATCCTACAAAATACAAATACAAATACTCATCGATATCCATCGTTAATATGTAATTAGACATTTTAGTTCCTCCAAGTTGCTCGGGCGAGTACCAAATAAGGCCAAAGGTCATCAACAATTCAGTCGCAATTTTTGTATTACCCTTGTGCGATAAATATAACATAACCTCCATAACGAGGAGCACATGGTTTAAGACCGGCCAATTTAGGGATAGACCCACCACAAATTGCAGTAGAATTCTTTTCTTCGCAATACATAAATCCAATTCAGCCAGATACTTAGTAGAAACTGAACGAGAGTTAGTAGCGTTAGTGTTTATTTCATGACGGGCAGGTCACAAATTGCTAAGCGAGGCGGTAGCTGAGCGTAGTGAGAAGCAGACTTAACTGGAGTGTGGTAACTGAGTATCGAAAGAATATTCATACGTCCCTCCGTACCACATGACCGCTTTCACTCTTGAAAAAAGTGAGTAGCAAAATTGTAAAATGGCATTTTAATGTCGTCTAGGTAAATAATAATGAGACATGGTGAGTGTGTCTGAATTCCATCTGGTCCTCGATATTCCGATCGGATATATATTCACCTCGTTCTTAAAACTCAGTGAATATTTCCGACCAAAATATCTCTGAACAGATTCCATTCAAGCACACTAATCATGTCTCCATATAATAATGTATGGACTCTTCTCGATTCCCCCAGGCTCTGGTGGGTCGAGTGCGGCGCTGATATCCGTGGAGGGTTTCGCCGTACCTGCAGCGGGCAACACGCTGGGCATCACCACGACCATCGTGTGGATGTCCGTGCTCTCCCTCACCCTCCTCATCATCATGGCCGTAAGCTTCCGACGATGGCGGCACGACTACTGCCGAAGTAGCGCCGGACGGAGCCGAGCGGACGACGACGAGTCCCGAGCAGACACGAACAGTATCAGCGAGATGGATACGGACGCGACTTCTTGCCGCTGGGACAGTTTGTCCGCGCGGCAAGTGTTCGCCAATGGCGGATACCACAAGTCAGCTGACGACCAACAACAACAGCAACAACAACAACAACAACAACAACACCAACACCAACAACAACAACACAGGGAACCGCGGGAACAAATGACCCCATGCTAGGTTTGGTTTCGCGGGGGTTGTCTTTGCTACAAACAGGTGGGTAGTATAGTCCGGGTGTACCATTGCTGAATGGAGGTGTCAAAACAGATGTTAAAGTTTCCTCACTGCCAAGCAAATGTCTGCTCTGGTGGCCAGGGTACCACATTAAATGTACTGCGCATGCATGAGCTGGTCAGAATCTGTCTGCCACATAGCCCTGACTCTGCGGTCTGATTTTGTCATGCCTCTAGCGAATAAACAAGGACCTAGCAGATCGTGGGGTCAGCTGATTCCCTCGCTAGATAAGAGGGCTGTCTAGTGCATATTCGTCTAAACCAATCAGATCTTCTCAAACTGAAGCTATAAATAGAAAAACGAACCATGTTATCCCTTTCACAACCCAGCTAGGAAATCCAGGTCATCAATATCAGCCGTGCTCTCTTTGACCATTCAGACCTATGTCTTTACTCTGTGCCGTACGAACCAGACTATTGTAAGCTGCACTGTGATTGGTTCTGAAGAATACGCACTAGACAGTGGTGGAGGGTGGAGTATTATAATTAAAATACTCTGGGATTTCTAAGGGACTTCAATGCCAGAGTGGTTGACTAGTGCGTCATTGGGTCTCTCAATACCCCAAAGGGAAATGTGCTGTGAATTGGCTCCAGCCTTTAGCTGAGCCCAGTAGCAGATGACTGGGGAACAAACAGACAAGACATTGACACTATATAGGGAGCCAAAGTGAACCGCTGAAACCACAGATACCCTTTTACAAAACACCATTTCCGGTGGCCATTAAGAATGAGGCTTAGTGCTAAATCTATGGGGCATTGAGGCTAGACTTTTGTTTTTGGTCACGTTTGCTACTTTTGAAGTGTAGTTTACTACTATCGTCTCTGAATAACTCTGTTTCGAAGCTACGATGACAGTTGTTAAGTTTATCAAAAATATGGATCCAAAAGATTGGAGAATGACACATATAATCTCGAACCTACATAGTCAAAGTACTGAGTGCCTATATCCAGAAATGGTGTTTTGTAAACGAGTATCTGTGGATTCACTTTGGCTCCTTATGACTTTAGCCACCAGAGTACTGTACCTGCGCTAATCGTAGATAGCGTGGGGAATCAGGACGCGGGAGTAGGGGCATGGTGGTTGGGAGTTGGGGTATTATGGAGTGGCAATTATCTAACACATACAGGGACACACAGGATGATAGTTGGAATGATGAGGTTGAAACATGGTACGCAAGTAGTCCATCGATCAATAGAAATTCATGTTACTTCCCATTTCCCATTTTATTTTAACTCTGGCATGCCATTTCTAACTTTGGCAAGCCATGTATTTTTTCTCTTTTCATAGGGAGTTCATTTTGTCTTTTCGCTTTTACATCTAGAATTCATTGGGTGTTTTTAAGACAATTGGACAAGTTTGGACGGTATTATTGTATATACACCAATAAATCAAATCATTGTGGAGAACATGAAAGTAAAATAAATGCAACCCTAATATCCCTAAGGTATTAATGACAATCATTTCACCATTAAGCTATTTTTGCATATAACATTGACCACAGCATGTTTTTTCCATCCTGGATTTACATACTATATGCTTATCATTATATGCATTAATGCAACAACATGGATGCTACCTGTTTTATCCATCTGTTTTCATGGCTTGAAATATCGCTGTTAAAGCCCATTTCAATTGGCCAAAGAAAACGGTGGAGATTTTTTGAGTTCCAGAAAAAGCCTGTTTCAGATCACCGATCTACAGTCAGAAACTACTGAAGGACTCAAAATCCATCAATGGGAACATATTTTAAGCGGAACTAAAAAATCTCTGCCGTTTTCTTCAGTCAATGGAAACAGTGTTTATCCCTGATCATCCTAGAATTCTATATCTTCAACTGACGGAAGGCACCCTATCAAGGGACTGGGCAACCACAATTTATATATTATTCTACAAGGGGATGGTACTCCCCAAGATGTAAACATTTAAGCATATTTATACCTAAATATTTACCAACAACACATTTATACATATGTAAAATAGGTGTTTGAATATTATAAGCAATAACTAAGTGTCTGGTGTGTGGTGTCTATCATACATCAAAGCATTATAAAGTTGTCTTAAAACTTGCCGATTTATAGATTATTAATCTACTATAGAAAGGTATATAATTATTCATAACTCATATTTCAATACTTAAAACAGTCCAGTATAAGTGACAGTAATGGCACCATATGTTGCTATAGTGCGTAAAAGGTCTCTGATAAAAGTTTACATTACTGTCTGTAATTGTTCATTTTTAAGGGTTTCAGCACAACGACTACGTAAAGTAAAGCATATGGTTTTCTGAGGGGGTGGGGATAGAGAAGTCAAACCGGTTTGATCATGTTCAAATGTCCAGTAAAGCATTGCCATTGAGTCCTGTCTTCGTATGTACTACTGGCTCGGATTCACTGCATTACCACCCAGATTTATTCATTCTTTGGTCTATTTTCATTTCTAGTAATTTTTAATAATCCATTCTCAAACCTGCTGGAGTGTGGTGATGTATGTTTAAACATACCTGATTGGCATTGATGTGTTTTGAATATATACTGATGAATTTCAACAACTCTATGTGAGAGTTGTAACAAAAGGAACCAACCCTGGCTCAGAGTCTAGCATATTTCCTCCTTCCACAGTCTACAGGGCTTTCAAAACTGAGACACCTCGCAAGGTGTCACTGGTGCAGGCTAGACTATGAGACCATTCAGCTGGTTTTTAGAGGGAGTTATTAAAGGCATATCCTACAATCCATGGTGGCATCATCTGGTGATGTTTAAATATTGTCAGTTATAAGTAAAAACTGGTCCCTTGGGATTCATTCTAATGCTTATTGAATAAATCTGATGTTTTGTCCTGGTAAAATAGGCCAATAAACATTTGCTTGATTTTGCATAGGAAATGTACTGGAAAATTAGGTTTTCTTTTAAAAACAAGGACGGTGACCCATGGGTTTTAGAACTTAGATCTGTAGCACTATAGATTTACTGTAATCTGTGAAGATTTTAGGAAACTGATGTGGGTTTCACTATGTAAAATACAACTTTTAATATTTCTATAGCTTCTGTTATAGAATTATCATAATATCAATCTCTAATTCGAAAACTAGCATGGGGTCTTCTATTTCTAAGTTAGGAATGTATATTCAACAACATTATGGTTAAGTTTCAGGAAAATGACATTGGTTAATTTTCAGGCCAAATTGTCTGATATGCCTTTAATTCACTCTTGTGTATGTACCTCTCTTGGGGTTTGCTCGAGGTATATATTATACAGAGGTATGGTGTAAATATCATAAACGGTTACATTAGACAGGATGTAGAGCCACTTATGGCTATGGCATAGCTGTAATTTTAACATGTCATGCAATGTACCATTTTGAATGATAGACCGACTTAATTCTTTATGTTAAATGCTCAGACCAATTCTATTGTACTTTGATCTAAATTTTGTATGAGATTGAAATATCAAAGTTGGTATGAATATTGATATCATAGAAAAATGTATATTATATTGTGACATTCCAACCCACTGCAAAAATAGAGTAGCATCATTTTAATTTGGTCTCCCATCCACTGGGCTGGGCTTGGCAGAAAACTGTAGCTTCATTCAATAGTTGGGAGCACAGAAACTATCAAACACAATTTTCCAAAGTGGAAATGTCCAGGAGATAAATATGTCCAGAAACATTTCTGTGCTTTACATTGAATCTGATCAAAGTAAGCAAACACTTACAATAAGCCCCTGTCTAGATGGATTCAGATATTAATAAGGAACTGCATCCAGATCCATAGCCACTGGCAATACACCATCAGTTTTGGTTGCAGAGGCAAAGTCTCATGAGATTATGTAGCAAACCAAAACAAATGGCATATTTTCAGCAGCTTCAAATTGAGTGTGGTTCAGATCTTATCTTGCGCTATCACTGACTAATTGGCCAGCATTTGTGAGGTCACCACCCATTTAATATTTTCTTACAATACTCCATGGGTGTTAAGTACGAGTTTGCAATGTTAAGTCTATGGGGGAAAGTACCATGGGTGAGCTATAAGTTTATCATTACATGCAGATTAGAAAGGACTAACTTACAACTGTGGGGTATCTCTGGTATCCTTCATACATGAGGAACTACATGGAGATATAAGGACTAATTTGTGAAATGTTACCTTCCATGTGCTGATTAGGTATTACATTTATTTGACCATGTTTGTATTATACACATGTTATTGAGTATTTTATTATTTGGAATGTGTTAGATATAAGTACTAGCAGTTTGACCGTAACGACTTTACTTAACAGACTATGTTCAGCTTGTCCACATATTTTGGCCATCAAACCGTCCCTTGCTCCAGAAGCAGGTATTGTTATTTCCATAATGGTCAGGAACCTTCATACATCATTCTTAGAATCTCAATCTAGATTTATTACATGAATAACATTGAGTTGGAAAATATGTGTATTATGCAAGTGAAATAAAAAAGGAAAAATACATACTTAAGTTTGGTCTATGCAGAATGGATAGCAAGAAAAGGAAACGCCGCTGAACGTCATACCTTGTTAAACGCACAATGCAGCATATTGGTTTAAGAGTATTTATGATTTACTTTCTACTTATTTGTTTTGAATACTGGTCACATGTGAGTGAGAGGTGTTCATCATATCACAGACATTATTGTCTCAGTGTACAGTGTGTGTACTTATCAAATAAATAGATGATAATCCAGTTGTACATCCTTGTCTCTTTTACACAGCTTTCACTGCTTTGCTATATCATCAAACCAAAATTAATAAGTCATAGTTGATGATAATCCAGTTGTACATCCTTGTCTCTTTACACAACCTTGGGTGCACCCCTCAGATTATTAAGATCTCACACTCTCTCAGTCGTATTCTGTACACGGTTCTCAGTACGCTCTATTGGAGAAGAATTCTTAACGAGCTAGGCTTAGAGCCTTGAGAATCCATTGACCTGCCTCCCCTCGTAAAAAACATAAATCAATGCAACCCAAAGATTACTATAATCTCAAAGATGCCACCTAGCAGGAATACTGTGTACTTGGCACTCTAGTGGCTTTATTTGGACTGGAATACAGAATACCACTTAGAGAGTGTGAGATCTTATGAGAGGGGTGCACCCACTTAATCACAATGAGTAATAGACACAGAATGTGTGAGACAAGTGACAATATATTTGTCAAGTGTGAAACATGTGATACACATGAAACAGGTTATAATCCAGTTGTACATGTTTATCTATCCACACAACCTTCACTGCTTTGCGATAGATTAAACCAAAATGAAGTTAATGCATCGTTTAGCCCTAAATAAGGGCATATGTATACACCAATTTTATCATCTAAAATGTTAGAACTACAAAATGTTTAGAATTGGGTTTTTCTCAGTTTGTGGTATCATAACAACGAACTGATTTTTTTTAATCTCTTTATCAATCACAATGACCAATAGACACGGAACTTGGGACAAAATGATAATTTTTGTATGTCGAGTTTGAAATATGTGAAACCTGGTGTTTTGTTCTCGTTTCTGTTATAATCTAAATCGTTTATTTCAGCTGGCTCAAGTTCAGCACAAATGAGTCACTGGCTTTCTTACTCACCTTTGTACATAACTTATAAATGTCTGAAAAACTCAGGGTTACTTTGAGATACTTAAAAAATAATAAAAAAACTTTTAAGAGGAGGATGTGGGGTTTGTTATCAACAGGAGGGGGGCATAATAACAGATTAATGATTAACTCAACGAGAGGGTGGCTGAAAAACTAAGAGAATTTATTTGGTCGGACCGTCATTGGTGAACACCTATGAACGGATGTGAACAGTTCTGGTAGGTGAGATAAAAGAAGCCCTTCTGATATATTTTTAGGGTAGGCGGGTGGTCACAAAGCTCTTGGCAGAATGTGACGTCAGATGGCGTAGCGGTGCTCGGGCCCTCCCGCGTTGCAACGGGTCGAAAGTTCGTCACAATTTTTGTATTTTAGCAGATACAAGCCAGCTATCGTTACAATCCAGCTTTCGAATATATATCAGTACAATCATAGGTTTCACCACTGACAAGTCGTTTCAATTATAGAAAATAAATACAAAAATATACAACAAACCTGTGACAAGTCGTTTTATTTCACTTACGTATCAAGTATATTACAAAGTATAGATAACATTTATTAATATTGGACAAGACAGCTTTAATTGTAAACCACACAACCAAGTTGAGCTATTAATACTATTATGCCTAGTTATTCACAATATTACCATGATCTTGATCTATGCAATATCCTCGTATTTGCTTGGATATTACTACGCATCGTGATCAACTACACAGAGATTACGTAGATCAAAGTCAGGGAAATATTGTATCTATCATTCACCATTCCAAATATAATTTGTAAAAGGGAAGACAGAATAGCTGCGGATTTTCTTTAGGGACTTTTTTCCTTATTCTCGTTAGTGATTTGTAGGCATTATAAGCTATTGGGTAAATGTCGACCAATTCTCCCACCAGGGACCTGTTTCACTAGTTTCGTGACATGTCTGTTACACCATACAAACATTGGGGTTGTCTAGTTTCGTGACAACACAAGTAGCTGCCGTTAGGAAAAGACAGACCCCAAACATAAGAATTAGACAAATCTATACGTCATGGACATGTTTCACTAGTTTCGTGACAAAAGTGTTAGACAGACATGAAAAGCGGCACCAACAGTGCAAGCAAGAATGGGCAAAAATCAAGTCTAATGTCTAATTCTTATGAAACTGGACACACCATCTAGACACCATATAGACATATTGCGAGACTAGGGAAACAGGTCCCAGGTGATGATTCCGGATATTCTCCTTGTACGCGCCGCTTATACACAGAAACAAGGTTTGCCATATATGGTCATATACAAAATAGTTTGGCACTTGCGGAGAAAAAAATTCGCTTCGTGATATCTGCAGCGGTAAGCAATTACCGCCATATAAACAATTATATGCATTGAGTAACGTTTAGTTGGAACCTTACCCCGTCACGTGTTTTTAATTGGATATAACACCCGTGGCATATAAATCTCCCTTGTACTTTATCATCCGGTGAATATGGATATGTTGTATGCTCCCGGCCACCAAAAAACTGCGCACATGTGCAAGAAAAAAGATTATTATATACCTGTGGTAGTATATCCTACACATACTGCCCGCTCCTACCCATGTCGTATTTATACCCGTACGACACCTAGGTGACGTACGGGGTATGTATGTGGCGTACGGGGCATGTACGGCGGCAAAATCCAAATATTCCCCAAGTAGCAAAGTTAAAAATTGGATATTTTAAGGTATATAATGATAGAGAAACAGGCTGACTGTCTCCGTATGGATAAGATACTTGGTAAAATCGGCGATCAGATGAACCTCTGCCTCCGGCATCGGTTCATCTGATCGCCGATTTTACCGCGTATTTTATCCGTACGGAGACAGTAAGCCTGTTTCTCTATAGTACACTAAGATGAACTAAATTCGGCATACCACTGGTCGGATGAAGATGGATGACAAATACAATAAGGATTGGTTTCAGGTAAAAATAGTTGTATGCTCCTCGGGGTTGTCGCTATACAATATCCTCGCATGCGCTCGGCTATTACTACATGTTAACTCCTCGGAGCACACGACTCCTAATATCTTAAAATATTTTGTCTTCATATGGAGAGTTTGTATCAGGTGGATCATTTAAATAGATGTACAAACAATATCCAACCTTCTTCGAAGCCAAAAGACTAAATGCATATCCTACATTTCACAATGGTCCCACCCCATTTTTGAATATTGATACTTGTTAAGGGGGTGCGTCCACCAACCACGACAAGGCTGCGACAACGGCTTTCCGACAGGGTCCACTACAGCTCTACGATTAGAAGCCTTGTCGTAGCCTTGTCGTGGTTGGTGGACCACAGTTCCCGACAAGAGGCTACGACAAGGCCACGACAGGCTGCGACATGAAGCTTGTCGGGGGCCTGTCGGGGGCCTTCCGACAAGGTTACGACAAAATCGAACATGTTCGATTTTGGTGGCGTGTCGTGGCGTGTCGTGGCGTGTCGGGAGGTTGTTGCAGAGGTCTACGATAATAATATTTAGGTGGAGCGTGCACTTCCCGACAGGCTGCGACAAGGGTCACGACAGGCCCCCTTCTCACGACAAGGCTGCGACAAGGCTGCGATTGGAACTTTCTTGGCGGCGCGTGTCGCAGCCCTGTCGTGGTTGGTGGAAACACCCCCTAAGGGTGGTATCCACTGCTTCCGACACACACCAACAAGGCTTACGACACACTACAACAAGGAAAATCCCTGTCGGAAGGGCTCTGTCGGAGTGTGTCGGAGTGTGTCGTAAGGCATTGTCGGAGTGTGTCGTAACGGTTTGGCGGGAAAAGAAAGGTTGCTACGGTACTGACACACTCTGACACAACCAGCTCACTTGGAGGTCTTTATCAATATAGAAGGTATATAGGAAATATGATTTTCTTCAATTTTCTCCAAAAAAAACTGAGTGAATTGGTGGGTTTTTTATCAATTGTATCAGAAATACAAACGAATATCAATAATCGTGTATCACAAACCCTTATTACAGCATAGAATACATTATTATAGTCTATTTATGTGTAATAGTCATAGTTACAGTAGTCAATAAGGATCTAGTATCAAATACCATGTGTATCAGTACTTATCAGTTTATAAAGGCGCATGTGTGTGGGGGGGGGGGGGGGCGGTTCATAGCTTTTACAAAGTAGGAATGCTCCCGACACACTACAACACAAGCCGACCTCTACGACTTATTAAAGATGTTTAATTTTGTCGGAAGGGCTACGACACAGCTACGACAAGTTCGCTGTGTCGTAGCCATGTCGGAGTGTGTCGGAGTGTGTCGGAAGCTGTGTCCGACCGATGTGTCCATTGCTACAACAATAAGCCAAAACGTTCGATTTTGTGTCGTAACGCTTGTGTCTGTGGACACCCCCCTTTAGTCTAAATAGTTTTGTTGTGATTCTAATGCCAAATGATTCAAATATCATAATTTGTCCAGTTAAACAAACCCGATAGATATTATGGGCCAATTTTCGTTTTGTTAATTCATATAGGAAATGGATTGAAAAATATGGTCTCGTTGACTTTTCTCAAAAATTAGTGTGGCAACTTATAGTTTTTAATTTCAAATTTGTAGTACTATAAATATAAAGTAATCTGAGAAAGTTTAAGGGAAATGACATGGATTTTCCTTTGGCAAATAAAACTCTTTAAAACTATTTGACTTGTCAGTGTCTATGCCACTCTGGTCAGGTCTGCTCCTCACTACACTCGGCTACGCCTCGTGTAGTAATACACGACCTGCCCATCGTGGCATAAACATTGTCAAGTCTAACTCTGGTTCAGTTTCTACTAATTGCTACACTTAGAGATCATTATATCAACATTTCGGGAAATTGACAAGGGTTTTAATTGTGAAGGTACTATCCAGTATCGCCTTAAATGTGTGAAGTTGCTAAAAACTAAGTTAACTCCTCACTGTAAACCTATCTGGACCAACCTCTTGTGAGTTTGGTTTAGATTCTGCATTACGAAAGGATTTTCTCTTTTCACCAATGTTTAAACTGTCCGGTATTCTATGTATATCTTTTTCTTTTCCTCCAAAAATGACAAGCAGCTATGAAATTTCTTATTATGTTGTACAGAGATATTTTTCTGTTGTATTGAAAATATATTCCATGGCCGTTTGAGAAGTGCCAATGAACTGGATGGTTTTTTTTAAAAGGAATAGAAAAGTTGCTAAAAACTATCCCCAGTTTGACTAAATGTTGTACAAAAATACATGACAACATAAAAATATATGTTATCAATAAACACTCAAGATGGGCAACGATCACATCAGGTATGCCGTTCAGCGACAAACCATCTTGTCTTGCCTGGCCGTGAGGTCTAAAGCGGGGTACTTTCCAAGATGGAATTAGTAGCTGACCCCATTGCTAACACTCCGGTCCCAGCAAAGACTGCACCAACATCGGCCATTCTATCAATGATTTCGTCCTGGAAAAAGAAAGAATGAAATTTTGTAAAATCCTATTTCAGGACCGTGCCATAAAGGGGGTAAAATTAAGGCTGTTTTAGTTAATATTCAATCAGATTAATTAGAAATAATGATCATGATTAGTCATCGCATATTTAGAACTTTTTATTGTTTTTTTCATTAGTTTGTTTGCTAAGACAGTCTTAGCCATCTATAAGGTCATCCATAAGCGTTTCATAAAGTTGACCAACATCGTCCCTGGGTATCTTTGGGGTACGGTGCACCCCTCTCATAAGATCTCACACTCTCTAAGTTGTATTCTGTACTCTTACTACGCTCTATGGAGAAGAATTCTTAACGAACTAGGCTTAGAGCCTTGATAATCCACTGGCCTGCCTTCCATGCTAAATAAGTACATCAATGCAACCCAAAGATTCCTATAATCTCAATGATGCCACCTAGCGGAAATACTATGTGCCAGTGGAATCTCAAGGCTCCAAGCCTAGTTCATTAAGAATTCTTCTCACATAGAGCGCAGTGAGAACCTTGTACAGAATGTAACTTAGAGATTGTGAGATCTTATGAGAGCAGTGCACCGAAAAGGGTCTACATGTACGAGCCTTGATTATTCAACAGGCCCCAACTGGATACCTGCGGATGCATCATCTCATCACCTCCCTCGTCATTGACCTGAAAGGCTCAAGGCGTCCAGGGCTCAAATCGTCCTGGGCTCAAGGCGTCCATGAACCGGTGATAAACAATTGTGACTGTATCACCTTTTGGTAGTTCCTGTTATATTCTTATCAAATGTAGCGGTCGCCGGCTCTGGCCTCCTCAAATTAACCCACCTTCGGAAAGATCGTATATATCCTGGCGATACGTTACGCCACCCATTGAGGATCAAATCCCAAATAAAGCTGTGGGGACTTATCTATGTGGGGGAACGCAGTCTCGGTGTGAAAAACCCACCAACAATGAGGTACCAAGCATTCACTCGTCACAGAGAGAATGCACAAAGAATACCCGTTCGGTTGTTCGACTGTTCGGGGGTGCCATTTTGAGTCAGGGATTCCTGCCTCCGCTGGTACTAAGCTGCTCTGAGTGATTTCCCAGTAACCAGTGTGTTACTCTTCAAGCAGGAGTCCTAAAATAGCTTTTACTGGGCATGTACCAAATAAATCAGCTTGGAGAGTTATAATGATTCCCAGAATAGTACCAGAATCGCGGTATTCTCAGGCTTGAGATAGTGCTAAAATTAGAACAGCCAATCATGAAATTCCTTTCTCCCATCAGGCAGAGGGAACTGACAAAGGGGAGCCGTGCTCTGTTGGACCCTTATGGACCGTGAGCCTTAGGCGGGGCGGTCTGTAAAAAGACAACTTTGCAGCTAGCCATCTAGAGAGGGTTGGACTGCAGGCGTGGGGCGTGTTTCATAGTTTACTGGACTTTCTAAAACTTTTCTGAAAAGTCTTTTGCCATCTAAAATAAATGGTGTCATGCAGGGTGACAAAAGACCTGTGGTTTTGATTTTTACTGAAACTCATCAGGCAAATAGGTCTGATTTACAAGAACTTTCTTATACCTGTATATACTGCTGTATATATATAGATGTATACATATATGTTTATCTCACCCCAGTATTTTTCTCCATAAGCTTAGAGTTAGGAAGTCATACTCCATGGCTGCGAAAGTAGTGTACCCAATACTCAATGGCTTTTTGGGTGATTTATTTTATCAGTTAATAATGTTGTACTGGGTGAGATAAAATCAGAAACCCACTCAATGAAAATGATATACAGAACTACCTGCCCTTTGGCGAGAGGATTTTTTTTCCAATTTTTACTTACCCTTGATCCCATTTTCTTGTTCTTTTCTTCAGTGACACTGTGCTTGATACGCTCCAGGACGAGTTCGGGGTTGTTTACCAGTGTAATCAGCTTCCACCATTTGTTCCGGATTCGTTTGTCGATTCTTCGAGTTCCTTTTTTTCCAATATCCAGGCCTGAAAACACAGAGGAATATACAAATTGACAGAAACCAATGTGGAATCACTGCTTCGGTAAAGTCTTACACATACTTCCCTCCGCCAAGCCCAGCACAGTGTTTACAATCTTACCCTGAACTCAGATGCCACCTACTGTGTGTAAAGTGTTACTATCTATTGTGAATAGTAAGCTGAATGAATGACTTCGAGGCTTTATCCTGTTACAAGCAGATCCTGTTACAAACAGATGGTTTATTGCAGATGGTGTTACAATGCGCTTCGTTGACTGGACTGACTCGAGTACGTCGAGATCAGCATTATATGCTGGCTCCATGCCTACCACGTGGGGGCGACCCATATTGATCGTAACCAAGGGGGATCACCTCACGCGGCGCGCCACACAGCCAGCTTGGTCCATTCGGCCGAGGGATATGATCAGTATGTTTAACATACCGATATTTTGGATCGTGACAATATAAACTGCATGGACATGTTGACCATTGAATCAGCATTAAAACTCAGATGAGTTCTTGACTCATAGTAGTACATAGTACATTTGTGTTTGAGTTCTGAATCCCTTCTTTTTAAGGTCTACACCTAGCTAGTCTGGGCCTCTAGACTTTACAAAGTGATGTTCCAATATTAGTTCATTTAGGTACGCTTTTCTCTGGATACCCCAATGTTTGCACCCTGAAGCATACAACATGTATGTATACACTTCAGGTCCATTGACACTTCATATTAGGTGAATGATAGAATGATTGGGTACAGACCTTCTTCAATGTCGCCATTCTGCACTTTCCGTCTCTCCAGGGAGTCTTTGACTTCACTCTTAAGGATGTAGATGAATCCTTTCATTACTGGATGGTTGTGTGTGGCATCCACTTGTAACATTCCCATGTAGGCCGAGAAACCTGTGTGTGGAAAACAAGGAGACAGCTGGCAAATGAAAACTACTTCTATGTACCTGAGAGACACATTTCTCAAATATCATATGATGATGTTTCTGATACTTCACACCTTCTCCCTATACAAGTGAGATAAAAAATGGATCTCATAAGTCTAATCTTTCTAAGGAATTACCACCCATTTACTACTCTTTTTTCAATATTCCATTGTCATTGAGTACCACTTCCAGATGTTTTTTCCCAATATGAGCATGGCTCTCTTTTATTATCTTTTTTTTTAAATGAAGGTTACTTGTGTTCATCCAATGTTGTCATGCTTGTGATCATCACCAACAGTTACATATGCATCAAAGTCCAATACTGACTTACCATTAGAACAAGAATACCAGGATTGAGTTAATAATAAACAACTAGGGCATACCTGAATCAAATACCTCAAAGCCGCGCATGAGAAGGCAGCGGTCAAGTCTACAGAGGAGCAGTGTGCCAAAAATCATGGACAGCAGAGAACGCCTGAGTATAGAGAAGGCACCCACGACGATGTTGAAGAAGAAGATGAAGTAGCTTAATCCGTGGTACACACGTCTGTCAACACATCAAAACAACAAGTGTTGATTAATTAACCCTAAAGGTTGGGGTCTCTGGCAGAACCCTGTTGGTTGGGCGCGACACTTGGGATTGGTATAACATGAGGGGATGGGCCGATTTTGTCTAAACCCATATTCTATTATTTGATCATTTGATGTTGGTTTGGGTGGGTACTTTGGACAGGTAGATCACAAAGGGATGGGCCGATTTTGGTCTAAACCTGTATTCTATTATATGATCATGTGATATGATATGGCATCCTTATTTATATTATTTGTTTTGACACACAAAAAGTATTAAATACTATATCATAGGCATCTGGTTCTAAAGCTAAATACAACGGATATGGCTATAAGTAGGATAAACTAAATCTATTAGCTGCATTAACTTATATTCGCAGATAGTAAACCAGTAAAACTAATTTCCTTACATGAACAGGAATGAGCAGGAACAACTACAATTCTGAATACTTCATGTGTAATTCTTATCAATATATTTGATATACTATGACCTGTATGTAAAACTTATAAAACATCCATTTTCCCTTCATGGAATGGCTTTAAAGCCTGCTGATATGAATAATCATAAGCTGCTTGTACATGTATTCCGAAAACAGCAAGTAATTAGATACCTGCCTGGTTTTATGTCACATGATATCTATAACAGAGAACTTACCTGTTATTTAATGCAAGGTATTTTCCATTTTCTTGTAGGAACAAAAATTTACATATGAATAGTTGGGAATAGTTTATGAGAAGTGTAGCAACTGCAGTTGTCCTGAAAGAGATGGAATAATGTATCATTTCCTCTATTCTAGATTATATTGCTCAGCATTATAGCTGCCAAATACCTGTAATCAAACTAAAACATCTGTTTATCATGTCTAAACAAAAATTGTTGAAAGAAAATAATGATACTAAAAGTATTATAGCCAATATTTAGTTGAACGTTTTACATTGGCCTGAATTGATGTTCTTAGCACATTTTATTTGTCTTGCATCCTAATGTGAACTGGCATGCGGCCATGGAATATTAAGATTAGATCTGAAACTAGACAATATTTTCTGGGAAGTTGAATCAAGAAATCATTCATCTTTCGCCATTTATTTGTACCTTCATTTATTAGGACATGTGAGGTCTTAATGTTTCACAATATCATACGGAAACAGGGTTACTGTGGCTGTATGTGATAAATATGTAGTAAAATTGATGATAAAAAGCATAGATGCCAAAGGCAGAGGTTCATTTTGTCGTCCATTTTACCAAGTATTTATTACGTACAGCCACAGTATACCTGTTTTCATATTATAATGTACCTTAAAATATCTGATTTTCAACTTTGCTTCTCTGCGAGTTTTTGTATTTCGCCGCTGTACATGCCCCGTGCACCACATTCATACCCTGTCCATCACCTAGGTGTCGTACGGATATAAATATGACATGGGTAGGAGCGGGCCGTATGTGTAGGTTATACTAACACAGATATATAATAATAGTAAATTGATGAATACTTACGCTGCAACGATAATTGAGTCCAATAACCACGGTCTTTCTCCAAATGAAAGTGGGATGATGAATATGATAGTGAAGGCATTTGAAACGATGAGCAGGAGAATAAACATGATAATATAACCTGTAAGGGATAGAAAAGACGAACATAATCTGATAGATATCATATATATTCAAAGACCACAGACACAGACACGAAATACTTCAATGTTTGTATAAAAATAGTTTGGTGATATATCCATTATTCGGTTACAATAACCAGAAACATATTTAAAATGATAAACCTCCAATTAGTAAGTTAGAGTAAAATTACAAAGTGTCAGTGATTCCTTAATATTGATACCTCTCTTTGTTCCTGCCTTTAACACTAATAATGTTTATTAATTAAACAATGCATTGTAATAGCATCTCAATACTGGCATAGGGGGAAATGTTTTAGAACTTACCCCATAGAATGTATGCGATTTGGTAACCAGAGTATCTCAATCCAGCCACCTGCAAATCACGAGTTGGTCAATTGGCTATTATAATTATGTTTAATGGTTGTAGATGTATGCCACTATCATCATAGAAAATTAGCCTCAGGTATCATTACAAATTCTGTCAGGTCTGACAAGGGAATGGTAAATGATCTCTATACTGAGCCATCTCAAGACCAGGGACCTGTTTCACTATTTTCGTGACATGTCTAGATGGCGTCTAGATGGTGTGTCCAGTTTCATAACAACTAGACATTAGACTTCGCTTTGTCCGTTCTTGCTTGCACTGTTGGTGCCGCTTTTCATGTCTGTCTAACACTTTTGTTACGAAACTAGTAAAACAGATCCATGATGTGTCTAGATTTGTCTAAATCTTATATTGGGGTCTGTCTTTTCCTAAGGGCAGCTACTTGTGTTGTCACGAAACTAGACAACCCCAATGTCTGTATGGTGTCACAGACATGTCACGAAACTAGTGAAACAGGTCCCAGATATGTGGCTATCTGGTGAGATAATAATAAACTCCTTCAGAATTTTATCCATGGTGATAACCAAATAGAAACCCTGTGCTATAAATGTACATAGTAGTAATCAGTAGAAACTGAACGAGAGTTAGTTGTGTGTTTATTGCACAACGGGCAGGACGCGAATTACTGCGCGAGGCGTTAGCCAAGGGTAGTGAGAAGCAGACCTGACCAGAGTGCGATAAACACTAATACTACTGACTGGAGTTCAGTTAAGTATATATCCTACCCCATCTCCAATAATTCATTTGTTATCTGCGTGCAATAAATAACACTTTACTGCACGCTCGCCAGAATACAGTCAGCCAATGTTAAGCCTATGGAGTTTTTTATTAGGGGTAGGATAATTAGTAGAAACCGACTCTGGTCAGGTCTACTCCTCACTACACTCGGCTACGCCTCGTGTAGTAAAACGCGACCTTCCCGTCGTGGCATAAACATTGACAAGTCTAACTCGAGTTCGGTTTCGTATTTATCCTACCTCGTCTATGCTTTTGTATTACTAAAAGATAAATATTGAGTCAATGACCAACAGAACTTTTGTTCATAGTAGCTGACATCCTGCTCTCTGATTGGTCAATATTGTTATTACTCTAGTGGCATAAAAAACACTTTATGTCACGGCCTGCCACATAAAATTTCCCTATGTTAAGTCTATGGCGGTTTTTTATTAGGGGTAGGATAAAGCGTAGAATTGTAGTTCTCACATCATCAGTTGTACTGTCTATAATTTCTGGGGAGATTGTAGACCTTAGGCTCAGCTTTTGTCTCATGTTTTCAGTATTTTGTCACTGCCTTTGTCCTTTGTTTATATCATTGTCTAATAGTGTATTAGTTATTCAACATGAGATATATTGTGAAATAACTACCTAGAGTCCTAACCAGATACTTTGGTTAGCATTAACTTTCTGATCTATATCTGCCCAGGACTACGGTCGGAACTTTTGAGCTACTCCATATGGAGGTCTTGCTAGGTGGGAGGTAGTTGATACAACATAAGTTAAAACAGATAAAGTTTGATTACCAGCACATTTGGTGGTTTTGAGGTGTAGGTGTGATGCCATGAGTGATCGCCCTTCATTACGAGTCGTACATGATTTCTGAAAACAAACAAACTGAACTCAGTGCCCCGCAGAGTTGGTCAAAGCAGCTTAAATCATCTAACTCTTTGATGCGGAAATAACATTTTTCTGAGAAACCAGCATATGTTCTTATCATATATATCTTTAACTCGGTGGCTAAATGGTAGGGGTGTTCGCCTCGAGCTTGGGAGGTTGTGGATTCAAACCCCGGTCGGGTCATACCAAAGATTTCCACAAAAATGGTACACACTTCCCATTTGGTTTAACATCCTTCATTAGAACGAGGAGTAGGGGCAAGGGCCCAAATGGAAGATTGGCTCTGTAGCCGGTGATTGTATACACAAATATTCCCTAATAAAAATTGCCCCCCCCCCCCCCCCAAAAAAAGCCCCAACCTCAAACAAATTGAAATAAAAGGTTTTTCTGTGGATTTATAGACCCAAGACTTACCTGAACAGCATACTAAATCTTAATAAAATCCAGGGGGGGGGGGGCAAAATGATTAAAAAACCAAAGATTTTCCTGCCATTTCACCTGAGAAAAATCAATTTTGTCCCCCATTTCACATAATTTGCCTTTGATATAGCAGTAAATCTACCACTGCTGGGGATGAAGGACAAAGGTGGCTGCACACCACACCACACCACATAGACATGGTATGAGAAGGATTGACCTTTCAGTAAATCTACAACTGCTGGGGGTGGGACCCACAAAGTCATACAACCTTGGGGTTACAAGTCCTGTGCTCCAACCACTAAGCTAACTACCCACCCCCTATTTAAAGATAACAACTTGTACATTTCCGGTGTAAACCTTCAGTATAAGAACCGATTTCACCCACCTGTATGTTATAGCCATGTGTATCATGGATCCGAAGTGAATGACAGCAGACACAACGTTGCTGAATATAAAACACGCTAAAAAGAGCGGAACAGATACACATTATGAAAATACCATTAAATTATCAAGGGACATCATCATCACACTCTCCCTCATCTTGACTCCCTTTACCTGGGCCCTGTTTTTCAGTCACGACAATCGTCATGAATGACATGTTTCAGCCGTCAGTGTCCTATAAACGTGGGATAGGCCAATGATCATCGCTCAACAACACGTAGGGTGGTTTCAGGTGTCCTATAGTAGTGACAATTGTAGGGTTTAGAAGTTCAAAATGTTGTCCAACGTGTCAGAACCAACGACACCCGTGGACATGTCGTACAGGTATAATGTGTAATTGTAAATCTTCTTTTTTTTTCAAATACTAAAATTTATTGAAATCGGTAAATATTTTGAGACAATTTTGTTATATATTTGGTGTACCTATTCTCGAAATTTCATAATCATCCTCTCGGTATTTTGATCTTGAGAAATACTTTTCTAAACTACCATGTTTTAGTTGACAAATGCGGGCACTGCACAACTTGGCTGCTATTGCATAACCTACTGCTGTGCATTCCCAAGTCTGTATAACAATTGTCAAGACTGAAAAACACTATGCATACTTTAAGGGGGTGCGTCCACCAACCACGACAAGGCTGCGACAACGGCTTTCCGACAAGGTCCACGACAGCTCTACGATTGGAAGCCTTGTCGTAGCCTTGTCGTGGTTGGTGGACCACAGTTCCCGACAAGAGGCTACGACAAGGCCACGACAGGCTGCGACATGAAGCTTGTCAGGGGCCTGCCGGGGGCCTTCCGACAAGGTTACGACAAAATCGAACATGTTCGATTTTGGAGCCGTGTTGTGGCGTGTCGTGGCGTGTCGCAGTGGTCTACCATAGAATATTTAGGTGGAGCGTGCACTTTCCGACAGGCTGCAACAAGGGCTCACGACAAGGAACCGATAGGAACTTTCTTGTCTGCGTGTGTCGCAGCCTTGTCGTGGTTGGTGGACGCACCCCCTAATGGTTTTCTAAGACAATCACTCTGAATGACTGTTTTCTCGCCGATCCCGCATGGCGCACTACGACACTGTCTATAGAACACCGACACTTTTGTCGTCCAAAATGCTGTACATTCGCTGGACGATCTTAGGGTATCGTTGGGCGATCCTGTTGTGACTGAAAAACAGGGCCTAGTTTTATAGAAAAGGGAAGTCACCGGTAATGTTGAACAAGGGGTTAAGGTTTGGAATAGGGAGAATAAAAGCTTTGTCGAGCTAGGATAATTAGTGTTGTTGAGCGATGAGTTTAGTAAAACTGCATAATACGTATAAGTTAAGAATGTTGCAACAGCGTGGGCATGTCACCTATTAGGTATTACTAAATGGTGGGTACCATATCCGATGAATATTTTTGAAAAAGAAGAGCAAATAACGAGCTCATCTAATAAATAGAAGATTAAGGTTAAGAAGCCAAACACGGAAAAGTATAAATCAGGGCCCTGTTTTTTAGTCACAACATTTGTGAGTGTCACAGGCCTATGATCGCACAGCCGATCTACAACCTTTTTGGACGACAAAAGATGGCCGGCGTCCCATAGACAGTGTCGTAGTGCGCCACGGACGATCGCTGCTAAAAGTGTCTCAAGTATAGAACTGTCTTAGGTGCTATAAAACCTCACTGTGCATATATAGAGATTTTCCCGTGCTTCCCATATGAATTAAGCAATGAAATTTTAAAACGAGTAAGGGATACATACAACCTATAATCGTTTCAAATATGAAGAAGAATGGCCGCACCGTTCTGAAGTTATCGGCGTTTGAATTTGAAACATTGGGCTATCGATCGGATATCGTACACACACTCTCCAAGCAGGTCTTTCGCGGTATCGCACGCCAAATCTCTGTTGGGAGAGTGAAGTAAGCGCAGTTGATGTCAAGGTCGCCACATAAATTAGATCAAGTGATGGTAGGGTTACACTGGCCACCAGAGCAGTATTTGCTATGACGAAATTCAAACGCCGATAACTTCAGAACGGTGAGACCGATCTTCTTCATATTTAGTACGATTATAGGTTATATGTATACCTTACTCGTGTTAAAATTGCATTGCTTAATTCCAAAGGGAAGTGAAGTTGTGCATTGGATACAACATGTCCAGAGTGGTCTTAGACATACGACACTTATGGCGACACTTTCCGGTCCATTGGCCACCGAGTGTCGTGACTATAGCACACCTTTTACCTCCCTATGTGTCGTATCTACAGCAAGTGTCGCAGCCAGCCTAAGATCGTAGCTCTATAGCACACTGACAGCAAATATGTGTCGTAAATTACCAATGTCGTGACTAAAAAACAGGGCCCAGGGCCGTTATATCAAGGGAATAAATTATGGGAGCAACTGTCGGAAGATGTACAAAATTAAAGAAGAGGGGATGAATACGAATGAAATTAAAGAAATGGTAATTCACTTTGTATAAATCTTATCATGATTTCAGGAAGTTTTTTGTTATAATCCAAGTACAATTGTGATGTCCAGTGTTGTAGTCTGTATCTGTAACCTGTTCTTCGTATAGTTGTTAAGCATTTGCGACTATTTCTTGGAAGATCGCCCGCTCTATAGGCGAAAGAATTATGTCAATAAAATCATAAAGAAAATGTAACAAAATGCCTGAACGCCTGTAATTCTGAGTGCTGAAAATCATTACCTGGTTCTGTGTTCTTTTAAGTATAACAATGACTCATTAGATTAAACTTTGGTATTGGACTCCATATTCCGGTTCTTTGTAGACTCAGTACAGCAAATAAAATCAAAATATTTCGTCTCAGTGGCCTCCAGCAGCCTTTTTCATGTGTGTACTATTAATGTCCCCTTTACAAATCTGCAATTGTCCACATATTTGTTTTTTAGATAATCTAAAGACTATAAAATCTTTTAATATGCAGTTTTTTGTTATGTGGCCATATTGTGGAATCTCTCATATTCTTTGACATATCTGACAGCCAGATCTCAAGACATATGATATCTAAAGACTACAGAACCTTTTTATATGCAGGTCTTCGTTATGGTGCCATGTTCTGGCATCCCTTAGACACATTTTAAGCTATCGTTTAGTGTTCTGTGATTTCTGGATCAATTATATAACCAATTATTCTATCACTACCGCCACCGTCATTTGACATTTTCGAAAGCCAGTTCCAATGACATAGTGTCTAAAGGCTATTAGATTTTTTTATTTGCAGTCTCTTGATATTTGGCCATATTGTGGCCTGCCTTGTATGACTCACTCCTATTTGTAATTAGCAACTCTAAGAAAATGGTTATTATTGAGATGTACCCGCCTGCCTTGTATGACTCATTCCTATTTATGATTAGCGGCTCTAAGAAAATGGTTATTATTAAGATGTACCTGCCTGCCTTGTACGACTCACCCCTATTTGTGATCAGCGACTCTAAGAAAATGGTTATTATTTAGATGTACCCGCCTGCCTTGTATGACTCACTCCTATTTATGATTAGCGACTTTAAGAAAATGGTTATTATTGAGATGTACCCACCTGCCTTGTATGACTCACTCCTATTTATGATTAGCAACTCTAAGAAAATGGTTATTATTGAGATGTACCCGCCTGCCTTGTATGACTCACTCCTATTTATGATTAGCGACTCTAAGAAAATGGTTATTATTGAGATGTACCCACCTGCCTTGTATGACTCACTCCTATTTATGATTAGCAACTCTAATAAAATGGTTGTTATTGAAATGTACCTGCCTGCCTTGTATGACTCACTCCTATTTATAATTAGCAACTCTAAGAAAATGGTTATTATTGAGATGTACCTGTCTGCCTTGTATGACTCACTCCTATTTATGATTAGCGACTCTAAGAAAATGGTTATTATTGAGATGTACCCACCTGCCTTGTATGACTCACTCCTATTTATGATTAGCAACTCTAAGAAAATGGTTATTATTGAGATGTACCCGCCTGCCTTGTATGACTCACTCCTATTTATGATTAGTGACTCTAAGAAAATGGTTATTATTGAGATGTACCCACCTGCCTTGTATGACTCACTCCTATTTATGATTAGCAACTCTAAGAAAATGGTTATTATTGAGATGTACCCGCCTGCCTTGTATGACTCACTCCTATTTATGATTAGTGACTCTAAGAAAATGGTTATTATTGAGATGTACCCACCTGCCTTGTATGACTCACTCCTATTTATGATTAGCAACTCTAAGAAAATGGTTATTATTGAGATGTACCCGCCTGCCTTGTATGACTCACTCCTATTTATGATTAGCAACTCTAATAAAATGGTTATTATTAAGATGTACCTGCCTGCCTTGTACGACTCACCCCTATTTGTGATTAGCGACTCTAAGAAAATGGTTATTATTGAGATGTACCTGCCTGCCTTGTACGACTCACCCCTATTTGTGATTAGCGACTCTAAGAAAATGGTTATTATTGAGATGTACCCGCCTGCCTTGTACGACTCACCTCTTACACCAGCAACGTAGCGAGGAGCCTGGCGGACGATTCTGACCAGCTCCTTGGCATCTGAGCTGTTGGCCTCTGATTCAGCTAGCAGAAACTCAAAGATATTCTCAACCACATTACCCTCTTGGATGGGCACAAGAATGCGATTGAAGGTGGTTCCCATGTAGATGGCAAGCTGTAAATGAAAGCCAGTGTCATTGTAACAAAACGGTATAAATGATACATAGAAACGTCTCACAATAGACTTTCTTTCAACTGATTTTGCACCAGTATGATATATTCTATATGTATGGTTTGAATGTTTATCATTCCTGGCCATTCGTTTCAGTTTTAACTTGTCTCCCCTGCTCTATCATATTTCTATTGAACCTTTCAGGCTCGTTTTGGAATATTTAGCTAATGTAGCCGGTATGGGACTCAATTCCAGCAAACTATTTCTTATACTTCTTTACAACTTTACGAAAATCTTCTGGACTTCCCTGTAAAACATCACACCGTTCGCTATTTTGATTCTCTTTTTCACGTTGAATCTAATTGAGTTAAAATTGCATGCTTCTCATGAAAATCTGTATCACAGATGAGACATAAAGTACTTCAAACAAAGAAAAATAGTATTACAGAATGATCCCTTCTACACTGACAACTCAGATCTGTAATAAATGTACTCACTGATAACAGTAGGATGAAGGCGACGACCATCGTTGAAATCACACGTGGTGGATATCTAAATCCTGAAACATATCAAAGCAAATATGCACATCATGAAATCTTGTAAACTGGAAGAAAGATTGTTATGTCATATATATACCATATAGATACTTCATGTATCAGGCAGGAAAACAAAAACCTTCCTAACCTGGAGATGGTTTCGATGTTATGAATGAAAATTAGTAACATTTAAATCACATCAACAATGAAAGTGAATAATTCGATCTCTCAGAGATTGATGTTTTTGATTATGTTGATGGTCTTTTTTACAAACCAGTCAAACAGTACTGGATATGTGAGAGCATATTACACTGCAAATGAACAAACTACAGTGTATACATTCTAAAAGTTAAAGGGCTAATGACACTTACATGCATGTGACGTTACACATGAATATTCACACAGTGCATTTATATAACCCCTGGTATCATTCCCCATAGACTTAGTATTGGAACTCATACTCATTGGAGTATTTAGAGGAAATACTCAATGGGGGATTAGGTCAGAAATATTGGCCAATTCGTCAATGTGAGGGGTGAGATAAATTCAGAAACTTATTCAGGTTTACGGTTAAGGTTGATCCCATCTCGCATGAATCGCTACATAATTTACACAGCTTTGCTTTGTGAATTACTAAACTATTAAACCAAGGAATTGCCATATTGAAGGGTATAGCAAGGAGGACTATGTTTTTGCTGTATATCACAAAGGGACTATTTTCCCGTATACCATGTTTTGGGACACTACACAGTGTTATTCCCAACGAGTACATTTTCTTATACTTTCTAAATCTCTGATTAGCATATGGAAAGGTGTACATACAATAATCGATGTTTTTGTGGACAGGCAGCCGTAGACCATGAGAGGTTGACGTGTAGTAATACACGAGCGCTATAGCGAGTGTATTACGAGGTCAACTGTGAGTGGTTTACAGAGCTGCCTATCCACAAAATCATCGTTTGTTGCATTTATTATCCATCTTTTCGAATAAATTAAACCCAGTAATTGTCATTTTAAAGGGTATAACAATAGGGACTACGTCTTTGCTCTATAGCAAAAGGGACTATTTTTCCCATATACCATGGTTTTGAGGCCGTATACCACAGGTTAGAATCTGTATACCACAGTTATGGTATCTGACAGGTTTTATGTAATGGGTCGTGGTTTACGGAGTCCCCATACATTTTCAATGGGGGCTTTGTATACGATGGATAATATAAGGTATATCATAAAGCATAAAAGTTGTGTTCATACCTGATACACTTTTATACCAGAAAAAGTTCTTTATTTTTCCCAGGAATGTAGTTGGCCTGAAAAGGATCACAGATAAACATATATTAGATATTATCATATTTTGCTGCATGAATTCATACTAGGAGGCTGCGTCAAAACCATAATTGAGCAGTGTCTTGATATCAGTGTCAATGATCACAAAAAGAGATCCAGGGATCTAAGGGCAGTCAGAGACTATAAGGAAATGTCAGTGTTGGTGTAAGGAGTGTGTAAACTTGAGGTGCCAATGTGTCCATAAGGGACTGTGGGTAGATCTGTTTATAGTTTGCTATCTGTATGCCTATGTAAGTCTGTGCCCATGAAGATAGCTATATGTAAATATAGATGTATATCTATGCCAGATGCCCAATAAAGCTGTTACGCACACCTAGATATGTGTAAGACTTTTTTGTACACATATATTTAGACTGGAGGGTGTACTGGAGTAGTACCGGTGTACCCTGTATTCAGTATGTTCCATATGTCCTCTATGATGTCTACGATGGCATACAATATGGACGTATATGAGGGCCTTAGCCTTTATTAGCATCTACATGATGGTGCAGACAAAACATAGATTCAGAATAATTAGGTTCTGTGACTATTGGTATTGGAGACAGGCACTTGCATAATAAGCTCAATGTTCAATACATTAAGTTATGACAATTTAGACAATGCCTGGGTATGATTTACGTACGGTTCTTTTTTTGCGGTCATCAAGTACTCAATGTACTGCAAAGGAAGTCTTTCCTTCCCTTCCCTTTTGGACTTCCGCAAATACTGAAAATAAAGTGCATGGAGAATAAAGGAGGTGTTGGATAACTCTTTTCTCTCTATTGTGTCATTTGATACAGTATCAGTGTGTTAAATCAGTAATATGCGATGAATAAAGATTTTAGCTCAGAATAGAGTGATGTTATATCCAATAGGGACCTGAGTATTGCACAGTCAGCAGCTGTCACTATAGTCAGTGAAATGATTCCCACAAAAAGAAGACTAATGAGATAATTGTGAAATTTCGTATGTTCGTATGGAACAAACATATAACTGTTCGCGTCAAATTTTACGTCTATGAGGGGGTTGACCGTTTCGTAAATTTCGCAGTTCAAACACAAGGTTAAGTGCCAGAGAATAATGAGCATCATATTTATGAAAGGATAATTTAGTACAGAAAAGAGGACATTTATGTGTTTAGGAGAACATAACAATGAACACCAGTTTAAATCACAGTTTACAAGAAGGAACCCTGGGTATCTGATGAAACCTATCGTGATATGCTGATAAGATAATGGGTATCTATAAAAATGCAAAGAATCAGTTGTGCTATGGAGAGATAAACACAAGAATGTTAGAAAACAAATTTTATATTGATTTAAGACATTTAAAGTACACATATCTTGCATTACATAAACTAATCTAGGAACAGGCCTCAAGAAGTTTAGAGGCACAAGTATTGGAAGTAAAGTATTTGAGGACAGAAAGGAAACTTACCAAACTATATAGTTAATTGACCAATGGAAATCAGCAAATTTCTAGATGCTCATTATTTGGTAAAATAAATGGAGAAACTGTGTATGGTGACAGATCAGCTGAATGTAAATACTTTTATCACTAGTAATGGGAGTAAATTATTTGAGGACAGAGAGGAGTATTATTGAAATATACATTGTTACAACTGTAAAAGTAAAACTGGTCACCATCTCAGTGTAAACCTGAAAGAAAATATATTAGGAAGTTAATAATGGAAGTATTGATCGATAAGATGTCTGGTATAGGAAATGTTATGTACAATGTACAATGCAAGAGGGAAGTGGGGCTGAGGGAACTTCTATAGTGTAACCTGGGTCCTGTTTTTCAGACAGCGACGTCTTTATTAGTCGTGATCGAAAAAGAGTGACTATTTTGGAGACCATCAGAGTGATCTGGGCCCTGTTTTTCAGTCACGACAATCGATATGTAAGACATCTTAGAGCTGTCAGTGTCCTATAGACGTGATATCTTAGCCGATCTGTACTCATTAGCCTGTTGGGTATGACTTCCTAATGTTGATGCTTATGGATGTTTATACCAGGCTTAGATAAAGTGCTGCACAAAACCATCAAGTGGTTTAAGATCAAAGGTATGACAGAAAACACAGAAGTGACCAGTATAGAAAGTGGAGTTAATTTGGCATACCTTTGATGAGATGTTTGATTTTTCTTGGTACAACTTGTAGCAATTGATGAGGAGGTCCATAATGAAGGCAAACAAAACGGCCAATTCTCCAATGAATACGATGGCGGTTGTGACAAGGCGCGTTATCGAATCTGCCGACTGGAAAGTGGTCAACATGAGTTACCGTGTTATGAGGCAATGATGCATAAATAAGACATGAGGCACAGCAGCAGTTAGGAAAATTGATTAAATCCCAAAGCTTTGAGTAACTGGTATAAGGGCATAAAGTCGAAGTATAGAGGGAAACTATGTTCCGGTGAGCAAAGGTTCAAAGTTAGGAGGTTAGGCTTGGAAAAATTACTGCCCAAGGCCTTGGCTGCGGGCAGTAATTTTTCTGAGCCTTACTAAGTAACTTTGACTTTTGATTACCGGTACTTGACTTCTCTATTCCTATATACCTTCAAATATCAATAGAAATAGTTATTTCTTTACCTATGATAGCCCCAAGAAAAATGGCCAGCCTTATCGAGTAACTGCAAAAGCAATGTTTTCGTCCTGGCGCTCTTTATATCACGTGGTCAGCCCAGGATGAAAACATCAACCCGGGATGAAAACTTCAGCCCAAGACGAAAACTTCACGCTCGCTACATAACTCATAATTACTGCACCCCCAGCAACATGTCCCGAGTGCCGTTCACGCTTGACTGCACCTTCTAATTAAAAGCACACTGCCACTGTGGTGCCACTGTTTGAAACAACAAAACTTATCACTTCTAGTGAAACGCCCCCTGCTTTACATATGCATTCAAATCATTGCTGAATCGGACAGTGTTTGTATTCAAATCTTTGCTGAATCTTTCAAAGTTATAATAGATTAGAGTTGAACACATGTAAAGATATTGCTATAGATCAAGGCATATATTATCGTTTTTTCCTTAATAGAACTGTAATCACTGAAAATGTGTTCCAGACTGTTTTTACATTGAATAAAATAGAATGCCCCATACAAGGCGAATTCTATTTGAAAATCACAAGTGGTTTGTAGGTAGATATATGTATATCATACCAGTTGATTATTCAACTTGTCAGGTACCAATGGACACTCGAGTAGTTCACTGACATGAAAGTAGATCCTGAAAAATGAAATCATCATTTTACAGATTGGACATGCACATGTACTCCAGGGGAGAGGAGTTAATTCCATCCAGTTCTATATCAGTCAGCTCGATGTATTTAGTATAGAGATTCCATAGTAGGTGGATAATGATTATGGTTTACAAAAACTAGAGTTTAACCTATTAAAGACGGGGGTCTGTGGCAGAGCCCTGTTTGGTCGGTTTTGTCTAAACCCATATTCTATTATTTGATCACGTGATATGACACATCATTCTATTCATATAATTTGTTTCACCAAATAATATTAAATACTTTATCATAGGTATATTCTCTGAAAGTTTCAGATTTATCGATCAATTATTTCTTCATAAAACAATGAAATGGTAAATATTACGAAATTCCATAAAGAATGCCTCAGGGCATTATCCGGTCCATGCTGGGGAATGCCTCAAGGCATTATCCGCCCTGAAAGGGTTAACTTTTGAGCTTTCTTGATTAACAGTCATGTCATGAATGAGTAGGGAGGGTAGTGACCCTGGCATCCAAAGAAAAGCTTATATTTTATATCTACAATGTCAAATGATCATATTCATGAAGTAGTACATTGGAAAACAATACTGACGGGTGTCATGGTTTACTATTGGTAATCCCATTACATCTACCTGTAGATCAATATAACTTCAAATGTTGTGATTTTATATCGAAGGAGGAGTAAACTTACCAAAGGCCGACAGAGATGAGGCCCAGGATGTTGGCGGGAATGTGGCGCCGCATGGTGAGGCAAGCAAACAGTGGGTAGAAGAGGAAGCCCAGGTGGATCACATTACCAAGCAGGATGAATGCTGCCATCCAAAACAAAACTACCAATGAGATGCATCGTAGTGGTCTGTGACTATGTTTCCAATAGTCCAATATCATGTATATCATATATGAAGTGAAGTGAATACTATTCTTAACATAGTTCCAGCTGATCAAAAATGGGAGATGCAGATATATACATATGTGAAAATCAGGATATTAGACTTATATGTCTAGTCTGACCCTCTCAGTGTTTTTGAAATAATATGGAGGAAATGTACTTACATGATCATAATCATGGAGTGCAAAATAGTCACAAAAACGATCACTGTAGCTGAGACTGATTCCTATAAGCCTGTTTCCATTGGCCGATTATTCTGAACCAATCTACAGTCACCACTGACAGATTTTGTGTGTAAACTAACGCCAGATCAGAGAATACAAATGAGAACTGCAGAGAATTATCACAGATTAATTGTGTATAGATTATGAAACAATGACGACCGATGGATATTCTCACGGAAAATCTGTGTGTAAAGCCTAGTACCCATCTACCGATTCAGGGTTAAACGATTAGTTCCCAAGTCGTATCGGAGTCGCTGAACTTGTCGCAGGCAAATTACCTAACCCTTCGCCTGACAGGCAGACATCGAGGACAGCGGGTGGTTGGTATTAGTCCTTAGCAAATCAGTCTACACCTACCAACAGATATATGATTATGCACCCAGGCCGACGGAGTTTGGGAATAGTTTGTTCCATTGTCGGCGACTAGATTTATCAACATGTTGAAAAGCTTTTGGCCAACGATTTAAGAACATAGAAACCGCAACTTGTCGGTGAAAAAATAACATCTGAAGGAGGTTCACTAATCATTGCCTGACCCTTGCCTAGCTGTGCTACATCTGCTGACTACGGCCGACTCTGTTAGGATGCCTCGCTTGAGACATATTATGGTCCGTTTGTTGCCGAGAAAGGTACATAAATGTTCCCAAATCGGTAGATGTGTATTGGGCTTAACTGGTAAATACAGTTGAAACAGTGCACAGTATACTGACCCTCACTGATAGATTGATAATTACATGCAGTCTGTGGCACCACCGTCAGACTTTGAAGAGCTTGCAAAAACATCTCTGCCGATTTTATCGACCAATGTAAATGAGCTTTATGTGATGATCGTTTGTAATTAGAATGTGATAATCTCAGGACAGTCGCAAACTTTCACTATTAGCAATTGTCGTAATTATAAAACATCTCCCTGGTCTGTGAGTTCAAACTATATATCAATACACATGATTGTCGATACTCTGTCTGCTTTTGTTGACGATGTTTCTCGCAATATGAATATTGGTAAACTAACACCCACGATTTTCATTGATAGAGAAAGGCGTTTGACACCGTAGACCACTCCATCCTCCATTCAAAATTAGAAACGTATGGTATACGAAACAAGAATTTAAAACTTTTGGACAACTATCTAACAAATCGTACGCAACAAATAAAATTTAATAACAGGATTTCGGCTGAGGATGGGGTGGTCTGCTGTGTCCCCCAGGGATCGATTTTGGGTCCCACCTTATACCTAATTTATGTGAATGATCTAGTTAATATCTTCAATGAAACTTCCTGTAAATTATATGCAGATGATACGATCATTTACCTTGATACTAATTCGATCCTGGAGGCAACCCCAATATTGCAAAATGCTTTGGACCATTTATCGTTGTGGTGTGACATCAATAAACTATCAATTAACTCAGAGGAAACGAAAATCCTAAATTTTGGTACCCATGTTGGACTAAACAGACAACCTCCATTAAACCTAATTCTCAACAATGTAATTTTGAAAACTGTAATGACCTACAAATATCTTGGAGTTGCCTTGGTTCGAACGCTTACCTTTGACACATATCTCAGGGATACCCAAAGAAAGGTTAATCATAGAATATATCAACTGCAGCAGATGCGACCCTTTATATCGAATAACGCTGCATTAAAAATATATAAAGCTACTATACTCCCATACATGGATTATGGCGATACTCTATATTATAATGCGTCCGCTTATATGCTTTACAAATTGCAAGTTTTACAAAATCGAAGTCTGAAAATATCCCTTAAAATGTCCTACAGGTCTGGTAACAACATGGTTCATGCCCTCACCCAAATGCCCTTGCTTGAGCACCGTAGACATGCCCATGTGTTGAACCTGGCCTACCGCAGAGCTCAAAACCCCTTATATTTATATCATAGAAACATTGGTACAAGACAAAATGCGGCCTCTACATTGAGGACGGTCAAACAGAACACACAGGTATATATGCGGTACCCCGAATACACTTACCTCCATTTTACCTCCACTTTACCTATAGTGCTATGGGATCTTGCTATAGAAAATTGAATACCATATTAACATAAGGAACTTACCTCCATCTTTAGACCTGTTCTTGCACATACTTAATTTTCTGTATATCTAATTAGTGTCATAAAGACCGATATGTACAACTGATAGGGGCTGGATGGTACGCCACTAGTACCCCATACACTGACTGCTTTAAAGAGTTTTTTTGGGCAGGCTTCCGATTGAAACCAGCCATCCACACTTGGCTGACGGAAACCTTCTTTATTGGCGATACACATGAATGTCATCTAACTATTGTATGATGTATACCCGAGAAGATTCAATAAAGAAAATGTTGGGGGGGGGAAAGAAAAAGTATCCAGGGAGGTGTTCTATCATAGTGATGATCATTGATAGTGACAGTTTTCCTTGCATAATCAAATTATCATACCTACCCATGACCAATATTAGTGATTGTTTCAGCAAAGGTTGATGCAACACCTTGTCTATGAAACACATCCCCGAGTTACAACACTTACGTTTTAACCAGCTGAAAGTGAGTGTCCATGTGGGGTCTTCCCACTTCCCAGGATACCAAAAGAAGCTTCCATCAAAGAAATCTAGTAGGAAACTGGTCATCATAGCGAAGGCTCCACAGAATGCCCACCTGCGCCCGTGTTCATCTATGAAGTTCAGGGGTCTAGAGAAAATAAAATGCACACCAAACTCTAAATATAGGTTAGTGTAGCGGGTCAGATAACCAAAGCTATAATTTTTGTTAACCCTTCTGGAATTACAAAAATAGATCAAGATTAGAAATGCCTCTAGTACTTAGAGCCTATGTAGTCTTTTTGATAGGAATGAAGCTATTATAGAAGGTAAGAGTTTAAGGAATAAGATCCTCAGATGTTCGACAAAGGGTGAATAATAGGGGAGAAAAAGGGTCGGAAAGCAAAAAGAAAGAGTGGGAGGGATGGAATGGACAATACAAATAAATTAGAAAAAAAATCTTTCTCTGAAATGAATTCAAGATAAAATACCAACTAGATTTAGGGTAGAGTTAAGACATCACACAAACTGTTTCCTCAGAGAAACAAATTTGTTACGTGATAGATTGAGCATGTGTATCTTGAATCGAAAGAGCAATTGTTATACATTGGAAAGATCACATGTAGCCAAGAGGGATATCAAAATATCTGTCGTGGAACTCATGTACAATGGTTTGATCCAATCATTTTCTGGCCAGAGTGAAAGAATGATTCACTTTTCTAGCAGAGATTTTGACTCTGGTAATAGGAAGATCAGCTAGGCAAGTGCAAGTCAAGGTTGCACTCTCCTCCCAGATCTTTCGCGGCGCTAGCGCTAACTAATCTCTGCCCCAACCCAAAGCTGGTTCCCTGGGTATCTACTAAAGACAGAGGAGACAAGCGAACATTTCAGATTCAAAACAAGACAACTGTCAAAAGTTATAGAAGTCAAACAACTCACATATCATGATTATGGAAATATGGGAATTTGAGCCCAAACAGGAAGGTTGGGGCAGAAATACAAGCAGCTGCAGGAAGTAGAGCACAGGATCTCTGCTGGGGGAGTAGTTGTTCAGATCGGATTCCACCAGAGCTAACGTAGTATACCTATGGTGGCCAGTGAACTTAAAGACAAATGCAGGTAGGTATCGCAATGCCCTCTATATCTTTACTCAGAACTGATTTTAAACAGGTGCTGCTATCTGATTTCCTGAAATATTGCAGTTTCCTATAGACACCAATACTTAAGCACTTAGCTTCTCCAGATGGCCTTGCCAAAGAAGTTAGCATGATGACATAGTATCCTTTTAGCATTTCTCATTTGTATATGTTCCAAACTATCAGAATCCAGAATCATTTGGAAATGGCAATAGAATATCAGTGTCATCTAGTCAAAAGTTTCCCATAGACACCAATAGTCAAGTATCTTTTCAGATGGCCTTCCCATAGAAGTAAGCATGGTGACATGCCATTTTTATTACATTTTCTATTTGCTGATATATGAAACTTTTATTATCCAGAGTTATTTGCAAAAATCAATAGAATTTAGCTATCACCAAAGTACCAGCATTTGTGTTTAAAGATATGCAGGGGGCCGTTTCACTAGGAGGGTAAGCTGCCATAGTGAGACCACAGTGATACTTTGCGTTTCATGAAAACGTGCAGTCAAGCGTGAACACGAGTCAGGTAAGGAGTGAGACCAGCAGTGAGAGAGTATGTTTCACTACACAATTAGGTCTCACTGTACCTATCACTGTTGAGGCACTATCAGTGACAGGGTAGACCATGTCGCTGTTAGGTTTAGAGTTTTGTTTTCACTCATTTCCCGTAGGAGTTAGGCAATGAAATTTTAACACAAGTAAGGTATACATACAACCTATAATAGTACCAGATATTAAGAAGATTGGACCCGCCGTTCCGAAGATTTCGGAGTTTGGATTTTTCACTCCCTCTGTGCGTTTGCGTGGGTCGCTGTTTTATTCACTCCCTCCGAAGTGCGGCGGAGTTTCGGCTGTTCTTTCTGTCTCCCCCCGGAGGCCGACAGAAAGTGCTCGTATTTGCTATGACGAACTTCAAACACCGATATCTTCAAAACGACTTGGCCGATATTCTTCATATTTGGTACGATTATAGGTATTATATATGCCTTACTCGTGTAAAAATTTCAGTGAGAGTTGGTCTCACCTCAACAGCGAGACCACTGATGAAACGGGAACTTGTCACTGTTGGTATCGCTGTTGCTGGCACTGTTGCGGGCCTAGCTCTCACTTATACCACCCCACTAGTGAAACGGCCCCCTGGTACAGCGAGTATACGGTTATACTTTGACCCCACAGAGGACGCCACCACTCTACACCACTCCACCACCTGGTAGAGGTCAGCAAATCTCTACCTAGATCCGCAACACTACACATGAACTCTAACTTTCTCACCTTACCGAAATTTCTTTTTCCATTAAAATGATTACCTTTTAGCAACCATGCTGTTCAATTTCAGTTTAAGTGACTTCACTATATTTCATTATTTTCAATTGCAGCTTTTTTGCTCTTAGGGAAGTGATTTTGAGAGTGTTGAATTAGGAAGGTAGGTGGAGAGTGTAGTAGATGGGTATAGGAACTGTAAGTAAAGTAGGTGTAGAGTGTAGTAGAGAATCAATAGATCTAATATGTGGGTGTACCTGTCTTATGTATGGATGTGTGTATGAGTGTATATCTTTGTTTTCATGGAATATACATAGCTTTAACGACAATGAGAAATAATGCCCAGAAATGTGCCGATTGCTGTATTTAATAAAATTTTCAGATGGAAGAAAAGAAGAAAAAAAAGATTGAGTGTTTGTTGCACGTACTGGATTTGATTTGATCACTAGTGTTACATTCCAAATTATCTTTATGTGAAACATACATATCTATTTGCCTAACTGATCATGCTGGCTCTACGTAATAGGCCACTGAAGGTGACCCTTGGTTATGATCAACACGGTCGCCACTATGTGGTAAACACAGAGCCAGCATATAACCTGGATCTTGATGTATTCTAGTCAGTCCGGTCAGTATAGCACATTGTAGTAACACTAGCAACAAAGCTTGTAACAGGACAAAGTCTTGGAGTCATTCATTCAGCTTACTATTCACACACATAGATAGTAACACTAGGTAATCTCACTGATCCTGCACTTATCCGTCTTCTACTTGTTATACTCACACGACGAATGATGGTCGACCCCAGCAACAGTCTAACGCCATTTGATGCCGTCTTTTGACACATGTCAGGAAACATAGACATATAACCTGCAGAGAGTGAGATTTTTCAGTTAGTTCCTAGACAGGATTGGTTTCAGTTTGTTTTATATATATGATCTTTCATTTAATCTCAACCCTGGTACAAGTTTAGCTATAGGAATAACATTAGAAAAAAATACTAAACGATCTCCCATGTAGAGTGAAAATACTACACCACAGCCGTGGAGAAGTGAATTTGAGACGACGTCATATGGATTTGCTAAGTCTATTCTAGTTATTGGGAAATTTTGTTGATATTCAATGTCATAAAAAGGGGTGAGATAAATCCAGAACCACACTCAAATTGTAAAATAGACAAAATTCCACTCGGTTGAATGGGCCATAATCGTCACTCGTCTTCGCAACAGTGATGATTGCAGCCTATCCAAACTTGTATTTAAGTATTGTCTATCTATACGATTCTCGATGCAGTTATATAAGTATTTAGTATTCATAAACTGGTCTACTATACAATGATGATCCAGCTGTAGTGCAACATATATTGAGGTAGTCGTCTCATAAGTTTAATGCTTTTATCCATCTATTCTAGTAATAATCTTTTAAAATTAGCATGATGGTACCTATAATGAAATATATATCAATGTATAATTGACATTACTTATACATATATAATTAGGCCCCCATTTGCTAAGCACGTATCCATGGTATAGCCACTCGGGGGCGTGGCCTATTGTCGCACACGTCATAGTTATTTTGATGCGGCGGTTGGGGATCTCCCTCACTCTACCTTAGTCAATCGTATGAGCAGGACCTATTTTTAATTTTGGAGGACACAAGCTATGTTTTAACGATTTTCTCGGGAAAATCAATCTACCCAACAATGGGAAGGAAGTATTATTAAATATATATATTTATAATGATAAATTGATGATTGATGAAATGCAACCAGCTATTCGACAATTTTTCTCAAAGGTTGTGGGCAATTTAGGTTATACAAGTGTAGAGTATATGGATATCCCAACCCTTAACATTGGTCACTCTCACTCAATGTCCATGGAACATTTAGAAAAAGAAGCCTAATAGGGGGATTATGTCAAAAATGTTAGTTAGTTAATTAATTGATGTAAATCTCATTTGAATCGCTACGTAATTCACACGGTTTCATCTTGTGAATTACTATGCTATTCAAACTCGTTGGGATACGAGCTCTGACATTAAATTTCCATAGGTTTTTCTATATTGTTCCATTTGTTTTAGCAAAGAACTAGAACCCCTGGAAAGCCCAGTCACTGTGCAGCCCTGTGAACTAGTGTTACACATATACTGAGTCCGACAGGGGAGCAAAACATCCGGTCCACGCTTCTAGCATGTCCAACTAGATCTGTTAATAATGTACCCTGGTACCAAGGGTATCTGCTAGGGGTCTCGGCGGAGATATACCCACGCCACTGTTTCCATGTGTCGAATGGGTAACCGGAAGTCCACATCCCCTGTATCTTGAAAACAAGGCTCTCATAGGTCGCTCTATGGAGAAGAATTCTTAACAAACTAGACTTAGAGCCTTTAGAATCCACTGGCCTACCTCCCGTGCTAAAGACGTACATCAATGCAACCCAAAGATTCCTGTAATCTCAATGATGCCACCCAGCGGGAATACTGTGTGCCCATGGATTCTCAAGGCTCTAAGCCTAGTTCGTTGAGAATTCTTCTCCCATAGAACGCAGTGAGAACCTTGTACAGAATTTTACAGAGTGTGAGATCTTATGAGAGGGGTCCACCCAAAGAATTTTTTTGGGGTACTGTCAGGAGGTACATAACCCATCCTCTGCATAGCATACTTTCAGGACAGCCATTATCTTGACAGCAACTTGTTCCTTGTACATTGAACCATTTTCACATTCAGGTGATAGTATATACAAAATGAGTATGATTTAATGGGAAAATGATGATGAATACAGAGGTTGACTTCCCGACCCCAATTCATTAACCAGCATATCTGATTAGAGTAGTAGGTAGATTAAGTAGATACTTACACTTGGAATAAGAAAATAGAGACTGTGAATAAAAACCAAGTAGTCCTTATAGGTTGCACAAAATTCAGCGGACGTCATTGCTGGGGTGGTTGTTGCTTTACTGGTAAAAGAAAGAACGATTTGTTAAATTGTTATCTTAATTTTCTCCTTGACGAAATAGTATATTCAAATTTTTGAGTCACATTCACACTTCATTCCACTGTCAAGTTGTCAAATTCATTTGTTACCTTTACAATCAGGAAATATTTGTGATAATCCTTGATCAATATCAATTATCAACGATCCGGGAGCAATCGTACGATTAATGCTGAATAATTTCTGCTAAGTGTTTCAGCGTAGGGTCGGACCTTCTATATGGATGGATCGTGGTTTGTTACCTTCTAAATACGCATGCGTATCATACTGGTTTCTTGAGCGCGAAACACAAGAGGTGAGAACCAGCGATCCGCCATTTTCCAGCTGCATGCTGAGATGGAGGCAGGGATTCCTGACTCAAAATGGCAGCGCATGGCAGTCTGTGCGCCCTGGCAACATCAGACTGAATACACGAAAACAAGGTTTCATTTTAGGGAGCGTAAACAAACTGATTATGGAAGTATATCAATACAAAAAAAATCCTCTAAGGCTGCGCTGCATCTTATGCTATACTACAGCCTGCAAGATTTGTAACTCATTAAATGGGATACAAACGCTGAGCTCATGGACTGGATGTGGATGCTCTGCATAAAATGTTATGTCGTTGCTGTACAGTGGGTTTGACAATTTTTAAACAGATATACTTTTAAAGTTTGTTTACGCTCCTTTTTTAAGTGCCAAACTACTTTGCATATGACCATATATGGCAAACTCTGTTTCCATGTATATTAGAGTCTAAAATGCGATGCCCAGCCGCCCGAGGTCAAATAGGGGAGTCTTCTCCCGTTTGCTGCGCAAAGAGGGAATTTAGTCTTTCGATAGAAGTGAACTAGTGACTCTAACCCGGCGTTTACATTAGACGAATAAATACATTGCGACTGTAGATCGTAAGCCAATAGTCGTCAGGTGGTGGCAATGTCCACTGCAATAGTTATCAGCTCAGAATGACCTTGAGCGTTTACACTGACGACGCAGAATCACCGCCCATATAGATGACTAATTCAAACTGGCTTGAAATAGTCGCCGGCGTCAGAGCAGGTATGAAGGTCGTGAGGTCATGCCGAATTGCGTAATGTTATATAATCAGATGATCTGTAGTCGCCACGCGCTTGTCATTTACATTAGACGATTTCTAGCTTTTTACTGCTGAAAGTCTTCAGCAGCTGCAAAATGCCAGAATTGCCGGCCAGAATCGTCTAGTGTAAACTCTGGGTCAGAGGATCAACATGAATTCTGTGTAAGGATGGCATTTGTTTTCTTATTATGAAGTTAGCGAGTTAAGAACTGATTAGTTCTCTATATAATTAAATTTTAAAAAAAAAATTAAAAAAAAAAAATGCAGAGAACATATAATGACCACTTGGTGACATGCCTTTTCAAGTGCTCCAGAAGAAGGCAAGGATTGTTCACAATGTATGAATAGTTGTTATTATCACTGTCAATCTAATCAAAATAAACACTGCTCGCAATAAAAAACAAATAAATGCGATGGCTTTAAAACAGTCAGCATCGACGATTATTGCGACTATAAAACACCTCTTGGAATGGGTTTCATTGTCATAATTATCCTTAACAGCGATCGGTTTGAGGTCTTTACGTTTCATAGTCATAATGATTGGTGATGATTATATTATTAGGAACCGTGATTATTTAAACATCGACAGATTTATCAAGCGTTACCGAGTGTAGCGAGGTATTTTATAGGAATATTGATCGTTAATAGTGACCTTTTCTGTTGCATGGTGGAATTATCATACCTGCGTATGTATGGCACAGCTATGTCAAAATGGGTCTTAGACCATCAGTGATCGTTTCAGCCTATCAGGGAACGATTTTCATTTAGACGCGATAATCGTTAAAAGCGAGTATTATTTAAATCTATCAAGATTGAGTTTGTAAGATAAATACAACGACCATTGGCCCCAATGGTTCGATAATTATTGCCAAATGTATGATAATTGCAAAACGGTCGCTATTAACGATTATCACGACTAAAAGACCGGTCCCGCGTCTATGAAACGACGAAGAAGAGTAAAACTGTACAATCACCAATATGTACCTACTGTCCAGAAGAATACTGGATACAACATTTCGTTCATGACTTGTCTGAAACCAGCTAGATTAGAACCGCATGTGCATAAATGGCCAACTGACTTATACCATTAATCCTTTAAAGACGGGGGTCTGTGGCAGAGCCTTGTTGGTTGGGGCCGGTACTTTGGATATGAATAACTCCAGGGGACGGGTCAAATTTTGTCGACACCCATATTCCATTATTTGATCACGTGATATGACACATCATTCTCATCTATATTACTTGTTTTACCAAATAATATCAAATACTATATCATAGGTATATTCTCTGAATGTTTCAGATATATTGATCAATTATTTCTTCTTCAAACAATGAAATGGGAAATATTACTATATTACAAAAATAATGCCGTTCTCCGCGGGGGAATGCCTCAAGGCATTATCCGGTCTATGCTGGGGAATGCCTCAAGGCAAAGACAAATGCCGGTAGATATCGCAGTGCCCTCTATATCTATACTCAGAACTGAATTCTGAACAGGTGCTGCCTTCTGATTTCATGAAAATATTGCAGTTTCCCATAGACACCACTACTTAAGCACTTGGCCTCCCAAGATGGCCTTCCCATAGAAGTTAGCATGTTGACATAGTATTTATTTAGCATTTCTAATTTGTATATGTTCTCAACTATCAGAATCATCCAGAATTTTTTGAAGATAGCAATACAACATCAATGTCATCTAGCCTTGAAGTCAGAATATTGCGATTTTCCATAGGCACCAATTTTTAAGCACTGATCTCTTTAGATGGCCTTCCCATAGAAGTTAGCATGGTGACATGCCTTTTTTTGCATTTTTTATTTGCTGATATATGAAACTTATATCATCCTGAGTTATTTGCAAAAATCAATAGAATTTAGAAATCACCCAACTACTAGCATTTGTCTTTAAAGGCAATGAATTGTCCTGCGGGTTGAAGTAGTTGTTGCCGCATTGTTCCTCAGTGGTGTGCTTTAAAGGAGTGCAGTTCACAGGTATCAGGTGTACCCGTGTTTATGCTAGACAACTAAATATGTGGCGACTGTAGATCGTCAAGCCAGTAGCCGTCAGGTGGTGGCAATGTCCACCGCAAAAGTCATCAACCTCAGAATGTGCCCGAGCGTTTACATTGATGACTACATTTTCACAGAATCGCTGCCTCTCGAGAGGAATAATTCAAGCTAGCTAGAAATATTGGCAGGCTTTACAGCATGTCAAATAGTCTTCAGGTGGTGCCAAATTAAAAAATCTGACATATTCAGACAATCTGTTGCCACATTCTTGGCGTTTACACTCTTGACAATTTCTATCATTTCACTACTGAAAGTCATCAGCATTTGTCTTTATCTCACCCCTGGAATAAATGTAAGTATTACAATCCGTTCTCCATGGTCTATAGCCTGTGTGTTGTCCATTCTTTTAGTGTGTACAGGGGTGAGGTAAATACAGAAAGCAACTCATTTGGGTCAAAGAAGTCATTCTCCAACTCGTTTGAATGCTTTGTGATATTCACTCGGCTGTTGCCTCTTTCATATCACTCCGCATAAAAAAAACTCGTGGAGAACGACCACTTTGACAAAAACTTGTTGGTTTCTTCTTTATTAGTGAATCTGAATGCAGTGTTACTTACAATAGGGGGTCGAAGATGAAGGCATTCAGGAAGGTTGTGAAATTCATCGGCTGTGAAAGCATGGAGGCGCGGTTATCCCACAGGTCCTTGAGATCCTACAAGACAGGGAAATAAGAACAAAGGCATATCATACAATTCACGTCCAGTTTATCCAGTTTTTATTAATATCATAGGCTCATTTATATTTGCTTGATTTACAAAGGAATTAGTAGAAACCAAACGAGAGTCAGCCTTGTAAATGTTTATGCCACGATGGGCAGGTTGTGTATTTCTACACGAGGCGTTAGCCGAGTTTAGTGAGTAGCAGACCTGACCAGAGTGGCATAAACATCGACAAGGCTAACTCGAGTTCGGTTTTGTATCTATCCTACCCCATATCACCGATATACAGAGAAAACTTTGTAATTATCCATGATAGTAGCGTTTTGACACTGCCGGATCTACTTTCGTTATCTGGTCCCTGATTGGTCCGTTTTTTTATTCACCTCGGTGCATAAATAACACTTTATTCAACGCTCCGTCAAATACATTGAGTCAATGTTAAACCTAGGGCGTTTTTTATTAGGGGTAGGATAATGTACTGGAAAATATGGTTTTCTTCAATTATTTTCCTCTGTGCCTCCTCCCTCGGCAACTAGGGCTTTGATTCCTTTTTTAACGAGCAATTGTTTCGGCAATTGCCTAAGGATGTTTAAAATCAATATCTTCTTTGCTGCGGATATTCAATAAACCTTTCATATCCAGGCCGGGTCCGTCTTAGTCGTTATATTTTGAAAGAAATACACAGGAAAGGAAATAACAAAATGGTAGATTGATTTCGAGGTTATGACATAACACACTCTCCAAGCAGTACGAAATATCTGGTAGGAAAATACCAAACAGGGAGCTGTTTCAAAAAACGAGTGAAGTCTCGCCAGCGGCACGTCGCATTTCAAACGAGAGGCAGCAACAGAGAGTGGCACTTTGAATCAAAGCGGCAGCAAAACCGCTACCATTACCCAATGGCGAGTGGCACCTCCACCTCGACAGCGACGCTCGACAGTGCCATTGTTAGCTCTCGCTTTGGCGGTGAATACTCTCGCTTAGCACCCTCCCAACTTTTGAAACAGCTCCCAGGTTCCACTACTAGGTCAAGGAGGCTGCTTATTTAACCCGACCAGCGCTAATTTTGTCTAGCTCTGGTTGCCAGTGTATAAAGGCGGGCGTCCACCAACCACGACAAGGCTACTTCAATGGCATTCCGACAAGGTCCACGACAGGCCTACGATTGGAGACCTTGTCGTAGGGTTGTCATGGTTGATGGACGCCAGTTCCCGCCAAGAGTCTACGACAAAGCCATGACAGGCTGCGACTGGAAGCTCGTCGGGGGCCTTTCGACAAGGTTACGACAAAATCGAACATGTTCGATTTTTTTCCCCATGACTGGACCCTTGTCGTGGAGTGTCATGGCGTGTCGGGAGCGTGTCACAGAGGCCCAGAGGAGGTGTGATGCGCAGCGCCTTCTATCGTTTTGGCATGGACTGAAAATGACAACTGATGCAGATTCCTTTGCTAAAGTATAGCAAAAATAGGCTAAATAGTAACAGCTACTATATACAAACTGTTAGAGCTCTATCAAAAATCTTTTCAGATATTGATAGAGTGATATCTAATCTATTCCAAACCACAATAGAGCTCAATAGAGCTCCATGTTTTATGCCTGTTTTTTGTTGTGGAATACTGCCTTATTTCTCACAAGTATTGCTAGGCTTTGGCTAGACTAGTCCTAGAGGCTCTGACTGTGAAGGCTGTCCACAAGGCAGTCAAGGTTTCTCGACTAGGGCTAGACTGGCCTCAGTCCCTGTGTACTACCCACCTCTCCTACTGCAGCCTACCACCACCACACGCTGTGCTTTCCCTATCGATGTCATGATTGAAAGTGGCTACCTGAGGCTGTCGCGATTGTATATATGTTTCAGGTCGGTATAGGGGGCGCTGCGGTTCACACCTCCTCTGACAGAGGCCTAAGATAGGAATTTTGGTGGAGCATGCACTTCCCGATATGCTCCGACAACGGTGTCGCAGAGCCCCCTTTCTCACGACAATTGCTGATTGGAACTTTCATGTCGGCACTTGTCGTGGCCTTGTCATGGTTGGTGGACGCCCCTCTTAGGGCCATGGGTCACCAACACGGGGTCGGTGCCACTGTCCTGCGGCACCACGACAAAGCGCCGGACGGATCACTCGCTCAGTAGTCGCTGTCGACGCCACGTCAACCTTACCAATACTTATGTAATATATAGACTAGCCTGGAAGCCTGGCCTTGCACTCTCCTAGCAGAGATCCTGTACTGTATTTCCATAAAAGATCTGCTGGGAGAGTGCCACAAAGGCAGACTGAGACTACATAGCCTAGACTAGCCTCAGTCCCTGTATCCTTTTCTTTTATACTTCATTTATTTCATTTGGACTTGTATTAAACCTGCAGGCTTGTCTTCCATACACATTCAGTACAAAAAGATTGCTGTTAAACATTGAGCAGCAGTATTTCTTCAGAATAAAGCACTGAAGGTAGAAAGTCGCTAGTATAGAAGAATTTTAAAAAAAGACTTGTGCAAGTCTATGTTGAGCCACGAGAGGTGGCGACCGTCAGTTCAAGGTCTTCCTTACGTAAGATGTAGTTACCAGTCCCACTCTCCCAGCAGATATCCTGCGCTCTATTTCCTGTGGTCGCTAGCGCCGCGAAAGATCTGGGGGGGAGAGTGTACCAGTCCCTTATTTCATTTGGGCAGGGAACCAGTCTACAGAAATTCCTGCCTCCGCTTGTACTTGTCCTGATTGTTTTGCCAGTAACCAGAATGTTACTCTTCAAGCAGAGGTCCTAGAATAACTTTTGCTGGGCATGTTATGATTCACAGAATAGTGCCAGAAACGTGGTATTCTATGACTTGGGTTTGCACTAAATTAAGAACAGCCAATCTCAAAATTCCTTTCTCCCATCAGGCAGAGGGAACTGGCAAATGGGAGCTGTGCTCTGTTAGACCCTTACAGACCGTAAGCCTCAGGCGGCATGGTCTGTAAACAGGCTAGTACATATAGACCAGCTTTGAAGGAAAATCTTAAAGGTCCGATCGCTTTCTGGCCAGAGAGCCGGAGCCAATTATCTCAAAGCAATGTACACTTGGGTTCACAATTAGCGCACACCATTTTTTGGTGCATCATGGGTAATGCCCCAAATTTTCTTGATGCATTGTGGGATGGCGCCACCTTGGCAGACCACGAACGTCCTAGAGAAGATGACATAACAAAGTGGTGAAGTGGTGTGTGAACTCTTAGGTTGTCCTCTGGGGCCCGTTTCAATAGAATGCGTCACTAAGCCACTTAGTGACATGCTTAGTGACCCCAATAGTGACTTGAATAGCAGAAAATCTTCGGTCTCGTTTCAGAAGGCATGTCACTGTAGGGGAGGTGTGTCTTGTCACTATTGTGGATGTTTCCCCAGTTTGGGACAGCGTAGCGGAAAAACATGTGGGGTACCCCATCTCACATACTCATGTCCTACGGGAACAAGTGCCATCGAGGTGAAGGTCACTGCATAAATTAGTGACAGCCTTTAATAATTCTACACTGGCCACCAGAGCAGCATTCGTATGACAGAATTAAAATGTGAATATTGTTGGATTGCATGAGCCGATCTCCTTCATATTTGGCATGTTTATGAGTTGAATACGTCCCTAACTAGGGCTAAAGTTTCATACATTATTTCTTACAGGAAGTAAAGTTACGCGTTTCTGACAATAGAAGAGAGAAGGTATACCCTCTCGCTATTAAGGACACACTTCTGAAATGGTACATGCCACTTTTTGCACCAGGGACCCGTTTCAATAGAATGTGTCACTAAGCCACTTAGTGACACGACTAGTGACAGCAATAGTGACAGCAATAGTGACAAAATTTAATTCTCGTTTCAATAGGCATGTCACTATTGGGGTGGTGTGTCTGTTCACTGTTGGTGACATAGTGACATTGCTGCCTGGACCTTACAATGGATGGTGTTAGTGCTATCGGGAACAAGTGGTGTCAAAGTGAAGGTCACTGGATAAATTAGAGACAGCCATGAATAATTCTACACTGGCCACCAGAGCAACACTTGTTATGACAAAATTTCAAATGTGAATATCTCTGGTTTGCACGAGCCAATCTCCTTAATATTAGGCATGTTTATAAGTTGTATGTGTCCCTAACTGGGGTTAAAGTTTCACAGCTTAATTCCTATGGGAAGTGAAGTTACACGTTTGTGACATCTAAAACGAGAGGGTATACCCTCTCGCTATTTAAGACACTACAGTGACCATTTTAGTGACTGGACACCCACTTCTGAAATGGTACAAGCCACTATTTGCGCCTGTCTGTTACCCTATGTCCCACAAACGGTTGTCCCTAAACTATTGCAACGCGAAGTACTGCTATTGTGTCACTAAACCAAATAACGGACGTCCTACAGACTATTGAAACGGGTCCCTGTATATTACCCTGTGTCACAGAATCGGTTGTCACTAAACTACTGCAACGCTACCTGCCGCTATTGTGTCGCAGGACCCAATAACGGACGTCCTACAGACTATTAAAACGGGTCCCTGCACTGCTAAAATACGATGGATGTTGATAAATGGCACTTGATTGGGTGACCCACACAGGCCCAGGTATTGCATTACCTGTCCCATATTTCATTAGGGTAGGGGGCCCGTCTACTTCAAACCAAACTAACTCTCCCAGCAGATCCTTTGTGGTGCTAGCGTTTACTAATTTCTGCCTCAACCCAATGCTGGTTCCCATAGCGTACCTGTCAAATATCATGAAACTCAAATAACTCATATATTATGAGTTGGGAAATACTGTAACTGTTGAATTAGCTTCACAGACAATCCTCATGTTTCTCCTTCAGCTCTAACCCACTTTATAATGTGAATCCACAGTTGATTAGCCCCTTCGAATGAGCATGGGTATTATGTAGACAAACAAAACTATGCAACACATGAGGGTCTTTCCACTGTAGAATGTAATCCCATAGAATATGAAAAACTGGGGTATGAGACAGATTTTGCCCAGAAAATGCAGGTCGGCGCAGAGATGGAAGCGTCCACAGGTAGTGCAAAATCTATGTTAGGAGAGTGAGCCAAACTGTGGCACAGAAAAAAATTTCCACCCACCAAAGACTCCACGAACATAGTGTGATTCGCAATAATTATGTAGACTTAATCAATCTTATATATCAGGGTATGCCCCTATTTATCTCCAATCATTGAATTCAGTACAGAGACCCATTACTTAACCCCTTTCTCTCTCGCAAAGTGACTATGATTGACTCCTAACCCGAAAACCTTGAGCAAGAAGAGGCGTAACCTTGCCTTAAAATATGAGGTCATGAGGGGGACCCCTGGCGTCAGAGGAAATATGGGATCTTTCAAGGTCACAAGGTCCACCTTTATAGGGTTGTATATATGTGCCATTGGTATCCATCGTATACAAAGCACCCATTGAAAATGTATGGGGACTCAATAAACCACTACCGATTGTATAAAGCATGTAAGATACCATAACTGTGGTATACGGTTTCAAACTTGTGGTATACGGCCTCAAGACCATGATGTACGGGAAAAATAGTCCCCTTTGCTATAGAGCAAAGAAATAGTTCCTATAGTTATACCCGTTGATATGGCAATTACTGGGTTTAATTTATTCGAAAAGATGAATAATAAATTCAACAAACGCTCGTGTAATACTACGCGTTAACCTCTCGTGGTTTACGGCCGCCTGTCAACAAAACCATCGATTGTTGTCTATTTCCTGCACTTCCCATATATTTATGGATTCATACGTTTCTACATTGTCTCAGCTGTAGGGAAATTTGATACTCCTATGATTTTGCTAATTTCTCATATCCAGGTTTTAGACCTATGTATACGAATGTGCTCCACACATCCCCAAGAGGAAGGTGGAGACAGAATATTGGAAGAGATTTTCTAGCGCTTGTGTATTACTACACGTCAACCTCTCGTGGGTTACGGTCCCCTGTCCACAAAAGCATCGATTATTGTCTACGTATGCCATATTGTTGTAGGTATGCTGCTTTATTATAAGTATACTCTATTATTGTAAGTATACTCTATCATTTTAAGGATCTTGCATGTGAATGATAATCAAAATTATCTCCCTGTGTATCCTAAGATAACAATACTTTCACAAAATAAAACCCAAATCCTCAACGAAAATCTCAAAAGGGGAACCTGCATTTCCACCCACTAGTGCCGATCAACATTGAGATTCTCCCAACATGAGAAAACATTTTCTGACATATTTCCACGGGATCCAGTCAATTTACCTGAATGTCCTGGGAGTTGAGATTGCTGACAAGTGTCTCTTGCTGGTCACTGCTGAGGTAGTCAAAACCAGGCACATTCTCCGAGAATTGGTCAATTCTGTAGGTGTCGTTCCACGAATCAAAGGCCGGCTGGGCCAGTGACCACAGGAACTCCATGGTCGCATTCATGGTTGTAACCCCTGGAACACAGAAAAGAGAATTGTAAGATACAGACCATTGTACCAGTTAAAGGCATAAAGGAGAATTTGGCTGGGAATTAAAATCCATGTTATTTTTCTGATGTTTAATTATAATGATATGTACGTGTTGTAGAACACATAGATAATTTAAAAATCGGGGGTCACCATGCTAGTTTTTGATTTAAAGATCAATATTGTGATAAGTTTACAAAAGAATATATAGAAATTCTAAGAAGTTACTTTTCACATAGTGAAACCCATGTCAGTTTCCTCAAATTTTATATAGTAGCATGTATTAAAGTTTTCAAAAACATAGGTCACCATCTTTGTTTTTGAAAGTGTTGAAAAAAACCTATATTTTTCAGTACATTTTCCTATGTAAATCAAGCAAATGTAAGTTAGCCTATTTTACCCATCAAAATTGGATGAACTGGACGAAACATTGAATTTACTCATTTAGAGCTAGAATGAATCAGAAAGAACCAAATTCGACTGATTATTTTAAATATTGAAAAATCACTAGATGGGGACTGCATGAATTGTAGGATATGCCTTTAAAGGTATTATTGTATAACTGAGCATCAATGTGTCACACTGATATGTATGTATGGATTTCAATCTGCATAATGTACATACACTAATAGTTCGTTTACTCTCAACCACTCGACCTGTTTTAGAATGGCGTTTCTCTTTTTTCTTTTATCATTTCAAGGTATATGAAGATAAGAAGACTTAGGGAGTGTATCTGAATCACATCGGTTCTTTGTTAATTTGGTCGGAAATGTTCAATGGAAATATTCACCGAGTTCGATGAATACTTTCTAGCCTGAGGGCCTGGCCTATGTACTCACTCACATCATAGGCCAGGTAACGCCCTCCATTCTTTTAAGTGCAATATGAGGAACGCCTCCATTTTTCTGGTGCATCATGGGTAACACCAGGCTGGTTTTTAGATAAACATACTAATAGATTATCTTTTATCTTTTAAAGCTTGCCATACTTCATTTTTGTATCATCCTTTATTATAAACAAGTAGAAATAAGGTATTTTGGGGAACCTTGTGAGGGAGAGAGGCACTCTCCTAGCAGAGATCCTGCTGGGAGAGTGGGAGAGAAGTTGAACTGGCTATCCTTGCCACTGCAAATAAGCAGGGAACCAGCGAAAGTTCAATGTCGTTTATAGCTTAGTTTGTTTGTTTTGATTTAACGTCCGGTCAACTATTATCTATAGTCCTTACCAGACTTTCTCAAGGTTCTTTGACACCACGAGGGTGGTGATCGAATCTATGGTATAAGAAGGACTGGCCTCTGATATAAAAGTCCATACTCCATACTAAGAAGTCTCCATACTAAACCTATAGGGACTTTGTAATTCACCAGGCGGAGATTACGGAGACTCCATACTAAACCTATAGGGAGTGTGTAATTCACTAATTGGAGATTTTGGAGTCTCCATACTAAACCTGTGGGGACTGTAATTCACCAGGCGAAGATTACTAAGTATCCATATTAAACCGGGAGGAGATTACAGTCTCCATACTAAACCTATAGGGACTGTGTAATTCACTGGGCAGAGATTACAGTCTCCATACTAAACCTATAGGGACTGTGTAATTCACTGGGCAGAGATTACAGTCTCCATACTAAACCTATAGGGACTGTGTAATTCACTGGGCAGAGATTACAGTCTCCATACTAAACCTATAGGGACTGTGTAATTCACTGGGCAGAGATTACAGTCTCCATACTAAACCTATAGGGACTGTGTAATTCACTGGGCAGAGATTACAGTCTCCATACTAAACCTATAGGGACTGTGTAATTCACTGGCGAAGATTACAGTCTCCATACTAAACCTATAGGGACTGTGTAATTCACTGGGCAGAGATTACAGTCTCCATACTAAACCTATAGGGACTGTGTAATTCACCAGGCGGAGATTACGGGTGGCCATGATCTCCGCCTTATTCAGAACGGAGATTAAAGAAAAAAAGTCTCTTTTTTTTTTTAAAATCATTTTATTTATCCTGGCAATGTACAAGGCATGACTGCCTGTTTTCTGACACTCCCAGCATGTAGTACTCTTGACCGTTATAGTCTAATTGGCTTATGCTCTTACTAACTGGCTTAATGTTAACAAGATATATACAGACAATTGTGGAAAATCAATCACAGTATTAAACAGTCTTGGACCAAGAAAGTATACTTGTGGTAAAGCTTGTTGCTTTTAATAGTACATCGAGATTATTGAAAGTTTTCCAATTGTATACCAATTCTTGATGAAGAATAGTGCATGAGAAGGTCAGCAAAGCATCAGAGTGCGTTTTATATTTCAAGCCAAATTGTCTGATATGCATTTAACTACTGAGCTAACTCCCCAACCAACTCTCTGAATTAAAAAAGGGAAATCGATATCCCTGTCTGGTTCTCTCTCTACACCACTTATACAAATTAAAATAAACAAACCTTTGTCATGTGTAAGTTACGATCTTAAGAATTTAGACCAGTCTAAATATAACGATATTATATCATATTCCATACATGTTGGGGGAGGCACTGGGGAGGGGATCCATAATTTGTATGTAAGTACATGTATGCCTAATGCCAATAAACAGGTTTAAGGGGGGGGGGGGGCGTCCACCAACCACGACAAGGCCACGAGAATGGCTTCCCGACAAGGCCCACGATTGGCCTGCGATTGGAGGCCTTGTCGTGGTTGGTGGACCCCAGTTCCCGACAAGAGTCTATGACAAGGCCACGACAAGGCCACGATTAGAAGCTTGTCAGGAGCCTTCCGACAAGGCTACGACAATATCAAACATGAAAAATTTTTCCAACTATTTTTTTTTTCCTATAAAATTCCAATGGAACGAAAAAATTCAAACACAATATCAAACATGTTCGATTTTCCCCACAACTGGACCCTTGTCGTGGAGTGTCATGGTATGTCAGGAGCATGTCTCAGAGGTCTATGATAGTGGATTTTGGTGGAGCGTTCACTTCCCGGCAAAGCCTTCCCTTCTTATGACAAGGCTGCGACAAGCGCTGATTGGAACTTTCTTGTCGCCTCTAGTCATAGCCTTGTCGTGGTTGGTGGACGCCCCCTTTATGATACACAGGATTTTACAAGTCTATTTCAAGCATATATATATATATATATATATCAGGTTTCTACCCATCTGTTTATATTGGGCAGGATATTTTTGATAGTTTCTATTTCTGATGGGAGGAATGTCCTTACCTTTAACATACATAGCAATGCTAGTATCATTACGGGCTAGGAAACCCTAGTATTGCAATTTCCGAATGCAGTGTCTGGACCCAGGCAGGTCATGATCGCTAGTGATCTCAGACATCGACTGTTTTGGCACCATTAGCTGCTGCTGTGGAGTATTGCCTATTTATCCTACCCCTATTAAAAACGCCATAGGCTTAACATGGGATTTGCTTATGTCACGGGTGTGACATAAAGTGTTGTTTAGGCCACTACTTTCTGATACTGAAAAAATATGGAAATGGGGTAGGATAAAATCTAGACGCCACTTGTTTGAGTTTGAGCTTATTTATGCCACTGATTTTGTTGGCTCCGTAATGTCACTCGTCTTCAACTCGTGAAATTAAGGAGCCAACAAAATGCGTGGCATAAATGAACTCAGACTCAAACTCGTGACGTCTCTTCATAGTCAGCAAATTGATAACATGCTGAAGAACGCAATTCCATAGGGAACTCCTTCACAATACCCCTAAGAGTATTGCAGTCCATTCTCCATGGTTTATATACACAATAATGACTGATTTTGTGTACGAGTGGCCGTAACCTCTGAGTAGTTGACGTATAGTAAAATCTGAGCGATTAGCGAGGATATTACGTCGTCAACTACGAGGACATTACAGCCACTCGTATACATACACAATAATGACTAGTTATGTATACGAGTGGCCGTAATCTCCGAGTAGTTGACGCGTAGTAATATCCGAACGATTAGCGAGCGATTAGCGAGGATATAACGTCGTCAACTACGAGGAGATTACAGTCATTTGTATACAAAACCAGTCGTTATTGTATTTATTACCCACCTATAAAATTAATCAGAAATCTATTGCAATTGAAAAGGTTCTGTAAGCCATTTAGTTCCAGGCACCGCAGCACTGTTAAGTGTGGCAGTAATTCTGTGTAGACTGACACCTATAATATAGTTCGCCATTAACCTGGGATTTTAGCATACAAAGTGTATTTTCTTATGATAAATTAGATTATTTTGATTGATTCTAATTAATTAGCATTGAATAAACATTCAAGAAACTTAATTCAAAGTATATGATTCAACTTTATTATGGAGAGGACTATTTTTCCGGAATCTCCTGCAGGAGATTCTGACATGCCGGAATCTCCCGGTAGCTGTTTCCAGGTGCCCTATACATTTCCTATGGAGACTCCGTATTAGGTGGGTAATAAAAAGCCAGTCTTTATTGTATCTATTACCCACCTACAAGATTTATAACAAATATGATCTATTGCAATAATCTGAACGTTTTCTATTCTAAATGTTCATAATCAAAGACTTGAGCAAGTCTACCCCTCCACCTACCTCCCCCCTCCTCGCCGGGATACAATGTTTTGATTCCTGGACCTTTCAGAGTAGCGAGTATACTCTTTGCTCTATACGCAATAATGACTAGTTTTGTGTACGAATGGCCGTAATCTCCGAGTAGGTGACGCGTAGTAATATCTGAGCGATTAGCGAGGATATTACATCGTCAACTACAAGGAGATTACGGTCACTCGTATGCAAAACTAGTCCTTATTGTATTTATTACCCACCTACATAATTAATAACAAATCTATTGCAATAAATTTGTTTCTGTAAGACATTTTGTTCCAGACACCACAGCACTGTCATGAATGGCAGTAATTCGGTGTAGACTTAGACCAATAGTATAGTTCGTCATTTCACCATGATTTTAGCATACAAAGCATGTTATGACTGTGATTTCTGATTGTAAATGAGATTATTATGACTGATTATGAATAATTAATATTGAATGAACATTCAAGAAACTTATTTTAAAATACATGATAATTTGACCTCATTGTGGACAGGACTATGTCAGAATCTCCGGGTAGCCGATTCCAGGTACTCTATACATTTCCTATGGAGACTCCGTATTCGGTTGGTAATAAAAGAAAGGATACGTTTTTAATGCATTTAATTAAGGTAAATATTGAATGTTCAATGAGCAAATCTACAGCACACTGAACGTCCATATCTATAACCTCTCCCTTACCTGTGCAGCGTATCTGGGTGTGTTTCCTCCGCTCAATCGATATTGACCTACCTTGGCTACATTAGTGTCAGTTCCATACCTGTATGTATACTAGGCTATAGCACGGACCTATATATATAGAGATGTACAGATGCCTTGCCGCTTTGAACATACCTTACAGTATTAAAAGCTAAAGGTAAATAGACCTACCTGGCAACCCGCACTATACACGGGTGCTCCGTTGTACAACTCCCTCTGGTATATCCTTTAACTTGGTTATTATGGAGGTTTTTAGTAGTAAACCTCCTCCGGTAGTGCGAACTCATCCAGCATCAAACTGGTCCAAATGGCCGCTGTTGCCGACTGTAAACAATTCTCACTGAGCGTAAGTCCTGCTGCACACGATTACATAACTGTCTCCCATTCGTAAGCCACCAACGTACAACCGTGCAGGTGTTGTGGCGATTAATATAATAGTGCCGGCAGTATTATATAAAGCTGAACATGCGGTGACGCCTGTATGAGTGGACCTGCCAGCCTCAACAGAGTATCACGGTCAGTGAATTTGTATCGACACGGTCGACCTGGCCCTGCTTAGAGACGGCGAGGCGTCCACGGTTTGCTGTCACTGCTATTCTACGAGCGGAGAATATAACTCGTTATGGTGGTACTGGTGACTAGCTTAAGTCCCTGTCTACATCTCAGCCTGGTACTTCTATAGAACAAGTCACAGAACGAGATGGTAATTTACGGTTGGTACGGACCGATGCGTTTACGCCGACTTCCGTAAAAACGGTAAATCATCATCTCATTCTGTGACTTGTACAAGCATGGTTGGACGCTATATATTTACTATATACCCAAAATTAAAAACAAATTATTAATTTCATTTGGCTTTACAACCAATATTTTAAGAAATGTGTATGGGTAGGTAGTCCGTATATTCCTATTTTTGAGTGATATGCCAAAACGGTGGGTATCTACAGTATATACATATACGGCATGGGTATATAGTGATGTTATAGTACATATATAGTAGAGGTTTACCTATTTAAAGCGAAGAACCCCGATTTACATATGTATACGTTCGGCGTATATATATATATATATATATATATATATATATATATATATATATATATATATAGCTATGATTTTGCGTAAATAAGTCCTTTTTATGGTGTAAACGCTTAATTCATTGACGTACGTGCATAACTGTCCCTGTTACAGTCATATATATTTCATATATTCACTCGCACATTCTTTATACTGCATGGACATTTTAGTTTACATATATTTAATTGAAGCGTATATGTTTTTCCTCGGGCTTAGACAAAGTTGTCATATATACGCCTGATTCTGTTACGCCACTGTTCGATAATTCTGGCGGCGGAGATGCTGGCTGGGGAGACAGGAAGGAGGGGACCAGGGTTAGGATGGTCGGATGGCGCTAGGGCATGCAAGTTAGTGTGGTCGTAAGAAGAGAGTGTAAATTCTTTTAAAATTATCCATCTGTATACATGAATACGCCAGACGTATTTAAAATGTGTACGACCCGCATATATACATACATATATAGATATACATATATATATATATATATATATATATATATATATATATATAGATATATATACATACATATATATATATATATGTATATCTATATATATATATATATATCTATATATGTATATCTATATATGTATGGAGTAGAACCCGTGTAAATACGCGGCAAATACGGCCATTACGCTTCCGTATACAAGGAAAAGCATAGTTGTATACGCCGTATACGCTGGCATGCAATATCGACTCTTCTATAATCCGAAATCAAATTACATGTATATATATATATATATATATATATATGTATATATATATATATATATATATATATATATATATATATATATATATATATATATATGTATACATAATTTGCCAATATATGACGCACGTTTACGCAGTGGTGTAGGTATGAAATATCTGCTCTTTTTCGCACAGTGATAGGAATAACATTTGGATGCGCCGTAATCGTCACTCGGCTTCACCTCCATGACGTTTGCGGGGGATCCAGAATCGTGGAGTATTGAGTATTTATATGATTGTCAATCCAGTCCAACATTAAATCACGACTTTGAACAAAGTTTGGGAGCAATGTTTCATGAAAGGTTTTATTCTTGGGAGTCGCACATGGTCATATCCCCTAGGACTTGAGTGCTGAAAAACTAATGATAGACTGCGGACACAAGAAACCTCACTAAATGGTTTCAACGTTGACGCCAAGCCTTACTGACTTGGTAAAATTGACGATAAAACGAATCTCTGCCTTCGGCATCGGTTCCTCTTACCGTCAATTTTACCGCGTATTTATCACGTACAGCCACAGTAACCCTGTTTCCGTATAGTATAGCATAGGTGGACACCAAGCCTTACTGACTTGGGCAAGTCTAGTGAAACTGTTTCACGCGGTTGGCTGTGGCGGAATCGAGCCCGACACGGGATACCCATTGACGCAGACAGACCGAGGTGGTGGGGGGTCTCTCTATTTTTACCCACCGCATATAAAACGTTAGAATTCCGTCGGATCTGCTTGGAGTTCCTCCGCCACTTAGAAACAGACAAACCAGAAATCTGTATGGAGAGTGAAATTTCACGAGAGTGAGAATCTCATGGAGAGAAAAACTTGAACCTGTTTATCTTTTTTGTAGATCTATATAGAAACTAACTTTTTCTCTTCTGATCTATTTCAAGCAATGCCGAAATCAAAGTTTAATATTGTATTGATTTACTCTTCTCGTGAATAACCAATGAGATCCCAACTTTTGCTGGTTTCGATCAAGACAGTCCTCATCGCTGATGATCAGCTCAAACACTACACTGGCAACCAGAGCTACACAAAATTAGCTTTGGTCGGGTTAAATAAGCGGCTGCCTTGACCCAGTAGTGGTACCTGTTTGTTACTCTCCAACCAGATCTTTTGTACTGCTTGGAGAGTGTGTTTGGTCATAACCTCGAAGCAAATTTACTACTTTGTTATTTCCTTTTGTGTGTATATTTAGAATAGAACCACCATAAAGCTAGATTTCATTGTCAATTTGTCAAGCTATGAATTTTACCTAGCAAGTACTTCTGTCTTCCGAACCTACTTAGAACAACACTACCTGGATCGAGGCGCACCCCGACTGATCCCGTGTGGGATTTAACCCGACCAACCCCTATATCGTAGAAGGGGTTGGTTGCCAAACTACTCAAACACCTGTCTTGCAGAATAATAACCATGTGTTTATGATGGTTTCCTGTTCACCCACTAGGGGGCAGGACGGCAGTTACGAATCGTTAGACTGTAGTACATCCCATGGTCACCAGGGCCAGGACACACAGGCTCTCAAACGGGAAGAAGATGTGTGTGTGTGTGTGTGGGGGGGGGGGGGGGGGGAGGGTTGGTGGTTCTAAGGCATCTAGTTGGTCAAGTACACAATCTCTGAAAGATTTGTTAGAGGCAGGTAGGGCTAAGTTTTTTTTCTGTCAAGGGAGGGGTTTAAATGTACATTTAAGTCTCCTCCAATAAGAGTTGGGACATTTGGAAAGAGAGGGGAGCGTCACAAAATTCATTGAATATCGATGATTGCCTGTCTACTTGGTTTTGGGTCGGTGAGTATATATTTCCCTAAAACTAATTCTTCCTCATTTAGAGTCAGGTTAACAATTATATATATCTACCTGAGATGTCTCTATATGTATTCAAAATGTCACACTTTATATTCTTTTTGATAAGTACAGCGACCCCTCTAGATTGTGATGAGCCATTGGAGAAGAGACAGGTACCATTCCATTCACTCTCCCAAAGCGGAGTAATGTCTGGGGAACCATGGGTTTCTTGAAGAAAGATAATGTCTGCTTTTTCTTTAAGATGGTCAAAGATAGATTTTCTTTTAATTTCCTATCTAATTCCATTCACATTGATTGAACAGAACTTCAAGAGGGAATTAGACACTACAAAGGGGAAATAGAGGGCAGGGGGCCACACCCTTAAGACCTAATGATCTGGGTGGGTGAGGCCTTACAGTATATTGGAGATATCAGTGTAGCAAGTGTAAGTATATCACAAATGAACAGACATAGGATACATAATGAACAAACATTTTTGACACACACGCAAAAAGAAATAGTACAATCACAGCACAGGTAACATAGGGGGTTGTGTACAAAGACGAAGCCATACGCTCATGGGACATTATAATGCTGTTGGCAAGGAAGGCCCTGGAAGCTCAACCAACTCTTTGAAGTTAGTTTTTTTCCCTTTTTTCCCCTCCTAACATAAAGAAGATTTAATAGTTACGATGTGGAAAAATAGTACAACTACCAAGGATACCGTTTTAACGAGTAGGTATTTATTATAGAACCGACGTTTCGACTATTACATAGTCTTTTTCAAGGTTATGCTATATTATAAATTTTGTCTTGAGGTACTCTGTGAGTCGTTTGTGTTGCTCATCTGCTCATTTGCTTGTGATCGGTTGGTTTTTGGTGTTGTCAGCAGCTGACGTGTTAGGTAGGAATTGATATCAACAAGGAGTTGTGGTTAACAATTTTGTTAACGAGTAGTTGAGGTTCAGGTTACCAATAAATTATGTTGAATATATCATTTATCTGATTTAGTGTAGGAAATCACAGTTGTTTTAGATAATTCTAGTAACAGTTTTGTAACAATTATAACAGTTCTTATCGTTGGGTTCAGTCTATGGGTGCATGGTTTGCGGTCCCTTGGTGTTGGCTATATAATAAAAACGGGGAAAGATTTAATAGTATTGAGGGATTAGTTGACAGGCATTAGTTCACCCTTAAGCTAAGTATACTTAATTCATCTATGTGGGATAAGAGGTGTTAAACAACCACCATTTTCCCCAAACCCTTAGTTCAAATTTTAGTTAATAAAGTAGTACTTGTTAAAAAAAAAAATTGGTTAATCACTCCTGATGGAGGGTTTTGAGGGCTAACCTTTGTTGCGACGTGGCATAACTTCAAGTAATTCATGATAGTCCTTAAAAGACAATGAACTGTTAAGGAACATGACAATAATACTGGAAAGGTTTGTCTGTTTTATTAGGGCCTTTCGTTAAAGATGCAAATCCTAAAGTTGATAAATGTTTAAATTGCAAACAGTATGGTAATCTACATAGTGTTGTTCATTCAGTTCAGTCCTTTTAGAGAGAACATCTCACAAGGTTTCCAAGACAGTTTATATGAAAAGGTAGTCGATGAACAAAGTTCTGTCATTCAAATGGAGAAGACATCATGTAGAGTTAGTATGCCTGGGACATTGAATACAAAGTTAGAGCCTACCATAATTTATGAGGTAGAGCTGTGAATCTTCCTAATAGCAGGTCGGTAGGTTCCTTGTGTATTGTTACTCCGTTAACAACTGGAGGAACATTATATAAAACATGATCTTTTGATATGTCTACATTTATATCTCATTGTAGATTTTGTTGTGGATTTAGTAATTGGTTAGCCGTTCAACAACCGGGAAAACAATTAGTCATGCCTAAGATTATCAAAAGTCACGCATAATTCGTTGAGGGATACGGCGAAAGCTTGATCTAGCTGTCATCTGCTGGGAAAGGCTGGTTACTTTTAATGGCTTTGATGAGAAGCATGGCCCACTTCCACAACAAATAATTCCCTGGATGACGCCCATCGTCGAGGAGATCATAGTAAACAGATACCTGTCCACTTCAATTAAAATGGACAGGGTGGGCCAGCCATGGAGTAGCATTATTTTTCTCCTTGTTAACTTCAACCACTGCCCGGTTGAAGGCTAGCACAGCACTGTCTATCACTGATTGCTGCCTATCAATCCCGAATCCTGTATAGTGACGGAAATCCATTAGGTACGACAAAAACTGTTTAAGTTACGAAAACTCAGATACCTTTTAAATGAACATGCCTCAATTTTAATAGCGAAACAAATGATCTTGCCCAAGTTGGAATACTCTGACTTCCAATATTATCTAGCTACAAAGCAAGACTGCAAGAAACTACAGACCCTCTTGAATGATTGTTTGAGGTGTGCACTGAAAGTAAAAAGAGAGGACGACCTTGCAACAGAAACTTTAATGGAAAGGTGTAGGATAAGACCACTACATTATAGACGATCTGTGCATTTGCTCTGCCTAATACACTGGTGGGCAAGTGACGAAGACCATCAAATACCTACTGCTAATAGGAGTACTAGAAGTGAAAACAAAATTAAATTACGAGTCAAAAGACCCTGCACCGAATTATTCAAAAACAGTCCGTTATATCAGGGAATGTTACTATGGGACCGCCTCACTGCTAGTACCCAAAAGACAGAGACGACTGAGGCATTTTGCGCCTCTGCTAAACGCATACTACTGTCGCCTGAATATTACTCTAAACTGACCATCTAATTAATAGAATTTCGAATATCGCCTGATTGAGTCAAATGACCAGTCTTGCTTGATTGTATACTTACCTGTTTTGATTGTATGACTCCGTTTCTGCGTCGTATTAAGCTCACGTGTTTATATTACAAATGTATATTTATATGCATATAGCAAAACATGACGTATATGGGTAAATACTTGAAAACATATTTAAACATAGCACTTGATTGAAAATTCCCTGCGTCACATGACCAGGGATGTAAAGCACTCATGATATCTGTTTGTATTTATCCTTGTTCTTCTATATGCGGTACTGTCCTGCACAACTGTTAACATGTCTTCGTCCATTGTTTTGTCCAGCACTTGTTTCTTGCTGATACATGGAAGAACGCCCACTTAGGCGAATGTATTTTGCTTTACAACTGAATAAAAATTATAAAAAAATAAAAAAAATGCCAACAATTGGGCAGTAGATATTATCCTACCCCTAATATAAAACCCCATATGCTTAACACATCCCTACATCCTACATCCCCACATCGCCACATCCATACATCCTACATCCCTACATCCTACTTTCCCACATCCCTACATCTGCACATCCCTAAGTCACTACATCCCAACATCCCTACAGCATTACATCCATACATCCCCACATCCTACTTCCCACATCCCCACATCCCTACATCCCCACATCTATACATCCTACATCCCCACATCTCCACATCCATACATCCTATATCCCTACATCCTACATCTCCACATCCATATATCCATACATCCCCACATCCTACTTCCCCACATCCCAACATCCCTACATCATTACATCCATACATCCCCACATCCTACTTCCCAACATCCCACATCCCCACATCTCCACATCTATACATCCTACATCCCCACATTTCCACATCCATACATCCCCACATTATGTGGGGATGTATGGATATATGGATGTGGAGATGTAGGATGTAGGGATGTAGGGATGTAGGATTTATCTCACCACTGGTACAAGCTTCGCTATAGAAAAAACATTAGGAAAAAATACTCAACGAATACTCAAGGGATGTAGGATGTGGGGATGTATGGATGTAGTGATGTAGGGATGTGGGGATGTAGGGATGTGGGAAAGTAGGATGTAGGGATGTAGGATAAATGGATGTGGGGATGTAGGCTGTAGGGATGTAGGATGTAGGGATGTAGGATGTAGGGTAGTATAGTGAAGTGGCAGTATGGTAGAGGGGCAGTATGGCGAAGGGGCAGTATAGTGGAGGGGCAGTGTAGTAGAGGGGCAGTATGGTGGAGGGGCAGTATGGGAGAGGAGCAGTATGGTGGAGGTGTAGTAGAGGGGCAGTATGGGAAAGGGGTAGTATGGTGGAAGGCAGTATGATAGAGGGGCAGTATGGTGGAGGGGCAGTATGGTGGAGGGGCAGTATGGTGGAGGGGCAGTATGATGGAGGGGCAGCATGGTTGAAGGGTAGCATGGTGGAGGGGCAGTATGGTGGAGGGGTAGTATGGTGGAGGGGCAGTATGATGGAGGGGCAGCATGGTGGAAGGGCAGCATGGTGGAGGGGCAGTATGGTGGAGGGGTAGCATGGTGGAGGGGCAGTATGGTGGAGGGGCAGTGTAGTAGAAAGGCAGTATGGTAGACGACAGTATGGTTGAGGGACAGTATGGTGGAGGGGCAGTATGGTTAAGGGACAGTATGGTGGAGGGGCAGTATGGTGGAGGGGCAGTATGGTGGAGGGGCAGTATGGTTGAGGGACAGTATGGTGGAGGGACAGCATAGGTGGTAGTATGGCGGAGGGGCAGTATGGGCCGCACAGCGGTAACGATAACGCGATAACTTAGTCAATTTCCAAACCCTACGAGACCTACATGGGTTGTTGTAGCAGTACGTGCGATAAAACGCTCGGAGGTACGTTTATCGTACGTAGTGGGTCATCTGTGCAACTCTCGTAGAACCACGTGCGTTAATCGAATATCGTACGTACTGGTTTTGTGCAACACCCCTACGTGCGATAATAAAATGCAAACTACGTGAGGTCTACGTGCGTTAATGGATTTGTGCAACGGGTTGTCGCACGTAGACCCAATAACGCACGTTCGGCTTTTCTCTTAGTGCTAAGCTGGGATTTGTGCGACACTAACGCACGTACGTATACGTATGTGCGTTATTACGAACGATAATTTTTTGTGCAACGGCCCCATATATAATCGAACATTTTGGGTTTTTGTCATAGCGGTGGATACACCGTTCCGAAACGGCTTCCGACACACTCCGACACACTCCGACATGGCTATGACACAGGGCCCGTGTCGTAGCCGTGCCGTAGCCCTTCCGACAAAATTAAACATGTTTAAAAAATCGTAGAGGTTGGCTTGTGTCGTAGTGTGTCGGGCGCATTTTGTTCTATGTAATAGGTATGCATCCACCCCACGGCCACATACGGGCACTTTTATAAATCTTTTAAAGATAAATTATGGTAATTTTAGGATGTAGAATTCAATTCAAGACTATGTACTGTCTAATAACAGTACATAGACTATACTAATGTAGTCCATACTATTATTGAGGGTTTGAAATGACATAATCATTGATATTTGCTTGGACTTTTAATTCAATTGATAAAATGCATAAATTCACTAGGTTTTCTTTCCTATATAAATAAAGTCCCCCAAGTGAGCTGTCTGTGTCAGAGTGTGTCGGTACTGTGGCAACCTTTCTTTTCCCGTTAAACCGTTAAAGGGGTGTCCACTGAGCTCCCGACACACTACGACACACTACAACAAACCTTCCGACAAGCGTTACGACACAGAATCGAACGTTTTGTGTTTTTGTCGTAGCGGTGGACACACCGTTCCGACACGGCTTCCGATACACTGCGACACACTCCGACACGGCTACGACACAACGGCCGTGTCATAGCCGTGCCGTAGCCCTTCCGACAAAATTAAACATGTTTAAAAAATCGTAGAGGTCGGCTTGTGTCGTAGTGTGTCGGGAGCATTCGGGGCCATCCATAAAGTATTCGCGCAGCAATGGGGGGTTTGGGAAGTTAGACCAAATGCATACAAAAGCGTACGAGAGGGGGAGGAGGGGTTGAAAGCTGGATTTTCCATACTAGGTCCCTATACTAGGTCCCAACACCTTAACCCTGTCCCTATACCTAAGCAAAACACCAAATTGCACTTACACCACACTGCCCCTGAATCGTTTTGCCCTTCACCTTACTGCCTCTCACCATATTGGCTCTCACCTTACTGTCCCTCAAAGAAACTGTTCCTCCACCATACTGCTCCTCCACAATACTACCCCTGATACTGCCCTTCACTATACTGTCCCGAAACTATGCTGCCCCGAACCATACTGCTTGATAGCTATACTGCCCCTCACCCATACTGCCCCTTGACCATGCTGCTTCTCACCATACTGTGCCTTGACCATACTGCCCCTCACCAAAAATGCTCCTGAATCACATTGCCCCTCCACAATACTGCCCCTCTACCATACTGCCCCTCCACAATACTGCCCCTAAATGATACTGTTCTTCAACAATACTGCCCCTCCACCATACTGCCCCCCCCCCCCACCATACTGTCCCTCCACCATACTGCCCCTCACCATAGTACCCCTCCACCATACTGCCCCACAACCATACTGCCCCTAAATCACACTGTCCCTCACCATAGTACCCATATGAGGGTTAGTATGGTTTGGGTCAGTATAGTTGAGGGTCAGTAACGTGAGGGCCAGTATGGTTTAGGGTCAGTATGGTTGAGGGGCAGTAGGGTTTAAGGGCAGTATGGATTAAGGGCAGTATGTTGAGAGCCAGTATTTGGGGGAAAGTATGAGTGAGTTATGGTTTAAGGGCAGTATGATTGAGAGGCAGTATGGTAGATGAGCAGTATGGATTATGGGCAGCAAGCTTGAGAGGCAGTATAGCTGAAGGACAGTATGGTGGTAAAGAGTTTGACTTAGACACTTTTCCATGTTGAAGAGTCAGGGCTTAGCCATCATTGCACGCTAAAAAGTCAGACTTTGACATTTTTCCACAGTGAAAAGTCAAGACAAGTTTTACACACGTTTGAGTAAAATTTGAAGCTGCTGACTTTTTTGGGCTAGCAAAAAAGTGGGGGGGGGGGGGGCAGTCGCCCCCCTGCCCCCCCCCCCTATTCTGACGCCACTGCAAGTCTAACTCTCGTTCGGTTTCTACTAAATATCGGATCGTATCCATCAATTCACGTTGTATCGCTAATTTTTACGATGTGATAGCCACACAGCCGTTTCAGAGACACGGGAAGATTCATTAGTTCTTTAATCAAACACAGATGGCACCACAGCTAAAACTCGACTGGCATCTGGTGGTGTGGAGAATTATTTGCTGAAGGTAGAATAATGGCTACTCTGGCGGCCAGAGCTACACTAATGTTAGCTCTGAACAACCTTGACTTGCACTCGCCTAGCTGATCTTCTTACTGCCAGAGTGAGAATCTCTGTTGGAAGAGTGAATCCTTACTTTAGCAGATTTTTTGTCTTGGTATTCTCTGTCACAACTGGCTATTGTCGTTGGAGATTATAGTACTCTCGAAGCCCTTTATCCATATTAATATTTTCTTTTTTGTATATTTTGATAGAAAGAACATGACATTAGATTTCGTTATCAATTAGCTAAGGTGATAATGTATGGGGCGCCGTTCTGGACAAACCCCTTTCGTCAATATTTTCTCCCAAAGGTCTACCCAGCTTCGAGGTAATTGGCTCGAGCTCCCTGGCCATAAAGCGATCGGACCAGACCAGCCCCTAATTCGGAGACCGGGGTTGGTTGCCAATCTAAATAATGGCAGGCTTGGAGTATTGGTGCCTCCACCGATCGTTATTGAGAATATCAGTCTACAGTGATACGACCCACAGACGTTTTTTTTTTTTTTTTTTTTTTTTTTATTAGGCATGTTCGCATACAGAGGTCGCGGTCTTCCACACGCCCAGTTTTTAAGAGTTTAATGTGAGCATACAAATATTTGTTAAATGCCAAATGCGATGCGGATATACGATAATGATGCGATCCGCCTAATTTCAGAAGCAACGTTTATACCCTCGGGTCACTATTCCACCACTACCGTATTTCTCCCCCCCCCCCCCCATCCCTGGCGAAATGAAGATGGGAGACGAAGTTGGGAAAATAAAGTTTATTAATTATAGTTGACAAACTTTATGATTAAGAGTTGTAAATAAGGTAAAATGGTAAATATAAATAAATAGATAAAATTGTTTGATGTTGAATTGTTTGAGTTAAAATGGGTAAGATGAGTTGGTTAAGATAGTAAAATTTTGGTGTTGGGTGGGTGGGTAAAAATTTGGATGATTGATATGGTAGGTGCGTACTGTACGCTGTTGAAAAGCAGAAGAAAGATGGTGGGTAGGTGTATTGGTGTGGTGAGATTTTGTATGGGTAGAGGGGGTATGTGTAGATGTAATGTTCTTGTTGGGAGTCGCCAGGTGGGGGGAGCGGTAGTGAAATGTCCTGACACCTACGTGCCATGCCACACCAATCTGCAAATGTACCTCAAACATGGAACAAGACTCGGACTGTCATTAAAAATGTGAGCTCCAAATTATTTAAATTTGGCAAGTTACGTAGTAATCTGACGAAGGATGTAGCTAAACTTGTTTATATTACCCATATTTTACCACTAATGGAATATTGTGGTTTCCTTTATGAGAGTTTTCCAAAAACTGACTTATATAACATTGAAAAACTCCACAATAGAGGAATGCGTATTGCACTATATGTGTCCACACGCGATATCTCCATAAAAGCCCTACATAACATGTTTGGAATTGATCCAATTAGTATAAGAAGGAGGAAGCAGCTAGCCAGTTTAATGTATAAAAATCGATTCAATCAAGAATGGACAGAAATTGTACGAAGGCAAACAAGATTGGCAGACAAAATCTTATTTGAAATTCCTCTAACAAGAAGTAATTGTGTGCTCCGTAGTCCATATATGCGGGGAGCATGGCTGTGGAATGCCCTTCCAAAATGTGTTCAGTAGTCATCAAAATTAGAAGAATTAAAAGTGTGTGTTCAAAATCATTTGTAAACAAAGACAATGATATAAATCTGTGTCTATTTAACGTCTCATCTCAGTACATGCATGTTCATATTTCGTATTTTGTTATGCTCAAAATTATGTATCCTGTGTAATCTGTACCCAATGTTGTATCTAAAAAACTTGTATATCAACGAGAGATGCAATAAAGTAACTAAAAAAAACCTAAAAAAAACAATGCCTGCCCCCTGTTGTCGTACTCTATCAGTAGAAATGTGATGTGGGAATCTCAATCTGCCTAATTCACAATGAGCAGTGCTCTTTTATTCATTCTTAAAATCTAATGCCATTGACATACGTATTTTTAGCTTCAGCATGGTGTGACGCTTATACAATTGGTGTTCTTAAAAGGTGATATAAACTATCGTTGTTTCAGATTTCTTACCTTATCTAACCCCTGGTATATAATTCCAATTGACTTACCATTGAGAAATCGTATTCAACACCTGTTGGGTATCTTACAAAAATACTCATTGTTAGCCAATTAGTTAATGACAGGGTTGAGATAAATTCAGAAACCTATTAAAGTTTACAATCAGAGTTTAATCCCATTTCGTTTGAATTGCTACATAATTAATTCATTCACCCCATGAATTACTATGCTATTAAAAGGATGGAATACAAGCTCTGACTGTAAATTGTCATAGGTTTCCTCTTTAATCTGCCTTCCTTGAAACAATCAATCTTTTTACATGGATGGGGTGTACCATTTTTGAAAAGCATATAATGGAAGCACAATCGTGACTTTAATGCCCTTGCTTAGCATTCAAATACTTCTTTACATTCGTATACTTATCAATTATGTTAGTATAAAGTTTATGTTGAGAAAGAAATTGAAGAGTGTTTGGTGCCTGCCCCAATTGGCCATCGAGTCTGGAACATACAACGTTTCGCCCACAGTGAGGACGTTTGCTTATTATTATATACCTTAAATTGATAAAAAAAAAAGCATTTTGATGGCTTATTAAGTTACACTCACAGCGGGCACGAACAATATTATTACTGCACCCCTAGCAGCGGGCGGTATTTCATAGATATTCGCACACAGGTACATAATAATATGAACGAGGCGATAGCCAAGTGAATATTCTGAGGCCCTCGAAACTAGATGATGAACAGGGACTCAGACCAAACACGAATATGTTTCTGATTTTATCTTAGTCTCGTAAAATTCACTTGTTACCATATTGGCAAGCCTGTTTAGTACTGGTTAAGCCTATGGACGTTTATATACACCAATCTAAGATAAATACATATAACATTCTTATGGATCTCACTGAATATCATCATCTGTACTATCCAATAAACCACCTCGAATACCCTCACCTCTCCTGGCCTTCTTTTTCTCACAGAAGAATACACCAGTACAGATTGCTATCAAAAGAACTGCAAATCCAATGAACACCACCATTGGGATGATAAAATGAGATGGATTATCAATGTTCTTTGCACAGAAAGCATCACGGGCCATATCAATTATACGCGTACCTTGAAATCGTTCAGGTTCAGTGCATTTTACAAGATCCATATCCCTGACCATGTGAATGTTTTGAATCAGCCAATCATACGTCGGCAGACATGCGCAGTTACATACCCACGGGTTTCTACCCAGGCGCATGTCGATACGGAAAGGGAAAGTAAAGTTTGTAATGTCTTCTGGTAATCCCTCCAACTTATTTCCATCAAGATGTAGCATTTTGACGTTAGCAAATGTTTTGAGAACCGTTAGGGAGATATTGGTGATTTGGTTCTCACTGAAGATGGCTTTTTTTGTTTTCCACAAATAGGTTCTGGACTCAACCTCTTTTAGATCAGCGTTGGTAAAGTTTAGGTCATAGAACGATCCTTTATTGAGTGTGGGCATTTTCTTTGGTAGTTCCGGTAGTCTGTAGGTTTCACATGAGACTTGCATACTCTTTGAGAATGGTATGCTAATACATGTACATCCCACAGGACAGCGATTATATATATGACAGACAAATTCGTCAAGTGGAACAGATATAGGATTTTTACCTTTGAGGCTTGCTGGCTCAGCACATTTTAGATTTTCTTTCAACCACCTACTAGTATTAGCCTTATGTATGCTCTCATAGACACGATAATCCTTACAATCGCAAACTAGTGGATTATTTGCCAAATCGGGGACAATTGTTTGGAAACATTGATCCAGAGATGGACCATCTATGAGACCCCAGCCAGTGAACATATCCATAATGTGTTTGATGCGATTGTTGCCGAGGGAGATCCTGCTACCATTAAAATCCTTACACGATTGTTGCGATGCTCCTGCAGGGTTTCTAAACTTTGAAATGGAGTTGTTCTCAAGCCGTACTAAGATACTGGGTTTATGTCCGGCAATGCCGAGAGGCCAGGAGTCCAGTGTGGATATATTATTGTTCGATAGGATAATTTTAGTCAGTGGTGGTCGTTGATCTTCTTGGCCGAAGACACCGCTGTCAATTGATTCAAGCCTGTTGCTATCCAAATAAAGAGTGTCGAGGCTGTGAAATCCTTCCAGTGATCCATTGTGGAGGAAACTGATTTTATTCGAGCCCAATACAAGCACACTTAGATTTGGTAGTTCGCGCAGACAGTACCAGGGTACAGTTTCTATTGAGTTTCCCTGTAGGTTAAGATACGACAGTGCAGTGAGTGCAGAAAGGTCACAGGGAATGGATTGTATTCTGTTGTTTGACACATCTAGGCTAGTTAACATGCTTAATTCTTGGAATTCCGATACTTTGCATTTTATCATAGTTATGTTATTGTGAGCTAAATGTAGGTCGGTCAATTGCTTCAGCGATGAAAGCTCTTCACAAGGAAAATTTTTAATTTCATTTATTGATAGATCAAGGGCCACCACAGACGGTGTTGTAGTTAGGTTGCATTCCACTGTCTTTATGCGGTTAGTCCCGAGCTGCAGAGTCATCAATCGAGGTAAATTCAGAAGTTCACACGGCAGTGCCTCTATAAGGTTATCAGAAAGGTCAAGTAGAGACAACTCAGATTGCATAGAAATGCTGCAATTCACTGTTCTTATCAAATTTCTTTTGAAATTCAGCATGGTTACTGAACTAAGAGCAAGCAGTTCACAAGGCATTCTCCCAATAAGATTTTCTCCAAGAACCATTGTCCGCAGCTGCAATAATGTGGACATATTGCAATGTATATCCTTTATGACATTTCCACCAAGATCCAGATATTGTAGGTCAACCAGCGTTGTTATTTCACAAGGTATATCGGAGAGATGGCTTCGCAGTATCTTTAGCCATGTGAGAATTGGATATGCAAGAAGTAGGTCTGGTAATTCTTTTAGCGGATCTGAAGTACAGTTTGTAACGAACATTTGAGCGAATCCTGTTCCAGTTAGTAATTCACACTTGCACATATGAGGACAATGCGTTACATTTTCCATATCTGCTTGCAATATGGCCCCTGCTATTCCAAGCATAGAAACTGATAATACCAGCCGGAACATTGTAACACTTCCCACAATTGACATCTTCAGGTCTTAGTGATGCCAGGTCCGCAGTTCCAAGGCCTTGTCCGAATCTCTTTCTCCAAAGGACTGAAAAGGAAAAGTTAGAAATGTTTTAGTTTATACACTGCGTGAAGACCACCCTTTTATTCATATATATATATATATATATATATATATATATATATATATATATATATATATATATATATATATATATATATATACGCCATCGCGGAAGTGCATGTATCAGCTGAATATTGACTTGTTTTCGTATATATACGCCCCTATTTCACGCCAGCGTATACGAGGCGTATACAAGACTGTTTCCTCTTGAATACGGATGCGTCTTGGCTGTATTTCACACCCTGCGTATACGAGAGGAAATATCCTCTGCACGACTTGTATACGCCAGGTGTATACAGGTTATATACGCCAGGCGTATATATGTGTACAGATGAAAAATAAAAAAGGTTCGCCCCTGGCCGCACTTCTGTGTGGTGGTCTCAGTTGTATGTAGATGTTAGGGCCCCCAACACGACTCCCTACACTCACCAGGCCGCGGCCGTATTCACGCCTCCCGCCAGCGCCTGCCCAATCCCGCCACCTCCCGCCAGTACCCGCCACCTCCCGCCACCTCCCGCCAGTACCCGCCACCTCCTCCCAGCACCCGCTGCCCGTTTGTGTAGAGGTATAAGTGGGAAGTCCCCCGGCCGCCCCACCGCCGCCCCAGGCCTAGACTGGCCTCAGTCCCTGTATCCTACCCCTCCACCCCTTCAGGGTGACACAGGATTCATGGGCCAGTCAGAGAAGGACACATACTATAATGAATTGTATTCCGATTACCTTTAATCATTTAATGAATGTTCACAATCAAAGACTTGAGCAAGTCTACCCCAGGCCGTCCCTCGCCGCCCCCAACCGTCTCCCACCGCCCCCTCTGATGTATCACAAGGCTTATGTACAAACACCATTGTCTGTGATCTCAACCACCCCCGCTCATGGCGGGAGCTGGCGGGAGGACGTGGGAGCTGGAAGGAAGTGGCGGGAGTTGGCAGGAGGTAGGCGTGAAGGTCGGTATAGATTGATAACTGAATAGACCTTGTGTTATAAAGTACACAAAGTATGTCTTCAGAAGAGTGGTGTTTTGAAAGTAAGATCTATTTAGAAAACGTTAAAAAAACACGCTTGGTTTATTATATGCATTTAGAACAATTTTATAATAAAAATTGATAATATAACATTGGATTTTACATATACCAAGGTCTTAATGACTAATGACAAATGAGACATACTACAGTGGTGTCCCCAAGTTGCAGAGATCTGAATTATTGGATAGTGGCGTAAATACAACAGAATCAGGCGTATATATGACGTATATATGACTGCAACGTGAACGCTTGTATACGTCTATAGATGAGGTGTATACACAACGGAAAATAGGCCAACTCGTATACGCAAAAGCATACCTATATACGCCGGGCGCATATATATGTAAACTTGAGGTTCTCGTGCAGTGATTCCTTTGCTTCTTAAAGGCATAACCAACAATTTACGGTGGCGTCATTTAGATATTGTTTCCTTGTGTTTCATGTTATTGCCAAATATGAGCATCTAACGGTTTGCTCATTTTATCTAATTGGTGAGCTGTAAATATTTCTTGATAAATATTTGTTACTTTCAGTCCACAGTTACTACCAACGTATAAAAAAGGGACTTGGTTCGAGAGTGAGAACCTGTGGACACATACCGTAATTAAACCTTTCCTTACCGGACCTGGTTGCAGGTGCATACATACATGTATAGATCTAACTATATTATGATAGCATTGAGAGCCTATTCACTTGGTTTGTGTAGTTTTTGTGTGGAAATACACAATATTACCATGATTTCGATCTGAGTGGCCGTATTTTCCGCGTAGTTGACGCGTAGTAATACTCCGAGCGATAGCGAGGAGTATTGCGTAGCGTCAACTACAAGGAGAATATGGCCACACAGATCGAAATTATGGTAATATTGTATTTATTACTCACTTATTTTTAGATTTAAGCAATAAATATGATCGTTAGAAAACTTTTCAACGTAATTAAGAAGTTATGTTTGGGACTACTTTCATCTCAAAAATCTGTATCCTCCTAGGAGGGTACGGAGCTCCGTATCCTCCTCAGTAGCGATCTGTAATCTCCATAGGCTTAGTATGGAGACTCCGTATCAGGTGGGTAATAAACGATTGACCCCCCACCCTACAGTGATAGCTAACGTGTATGTAATGTCAAACTATTGTCCATTTCATGTAAATACCCCCAAATATCAAGGTAACTTTACATGGTACCAGCTTATTTGTACTCCTTCTCTGTACATAGTCATGAACCCATATCTGGGAATGTGGAAACGATTGACTCCCTGTGGAAACGATTGACTCTCTAGCTGATATTACCCTTTAATAAGGTTGAAAACAAAGAATACTTATTCAAGCTAGTCATGTTGGACAATTAGCCTTAAAAATTAAATTCATCAGTATTTATCTCTGCAGTGTATAGAAAGAGGGAGTCAATCGTTTCAACATATTATATGTACTACCAAAATTTGGCTCTGTAGTGTATGTTTATTATGGGTATTTAATCTACCCTCATACATCCAACATATTCCCTACCCACCTTACTATTCACACACAAAAGGTTTTGACCATACTCCTAACTTTATTTTTGACCCCTGTCCCAGTCCCTTTGACGACGATCCATGACATCTGGCCATGTGTTTAAATGCCACATGTCTGACACTGGACCACCTCTGTAGGGCAAGCCTCTGTTGAGAAAATATATTTTTTCCATCATATATAAAGTAGTCAGTCAATGTTTCTATGGTGATAACTATACAACTTTTTATTAACTACCACTATGAAGGCATTTTACATAATCTCTGAAAAAATTATAAAGATCCATTATGAATTAGCTGAGATAAATGATCTTTTATCAAAAATGGAAAATGATGCCTTGAGGCATCATTTGTGCTGGCTACGGGAGTGACCTGAGGTATCAATGGTAAGGAAAGGGTTAACCATACGAACCTCTTACTTGGAACACAGTCTAAACAGAGGTGGTGGCCAATCTAGATTGGCCACCCACCCCTGTCTGCGCTGAGCTACGACTTAAGGGGGTGTACCACTGGACCGACGGTAGCCGATTCCGTAGCCAGACAATCGCCGATTATTATCGGATGCCCTAGAATTTCTCAAATCTTTGAAAATGGTAATTTTTTAAACTATTATTATCAGAGTTAAATTAATTACAATACGTGAGCTTCCTCTTAAGGGCCCAGGAACAATTGATCGGGTGAGAAATCGGCCTGGTGGATTCACTCCTTTAGGGGTTGGTATGGTTAAACCATGCTCGTGTCCACGAATTCTCACTCTCAGACGGAGTTGTCTTTCTTTATACTGGGTTCTGATAGCAGAAATACCTATCAGGGAATATTCAGAGCTAACCAAATTGATAATAAAGTCTACCTTTAGAACCCGCACCCACCAACGCCGACGCGAGCCGACGCGAGCCGATACAAAATTACCATATCGTAGCGCGTCGGGAGGCATATCGTAGCCTATCGGCTCGCGTCGGTGTGCGTCGTAACGTATTGGGAGGGTGCATGAAAAAGGTGCCATGGTCCCGATACACCCCGATATAGCTCAGGATGCAACCAGTGTAATCAACAATAATTCCTTTATAATTCCAGAAATAATGCACATTTAAGATTGATATTTTATCTGTAGATACAAAACAATATTATATGATACCTCATAATAATATCTAATGAAATAAACCAGTTCCAAGTTAAAGTATAAAAGGATCGTTTTGAGACCCTTATCTACTATCAAATTTCACAATTTTTGCAGAACCGCATCAGCATAATATATTCTAGGGATTCCGAAAATTTCTTAATTTTCTACCGATTATTTCATATGATTTCCCGTTAGAGTCCACCAAGCTCCCGACGCGAACCGATGCGCCCCGATATTGCCCTCCCGATATAAAATCCATATCGTAGCAAAATCGTAGAGCTTATCGCGGCAGTTGGTAAGTTTTCTACGATAATGCTACCGATGCGGCCCGACGCGGCCCGACGCGAACCAACGCGAACCAATGCAAAACCCGTATCATAGAGGGTCTACGACAATCGAACATGTATCGATTGTCGTAGCGCGTCGGGCTGCGTCGGTCCGCGTCGGTATGTATAGATGACACTTTAAATGGGAAATCATATGAAATAATCGCTGGAAAATTATGAAATTTTCAGAATACCTAGAATATATGATGCTAATGCGGTTCTGCAAAAATGGTGAAAGTTGATGGCAGATAAGGGTCTTAAATCGATCAATTTATACTTTAACTGGGAATTGATTTTTTCATTAAATATTATTAGGAAATATTATATATACTATTGTTTTGTATTTACAGGTATAATATCAACCATAAATATGCATTATTTCTGGAATTATAAAGGAAATATTGTTAATCACGCTGGTTGCATCTTGAGCTATATCGGGGTGTATCGGGACCATGGTACCTTTTTCATGTACCCTCCCAACACGTTACGACGCGGCCCGACGCGGCCTGACGCGAACCGACGCGCTACGATATGACTCCCGACGCGCTACGATGTAGTCATTTTGTATCGGCTCGCGTCAGCATTGGTGGGTGCGGGGTCTTAAGCTCTACGATTTTGCTACAATATGGATTTTGTATCGGGAGGGCAATATCGGGGCACGTCGGTTCGCGTCGGGAGCTTGGTGGACACCCCCTCTAATGGTCACTTTATTCAAAATACACACAAAACTAGATAAGAATATGTAAATATGGCTTCAAGAGTGAGAAATATCTCACTCTCAAAGTATAGCTCAGGCTCATATGAAACATATGCTGAGAGAGTAACATAAACCAGAGCTAACGTAGTATGCTGTTCCCTTTAGAGGTGGGGGTGGTAAAAACTATGCTCGTTGGACCGAGCTAAACTCACATCAATATATACAACACATAGTATATAAATGCTTATCTCACCCCAGTATTTTTCTCCATAGGCTTCTGATTATGATCTCATACTCCACGGCAGTGAAGTTCGTGTACCCAATACTCAATGGCTAATTGGGTGATTTATTTTATCAATGATAATGTTATACGGGGTAAGATAAAAATCAGAAATCCACTCAGAAAACAGCTTTGTCCGTACTCCGTTTGACCGCAGAGTAATTCACACAGCTTCGCTTCATGAATTATTCTGCAGTCAAACTCTGTAGGAAATGCAGTTTCTCAGACCGTCGAATGACATACTCCAAGGATAATATCCATGTCGGTATTTCTAGATCCATACATTTGGAAAAGTGACCGCATTCGATATCCATGGTATCGCACACCGTTTTTAGGGGAAAAGTCGGCGCAAAATTTCCCATCTGGTATTTTTCCGTTATAGTATCTAGAGGTGTGCATGGTTTTCCTTGAGCTATTGAACGACTCCCTTTTCACCCCCTTTTCAACAGCAGAAATGTTTCGATATGCAGAGAAATTGACTTACCTTCAGTATTGTATATAATCGTTGTGTGTCTGTGTGCGGCGAGTTGTCATCTGGGAAGCATCGCTTGACTCACGGATGTGGTATCCAGGCATTTGAAGTGTATACCATAGGCCCGTTTCCATTGGTCGATGACAACAGTTTGGATTTTTTTTGTTCTCCTCATAGATCATTTTCATTGTGCCTTGCAGTTCTAAAGGTTCGTCGTTGGTTCCTGACTGTATATCAATGACGGCCAATGTAAAGGCCCGTTTCCATTGGCCTACGTAAATGTGGGAGATTTTTCGAGTTACCCAGTAAGTCTGTCGGTGGTGCCACTGACTGTGCGTCTATATAGAAGGGTAGTAGTTTTCACTCAGTGACCAAGCTTTCACTCAGTGGTCGGTAGCACCACATTGCATAATCTGAGCAGAAAATGTCGAGGGTCATCTCATGAGCTGGGTCGTTTCCATTGACCGATTTTGGGTCAGCAGTGCGTCGGTGGTTCCTGAATGTAAATCATTGGCCAATGGAAACAGGCCTGCCGAATGAAATCACACCGATAATTCTCATGGTATATAAAAGTCGGTCAGTGGTTCTCCTTGTAAACGGTCGGTGGTAATCGGTGACCTGCACTGCAAAAAATGGATGCTGACCGACTTTTCGTAGTAAAATGCAGACCACCACGGATTAAATCAATTCACTTTGATTTCGTTGGTGTTTGCAGGAGTTGGTTGGTGGTGCGAAATGCTATGATCAGTGGTCATAATCAGCAGGTAGAAACGACACATTAAAAGCCTGTTCCTATTTTGGCATTTATATTATAACGACGTTAGTTCGGTTAACAGAACCTGCAGAGAATGCTCACCGATTAATTCAGCATAGGTTATGTAACAATGCAATTAAATCTGTGTGTACTCTGAAAATACAGTATAAACTGCATACAGTGCACCCTCACTTATAAATTGATACTGACATACAGTCGATGGCACCACCGACAGATTTTTAGGGTAACTAAAAAAATCTCGACCAATGGAAATTCGTTTTCGTCGGTTTTCGTTGTGTGTATTGGGCTTAATGGAAACTGGCCGATACTCTGCACATAGACATGCACCATCTTATCACGAGGCAATATTTCCCTGGCTTTTTTATTGTCTATCTATGTCAGCTGGAGGATATAAGGTTCAGATTAGAATCTGTCGCCATCCGGCTCTAGGTTGTGGCAAAGTGTTACTTGCTTGTGGTGCATATTATGTAGAACATGTCAATATATATCCAAATATATATATATATATATATATATATATATATATACATTTCAGCTACTAACATATCTGATGAATCTTAACATACAGAGTGGTAGTTATTTTATAGTAATATATACAGCAAATACATGCAAGGCTTGTTGTTATATCATGCTATGTTGAGAAAGCTGGTATTTCTTTAGTGGATAGATGAGGTCATCACCTTTTTTATAAAGAATCGTATTAGAGGCCTAAATATACCAACGAAATTGTTTCCTCAAGAACCTTAATCAGAATAGAGACCACACAGGGCTTTATCCTACCCCTAATAGAAAAAACCGCCATAGACTTAACATAGGCAAATTGTATGTGGCAGGCTGTGACATAAAGTGTTTTTTATGCCACTAGAGTAATAACGATATTGACCAATCAGAGAGCAGGATGTCAGATACTATGAAAAAAGTTTTGTTGGTCGTTGGGTCAATATCTATCTTTTAGTAATACAAAAGCATAGACAGGGTAGGGTAAATACGAAACCGAACTCGAGTTAACCTTGTCAATGTCTATGCCACTCTGGTCAGGTCTGTTCCTCACTACACTCGGCTACGCCTTGTGTAGTAATACACGACCTGCCCATCGTGGCATAAACATCGTCAAGTCTAACTCTCGTTCGGTTTCTACTAATTAACCTACCCCTAATAAAAAACCGCCATAGACGTAACATAGGCAAATTTTATGTGGCAAGATGTGACATAAAGTGTTTTTATGCCACTAGAGTAATAAGAATATTGACCAATCAGAGAGCAGGATGTCAGCTACTATGAAAAAAGTTTTGTTGGTCGTTGAGTCAATATTTATCTTTTAGTAATACAAAAGCATAGACGGGGTAGGATAAATCCGAAACCGAACACGAGTTAGACTTGTCAGCGTCTATGCCACTCTGGTCGGGTCTGCTCCTCACTACACTCGGCTATCGCCTCGTGTAGTAATACACGACCTGCCCGTCGTGGCATAAACATTGTCAAGTCTAACTCTCGTTCGGTTTCTACTAATTCTTTCACACATCGCTTGTCACAATTGGCAAATTACACAACGATTTTGCCGTTTCTGATTATATTGTATCGGGAGGTTTGTCGAGGTACATTGGTGTTTGGATGTGCAAGGCTTAAAACTCCTGTCCTGTTCCGGTATCATTCGACACTGCTTACCATTGAAACACATAGCGGATGCTTTTGTTTATCTACACTACATAAGTACTGACAGTTGTTTTTAACCAATGAGATCTATGTACACGAATATTATCCATGCCTTTGTAAGCTCAATAAGATAAGCATGCCTTAGGCCACACCAAGGTTTCTGATCACCAAGCCATGAAAAAAATGTCGAGGGCAATTTCTTTTTTTAATTTTTATTTGGCTGGACCAAAGATGGCTTTTGAAGATTCATAAAATGGGCTTCAGACATACTGATGTAGATCCTATCTTTGTACTCTCACTCTAAACTCCTAATATCTCACTCATTTTACTGTGTGTGATATTAAAATAAATACAAATTGTTTTAAGAAAATTTGACAGTTGAGTTCGAAGTTTTCAAAAGTGTTCGGATCCGATGAAGAGAGCTATGAATACCACGGTTTGAGGAATTCCTAGATACACATAATACCTCTTTGAATGCATCCCTGACCAAGCATGATGCTTCACTATGTTTAAAAATATGATTTACAATGCTCTATTTTAGCTTAATTCTCTCTTTAGTTCTATCTTAGGAGCCTAAGGATATCCAAAGGGAGTTTGAACTAGAAAATACATATTTCTATTCACAAGGGTTATATATGTACTCCAGGATGTTTACATAACTTTACCAAGGGCTTTTGCTTTTCGGATGAAGGAAAATAGCGCAAAGAGAAAGAGAGCTGAGCGAGAAAGAGAAACTGATGATGACACAGATTTAAAGGCATAACGAGGTACAGAGACAGAGCGCTGAGTTCAGTTAACAAGCTGTTTACACTATAGTCCTGAGCGATTAATATGGGACCCAAAAACTTTTTTTCTAACTTGATAAAGGGAAATTGCTGTTGTGTCGTAAATAATGGGGCACTTTTTATAAACAAAACATTGTTAGAAAGCTAGGACTTCAGCCTATCCATTGTTGTATATCTTATATACCTGTGTTATGGCTAAGATTTCCTGTCGTAGATTGAACAGTTCTGTTATGTATTCTTTATGAAGTTCTCTTGATTGCTATATACTTTACTATATACCCATGCCGTATTTACTGTAAATAAGTACCGTTTTGACATGTAACGTAAAAATACTGTACGGACCACCGGTCCGTACACTAAAATACGGACCACAGAACTCGGCATAAATGCCTCGTTCCATACAAACTGTAAATTACCATCTCGTTCTGTGAATTGTACAGCATAGTCAGGCCGTTCTATATAATTATTTTCGAAAATATTATCTTTTTACAAATGCTGCATTTGATCGAACTAGATATTGTGATTTTACCCATATTAAACACTCAGGACTAAAGCCGATTCTGACCGGTGATTCTGGCATTTTGCACCCCCTGACGACTTCCAGCAGTAAAACGCTAGAAATAGTCTTGTGTAAACAAGAAGCATGTGGCGACTGCAGATCATCTGATTATGTCACATTACACAATTTGACGACTATTGGACATGCTCTGACATCTGCAGCTATTTCAAGCCTGATTGAATTAGTCGTCTACAAAGGAGGCAATTTTATGAAAACTCAGTCATCAGTGTAAACGCTCAGTGTATAGGGTCGGACTCGTCTGACTAAGGTATATTCTGAGGTTGACAACTTTTGCAGTGGACATTGCCACTGCCTGACGACTATTGGCTGATGATCTACATTCGCCACATATTTAGTCTTCTAATATAAATGCCGGATAAGGCCACTCATAAAACATCTATGTAATGCTGAGTTAGGGCCCCACATGACGACTATTGGCCAGATGATCTACAGTCGTCACATTTTATGTCATCTAGTGTAAATGCTGAGTTAGAGCCAAACATTACGACTATCGGCCAGATGATCTACAGACGCCACATTTTTCATCATTTAGTGTAAACGCTGAGTTAGGGCCCATCATGACGACTATCGGCCAGATGATCTACATTCACCATGTTGTTCATCGTCTAGTGTAAACACTGAGTTAGGGCCCCACATGACGACTATCGGCCAGATGATCTACAGTCACCACATATTTTGTCAGCTCGTGTAAACGCTGAGTTAGGGCCCCATATGACGACTATCAGGCAGATTATCTACAGTCGCCATGTTTTTCATCATTTAGATTATGTCACATTACACAATTTGACGACTATTGGACATGCTCTGACATCTGCAGCTATTTCAAGCCTGATTAAATTAGTCATCTACAAAGGAGGCAATTTTGTGAAAACTCAGTCATCAGTGTAAACGCTCAGGTATATTCTGAGGTTGACAACTTTTGCAGTGGACATTGCCACCGCCTGACGACTATTGGCTGACGATCTACATTCGCCACATATTTAGTCTTCTAATATAAATGCCGGATAAGGCCACTCATAAAACGTCTTTGTAATGCTGAGTTAGGGCCCCACATGACGACTATTGGCCAGATGATCTACAGTCGCCACATTTTATGTCATCTAGTGTAAATGCTGAGTTAGAGCCAAACATTAGGACTATCGGCCAGATGATCTACATTCGCCACTTTTTTACTTGTCTAGTGTAAATGCTGAGTAAGGGCCCCACATGACGACTATTGGCCAGATGATCTACAGACGCCACATTTTTCATGATTTAGTGTAAATGCTGAGTTAGGGCCCATCATGACGACTATCGGCCAGATGATCTACAGACGCCACATTTTTCATCATTTAGTGTAAATGCTGAGTTAGGGCCCATCATGACGACTATCGGCCAGATGATCTACATTCACCATGTTGTTCATCGTCTAGTGTAAACACTGAGTTAGGGCCCCACATGACGACTATCGGCCAGATGATCTACAGTCACCACATATTTTGTCAGCTCGTGTAAACGCTGAGTTATAGGCCCCACATGACGACTATCAGGCAGATGATCTACAGTCACCATGTTTTTCATCATTTAGTTAAATCGCTAAGTTAGGGCCCATCATGACGTCTATAGTCCAGATGATCTACATTCACCACGTTGTTCGTCGTCTAGTGTAAACACTGAGTTAGGGCCCCACATGACGACTATCGGCCAGATGATCTACATTCGCCACAACTTTAGTTGTCTAGTGTGCCAAACTGACTTTAGCGTCAAAAAGCCTAGACTCTTGATATGGACACAAAAATGGTTCAAAACAAAGATAAAATTAACACTAAATATGTCAGCACCAATGCACCTAACCTGGCTAGGAAATCTTCCCATAGTAGCTGGTATCATAGTGTCACACTAACCTGTAGAAAACACCTCAACATTTATACTAAAAACAAACCTGAATCGATTCCAACTTGGTACATATACAATAATGACTGGTTTTGTATACGAGTGGCCGTAATCTCTTTGTAGTTGATGTACACGTAGTAATATCCGGGGGCAACCATGATGAGATTACAGTCATTCTTATACAAAACCAGTCGTTGTTTATCTGTAACCCATCTACACGATTATTATTTTTTTTTAAATAGGATAGTATGGAACACATCTGTAATCGTTTATTAAGATATTAGTTGTTAAGACACATGAAATTAATGATTTTTCTTAATTTGGCGTATATAGTAAATATAGAATGACCTACTATGTTTGTACAAGCCACAAAATTGATAATGATTTATGGTTTGTAAACACCTCGTTCCGTACGAACCGTAAATTATCATCTTGTTTTGAAGCTTGTACAGCATGGTCAGGACGCTCTATATAAGTCTACTCTGCGGAGAGTGGCAACTAAGAATATTTGTTAGATATTGTAAAAGGTCTTTCAGAAATGTCAAGGCAAATCTAGGCAATTACAGCGCCATCGTCCTATTTTTCATGGCTTGGTGATGAGAAACAAGGTTTTCTTGGGTGGCCTTACATTGGGGAACATAATTCATAATGGAACAGACATTACGGTTAGTGCCTCATAGAGCAGGTAGAATAGGTGGTTAAAACGTTTACGAATAATGAGGTGGCCCCTGTAATCGCAGTCAATGGAGTTTTTTTTACCAATTTGAGGTTGAACCTTAAACCTGTTAACCTTTAACATGTCAAGTGTGACTGTATGCCACGGTTATTATCCTACCACTCATATAAATCTCCATAGACTTAACATGGTGTGACTGTATGCCACGGTTATTATCCTAGCCGTAATACAAATCTCCATAGACGTGACATGGTTTGATTTTATCTCACCCCTGGTACAAGCTTCGCCATAGAAATAACATTAGGAAAAAATACTCAACGATCACCCCCGTAAAGTGACAATACTACGCCACGGCCGTGGCGTAGTGAATGTGAGGTGACGTCATATAGATTTTCTAGCTATATTCGAGCTATTCTGATATTCTGATACTATCTAACATCATAGAAAGGGGTGAGATAAATCCAGAACCGCACTCGAATCGTAAAATAAACAATACTCCACTCGTTTGGCTGTGCCATGATCGTCACTCGGCTTCGCCTCGATGACGATTGCGGCCCATCCAAACTCATGGAGTATTGTCTATTTATACGATTATCGATGCAGTTCTATATAAGTATGCCACAGTTATATCAGAGAATATTTCTATGTCACATGTGACATATGAATTTACAAGCATTTGACGGGTAGGATAAAATCTAAACGCCACTCAATTTTATGTGCCGCTATCCAACATGTCAATGACGGCAGCTCCAGTGAGAAATGCTCCTACATCTGCCACCGTGTTGATGACTTCATCCTGTTAAAGGAAAGATTACTTCAGTTGACCTCACCCCTGGTACAAGTATAACTCAATGATCACCCCGTAAAGTGACAATACTACGCCACAGCCGTGGTGGAGTGAATGTGAGATGACATTTTATCTCACCCATGGTACAGGTTTAGCCATAGGAATAACACTAGAAAAAAATACTCAACGATCACCCCTGTAAAGTGACAAAACTACATCACGGCTGTGACGGAGTGAATTTGAGATGACATCATATGGATTTGCTAAGTCTATTCTAATTATTGCGAAAATTTGATGATATCTAATGTCATAAAAAGGGGTGAGATAAATCCAGAACCACACTCAAATCATAAATACACAAAACTCGACTCGTTTTAATGGGCCGTAATCATCACTCTGCTTTTCGCCTCGATGACAATTGCAGACCATCCAAACTCATGGAGTATTGTCTATTTATATGATTCTTGGTGCTGTTCTATATTAGTATTACCCATCTAATACAGAGTCTCAAAACTAAACCTATATTACCCACCTAATACAGTGTCTCCATACTAAACCTTTCTTACTTATCTAATACAGAGTCTCAATACCAAACCTTCATTACTCATCTAATACGGAGTCTCAATACTAAACCTATATAACTCATCTAATACAGAGTCTCCATACTAAACCTTTATTATCCACCTAATGCAGAGTCTCCATACTAAACCTTTCTTACTTATCTAATACAGAGTCTCAATACTAAACCTTCATTACTCATCTAATACGGAGTCTCAATACTAAACCTATATTACTCATCTAATACAGAGTCTCCATACTAAACCTTTATTACCCACCTAATGCAGAGTCTCCATACTAAACCTTTCTTACTTATCTAATACAGAGTCTCAATACTAAACCTTCATTACTCATCTAATACAGAGTCTCCATACTAAACCTTTATTACCCACCTAATACAGAGTCTCAATACTAAACCTATATTACCCACCTAATACAGAATCTCAATACTAAACCTATATTACCCACCTAATACAGAGTCTCCATACTGAACCTTGAAATTTACCCACCTAATATAGAGTCTCAATACTAAACCTATATTACCCACCTAATACGGAGTCTCAATACTAAACCTATATTACCAACCTAATACAGAGTCTCCATACTAAACCTTTATTACCCACCTAATACGGAGTCTCAATACTAAACCTATATTACCCACCTAATACAGAGTTTCAATACTAAACCTATATTACCCACCTAATACAGAGTCTCCATATTGAACCTTGAAATTTACCCACCTAATATAGTCTCCATACTGAACCTTTATTACCCACCTAATACAGAATCTCCATACCAAACCTTTATTAACCATCTTATACAGAGTCTCCATACTAAACCTTTTTTACCCACCTAATACAGAGACTCCATACTAAACCTATATTACCAAAGAAGGAGCATCCGCAAAATCTTCGAAATTCGTTACCCCCGCTCCCCCTCAGTGCGTACATACTTTATGGATGGCCCCATACCACCAATATTAGAAAAAGGCAAATATATTGTGCTGCTTTCTTAATCTATACAAATTAATTGAGACCGAGAAAGCGAATAAGCAAGCAAGATTACATACTGCCAGTCCTTTACGATTTTTTTTCTGCTCTTGGACCTTCTCCTTGAGACGATCGAGAATGAGATCGGGGTTGTTAATTAGAGTGATCAGCTTCCACCACTTGTTCCGGATTCGCTTGTCAAACACCTTCCTTCTTTTTCTATGAAGATCTGGGCCTAGCAGATAAGACCCACACAATCAGAATTCAATGATATGGACATAAGTCTAATGGCCTGTTTACACCAATTATCACCAATGATTATAGATTCTAGTACTGCCTACCTACTATTAGATTTTGGTGACCCGGCGTTTACACTAGACGAATAAAAACGTGACAACTGTAGATCGTCAGCCAATAGTCGCCAGGCAGTGGCAGTGTCCACCGCAAAAGTCGTAGACCTCAGAATATACCTGAGCGTTTACACTGACGACTATGAATTTTCACAGAGTCGCCGCCCGTAAAGACGACTGATTCAAGCCGGCTTGAATCAGTCGACGGCATCAGAGCCTGACCAGAAGTCGGTGGTGCCGAATTGTGTAATCAGATCTAATCAGACGATCTGCAGTCGCCATGCGCTTGGCGTTTACATTAGACAACTTCTAGACTTTTACTGCTAAAAGTCGTCAGGTTCAAGAATCGCCACGTATAATCGTCAAGTGTAAATGCCAGGTTAGTGGAGATGAAAGAAATACAATGATTTCTCAGCACTTTGAATTTTTTGGAGAAGAACACAAGTATTTTGCAAAATGCTCCATCTGCAAGCATCTTTACTTTTCCTATGTTTACACTATCACCCTGGCACCCACTTCAACCATGGCAGCTCACCAACATAATCTACTGGGTCTGTCCTAGGATGCCTCAAGTCACCTTACTTGTGAAACGTAAGTAGCGTTGGCTGCTAAAGAACTGTCAGGGAAAGTTTAGCTGTGTCAAAATATCCAGCACAGCACCCTCTGGGGCTAATGTAAACCATTATTGAGCTCAGGTCATCGCGGCTTCCGCAACAGACCTTATCTCACCTCAACACACCTGAAGTCACCAGGCTTTGAGAAAAAAATTTTTTTTTGCAATTTTTTTGCAATTTTTAAGGGAATATTGTGTTACACAATCACCGAATTCGGCTATATGGCCGTTCTTCCACTCGGGCCCTAAAATGTAAGTCACTGGGCTTTTGCCAGGGACTTCTCACAGAGGGCAGCGACTTGAGGATTCTGGCGGTGGAAAGCCTGACGACTTATGGCCTGTCAAGGTCGACCCTGGGGTGTTCACCTCGAACATGGGAGGTCGCGGGTTCAAACGCAGGTCAGGTCATACCAAAGATTTACATAAAATTCTTAGGTCACCGTCCTTGTTATTAAAATAATTGAATAAAACAATATTTTTTAGCACGTTTCCTATAGAAATCGAGTAAACGTAAATTGGCCTATTTTACTTATTAACCCTGGATTTAAAATGTTGAATTCACTAATTTGGAATTGAAATAAATTTAAAAAAAAAAAGGAATCAGTTGTGATTGATAATTGAAATTATCTAAAAATCACCAGGTGGCGCCACCGCGAATTGTCCGATATGTCTTTAAACGACTTATGAAGTGGCCCCATCGGAAGTAGAGATATGTTCTGAAAGTCACCTTTTCGGGAATCCCCGTTTTGCACAGCTCGCTTTTGCTGTGAGTCTTTGACTTCCTCTTGTAGGATGTAGATAAAGCCCTTGACGATGGCATTATGATGGGTGGAGTCCACATATAGCATGCCCATGTAAGCTGCGAACCCTGAAAATGTGAAGTACACTATTTACTTCTATACTAAAAGGACATCTATTAGACCCTTGCCTAGAAGTAGCCTAGCTGTATGTATCTTCAAGACAATCATATATTTTAGGATTATTAAAAATAATTTTTTTAAATAAGCAAAGCTCATGAATTTCATATTTATGATTTACAGAACAATGTTTCTTTTAACATATGGCAGTGAATAGTATCTCATGAATTGATGATGAGACGTCAATTTGGATACTTATGACTTATTTCTACAAGTCAACCCAAGTATTGTTTGAGTTCTAGATAAAATATCATCATTAATACTACTATTATAATGTAAATGATATTGTAGCAAATCAGTGGAAGACCTGAGGGTTGTTGAATAGTTCAAGGTCGTACATGAAGACCCTTTCTGCACACCAACAAGACCCAGGGATGATATGGTTTAACTTCAAATGTTGTGTAAAAATCTCTTTGGGGGACACGATTACTCCACGGCCTGAGGGGGTCTGTGAGTGTTGTGTCCCTTAAAAAAAATTTCCGACGGTCGCTAAAGCTGTTAGCTTGCGTCTTCAAACCTTAACTTCAAATGTTATTATATACCTATAGCCGAACGTCAGTGAAATACTACCTGCTCACAGGGGTGTAGTATATCGCGACGCCGGCCCACTATGGTGCGCTTCGTCGCACTACACAATTCTAACGTGTATGTAACTAACTCCACGCAACGCGCTAGACGTGCGTATTCGAAGTAATTGCAACCAAAACCAAGATGTCGGAGTATGTCGAATCGCGACTTGAACCTTGCGATACACGCCCCCCGTAGCAACTACAAGTTCCTAATGACCAATCCTCGAGGTAACTAACGTTTGGCTCTCACCTGACACCGTTTAAATTGCTCAAATATGCAAAATTCATTGATGATAACAACATGATCCGCAGCGGGGGACGCACAGACACGCTTACGCTGGTTCCTGGTATGTCCCCCTCCACACACGCCTAACGCTCTCCAATCGTATCTTCTGCTAACCGCACTCGTACCAAATAGCGGCCAAACATCCGCTGGGCGAGTTGCGGCCTATCGCGCATGCGTGATTCACAGATCCTGCGCTACTTCCGGTTTGTAGCAGACAGTGTCAACATGGAGCGGTTGTGACTTAGGAACTCGATAAATGGCGTGTTTCTGATCGAATTAAGGTATGTAATAATAAGAAAACGCCCTGACTGTGGCCAGAACAATGTCTTAGTTCGAGGTCACCTATCGCCGACGTTCGCCCCTTCGCCTACGGCGTCGGGGCGAATGTCGACGATAGGTGACCTCGAACTAAGACATAGTTCGGCCACAGTTTTCTCCTAATACATATGGACGACCTTCCATCTGATAGGATTGTCTCAGCTAAACCAGCTTGCATATTGTTAAACAGTAACCCTCGTGCGAGGTCTCATTGTACCCTGCACATCCGTTATTAAACAACCTACCCTCGTAGGCCTCCTTCTCTACTTTTACATCCCTACATTATCCTACCCCTAATAAAAAACGCCTTAGGTTTAACATTGACTCAATACATTTGACAGAGCGTTAAATAAAGCGTTATTTATGCACAGAGGTAAATACAAAAAACGGACCAATCAGTGACAAGATAACGAAATAGATCCGGCAGCATTGATAAATGTGGCCATCCTCCTATGAGGTCAACACGCTCCTAACATGGATAATTACAAAATTTTCTCTGTATATCGGTGCGATGGGGTAGGATAAATACAAAACCGAACTCGAGTTAGCCCTAGAAATGTTTATACCACTCTGGTCAGGTCTGCTACTCACTACACTCGGCTAATGCCTCGTGTAGTAATACACAACCTGCCCATCGTGGCATAAACATTGACAAGGCTAACCCTCGCTTGGTTTCTACTGATTATCTGATATTCTATCATATTCTATAATTATAAATTGACTTATGTCGCCTTCAGTCAAGTATTTATCATCGTCATTAATAATTACATACCATATCTAAAAAACTATGATTCTGGTAGCATCCGATTGGAGTGTCTCCCGCTCATAGAGACAGAGTGAACCAGACCTAGGTATGGAGACTGAAGAGCCACGAGAGTGAGATTCTCGTACAGTATTCAACTGAATCCTGCTGTTTTTCTTTATTTTTCTCTACACAGATGTACTTCTATTCTTATGATTTGTTTCTAGCTGTACTGAAAACATAATTTAGAAGTGTAGTTTTCCTGAGACAAACCACAGAGACTAAATCGCGCTGGTTCATATTAATGAATCATTCTCATGAGATTTTATTAGCCCACTCCAGTCTCCTCGTTTTTAATCCAGGGTTATGGGTTATGAATACGGGGATATTAATGAAACTGGATACCTGCATCGTAGCTTTCCAAACCACGCATAAGAAGACACCGATCCAGTCTACACAGGAGGACGGTCCCGAATCCCAGGGACAGCAGGGATCGTTTGAGGACAGAGAATGCTCCGACCACCAGGTTCAGGAAGAAAATGAAGAAGCTGTATGCGTGATACACTCTCCTGTCAAAGAGAAATGGTCAAAATTAAAGGGGACAGATCCATTGTTAGTTCATGAAGCAGTCACTAGGTGGTCTGCAATATGGCAGGCCCATTGGGGGGACAGATCTATATTCTGCCTCTTTATTCTTATGAAATTCAGCTGCCTTTCAATGTTTTACCATGGTTCCCTTGACGCTCTACACCAATCCCAGAGCAGGATGACATAATGATTAAACCCATGACATGATGTTTTTCACATGGAACACTATATATACATATGTGAGCAAGGCTAGAGTTGTGACAACTCCCAATTATCACTCACTTCTATTGTACTTCCACTAGTGAAGAACACCTACTTTTTCACCTCCATTAGTGAAGAACACCTACTCAGGGGGGGGGGGGACGTCATGGCGGCGCCCATGGATCATAGGCTATGTGCTGTATAGAGGTATGTAGACGTTAGGGCCCACTGCCTGAAAGTCGGGACGTTAGAGCCCACTGATCGGGATGTTAGGGCCCACCTATCATAACATCAACATGTATCATTGAAATATGCATACATGTCAAATCACTACTTACACTTCATGAAATTTGCGAAAACTGTATCATTTCCGTTATTAGTTCCAACAAGCTAATGAACATTAATTGATTCTGCAAAATTAGGTGAGCCCTAATGTCTATTTTTGCTATTTCTCACTCGGTCGCGGACGCACTCAGTCAGTCCCACCTCTCCTCAACAGACTATCGAACGGCGGCGTATTACATGTCATTCCATAATCTTGTCCATGTTGTACCGTGTAATCACGCTTCATTGGTCCCTATTCTTCGGCTTTCATGCAGATCCGGCGCTACGCTATCTCCAGCAGAGGGCATCTGTGCGACAAACCGCGGCTCGTGCCCCAGGCACGGTCGCAAACCAGCGAAGTGCCGTATCGACATACCTCACATTCTGCCAGAGGATGGGGACGGACCCCCAGGCACCGTCCGTGAGTTTTGTAACGGCCTACCTGGAATACGTTGCCGACCACGCCCCCTCACCAGCGACCGTGGCGAATCAGCTCTCCCACCTACGGTCGCACCTACGGCTCTCCGGTGGGAACGTCGCGGCAACCGAGGACATACGGGTGAAGAGGGCCCTCGACGCCATGAAGAGAGACAAGACCTATCAGCCGAACATCAAGCCGCCGGTCCCGATGGAGGTGCTCAGAGACGTCCTCGTCGGCCTCACGGCCACGCCCCTCGACCGGACACTGCGCACTGCCTTCCTGATACTGTACTACACTGCACTCCGGCAGAGCGAGGTCGTGCCGCCAACAGTGGGGGGCTTCGATCCAGTACGACACCTTTCACGTGGAGAAGTGGCGGTCACGTTAACTCACGTGCTCGTACGGATCAAGGCTGCCAAAAACCTCCAGTGTGTTGGAGAGGAGAAACGGGTGGCCCTCCAACCGTCACCGGAGCCGGCCACGTGCCCCATCACGGCCGTGAGGGGATGACCGCAGCAGTCCCCACGCGATCCGATCAGGACCCGTTCCTCATGAACGAAGACAGGACTCCGATAATGACCCGGTCGTTAACCAAACACTGGACTAGACTAATCACCGAGGCCGGCCACCCCCCAAAGACCTACACCCTACACAGCCTGAGAAAGGCCGCCGCCACCCAGGCCTTCCAGGCCGGGGTACCAGAACTATCAATTCAACGTTACGGGGGGTGGCGCTCAAACGCTCACAGGAGCTACATCCTGGACGCGAATGCCACTGAGGTGAACAAATCACTTATCAACTCAATCAACAAGTGATTTACAAACTTTTTCTTCCCACCCACCACTCACCATTTCATGGTATTTTTGGGTTATTTTATACATATTATACAAATACATATATGTATTACTTCATAATACTCGTATACCTATACCATAATTGACACCTGTCAATTACCATATGTATTCTTCCATATGTATCTTCTTATCATATATCATATTTACCAATATGTATATCTGTGTATCATATTTACCAATATGTACTACCTTATCATATCATATTTACCAATATGAATATTCTTATCATATCATATCTACCAATATGAATATGCTTATCCATTACGATATTTCTACCATTGTATAAATATCTCACGTCTAATTGGTTTCATAAAATAAAAATAAATTTTATTTATCCCACTCTAGACTCTCCTCTCTTGTGTTCAGGGTAAAGGGTAATGGGTAGCCCATGGCCGTAGGGTCAGGGGCGGTCATTGCTCCACCTGACGCACTCCCCTCCTACTAGCGCTCCCTGCGCGCCCTCTCGTGCAACCCACGTGAACCACGCGGTCACATGGTACACCACTACACTCGCCTCTTCCCATTCTCCTGCTTTTCTTCACCACGTACGGACGTACTCTACAATTTCTCCCACCCACCCTCTCCTCTCTTCCTACTATCGTAGGGGTTATTTTATACATATTATACAAATACATATACGTATTACTTCATAATACTCGTATACCTATACCATAATTGACACCTGTCAATTACCATATGTATACTTCCATATGTATCTTCTTATCATATATCATATTTACCAATATGTATATCTTTGTATCATATTTACCAATATGTACTACCTTATCATATCATATTTACCAATATGAATATTCTTATCATATCATATCTACCAATATGGATATGCTTATCCATTACGATATTTCTACCATTGTATAAATATCTCACGTCTAATTGGTTTCATAAAATTAAAATAAATTTTATTTATCCCACTTTAGACTCTCCTCTCTTGTGTTCAGGATAAAGGGTAATGAGAAGATGTGAGTTACTTTCAGAGTATGAATGGTTTTCTGTAGCCCACTTGCACCCAGGCAGACATTGCTACAACTGCCTGAGTCTAGAATCCAAATATATCAAGTACCATTGGGTCAATGAGGTATTTCGGTCTTGAAAAATTGGTATTGGTCAGTTGGGCATGCCTCTAAGACACAGAGACACTGGCTCACTGCTCCTTTCCCAACGTGACAGTAAATAGCACGCAGATAGTGAAGGGATAGTGTTTTTTTGCAGGGCACTGGAAGTCTATATATGGTAATATACAAACAAGCATGATCTAAAAAGGGGATATCGATTACTATACCTGTTATTCAAGGCAAGTTGCGCTCCCTTATCTTGTAGAAATCCAAACTTCACCGTCATAAGCTGCAAACGATCTATGATATTCGAAACTATTGCTGTCGAGCTAAAAGAGAAAGCAGTCAGAGAAACAGAAGTTACTATATACCCATGCAGTATATACTGTAAATACGCACCGTTTCGCCATATAACGTACAAATACCGTACGGAACAGTGTTCCGTACGGGAAAATACGGAACACTTCCCCATACGTGTTGACTAAAATATTAATTGTTAGGCTAAATCAAATAAATAATTTTTATCAATTTTGAGTATATAGTAAATATAGAACGATCTACCATACTTGTACAAGCCACAAAACTCGATAACAATTTACGGTTCGTACGGTTTTTGAATGAATTGAAGAAAACCATATTTTTCAGTAGATTTCCTATGTAAATTAAGCAAATGCAAATTGGCCTATTCTACCTATTGAGTTGGATAAACTGGAGATAATTTAAATCTACTCATATAGAAGTAGAATAAATCGCAAGAAACCAGTTTTGACTAATAATCCACATCATTTAGAAATCACCAGGGACCTGTTTCACTAGTCTCGTGACATGTCTGTGACACCATACAGACATTGGGTTTGTCTAGTTTCGTGACACCAAAAGTAGCTGCCCTTAGGAAATACAGACCCAAAACATAAGAATTAGACAAATCTAGACACATCATGGACCTGTTTCACTAATTCTGTGACAAAAGTGTTAGACAGATATGAAAAGCGGCACCAACAGTGCAAGCAAGAACCGACAAAACGAAGTCTAATGTCTAGTTCTTATGAAACCGGACACACCATCTAGACGTCATCTAGACATGTCACTGTCTAGTGAAACAGGTCCCAGGTGGCACCACTGTGAATTGTAGGATATGCTTTTCTTAATAGACCATTTTACTCACATTGCCATGATAATTGCATCCAGGAACCAGGGAGCTTCACCAAAGGTTATAGGTATGATGAATATCGAAACGATAGCACTGGATATCATGGCCAAGAGGACGAACATGATAGCGTAACCTGTAAAGTAACCAACATTACTTTGTACTCAACGACTACCTGTTCTATATGAGATATCATATGGAGGAAACATATGAAAGTTTACAGTCAGAGGTTTTATCCTACCCCTAATAAAAAACCATCATTGATTTAGCACAGGCAAATTTTATGTGGCATGCCATGACATTAAGTAAAATTTATTTGCCTAGAGAAATAAGAAAATTTACCAATTAGCAATCAGGAATTATTTCTATCCCCTATACATCAGTGATTTCGTGTACCTTATCCCAGATTTCTATCCCCTGTAAACCGGTGATTTTGTGTACCTTGCTGTCTTATGATAATACGTGATAAACTCAGACGGTTGGCAACTTACCCCACATGATGTATGCGATCTGATACCCCGAGTACCGCATTCCAGCTACCTTTAAAGCAAACGTGTGACAACAATAATTCCGATCAGAAACATGGTCACGATATGTCACGATTTGGTTGTCTTGCCGATTCTTGCTAGGTTTTGAATGATTATATGCATATTTGACGCTGTGAATTGGTCTGGTTAGGCACCTTTGCCACCTCCTGACAAGTGTCAATGGTAAAAATCTAAAAATCGTATAATGTAAACGCCAAGCATGTGGCGAATGCAGATCATCCGATTACGTCTGATTATGCAATTTGGCACCACCTCACGACTATTGAACACACTCTGACGCCGCCTTGAATTCATCTAGACAAGCGGCGATCCTGTGTCGTCAGTGTAAATGCTCAAGGACTTTTGCAGTGGACATTGCCACCCCCTGACGATATTAGCTTGACAATCTACAGTCGCCACATATTTAGTCGTCTAATGTAAACGCTGGGTAACATGGCCAATATTGTGTAATTGAGCACCACCTGACGACTATTGGCAAGACCATCTACAGCCACCACGTTTTTAATAATAGAAGGACAACATATATATATACCAGACTGGATTTGGCATCATCAAAATAAATATATTTAGAAGGAGAAATCATTATTACCACTACGTTTGATGGTTTTACTGTGTAATTATGATGCCAAGTATGATCTCCTCTCATGACCTTCCGCACATGGTCCCTGCAAGGAGAGTGAAACATCTTAGGCTAATTGTATGGGCGTTGTTAGACGGCGGTTTTGAGGCCGATAGCAACAGAGCGTTCTCTTGAGAGAATTCTCACACAGCAAAGCTGAACTTATAAATGAGGCATCACACAATAACATTTCTACTCTTGTCGTGCCACATTGAGGAAAAAATACTAAATAAAAGCAGAGATAAACGTCATGTAGGCTTCTGATTATCTTGCTCCAGAGGTCACAGAATCAAATCAATTTGTTGGAATCAGTCAATAAAGCCTGGCGTCCACCTACTATGATAGAAATTTAGACCTACTGATATGGCACCTATACAAAAAACAAATATCGGAGACATATCAGGAAGGTGCAAAATCATAGACATATGTCTAGACATGTCAATCCACCACGCATTGTATGGGGTTTTATCAGTGTCTAATCGCATAGATGTTGTCAACTGCTGCGATGTTAGGGGACATTCCAATGCGATTTTGATTTTGTATCGGGAGGTGCATATTGGAGCCATATTGTAGTAGGTGGACACTGGGGCCTGAAGGCGGTATTCCACCAAACAACCACTTTTTCAACGTCAACAGACGTTCCAGCCGACCTTTCAGCCGACGTCGGTTGAAACGTCTGGGAAAATGGCCTCAAAATGCCTCGCTGCTCCACTGAAACCCCCAACAGACGTTCACTTGGACGTCATACGAGTGTCTGGTGGGTTCAAAGTTCCAGCAGATCCCAGACTGGTGGACGTTGGCCGCATTTTACGTAGTAATCGAGTTCTCCGATAGGCGGCGCGGTGTGCGTTGATACACTGCGACACTCTGGAACGTGGGAAAACGTGAATTGAGCGGAGCAGTGTGTCGCTGTGTCGGGATTTGTACGGGAAAACGTTAAATAACCGCGGAATTACATGTTCAATCGAACAATGAAGGTAAATAAAGATAAGGATTGATGTTATGAATGTGTATGGATCGCTCTGGTGCTAGAATTCGGCCGAAAGTGTCGGAGTTTTCGATGTCCGTTCGCGGCTTCGGGTATCACCGGTATCGCTCGCGCTATGTTGGCGGCATTCCCTCGCCGCAACTCCCGGCAGAGCCCGCGGGCGGGTGTCGTACCTCTTCAAATGCATTGGCCAGATGCCCAATTCCAGCCGATAAAAGTCTAATGAATCAGTTTTTCAGGATATGGGCATATTCCGTCTCTTGGAGGGTTGTAGGAGGTTCGGCTGGAAGGTCGCCTGAAAACTCTGGCTGGTGGAAGCGCGTTTTGGGCGATTCCAGCAGAAGCCACAACCGACGTTGCCAGCAACCCTTAGGCGATGTACCGCTCACGGCCAAGAGACGCCCAAGAGACGCCCATGCGAACCCAACAACCGTGGCAGACGTCGGCCAGATGACCATCGCGCTGGATTGGGACCTGCTCCACCAGCCACATGAAAAAATTCATCGCGTGGGATTTTCCAGCAACCCTGGCAACCATTGTTTGAACGCTGAACGACGTTTTTGTCTGGTTGGTGGAATACCGCCTTGAGTCGACAGATGGAAAATTGATCAATAATTCTAAAAATCTAAATCAGTTTTTGATATGTCAACTCATTTTCAATTTGATATACCACAATACTGACAAAAATATTGAATTTCAGGATTTAAAAATGTTTAAGAATAAATCTAGAGAAATGATTTAGTGACCTACCTGTATGTTACAACCATATGAAACATGGATGCAACGTGGAACAGAGTGCTGAAGGTGTTGCCAAATATGAAACAAACTGAAATGTAAAGAAAGAAAAAGATAAAATCTATCATGAAATTTGTGTTTTCATGATTTGATGCTTCTAGATAGCCTTATCATGGGTTCTTGTAATGCGTATTTGTACAGACAAGTATAGACACTCCTCATCATGGGGCCGGGTACCAGTGAATGCCGCTAGAGGCCAGGTATTTGGCCTATTGTGAACATTTTGATCTTTGCAACACGTGACCTGACATGTGATACTTCAAACTATTTTCTATTTCACCTGACATATCAAATATGATATCATATCTACATTTTGTGAAAATTTCATGTTTATTGAGCCATTATTTCCAATTTCATCTAAAAAAAAAAATCACCAATATTTTGTAAATGATGCCTCAAGGCATCACCCGGCCATCCCTGGATGGTGTCTTGAGGCATCACCCGGCCAGCCCTGGTTGATGCCTCAAGGCGTGAATGGGTTCAAGTCGAGCTTACCTCTGATTCCTTGCAAGTAGCGTGGAAGCTGGTGCACCGCCTTAAGTAGGTCGAACTGTGTGATGTTTGCAGCCTGGATCGGAGGGATCACCAGCTGAGCGAACAGTTCTATCGCCTGACTTTCCTCCATTATCGTGAAAATTACATTTACTGATGTTCCAATAAGGGAAGCAAACTGTGGAATTTGGGATTAGCAACGTCTACAGAAAACATCACAACAGCACCATGAAGATGTATTAATCTCGTTATTCTTTCTATTTTATTTCTATTACTATTGACACAGTTCATCGTGGATATTACAATGGTCTCTCACTAGTCGCTGATATATGATTGTTGTAGTCTTGTAATCTGAACATTTTATCACAGTATTACATGGTCTAATTTTACAAATAAAATACAACGAGGTAACATAATCACAGTTTATCACGCACAACAGCAAAAATGATAATATAGGGCACAGAGTGATTGCTAGTTTTGGCATCATCCACCAGGAAATTGTTGGATAGCTGACACTATGGCCAAGGAACGACCACTACATTTTGCTTTCTATGGACAGTTTGTATTAGGTGGATATATCTGTATGCTACAGGTATGGTGATACACGCCCCCTGTGTGTTTTCTATGTACGGTTTATATTAGGTGGACTTATCTGTATGCTCTGGGTATGGTGATACACACTCCCTATGTGTTTTCTATGGACACTTTGTATTAGGTGGATATATCTGTATGCTCCAGGTATGTCGATATACACTCCCTATGTCTTTTCTATAGACAGTTTGTACTAGGTGGATATATCTGTATGCTCCAGGTATGTAGATACACACTCCCTATGTCTTTTCTATAGACAGTTTGTACTAGGTGGATATATCTGTATGCTACAGGTATGTAGATACACACTCCCCAAAGTGTTTTCTAAGGACACTTTGTATTAGGTGGCTACATCTGTACGCTCCGGGTATGTAGATATACACTCGCTACATTCTATGAACACTTTGTTTTAGGTGGATAATAAAATAGATATACTGACCGGCAAGAGGAGGACAAAGGCGATGATCATGGTAGAGAGAATCCGCAGTGGATATTTGAATCCTAGAGAAATTGTTGACAAAGGAAACTGTATTTACATTCCCAAATTTGTCTCAGGAAGATGGCGTAGATTGCAATTAATGAAACTATTGTTGAATCTCCAAGTATGCGATACTTTTTGAGTCTGATGAGTTACGAGAAGAAGCATTTATACAAGTTTTAGAATTTTCTGCCATGAAGCTATTTTCCATTGGCCAATTATTCGGCACAGATCTGCAGTCCCTACCGATGCCAGAACCATGAATGGAAACAGGCATGTAGAGAAGTGCTTACCGATTATTTGTGCATAGATTATGCAACTTCTGACAAGGTAAACAACAGACACAATCATCATGCAGTGATTGTTTTGGGGACAGTTCTGTATAGACCTGTCAGATGCATACACAGTATCCTCACCAATGTTTAAATACTGACGTGCAGTCGTCGGCCACCCCCAACTGACTTTTAGGAAAACTCAATTAATCAGTGCCATTCTCGTCGGCCAGCGGAAAATGACTATCATCTAAACTTACGTGGAATGCCTGGAATGCCTCTAAAAGTCATCTTTACCATAATTTAAACTTACGTGGAATGCCCCTAAAGGTTACCTTTAACCCTTTAAGGACGCATGATGCCTGGAGGCATCACCGCGCTAAAGACGCATGATGCCTGGAGGCATCACCGCACTAAAGACGCATGATGCCTTGAGGCATCATTGTCCCAATATTAAGAAAAATATTTGAACAAAGAAATAATAGAGCAATATTCATGAAATCTTCAGAAAATGTAGATATAATATCATAATTAGTATTTCTATTATAAAGAAATAAAATATTTATGATTATGTATCATATTGCATGATTACAAACTTGGATATCAGTTTTAACTATTATGTGGCCGTCCTGTAGCCAGACAGACTGCCACCAGTATCCGTCCTTATGGGAGTAGCTGGACCCCAGGCAGCCGTCCTTAAAGGGTTAATACCATCTAGACTTTAGCTCAATACACATCTACCGATTTTGAAACATTGATGTACCTTTGTCGACAACAAAGGAACGGTAATTTGTCTCAGCCAAGCCATCCTAACAGAGTCAGCCCGAGATGGTAGATATTGGACAGCTAGGCAAGGGTCAGCCAAGGATTAGTGAAACCACCTGCTTGAAATGTTCTTTTGTCAGCGACAAGTTTTCATTCGATGCTCCTAAATGGGTCGCCAAAAGTTTACCAACATGTTGATGAATCCAGTTGCCAACAATGGAACGTTGGTAAATGGCTTGTGATTGGGTGGCTGACATGGGCCGAGGGGTCACGTAATTTGCCTGCGACAAGTTCACCGACTCCTATATGATTTGGGAACTAACCGTTCAACCCTGAATCGGTAGATGTGTATTGGGCTTTAGCTGTAATGCCTCTATAAGTCACCGTTATCATCATCTAGTCTTACCTGGAATGCATCTATAAGTCAGGGCATATTTTATTCTTCCTTTAAGGGTTGTTGGTCTGAAATAGCAAAATTGACTTTAAATAAATGATATACGTAGGAGCTTACACATTATATAATCGTTGAACAATACAATAGTATATAAGTCAGGTAAAGTCTATTTTGAACACCTGTGGTAAAGGATCTAATGCTTTAAATAGTGACACTATTTTTTAGTAGAAAGAGCTAGGTGGACATTGTGCAAAGCAATAAGTTTCAAAATATTAATTTGTATGTGTTCTACATTTTATCAGAAAACTGTCTCAACTGTGGGACTGTGTTGTTAGGTAGTTGTCTACAACCATCTTGTGAAGAAATCGTTTACGTTAACAATTACTTTATATCTGATTGTGGTAGCCATTACAGAATTTTAAGGTATTTATATAGAACGTGCTGACCATGCTGTACAAACCACAAAACGAGATCATGATTTACGTTTCATACGGAACGAGGCGTTTACGCCGAGTTCCGTTCGCACAGTAAATCATCATCGAGCTTTGTGCCATGTACAAGCATGGCTGGACGTTATATTTACTATATACCCGAAATTAGGAAAAAATCATTAATTAATTTTGGCCTAACAACTATGTATAATATTTTACTCAACATGTATGGGAAGGTGTTCCGTATTTTCCTGTACGGAACATTATTCCGTACAGTAATTTTTATGTAATGTGGCAAAACGGTGAGTATTTGCACTAAATACGGCATGGGTGTATAGTAAATTCTGGTACGTACTTTTTTACTTCAGCTGTCATTAAGAATTCGATATATCGCATAGGAAGAGTGACCTTTCCTTCCAGTTTCGACTTCTGCTTAAAAAGAAATAATTCCCCCGAAATATAGTTTAATATATTCATGTCTAATGTAGATGCATATATGTATTGAAAGTCTTATCATGGAGGCTTCTTTCAACCCGGAATTCTGATATAGGCTGATAACCACATTTGGCCATCAGAATTTGTATTTAGTAACATAAGTATTGTATAGATGAAAATAATGTTTAATAAGAAAAATTATTTATCTGTTACATATCTAAATATAACGAACAAAAACGGTCATATGATTACTCGTTTATAATTCAGTCTAAAATGGCAATTTATTTACCAGTGAATTGTAAATACTGTAAGAAAGGGAAAACATTCTGACACGGTTATTCCAGGCTAACCTTTTCTAACTGGTCTGATCCCTCCAAATACCACGTGTAGCTGTTGATAACGAAATCCAAGAAAAAAGCATAGGTGACTGCAGCCTGACCAACGATGACTGGGATCTCGACCACGATGCGTCGGATTGTATCTGGAGACTAAGATCATGAATTCCGTTGTGACGGAATTACAAAAGTACACCAGGGACCTGTTTCACTAGTTTTGTGACATGTCTGTGACAACATACAGACATTGGAGTTGTCTAGTTTCGTGACAACACAAGTAGCTGCCCTAAGGAAAAGACAGACCCCAAACTTAAGAATTAGACAAATCTAGACACATCATGGACCTGTTTCATTAGTTTTGTGACAAAAGTGTTAGACAGACATGAAAAGCGGCACCAACAGAGCAAGCAAGAATGGACAAAATGAAGTCTAATGTCTAGTTCTTATGAAACCGGACACGATCTAGACGCCATCTAGACATGTCACGAAACTAGTGAAACAGGTCCCTGATAGGCAGATTCAAGTCCAGATATCACAGTATAGATATAAAGGGACATGGTAAATGTGTGTGTATTAGACGTTTTCGTATAGTTTGAGTTTTGCATTCCTGAACACTTTTTATCCACAGGGGCAGTAGAGGTGGCAAGATATCTCTGACGGGATTACGAGCTGTGACATGCAAAATTTAGGTTGAAGTTACACTGTAGTCACTGATTTCCCTCTCTCAAGGACATTTTAAGTCAACAAAAACCCTCTGTGCCATTACAGAAGACAACAAGTTTACAATCTAGAAATGTCTAAGACTAGCAATATATCAATCAACATGCAAATGCTAACAATAATGCATAAACGTTCGAAAAACTCACTCAACCTTGACGAAAGACCACGCAGGACACGCAGTGGTAGTAAAGTAAACTTTAGTGTACCATGCATTAACTTAAGTCACTATAAGCGCTCGCCTCATTATAGAGGTAATGAACTCTGGTTAAAACTAAGTGAAACCTCGCAACACCTGGTGTCCAAAAAGGAATTCAAAATACTTGTAAAAACACAGTTCTCAACTTTTGAATGGAGTGTATAGTATTGCTGCTAAAAGGTTGTCCACGAACCTCATCCCATCCCATCTCATCCCATTACTTTTCTCTCTGTCAACTGGTTATTTGTAATTTGTTGTCCTTGATGTAACGAAACTACACCAGTGGAAGAACTGCCATGTGGCAGAACTGGCTGCTATATGAAATAAAAAATAAAAAAAAAATCAATCCATTTTTGATGAGCCACAGCCCAGGAGGTCATTGACCCCTAGTAATTCCGTCACATTTTGGAATTCCACTTGCTGTATTTAGTCGATTTGCACATGTGCATCACTAGAGAAACTATGGATTTTGGAATGGAGATAGTACAATTGGTAAGTAAAATCTCGAAGTATAAGAAAATATAAACATATGTAACGTATTTGGAGGCTAATGACTAGCTGCCTGTGTCACTCTCTTTAATAACGTGGGCCCTTTTAGAATTCTACGAAGAAATCGCCCGATTTAGAGGAATTGCAGAAAATATTGTATCAGAATTTCTGAAAGTTTTTTCATAAGTTTTGACCAATTAGGACATTATTCCCAAATCACTGTATTGTATATGCTAATAGAAGATTCGGTAAAGGAAAATCTAAAACGAATACTGATAAAAAGAGCATTTTATGAAAACAAAATTCTATTTCAGAGCTAAAGTTCTGGTTATATGATGATTTATTCATGTAAAAAACGATATGAAATAAAAGGTGCATTATATTAATGATATGGTCTATTGGAAATAATAGTATAACAATAGAAAAGCCCACTTGAATTTCAAAATGATTTACATAATTGTCCTGCTTATTGAAACGGTCATCTTACCAGAAACTGATCTTCTTTTGGATTTATTGCACAGATCACCATTTCATTAACAAGGATCCATATCCTGAAATGAAAAGAAAACTATTTCACAGGGTTGCTATAAGCCTTTCCTCTATGTATGCATAAGGGTTGGCTCGGTCAAGGGTTGGTGCATTTACTCTTCGCTACAGGACGCAGAGTATCAGTCCCTGTCGTGTAGTGGTTTGGGAGAGCCCATGCACGTAAGTGCCACAGGTCAGCCCGGATTACGTATCTCGGATTATAACAGCCTGAGTTTGCAGCAGTCAACAGGTTACTCACTGTGTTCCCTTTGTAAGGAGTATATCCTTTGGGCCTCACGTAGGTAGTAGCTTTTTCAAACCCCTCTTGGTGGTTGAGCTTGGATTGTTTACTCCAGTTAATGATCTTGCTCCCTTATCATTACTTAACACTCAAAGTATGAAACTGACGCTGGTAAATAGCACTGGATTTGTAATCCCAAGGTTGTTAGACTTTGTTCGTTTGAGTCCACTTTTCTCCTCCACCCCCAGTAGTGGTAGATTTACTGCTATATCAAAGGTTAATCCTTCTCATACCATGTCTATGTGGTGTGGGAAGTAAAAGAACTCTTACCTCGGTAAATCTGTTGGGGTGAGATTTCTGCCTAAATTCATCTCAAAGATTCGGTCAAAACCAAAGTAAGTCTGATAGAAAATATTGGACGTTATACTACCCGAACAAATAAATAATTATAACTGTGGAGTAAAACTTATCTATGATGTGATATTTATGAAGGAGTAAATTAAGGAAAATACAAAAAAACTTACCAGACGGCAGCGTTGGCTAGACCCAGGAGGTTAGCAAGGATGTATCGTCGCATTGCAAGACAAGCAAATATCGGGTAGAACATCACTCCAAGGTGAATAATATTGAGGATTAGGATAAAAGCTGTAAATTGGAAACAATGGTATACACGTATATATTTGTCAAATGGAATGAGCTATTAAACATTGATTAAACATTAGCTTCCCAATTAAGGGCGGAGATTACAGAGTTTTCATACTAAACTTATAGGACTGTATAATTCACCGGTCAGTGATTACGGAGTCTCCATACTTAACCCATAGGGACTGTGTAATTCACTAGGTGGAGATTTTGGAGTCTCCATATCAAACCTGTGGGGACTGTAATTCACCAGGCGAAGATTACTGAGTCTCCATACTAAACCGGGCAGAGATTACAGAGTCTCCACACTAAGCCTATAGGGACTGTGTACTTCACTGGGCAGAGATTACGGAGTCTCCTCACTAAACCTATAGGGACTCTGTAATTCACTGGGTATTATGGAGTGTCCATACTAAACCTATAGCGACTGTGTTATTCACTGGGCAGAGATTACGGAGTCTCCATACAAACCCATAAGGAATGTGGAGATTATGGAGTCTCCATACTAAACCTAAAGAAACTGTGGTATTCACCTTAAAGTGATTACGGGTGCTTGTAATCTCCGCCCTACATAAGGAGGAGAAAGATTTGTCCCTTGTGTGCACAACAGTATATGAGATGATCGGCTGTAGTCTTTTTTTCTTGTTGATGATTAAAATCAGTAATGCTGAATAATTAATACAAGTGGACTACACGCATACTAATATCATTGTAATTGTTCGGATGTTACCACGCATCGATTCCTCAGCTATAGATTATGGCCGCTTGTATATGAATCCAGTTTGTATATAATTCTACGTACGTTTTATCCAGCTGAACTTTAGGGAAAATTCTTCATTACTCCAATCTCCAGGATTCCAGAAGAATTGACCTTGAAAGAAGTTTAGCAGGTAGCTTGTCATCATGACAAAGGCAGCGCAGTATGCCCAGCGTCGGCCATGTTCGTCGATCAGATTCAACGGACTAGAAATAACAACACAGGATTGGGTCTTAAAGACACAAAGATGTCCTTACAAAGTGACTATGAACAATCAATAGGAGACGAGATCTTTCTAAGAACAGCCCAAACGATCTAGATGATCAACTTAAATGAATTAACGATGCTCTGTAAATTAAGAGCTGAATTACATGATGCTGATAAGATAACACTGATACAATGGACTAATGTTAGTAAGTCGGGAATACAAGGGGGACAACTAATTTAAGGGTAACAAGAAAAAACTTAGATCTGAGAAAAGATATACATAGGTCACTCTAGATAGAAAATCTAAAACAAAAACAAAAAAGGAAGCAATAGTATGACCACATCATTTTGAATTGTTGTTTGGAATTGTTCATTGTGTTTTTTTGAAAACGTTGTAAAGATCTAAGATTGTATACGGACCAAAAACTAAAATGAATGATGTAAAAAAATCCAAAAAAAATGTATTCGTAAATAAAAATGTAAACTTGCAACTATTCCCCAACACCCCTTTGAGACTTGAGTGCAATGAATTTGTAGCTAGATTATCGAGTCTGCTTAAGTCTGTGAACAATGTACCACTGTACACAGTGGATATGACCAATGTATAAAGCAAAATCGACAAGTACTGTTCATGTAGGAACCCAGCCCTTCTTTCCTTCTGGGCCTTAAGCCTAATGCCCATCTACCGATTAAGGGTTGAAAGATTAGTTCGCAAATCGTATAGGAGTCGGCAAACTTGTCGCAGGCAAATTACGTTACCCAATCAAGCCCCGTTTACCAATCTTCCGTTGTCGGCGACTCTATTTATCAACATGTTGATAAACCTTTTGCCACTGATTTTAGAACATAAAAACTACAACTTTTCGGTGACAAAAGGACATCTGAATGAGGTGGTTCACTAATCCTTGACCCACCCTTGCATAGCTGTGCTACATCTGCTGACTACTGCCGACTCCGTTAGGATGGCTTGGCTGAGACAAACTACCGTCTGTTTGTCGCTGACAAAGGTACATAAATGTTCCGAAATCGGTAGATGGGCCTTGGGCTATAGACCATAATCTGGACAATTGCGATTCGATAATAACGAGAAACACTGGAGCGTGTGGAAGATAGGTTTACTACTCCAGTCTCATAAAAACCTTTAAAAAAGTGGTATTTACATTATTCCAGAAGAAGAATTATCGCATTAAAGGCATATCAGACAATGTACGGAGGCGTCATCTGGTGATTTATAAGTATTGTCAATTACCAGTCAAAACTGGTCCTTTGTGTTTCAATTTATTATCAAATGTGTGAATTTAACGTTTTGTCCAGTTTATCCAATCTTAATAGTAAAAAAGACAAATTCATATATTCTTGATTTACATTGAAAATGTACTGAAAATGTTGTAATTGTCATTTTTTCAGAGATGAGGACCGTAAGCTATATATTTTAAAATTTGTATGTGTAGTACTATGCATCTGCCATATTATGTGAAAGGTTGGAGAAAATGACTTAGAATTCCTATATATTCCATTATAATCATAATATCGATCTCGGAATAAAAAAACAAGCATGGTGACCCCCGATTTTTAAGTTTGATATATGCTCCACAACACTTGGAGATCGTTATTTTAAATTATCAGAAAAATTATTAATGGAGAAATATGATTTCTTTTTTCAACATTTTTTATTGGCTTTTGGGTTACAGAATAAGTCTTCAATTGATTTTACAATGCTAGATTTAAATGCTGAATACTCACTATACAAACGATGGCCGGCCACAACAGCAGTTTCGTGCAAGATCTTTCCTTGGTTTCATAAATACAAGAAATACCAATGCAATCAGCTGTAAACGAAATATATGACAGTTAACTCGTAAATGTTACCTTGTATTATTAAAAGGAAACTGATCATGTTATGCCATAACAAGGTAATGTGTGAGCTTGAAATGAAGATTTGCAACAGTGATATTGTTATTTTGTATAGAGATAAGGTAAAGGTGGCTCAATGCCATTATATATTTTCTATGTATCAAGAACTATAGAAATACCCGGATTAAGTTCAATAACCTAAGGTTATTGACAAAAAAAGAAGTCGTATCATGAAAATGTAAATATGGATACTCCTCATTTATGAACATTCATGTAACGATCTCCCTACTGTTACTTGATCAACCCAGGCAACGATACTGTGAGCGTAGATCACACCAGCCTCTATGGCTGATTACTCTTGCAGTCTAAATAAAGAATTAAAAAAGATTTGGGTTAAAGGCATATCGGACAATTTGGCGTGGAAATTAGAACTTTTTCTGACAACTGAATACAATGATCTCTAAGTATTGTAGACTTAAAAATCGGGGGTCACCTTCCTAAATTTTGATTTAGAGATCAATGTTATGATCATTTTATATTAGAATAGATAGAGATTCTAAAAAGTTGTTTTTCACACAGCAAAACCCATGTCAATTTCCTCAAACACTCACAGGATATGGTATATGTATAGTACTATCTATTTAGATTTTTAAAATCATAAGTCACCATCCTTGTTTTTTAGATAATTGAAGAAAACCATATTTTTCAGTATATTTCCCATATAGATCAAGCAAATGAAAAAGGGCACATTTTACCCATTGGTAGCCCATGGCCGTAGGGTCAGGGGCGGTCATTGCTCCACCTAGCGCACTCCCTCTGTACTCGCGCTCCCTGCGCCCCCTCGTGCGAACCACGTGAACTATTAGGTCACGTGGTGAAGCACGCTCTCACACTCTCACTCACTCTCTTCTCGCGCTTCACTACGTTCAGACGCACTCCAATTTTCTCCGCTATTTTTGGCCCAACATCGCTCGCGGCACCGGATACTCCACGAGTATCGGCCCGAGGTCGTTAAGGTTTAAAAGTACGGGTTATTGACCGCCAGAACAACGTGAGGATGCCGAAGACACGAGCAGGCCCCAGCACATCGCACGCCGATGCGGAGGCTGAAGTAACGTCGGAATCTACCCAACGACCGTCGGAGGAGCACGTGGACTCGGCCTCCGAGGTAGGCAGTGTGAAGACGGTCAGGCTCGTGGCCGTTGAGAAAGGCCTCGCCGACTTCAAGAACGACGTGAAAGATCAGATCGGGGGAGTCCTGGCCGCGATCAACTGACTGGCGGAACAGAGGACCAACGACCGGGCCTCACGGCCACCATCCGTCCAGTCGGCCGTGGATCGACGCACCAACGAGTGGGCTGAGGACCAGGCCGCACGGGTCCTGCCTCTGCCACGTCAGCTGAGGGAGCGGTATGCGGCCGACTCCTACATCCAACGCGAGCTGGACCGTGAGGCCATCAGACACGACAGGACTATGGGTAAGCTCCATTCGGACTTAAAAACTCTAGGTTGACCTCGAAGCCTTTTATGTTTGTGGACCGCGAGGGCGTATTTACACTGTCTCAGAAACTGGAGGTGCGGGGGTCCCTAGGGCCGATGGAATACGTTAGCGCGTTCCTCGGTCTGCTAGGGGACGACCGAGCCGTGGAGCCCGCCGACCGGGACCACATGTTTAAGCACCTCCACCAGGTATCCATCGATGCCCAGTCTCGACCGTGGGCGGGAGTGAGGCGATGGAGCCAATTTGTGTTCGACCAAATCGAGCTGGTCCGACTACGGTCTGATACAGGAGGAGCGAGTCCGGCTCGCCATGACGACCTCGACCCGGTCGGCCGGACCGGACAACGCAGGGAAGGACAAAGCTAGGGAGCTGCCGTGCCGGCAGTTTAATTCGGAGAGAGGGTGCAGGCATAGGAGCGGGCACGAGGACAGGCCCGTGAAATGGGTTCACATTTGCTCGTTCTGCGATTCGGTGGGGAAACAGTGCGGGCACTCGCTCCATGCCTGCAACCGTAAACTGGGGTACACCATGGGATACGAGTCCCAGCCGGTAGCCCCTCAACCAACACGCCGCGGACAGCAGGCCGGATACACCCCGCAGGCCGGATACACGATGAGGGCGGCCGACCCTGGACCAGATGCCCTCTACCAACATGGACTTCCGCAGCCGGCAAAAAACGGGCACGGTGCGCCCCAAGAGTAACCGGAGCGCACCCGACTACAGGATGTTCACGTGTACCCCCCACCCGGGCTCCCGGGGTCAAAGGGTGCGCGGCACGTGAGATCACAGAGACGTCCAGTGCTGAAACAACACAGGACAGGAAACCGCCACCGGCCACGTGGGCACAGGTGGTCAGTGGCCGACTCCCGGTCGGGACTTCCCCACGTGAGGCCACCCCGACACGTGACGTCACAGAGGGAGTGAGGATTCCCCCACGTGACAGGGAGGCAGTACGAAACAACAACAACAACACGACTCCGCGGGACCACGTGGCCGTGCCGGTGGGCGTCCCCCACCCGGGCACGACCGGCCACGGGACCGAGGACGGAGCCCCTCCTGGCACGCCCCTGGACTTCGCTAAGCTCGAGGAAGTGTGTCGGACCGGGATTGTTGCCGCCGGGACTCGTATGGACCCGGAGGCGTTCAGGGCACATCGGCGCGCGGAATGGCCGCGGATGCAGGACGGCGCCCCGCCGGCGCACGGCCACATCTACGAGGCAGTGCGGGCCTCGGGCCTGCCCAACGCAATGTGCAGCAAGATTACTCTCCCCACGGACCTACGGTTACGGGCGTGGGAGAAATACCTCACGGGCATGAGGGGGAAGCAGGAGCTACTGGGCTTCATACGATACGGCTTCCCCCTAGGATACCTCGGTCCCGCGACGGATACCAGAGGGGTGCCTATCCACCCCAGTGCCACCGGGTACCCGACCGAGGTGGGGCAGTTTGTGAAAAAGGAGCTGTCGTTCTCCAATCTGCTCGGTCCGTTCTCCGACGCCCTGTTCAGCCCGTGGTGCCACGTGTCTCCCCTGATGTCGCGGGAGAAGCAGGACTCCGAGGCCCGGAGAGTAATAACGGACATGACGTTCCCGCGGCAACAGAGCGTCAATGCCTTCGTGATGAAGAACTCGGTCTACGGGGAGGAAAGGGAGCACAGCCTCCCTACCATCGACGGGTTCGTCTCCCGCCTCCTGAGGTCGGGCCCCGGGGCCTATATGGCCTCGATCGACATCGCGAGGGCATACAAGAACTTTCGCTGCGACCCCCTCGACTGGCCCCTCCTATGCTTCATGTGGGACGGCGGGTACTATTGTGATACGGCCATGCCGTTCGGTGCCCGCGCGTCCTCCTACCACATGCAGTGTGTAGCGGATACCATAGTGGAGATTCTGGCCGGCAAGGGGGTCGAGGGAGCGATGTACCTCGACGACCTAATCATCATATCGCCGTCGAAGGAGAAAGCCGCGGCGGACTTCGCGACCGCCCAGGAGCTCTTCCGCGAACTGGGCCTCCCCGAGGCCCGGGACAAAGCCCAGGAGCCGTCGCAGGTGGTCCGCTGGCTAGGGATCGACATCGATGCCGCGAACATGACGCTATCGATCCCGGAAGACAAACTGCAGGATGTGCGGCAACACGTCGCGGCCGTCTCCCGGAAGCGGTCCCTCACGAAGCGGCAGCTCCAGTCGGTACTGGGGAAAATACTACACGTCGCGAAGTGCATCCGGCCGGCAAGGGCATTCGTCAGCAAGCTCCTCGAGGCCCTGCGAGGCATGTCCGGATTCTACATCAACATCTCGTCGGACATGCGGCAGGACCTCGACTGGTTCTCGAGATTCGCTGACGGGTGGAATGGACGTGCCTTGATCCCCAGGGGCCCCCCGACGAAGTGTATCACCGTGGACGCCTGCCTCACCGGCGTGGGGGGCACAGACGGCCGCCTAGCGTACTCCGGTCAGGTCTGCCCGGTCGGGGACCCGGTGGAGTGTATCTCGGAGCTGGAAGCCCTCAATACCATCTACGCCCTCAACACGTTCCTGACGGACCGTGACCGGGGCACGAGGGTGGAGGTGTTCTGCGACAATATGGGAACTGTCCAGGCACTCACGTCGGGGCGGGCACGCAACCGGGTCCTCGCCGAGTGCGCGCGCCAGGCCTGGATGGTACAGGCGAAATTACAGGTGGACCTCCTGTACACCCACATCCCGGGGGTCCTCAACTCGGTCGCGGACGCCCTCAGCCGGTCGCACCTCACCTCCAGGGACAATGCTAAAGCTGAACGTTACATGTCATTCCATAATCTCATGTCTGTTGTGCCTTGTAACCACGCCTCATTTGTGCCTGTCCTCCGGCTCTCCTGCAGATTCGGCGCTACGTTGTCTCCAGCAGAGGGCATCTGCGCGGCAAGCCGCGGCGCGTGCCCCCGGCACGGTCGCGAACCAGCGAAGCGCCGTATCGACCTACATCGCATTCTGCCGGAGGATGGGTACGGACCCGCAGCAGCCGTCGGTCAGCCTCGTCACGTCATACCTGGAGTACGTCCGGGACCACGCCCCCTCGCCCGCGACCGTGGCCAATCACTTGTCGCACCTACGGTCGCACCTGCGCCTGTCTGGGGGCAACGTCGCGGCGACCGAGGACGCGAGAGTAAAGAGGGCCATCGACGCGATGAAGAGGGACAAGTCCTACACGCCGAACATCAAACCGCCCATCCCGATGCAGGCCCTCAGGAGCGTCCTCGGTGGACTAACGGCCACGCCCCTTGACCGGTCCACGAGAGCGGCCTGCCTGCTGATGTTCTTCGCGGCCCTGCGGCAGAGCGAGGTCGCCCCACCATCCGTCCGAGGATTCGATCCGGACAGGCACCTAACTCGCGGGGACGTGAAAGTCACATCAGCTCACGTCACCGTCAGGGTAAAAGCGGCGAAAAACCTCCAGTGTGTTGGAGAGGAGAAGCACGTGGCTCTCCAGCCCTCTCCCGACCGGAGGTCGTGCCCGATGCAAGCCGTGAGAGAAATGATCGTGGCCGTACCCACGTCTAGCGACCGAGACCCATTCCTGATGAACGCTGATCGGTCACCGATAACGACCAGGTCGCTGACCAAGGAATGGGACAAACTTACAGCTCTGGCGGGGATCCCGGCGAAAACGCACACGTTGCACAGCCTGAGAAAGGCCGCGGCCACTCAGGCCTTCCAGGCCGGGGTCCCCGAACTCTCCATCCAGAGATACGGGGGGTGGCGCTCGAACGCTCACAGGAGCTACATCCGAGTGTCGAGTGCCACTCAAGTTAATGACTCTCTGATCAAGTCTATTAACAAGTGACTCGAACCTTTTTCCCACCCTCCACGCCACTTCCTTCATGGATTTTTGGCGTTTTTATACACACTGTATATTCATATATACCATTATACTTTATACATGTATATCCATATGTATTATACTATTACATATCAACATATGTAATACCTTATACCTTATCACGTATAACATATACCATATTACCATATATGTATCATATCTACCAATATGTTATCATATAACATAACATATCTTCCATATGTATATTGTTATCTTTAAGATATTACTATCACGTATTAATATCTTCTCTTTTCGCTCATAAAATTAAAATAAATTTTATTTGCCCAACCTCTGCTTTATACTTTTGTGTTGCGGGTAAGGGGTAATGGGTAGCCCATGGCCGTAGGGTCAGGGGCGGTCATTGCTCCACCTAGCGCACTCCCTCTGTACTCGCGCTCCCTGCGCGCCCCCTAGTGCGAACCACGTGAACTATTAGGTCACGTGGTGAAGCACGCTCTCACACTCTCTCTCACTCTCTTCTCGCGCTTCACTACGTTCAGACGCACTCCAATTTTCTCCCACCCACCCTCTCCTATATCTTCCTACTCTCGTAGGGCGTTTTTATACACACTGTATATTCATATATACCATTATACTTTATACATGTATATCCATATGTATTATACTATTACATATCAACATATGTAATACCTTATACCTTATCACGTATAACATATACCATATTACCATATATGTATCATATCTACCAATATGTTATCATATAACATAACATATCTTCCATATGTATATTGTTATCTTTAAGATATTACTATCACGTATTAATATCTTCTCTTTTCGCTCATAAAATTAAAATAAATTTTATTTGCCCAACCTCTGCTTTATACTTTTGTGTTGCGGGTAAGGGGTAATGAGAGTAGGTTAAACTTGACTTGAGTCTGTAACATGCCAGAAATTACCAATGGATGAATGGGAATATTTAAAAATCACCAGTTGGCACCATCGTAAATTAATCAAATAATCAAAGCAAATACACCAAGTCTTGTTGTATATCATGCTATATTGAGGAAGCTACATTTTTTGTAGGTACATAAGAGCTTCCTCTTTTCTATAAGGATATATAATACAAGTTTATGTATCTATCTTAGTTAGTCTAAAGGGCAGAGTAAGACTTATATCCTAGGTTTCTTTTTGGTTATAATAAAATATGCCAAAATAGTAATTTTGAAGGCAACAAACATGTAATTTTGTACATTTTTAGTAATGCTTTTATACAACACCACTCATATGAAATAACACATATAGAACATAAGTATTGGGATGGTGGGTGTAGCAAAGAGTGGCGATCGTACAATGGTTGAGTGGCGTCTTGTGCAGGTAGAGAGAGAGTGTTAAGCTCGGGGTATTGCCTCATGGTTACATATATACGTTAATTGCCTCTAAATTAAAAAAAAATTAACAATTATTCACAACGATATAATGAGTAAAATCAGCAAGTAAATAGGCCTTTATCTCACCCCTGGTATTTTTTCTCCATAGAATTAACATTTGGAACTCGTATCCAACGCCCATGAGATATTTATGAAAAATATCCAATGGGGGATTATGTCACAAATGTTAGCCCTTTAGTCAATGTGAAGGGTGAGATAAATTAAGAAACCCGTTCAAGATTAGGGTCAGAGCTCGATCCCATCTCGTTTGAATCGCTACGTTATTCACGCGTCTTCGCCTTGTGAACTATTACATGATTCAAACTTGATGGGATACAAACTCTGACCCTAAACTTTCATAGGTTTCATAGGTCATAATGTAGTGATGCCTCCAGACATCATGCATCTTTAGTGCGGTGATGCCTCCAGACATCATGTGTCTTTAGTGTGGTGATGCCTCCAAGCATTATGCGTCTTTAGTGCGGTGATGCCTCCAGGCATCATGCGTCTTTAGTGCGGTGATGCCTCCAGGCATCATGCATCCTTAAAGGGATAAAAAGTTAATTCCACTTACACTAGGGGAGAGCATAGTCAAGCTTTGCTGGCGAAGCATTTCGCCCTTCTCCATGTCACAGATCTCTGCATCTGTCAGGTCATCACCTTGATATATATGGTAGTCTGTTGGAGGCTCGGTCGTCGTTTCCCTATGAACAAATAGAAAGATAACCAATCTCTTAACGAGGACACGAATACATGTTGCAGTCCTATATTGATAAAAAAAAACATAAATACCGTAAATCTCCGCTTATAAGCCGATTCTTAAGGGATTTTTGAAAAAAATCGGCATATGAATTTTTGCCAAAGTCGGGGGTCGGCTTATATATGATCGACGATGGTGGTGGGGGGAGGGTTTCCCACTGAGGACACCTATACTTCTATACCAACACAAATGGGCGGGAGGCAGCGGGGGGAGAGGATATTTCCTCTCATATACGCCGGGTGTGAAACGCAGCCAAGACGCGTCCGTATATAAACCCTGGGCGTATATATATGAAAACAAGTCAATATTCAGCCAATACATGCACTTCCGCGATGGCGTATAAATATGCATAAAATGGTTGTTTTCGTGCAGTGCGTACACCCTCTACGATACGTTTTTTTTTTATCGTAGCGCGTCGCTTCGCGTCGGTGCGCGTCGGTAGCGTTATCGTAGAAACCTGACCAACAGTCCCGATATGCTCTACGATTTTGCTACGATATGGAATTTGTATCGGGAGGTCAATATCGGGGCGCGTCGGTTCACGTCGGTAGCCTGGTGGACTGCCCCCCCCCCCCCCCAACAAAGTGAAAGATGATGATGAAGAGGTTATGAGTTGTGTTCACCATTGGAAAAATATCAGAACTACTGGCGCCAATAGTAACTTGAGTATTTCTGCTTAAAGGCATATCCTACAATCTGCAGTGGTGCCACCTAGTGTTTTTTTTAATAATGTCAAAACTGGTATTTTGGGGATTCTTTCTAGTTATACATGAGTATATTTAACATTTTGTCACATTTATCCAATTTTGATGGGTAAAATAAGCCAACTTACATGTACATGTGTTTGATTTCCATAGAAAATGTATTGAAAAATATGGTTTTCTTCAAATTCTTTCAAAATCAAGGACGGTGACCTATGATTTTTAAAACCTAAATAAAAAAGTACTACATATATACTATATTCTGTGAAAGTTTGAGGAAAATGACATGGGTTTTAAAAAATACTTCTATATATTCTAATATAAAATTATCATGATATTGATCTATAAATCAAAACATAGCACGGTGACCCCCGATTATTAAGATATATTTGTGTTCCACAACACTTGGAGATCATCATATTAGATTTTCAGGAAACTGACATGGGTTTTAATTTTCGAGCCAAACTGTCAGATATGCCTTTAACGTATTTCTTAAACTCCTTCGGATTGGGCCCTAGTTTTCACAATGTGTAAAATTTATTACTGAGTTGGGATAACTTTTCTTATGGCAGTTTACATTTTGTTAGACTTTAAACTGAGTCCTGTTTTAATTTGAATAAATAAAGGCCGGTTCATTTTACGGTCAAAAGCATTGACAGTTACAATCGAATTAAGGCATTTAATTAACTGCTTAATGTATTATACTTACATGCTGAAATTGAATACATAGTTGATCAAATATTCAGTGAAGTTGATGAACTTGGGCAATTCCGTTTTTCTATTATCCCATGTATTTTTGAAATCCTGTGGAAAGATAGCAACAATAAGAATTATCCAATATACAGAGGTTTATTATTACCATATACATGTATCATCAAAGTGATCCATGATATTAATGTAATTAATTTCTAATTCCATTTCGAAATGCACCTCACTGCCAATATGGTTATGAATCAATGTGACTATAACAGTGATTCTCATGAGAAGTGTTTATTGCTATGTCCCGTCATTTTGTTCCTTAGAATTTATGATGAGCAAACTAAGGTAAAATTCAGCCCTAACTGGTATATTCGAGGCGCATACCTCAAAGTGATATCTCCCAGCCTGCTTTGCCCTCTTCGCGTTAGAAACTGAACGAGAGTTAGACTTGTCAGTGTTTATGCCACAATGGGAAGGTCGTGTATTACTACGTGAAGCGTTAGCTGAGCGCAGTCAGGAACAGACCTGACCTGCCTTCATTTTGGTATTGACTAGACAGTAAAATATTCATCAAGTATGCCATTAATTTTATATCTAGAAGGCAGGAGATATCAACCTATCACTTACATTGCACGAGAACCACCAGTTTATTGCTATATATACGCCATCGCGCAAGTGCATGTATCGGCTGAATATTGACTTGTTTTCATATATATGCCCATAATTCACGCCAGCATATGAGGCGTATACAAGACTGTTTACTCTTATATACGGATGCATCTTGGCTGTATTTCACACCAGGCGTATACAAGAGGAAATATTCTCTGCGCGATGTATATATACGCCGGGTGTATATGTGTACTGATAGAAAATAAAAAAAGGTTCATCACCCGACTTCCTCAACCAGCCCCCGCTGCTGCCGCGAATTATGTGTTGTTTTAGCACTTTAGTACTCAGTGAAACCACCTCCCACCAGCATCCGCCACCTCCCGTCAACACCCGTCACCTCCCGTCAGCACCCGCCGCCCATATTTGTTGGTAGACGTAGGTGGTCTCTGTGGGAAGTCCCCCGGCAGTCTGAGTTCGACGGTCCTGAAGAGTTTCAGTCCGGCGGCCGACAGCCGACATGGCCCCGCAAGGGATCTGGAGGGACTCAGTAAAATTGGGTCTCAGACAGATAGTCCAGGAGAGTCTAGTACTCCCCGGAATAGGTCGGAAAATACCTTAAGAGTACCTTCCGATGAAGTTCCTGTAGGTTTCCTTGGACCCGAACTCTTAGCCGAGTTTGATAGGGAGAGGGAAGCCAGAGACATGTGTCGGGAACTAGAAGCTCGAAACCGTGAGATCGCCGAGAAGGTAGCCCAAAGGCACCATAACTTGGAAAAACTTTCGGTTCGCGAGATTGAGACTCTAGAGAAAATCGAGCGATTGGACCAACATGTACAATACATGAAGGACCAAGTTCGACTAGCAGAGACAGAATCATCCCAACGGATGCCTATGTCACAAGCTGGCTGGAGTAATGTGAGAGATCACCTATATTCCCCACCAGGGAAAGTAGAAGATCTAGAGAAGACCCCTAACAGATTCATATCTGGAACAAAGGGTGTGAAGACTCCTTTGGTTAGCTTCCGGCTACCCTCTGAGTCAAGAATGGGTTCTCCGAGTTCCAAACGTACTAGTAAAGCTATAGCTGAACTAGGGTTCAACTCGTTCAACCGAGTCCGGGAACAAGATCGGATCTTTAACTTGTCAATGGCGAGAGCTGACAAGGTTCCGATGATGCGCCCAGAGAACGCAGCCAGAAAGAACACTGTCATTCCAAAACCTTACGGGAAGGGAATGGAGTGGGAACACTGGTTCGCGGGATTTTGTGAGGATATACAATGTAATGGCTGGAATAAAGTCGATGCATTACCATACCTCAAAAGAGCGTTACGAGATGGACCCGGAGAAGCTGCACTTCGCGCTTTTCGCCGTTCCGGTGGTACGGAATGGGATAAGCTAGTGGAGGTAGCCTCATACTACTGTGGTCAGTTGGTAACGCTGAACCCCCGATCCACTTTTCTAAAGAGGATCCAGGGTAAAGAGGAGACAACTCGCGCCTATGGGCTAGTTTTGCAACAAATGTTGTTAGAGGTTTACCCAGGGACGGGATTAGATTCTCCTGCGCTACATGAAGATCTACAAACTCAGTTTGTGAAAGGACTTCGAGATGATGACGTGAGAGCGGAAGTTATCTCAAAATGGGAGCCCGGTATGAACTTCATGCAGGTGTTGCGAATAGTAGATGCCTATGAACAACGGTGTATACTATTCGGAAAATATGCTAATCCAGGAAAAACTTCCCGGGTTAACATAGTGGGTTCTACTTGGTCACAAGTAGAAGAAGATACCTACGAGTGTCAGGAGGCAGAAATAGAGGATATACTCTCTAATGTCCGCTCAATGGTACTCGGAAGAGGAGGTTTCAATAGACGGGGACGTGGAAGAGGTCGAACCCCTAGCTTTGGAAGGAACAGCGATGTACCTTCTGTGGCAGAGGCAAAACCAATAACCACTGATCCTGAAGGAAATTCCTCGGAGGTTATGAAGTTGTTGACCAAAATCAACGAAAGACTGAATCAGGTGGAGAAAAACCAGCTGGATGTCCGACGTTGTTGGCGGTGCAACAAAATGGGACATATCTCTCCAGATTGTCCAGAAGCCCGGAACGTGGCTACGGTGGAAACATCTCGTAGTCTGCCTGCGTTGATGGTTGCCTCTCAGAGTGAACAAAGGAGGACTGTAGCGAGTGGCAACACTGCGGTCCGGGAAGGAAAGTGCCAGGAAACCCAAACCTGTGAGATTTATAAGAAGGAAAATATTTCCAACTTACCAGAAAAGGGGAAGATACAAAATACGGTCGCAACGATCTGTAGTAAGTATCTTTCACCCGGGCATCCCTGTCTGCAATGGCTTTGTCAACGCGGATGGGATCTTGGAACCTTGGATGGGATCTCACGGTTTATACGACAACCGTCCCCCTTAGGAGGGCGACGTTGGTATGTGCCGGCTAGAATTCAAGGAAGAAAGATAGATCTATTATTAGATACTGGCGCTAGTCGCTCTGTGTTGAACAATGGACTCTATCAGTCTCTTGGATTTGCACAGGAATGTCATGTTCCTGGAGCTACGGCAAAAGCTGCTAATGGCACTCACATGAGATGCTATGGTAGTGTGATTATTCCAGTCTCAATAGGTAACACTGAATTCGTATGGGGTCCCATACTCAGTGATATTGAAGAGAGTGGAATATTAGGCGTAGATTTTCTCACCCTCTATGGAGGTTCTGTGGATCTACCAGATGGCACTCTCCGACTCAAATTTCCTGAGTTAATGGAAGTGGAATGTAGTTGTCGACGGATTTCTTCTTTGATTTCTGTTCGACAAGATGTGGGCATCCCACCTCAGCAGATGGTTAATGTCCTGATAGCTGGGGAAGGCGATTTACCATGTGGAGATGCACTCTTCGAGCCAGACCCGGAACTGTTTTCTAAAAAAAGAATACAGGCCTGGGATACCTTGATCGGAAGTGCCAGAGAAGGATCAATTCCTATAAGTAATCATACCTCTGGGTTGATTAAATTAAGGAAGGGTGATACATTGGGCTGGGTAACCCTAGCTCATGTAGATGGCCTAGTGGACTCCAGTCCACAGGGAATCACACCTATTCCAGTTTCCGAAATAACCGGAAAAGATGAACAATCTGAACTGGGAAAGTCGGACATAATAGGAAATGATTATGAAGAAGTGCGGGTTAGTGCTATCGATACAGGAACGGGATACTTTCCAGTTCCGAGTCCATTGCACGAAACTCTGGAAACTTTAGTTCAGACGACAGACGCACTAAACAGTGTGGAACGACATGAACTAAGGATTCTTCTGAAGAAAATGGAGTCAATCTTTGCTCGACCTGGAGATCCCTTGGGAAGAACGGATCGAGTAGAACACACGATTGACACTGAAGGTCATCAACCTTTCCGCCTTCCTTATCGACGGCTACCTCTGGTAAAACGGGAAGCTTTAGAAGAGGAAGTAGGGAAAATGATGGACCAGAAAGTAATCATCCCCAGTGCAAGTCCTTGGGCTAGCCCGGTGGTAATGGTTACGAAAAAGGATGGTACTTGCCGATTCTGTATTGATTACAGAAAATTGAATGGTATCACCCGGAAGAATGCTTATCCAATACCCCGGATCGATGAGAGTCTCGACTCTCTGGGAGGGAACCAGTGGTTTTGTACTCTGGATCTCCAGTCTGGATATTGGCAAGTAAAGATGAACAGTGGCGATCAGTCAAAAACGGCGTTCACCACTCATCAAGGGCTTTACGAGTTTACAGTAATGCCATTTGGCCTCTGTAACGCTCCCGCGACTTTGGAATCCATGATGGATCAGATGTTGCGGGGTCTACAGTGGAAAAATTGTTTGGTTTATCTGGACGACATAATCATCTTCGGAAAGAATTATGTCGAATGTTTAGAAAACCTAAGGGAGGTATTTGAGCGGATTCAATCTTATGGGTTGAGGCTCAAACCTCAAAAATGCAAACTGTTTCGCAAATCTGTGGAATACTTGGGACGGATAGTTTCCGGAAATGGAATCCGAGCAGATCCTTCCAAGTTGGAGGTAGTGGCTCATTGGCCACGCCCCCAGAATATAAAAGACATAAGGTCTTTCCTAGGATTTTGTTCGTATTACCGCGACTTTATCCCGGGTTTTTCTGAAATTGCACACCCTATGCAACAGTATGTAGTACTAGATAAGCCAGGGAAGCAAAAAGAGATCCAATGGACTCCTGAAGCTGAACACGCTTTTCTGGGACTAAAAAGAAAGTTTATGGAGACCCCCGTGTTGAAATACCCTCTAGCCCAGGGTCGGTTCATTCTTGACACTGACGCTAGTAATGAGAGTATTGGAGCGGCGTTGTCTCAGATACAGGATGGTGTGGAAGTTCCAATAGCTTTTGCCAGCAACAGCTTAAGTAAAAGCCAGCGGAACTACTGTACTACTAAGAGGGAACTCTTAGCGGTTGTGGTATATGTAAGAAAATATCGACACTTCTTAGCAGGTGGAGATTTCATCTTACGTACCGACCATTCTTCTCTCAAATGGCTCTTTAACTTTAACCCTTTCCTTACTAATGATGCCACTGTGGCATTCCCCAGCCACGGGCGAATGATGCCATATGGCATTCCCAAGCCACGGGCGAATGATGCCAAATGGCATCATTTGACATTTTACAATTTAGGCCCATAATTCATGAAATAATCAATATTATAACATCATTTTTACACAAAATATGTATTTAGATATGACCAACATAATTATTGAATAAAATATGAAATGGTTGCCATAGTGACAAAAATCACGTCACGTGACACCATTTTTGAAATTTGGTGCTCGCCCTAACCAACCATACACATGAGCTGGCATCGCCGCCTACACGATGCATCACAAAATTTCGGAATCTATGTGGTCAATGGAAAGAGCTAGAAGTCCGAGATGGAGTATTATATCGATGGAGAACCACATTGCAACCACTTAAACGTGCTCTACAATTAGTGGTCCCTTGAGAATTACGATCCGGATTAATGACTCTATGTCACGAACATAGGAGTGCAGCTCATCTAGGACGGAAAAGGACGGTAGCCAGAATAAGGCGTCGTTACTACTGGCCTTGAATGGGTGCAGATATTTGAAGATGGATATCTGGATGTTCCATATGTAGCAAAGTCAAACCCGGGGTAGGACTCGGAAAGATGCCGCTACAACAGGAACTGTTTGGTGTCAGGTTTGCCAGAATCGCTCTAGATATCATATCTGGTATCGACGAGTCAGAGGAAGGAAATACCTGTATGATGGTGGTGATGGATTATTACACAAAATATGTGTAGATCTATCCCATGAAGAATCACAAAGCTGCCACGTGTGCGGAAGCTTTAGTGAAAAACTGGATGTTGCCTTTTGGAACTCCGAGTGTACTACATTCCGACCAGGGAAGGGAATTTGAATCCCAGATCTGGAAAGAAATGTGTAGGATACTCGAGATTAAAAAGACACATACGAATCCATATCGTCCACAATCAGATAGTATGGTGGAGAGATTCAACCGGACATTGATCCAGTGTCTTCTTACCATGGTAGATGAAAATCAGAAGAATTGGGATGAATTGGCACCATTTATAGCTCATGCGTACAATGGGACCATTCATTCAAGCACGGGGTGTTCACCTAATTTACTCGTCTTTAGCGAGGAAATAGTGATGCCTGCTGACATAGTCTATGGGGTTCCTGGAATGTCTACGGATGATCCTTGTCCCATAGAATTTGTCGAAAAACTCAGAGAACGTTTTATAGAGGGATATTACCTCGCGAGACGGAATCTGATGAAAGCTGCAGAGTGGCAAAAAACTGGCCATGTTGTCAATCTTAAACCACGTAAGTTCCGAGTAGGAGACCGGGTTGTACGATACCACACTCCGTTGGTAAATGTAAAACTCGCTCCTAACTGGGACGGACCATTCAGAATTGTTCAACTATTGTCAGAAATGACAGTAGTGATAGAAGATGAATGGTCAAGAAGGCGTTATAAATCCCATGTAGCTCGTTTACGACTATGGGAAGGAAAGCGCGAATGTTCCGACTTTGAAGTTTCACACCCGGCTACCAAGCGGGATGTGTCACTGAACACGGGTCCTACTGGGAAACCAGAGAGGTCCCGGGTTCAAAGAGCCAGGAAGCCGGGTGTCAAACCCCAGTCAACACGGCGGAGGCAGGCCCCGATGGGGAAGTCCCGGACAAAGGATACCGGGGAGTCGAGTGGGTGCTCGCCTACACGGCGAAAACCGGGACGTCCACGGAAGGTAATTCCTACTTACGCCAACCTAAAAAGGGAAGCGTGGGTAGAAGAGAAACCTGACATGGAAAAGTCTAAATTTGCTACAAATCGAGCTGTGTATAATAAACATGGTTCGAGATGTAGAATGGAGTCTAAAATAGACTCAAAACCCCGCCGCAGCTCTCGACTAAAATCGAAGGCTGTGGTTAACTACAAAGAGTAGTGGTGCCGGGGTTGTCGAAAACACAACGAGAAGCAATGGTACGATATGTAGATCGTTGGTAGTCAGTGGCGTGTCAATTATACATGAATGTTGATCAAACAGTTACCTTAAAATCAGTCGTTATGTGCCGCAGCCCATACGTTGCTCTAAGGGACCCCGTAGAGGACCCTCTAGAGGCTGCAGAATTGCCGAATGCTCTGTAAGGTCTGATCCATTTATATGGAAATTGTACAAGTCTCCCATACTATCAACGAGATACACGACGGCGATAAGAAAATCCACGCGGTGAAGAACTCGGGGTACAGCTCAAAAAGGGGTTTCCCCGGGCTTCGGAACCTGTGCTGGGTGATTGAAGGCGTGAATGAATCAAGTCAAGCATAACGCTGACCTTTGGTTTCTTCACGCATGCGGTGCACTTAGGAGTATATAAGACCCTGTTTTTTCAGTAGTCTTCACTCTGTGATCAGAGTGGTGCCTAGCACCACAGGAGTCGGGCAGTAGCAGCATGGCTGACCGTGCCCCGTCTACGGAGGGTGAGCACGAGCTCCCCTCATCCCTGCCCGGATCCTCAGCTTCGGCAGATCTGGACGATGATGCTTTGCTCATCGGGTCAGATGATGGTGATTTTGACCTGGAAGGGGACGAGTCTGAGGACTCTGTTCTTCTTGGGGAAACCCGAGATGAACGACCTGGAAAGGGAAAAAGTCACACCGGGAAGAAGTCCGAGGCGGCCCCGGCCGCTAAGGGTTCTTCTGGTGCCCATCCGAAGACGAGCTCAGTGAAAACTGAGGCCTCTGACTCGGATGTGGTTATGGCCGAAGGTTCCGAATCGGAGCGCGATACGCCAAGGCGAGGCCGAGCCCGCCTGCGTCGTCGCTCTCCGAGGAAGTCTGAGGAAGAGATGGGTTCCAGGCATGAGGTTTCAACTCAGAGCCTAGAACAGATGTTGGCTGGGATCCCAGATCCCAAAACGCGTGCCATAGTACAGTCAATGTACCAAAATTGTACTCCACCCAGAGTGGAGCTGGCGGAAGCCGGGACCTTTTTGGCCCCGGGTCCGGTAGCAAAACCCGGAAGGTCCGAGGCTGGTACAGAGACTGCTATGGAGACTGATTCGTCAGTTGGGGGCGACTCTGTAAAAGGGTCGTCCAGCAAAGGTGAGAAACCGGTGTCACAACTGGCTAAACCCGCGCCAGGGAAGTCTGTCAGCAACGCTGAGGTGTCAAAACCTCAGGATGCTAATAAGACTGAGCCGCAGCTGTCGAAGCAGAACAGGAAGCGACTCCGTTGTGCAGCCCGGAAACGGGCTGAAGCGGAGTTGGAGAAAACTGGAGGTCAGCCGGAATCGCGTGACTCGGGGAAAGGGAAACCTCAACCCGGGAAGCACAAGGAGTCAAAGGGGGCTGAGTCGAAAGGCTCGGACAAACCCGCGGCGCATGCTGGACCTAGTGTGGCTGACGCTACACCGAGTACCTCAACAGGTGCCACGGGTGTTGAAGATGTCAAGTGTTGGGGAACGGAGATGGACAAGGCTAAACCCCTAGCCCAATCCAACCCTGACAATGATGACAGTGATTTCCAACCTGGCGTAAAGCGGGCTGGGAAGAGAACGGTAGCTAGACAGATACCCGCCTCTTTGCTGGGCAAGACTTATACTTGCCTAGAAGATCTCTGTCATGGGAACCGGCATTACATCCCCGATGGTGTCGGTTTAGATGGAACCTCTGACAACGAGGAATGGTTGGTTGACGAGGGTTCTCCCAACGCCTGGTACATCGACCTGGTGAAAGGAGTGTCCCGAGTTAGCCGACTGAAGTACGAGGATCAGGTTAAAGACCGGATCGCGTACGCATGGCACAAGTTTGGTAACGGCAATCATTGTGTCTTTCTGAGTTGCCATGGAAGGGACAAGAAATTGTCACCGACCTACGCGACTGAAGGTCGTTATGCTAGGCACCTCGTAGAGGTACACTTAGCTGAGCGACCGTGGCTACAGTGCCTTGGCAAGAAGGGTGGTTCTTGCCAGGCCGGGTGTGCCAGTTCGAGGCGATCGTGTCTAGTCCGACACATTGCCCGGGAACACCGGACTGCTGGTGCTGCTGCTCGGGAACGGGTCATGAATCTGTGGCAGAGATTCGTTGACCTAGGTTCCGATGCTCAGAAAGGCAAACCGGAGGCCGAGACTTGTGTGACAGACGGTCGATTGTTTAAGATCGGATGGAAGAAGAATCCTGGCTGGTTCGGGAGTCTGATGCTATCCGCTTCAAAACATAGACAGATGTCAAAGGAGTCGAGGAAGAAACGGTCCCTTAGCCGGGAACCGTCTCAAAGGTCCTCGAAGGCTAAACGACGGGTCAAGAAGTTGTCATCGTCCTCGTCCAGCGAGACTGACACTTCTGAGCGATCCAGTCGGAAGCCTAAGAAAAAGTTGGCTCCTAGTAAGCACACCATCGCTGACGTGGTGGAAGCTGCTTACCAGGTTGTGCCAAGGTTGTCTGAGGGATTGAAACTACTCTCAGACCCGAGTGAAGGGAACGCTCCAACGGCTTCAAAAGCCCGCGGACCCGCGGAAAAACCAGCTGGGACTCGTCCTAGCTCAAGTCTCTGAATAGAGGTGCTACCCAAGCACCCGGGAAAGTTGAGGATGAAGAGGCCTTTCCGGCACTCCCTCCACCAGCCAACCCGGTTGTTGAGGTAAAGAAGAAACCAATGACACAACCACCCGTTGCATTGAAAGTGACTTCTTCCCCCTGTGCGATGTCGGTTGAATACGTCCAAAGGGCGGATCAGCTAGAGTCGCATATAGGTGGCACCTTAGAGGGCCGCGTCCGAAGGGGCGCGCAGTCTCTCCATGAAGGCCTCGTTAAGGAGCTAGTAAACCTAGCCTGGTTCGAGGTGAGGGAAGCCACGAAGGGCCTGGCTAAACAGTACGCGTTGGACTTAGAGGACGCGCGTATTGCTAAAACCACGGCCCAATCGAGGTTTGCCCGGGTGGAAGCCCAGACCCATCGCCAAGATGAACGTTGTCTTCGGCACTTGGGTATGTCGCTCTATGACATCGGTGACGACCCGCAAGCCCTTGAGGAAGCGTGGTTGGCCCGACAAAGGAGCCGGGGAAGATTTCTTCAGTTCACCACGGAAGAATCAAACCCGACACGTCAGCAACTCGCCAGCATGTTGGGATGGTCAGCCGTGGAAGAAACTTCCCACCAGGACACTACATCCAGAAAGGCCCAGCCTATGGATGTCAGTGTAGATACTCAGATGTCAGGACCCAGTCAGACCCAACAGGATCAGACTGAAGTCCTACAGTCGAGGATGCCTCCCGCCGTGACACGGGCTGAGAAATCAGCAAAGCCCTCCAAGGCTAAGCCGATAGACCAGCCCGAGGAACAAAGTGGGGCACTGGGGATGAATGCCAACATCATCCCGTTGGAGTCTGGAATCTTTTTAGATACCAGACCAACCTCTCTGCAGCAGTTGATGTCCCAGTTGCAGCCTACGTCTGCGCTGGGTCCACTGCGACCAGAGAGGACCGCCCCGGCAACGTCGGTTCCACCGACGGCTAGCGCACCAAGCCAGTCGGAACTTCTCGACCTCAGGATATCCTCTGACGAGGATATCTAGGGGTTGACAATAACCGACTCGGCTGGTGCCTAACAAGCCGGGAAGACGCCGTCTAAACTCGGAACTGGCAGAGCCAAGAACTCTCCTAGATCCGAAGTCAGACGGGTATGGGAAGTCCCGGGGAGGAAAATTTTTTTTCCGACCTAGCTACTTCCAGAATGTGGCCTCCTAGCCAGAATTCTTCACTTTCTCAGCGAACCGCAAGGATCGCTGGGAGGGGTAGAGGGAAAGTTAGGAGCGCCCAATGATAAGCGATCCTGGGTTGGGGCTGGGGAAAGCCAGTAAAATGACTTCCCTAAGGCACAACCCTGGTTTCAGACGGCTGAAGGTTCTCTCGATGGTCAGGCCCGTGATAGGCCCCCATCACGAAAACCTCCGGCCTGTGGTGTGGATCCTGTCCACACTAGTCCCAGGTACCGGGTAAGGAAGATTATGCCTTTCGGGTATAGATCTGACTTACCAGGTCTGTGTCGGAACTGAGTTCATCGACTCGATAATGAGATAGTAGACGTAATCCCTGTTCTGTTGGATTACGCCGGCTATTTCTACCTTGGGTCGGTGATCGTAAGTTCTGAATCCGGCTTAGAATTGGGGCCTTAATTGGTACTCGATTCGAGCCGAGGAAAAAATATGCCAGTATAGCTGGAGTCAAAATGAAAGAACACTGATACCACACACTCTTACCAGGTGGATGGAGAATTGTTTTGCCTTTTTGGCCGTTATTTCCGTATTCGGAAACTTTTCAACACAGAAGGTGTCTAGCGAGGCTGACCCTTCTCTACATATGGATATCTTCCAAACTGAAGAACAGTGGGACTCCAAGATGAGAAAGAAAACGACACTTCACTCGCCGGGAGCCAACAAAGGACTTCAACAAGATCTGGAATGGCTGGAGGCAGAGTGCTCGACAGGCCGGGCTGACCACCTGTAGGTCCGCGACTGTCGAGTCTTCCCTGCCCAACGCTCAAGAATACGCTCCCCGGCTCAAGATGGGTGAATATCACATTTATTCAAGGTGCTAGCGAGGCTAGTCCTTCATTCTTCAAATGTCGTTTCTTCTTTCCTAAATGTCGTATCTTCCATATTTTTAATAATTTCTCCATCTTACAATTCCACCTTTTTCACTTATACATTGGTATCAGTGAATTCTTGTGAACACCAGGAAGCTAGAGAGTAGACCAAGAACTGCTGGGTTTATGTTGTAATTTTTAATTGGGTAGTCCCTTAGCAGCAAAATGGCTGCCTTGGTTCCCCCCCTTAGTAAAAACTGGGAGGGGTAATGTAGTGGGATGGGAATCCAGCAGTGTTCGTTTGTTTCACGGAAGGTGGCGCGATATGCCGATCCTTACTGTGTAGTGATTCCGGGCAACGCCGCACACGAGAGTGGCGCGGCGGAGACCGGGATTACGTTACGCTTAGTATATATATTCAGCGTTCACAGTAGGTCGACAGGCTGTCCTCGCGCGTCCCTTCTACGGAACGGACCCTTGGGCCCTCACTTTGCAGGCAGGTTCTTGTAACCTTCCTGGTGGTTAGGCGAATCTTCCGGATTAGCCTATCCAGCGTTACCTAGCACCCATGTGCTAGGGTACTGTACTTGTGGGGAAGATCATCCAGATCTTTCCGGGAAGTAAGTGATTAATAAACATCCCTGTTTATTAAATGACGTTGTTGTGTTGTGTGTGATTAGGTCTGTGCAAACTAACCGAAAACCGAACCAACCTACGTGAGTGCGTAGGGTGGGATCCTGCCTGGAACTAGCGTTCCGGATTGGGGTCATCCAACCTGCTAGACAGGCGGCGACCACCACACTACACTTGTTGCAGATTCCATTTTATTTTCAACAATATGTGTGTAATGTTTTTACTATGATATATATATATATATATATATTATATATAAACATTAACATAAAATCCATTTAATTTATCACATTCCTTACACTATCATATTCCATACACCATCGGCCACACCCAGCTGGGGGTGGCCAGACTCACTGCCAGACTTTCACACGGGACATTGACACCTCACGCATGCCACCTGTGGGCGGGTTTAGGCGGCCGAGCTTCGATGGGGGAGAACGTGACCAATTGATTGTGGGGCGGGTGATAGTTACGCGTAACAGTTGCGAGTTGAGGTTGTGGTTATATTCTTATATACACACAATGAACCCTACAGAAGAAACGTGTTTTGAAAGTAATGTTAAAACACCCAATAAACTCTTGGTTTATTAAATGTATTTAGTTAAAAGATAATAAATGGGTTTTAGAACAATTTTATAATAAAAATTGATAATATAACATTGACAAGGACTTAATGACTAATTGAAAATTAAATATGCTATCAGTGGTGTCCCCAAGTGGTAGAGATCGGAACTATTCGATAGTGGCATAAATACAACAGAATCAGGCGTATATATGACGTATAAAAGACCACAAGATGGATATTTATATACGCCTACAGATGAGGCGTATACACAGGGGAAATAGGACGACCTTGAATACGCAAAAGCATACCTATATACGCTGGGTGCATTCATATGTAAAATGTTGGTTTTCATGGAGTGTTTCTAACCCAAGGTTGACCTTTACTACCCTAGGTTGACATTAAGACCAATTAGATCGTCCCTTACAAAATTCATATGAAATGCGAAGTGAGGAGAAAACTTGGATTTAGGTTGGATTTGGCTTCTGGGTAAGCAAATAACGCTATTTATCATTATCAGACCATAGTTGAAGGTATACAGGAATAGGGAAACCAATTTTCTGGAGAGAGAAAGTCAAAGTTATTGGATAAGGCTTAGGAAAATTACTGCCCGCAGCCAATGCTATGGGTTGTAATCTTTCGTAGCCTTTTCTCGTAACTTTGACTTTCTCTCATCGGAATATAGTTTCCCTCAATTGGTGGTTTAGGGACTCACCTCTATGGCCTCTGACCCCAGCTCGCTGACCACTCTTTCCTGCTGCTCACTGCTGAGATCGTTGAATTTGGGAATGTAAGTGGAAAACTGTTCTATTCGAAAAGTTACATTCCACGAATCAAACTCCCTCCTTATTAGCGACCAGAGAAACTGCATGGAAGGGTCCATGTCGGCAGAATCTGAAAATATAGTGTGGTATTTAATTGAAATTCAGAAAGAAGGTTGATGTATCATTTAAAGGCATATCTTACAAAACACAGTGGCGCCACCTGGTCATTTTCAAATACTGACAGTTATCAATTCAAGCTGGTTCCTTTAACTTATTTCGATGTTAAACGAGTGAAAAAGGAAACACCATCGATTTGACCTAACCCAATCGGTAAATTAAGGCAATTTATTACTGATTGAATCCATATAGGAAATGAACTGAGAAATATAGTTTTCTTCAACTTTTTAACAAGGATGGTGACCCATGAATTTTCAAACTTAAATGTGTAGTAATCAACATTTCATTAGAAATAGCAATTACTCAAATTTCGGAAATCATAGTGTAATATGCCTAAGAATGCCTCCAGGCATCATAGCGTAATATGCCCATGAATGTTTCCAGGCATCATAGCATAGTATGCCCAGGAATTCCTCCAGGCATCATAGCGTACTAGGCCTAGGAAGGTTTCTAGGCATCATAGCGTAATATGTCCTGGAATTCCTCCAGGCATCATAGCGTACTAGGCCTGGGAAGGCCTCCAGGCATCATAGCGTAATATTCCCAGGAATGCCTCCAGGCATCATAGCATAGCTATAGATTTAACTAGGTGCACTCATTCATCCATTCTTTATACTTAAAAAAGGTACCTTGTCTTACCTACGTCTTATATGACACCGTTTATGTGTGCTACATATTAATTATAGTTATTCAGACAACCGCTCTAGACTCTAGACTCTACTTTAATAGTAGACCGTATAACCCCCTGTAAAATATGTTATGCACCTTCAGAATGTGGAGGCAATTCCGTATGATAAATGTACCTTCTGGGAAAAATGGCTACACGAGTAAGGAATGTGAAAATCATTCGCCTCTGCATGGTTTATATATAGGCTAGATGCGTACTTTGCCTGTTGCTTAGGGACCATGGCCCTTCTGAACTGGGTTTAGACGATATCTCTGAGACTAGAGGACACTAAATCGCAGTGTTGGGTACAACTGTTTCACCGAAAGTACACCTACAATTTCAAAGGCATATCCCACAATATTTTATTTTTGAATATTGGCAATTATCAATCGAAACTGGTTCCTTGTGTTTCATTCTAATTCTAAAAGAGTAAATTTAATTCAGTGTCCAGTTTATCCGATATTGATAGGTAATTTGGCTAATTTACATTTGCTTGATTTACAAAGGAAATATACAAAAAAAATGGATTTTCTTTGATTCTTTCAAAAACAATGATCCTTGAAATCTAAGAAGGTGGCACTATACATCTACTGTGTGAAAACGACTTTTTTGAATTTCTATATATTCTTATATAAAATTATCACGACATTGATCCCTAAATCTAAATGTAAAAGACGTAACATACTAACCTGAGGTTTCCTATGTGAAGACCACTGTAAAAGACGTAACATACTATCGTAAAACTGGATGAGTTTTAATCTTGGCCACCGTATGCCACGACTGGAGATTGACATAGTGACTTCATGAGGGGAAGCCGAGTGAAGTCTGGAGCCAAATCAGGTTTTGATTTTATCCTACCTTATCTCCTGGATTGTGGAATATTATGTGATATCAATTCTGTATGCCACTAGTGGCATATAAAACTCTGTATGCTAGTCAGCGAGGTATACTGAAACTCAATGTTAAGCCTTTGGGATTTTATATTAGGGGTAGGATAATAACCTGAGCCCTCCTATATAAAAACCAATATAAAAGACGCAACATACTAACCTGAGGCTTCCTATATGAGGCGGTCTTACGGACAACTCCTGTTGGTTTGTATATATGAGGCAGATATACCACAGAGGGCGGCATATAAGCGGCAGACGTCAGAGGGGGTACGAGGCGGCTCAAGAGCAGGGACCCCTGGGACCAGAGGAGGTGACGAGCGTCAACCTAGCCAAGGACCAGGCCTCACTCACGCCCAGACTGCCGCACTGAACACACCTCAAGTTTTTTTGTTTTTTTATATAAATATATATATACGATAACACAACTCAGCCTTTGTAAGCACACCTGTTCCGACTAATAATCACAACGATCACTGTAATTCCTCTGAACGTTCTCAGTGCTCCAGACTGATTATTAATATTAGCATGAGAGCGTCAGACGTTAGTAGTGTTAGCTGAACGGACAGGGAGGACGATGAAATAGCAGTCTCAGAGGTTATGCTTCAGTGACACCATCCTATCCATGGCTGAGTGTAGGATGTCCCACCTGCGTCATAATCTATATGTATAGAATGAAATGACCGGATAATTCTATATATATATTTAAAAAAAAAAGTTTTTTAAAGGTTTTTATTACGTTTATTATCATAATATCAAAAGCTAAATCGAAAAGTAGCACGTTGGCCCCGTATCTTTAAGTTAGATATATGCTCTACAACATTTAGAGATCATCATATTAAATTTTCAGGAAAATTACAAGGGTTTTAATTTTCATATTATCTGATATGCCTTTAAGTCCTATATTACGTATTTTACGTATCCATGATAAACTTGGCTTCATCTAGGAACAACATTCCCCTCCTGTAATCATAAATCACCATGGATATGAATTTCTCTTATCATAACCATTATCAGTAATGTAATTATACTTTAGTACCACCCAATAACATGAAGATGATAAGCATTTACATATGACGTATGTGCGCGGGAAAGAGTGAAGGGCAGCTCTAACTCCGTCCAACCACACCTCCTGCGACCTATTTCACTAGTTTCGTGACATGTCTGTGACACCAAACAGACATTGGGGTTGTCTAGTTGCATGACAACATAAGTAGCTGCACTTAGGAAAAGAGAGACCCCAAACATAAGAATTAGACAAATCTACACATAATTGACCTATTTCACTAGTTCCGTGTTAGACAGACATGAAAAGCGGCACCAACAGTGCAAGCAAGTACGGACAAAACAAATATCTAGTTCTTATGAAACCGGCCATACCATCTTGACGCCATCTAGACATGTCACGAAACTAGTAAAACAGGTCCCTGAACAGAATCTCAAGATGATTTAACCTGACAACAAGTGTTGCTATACGTGTTGCTATGTGATGTGCGGGTTGCTATGCCGGTCGCTATGTGACACGGCTACGTCATATCCGCATCAAAGGTGGAGGCGATGCTCACAGATGCTCAAAGTGTGAAGGAATGACACATCTTTACTTGTTTGATATGAATCGATAAAATATGGATTAGCGAATTACAGGTTATTTAAGTAAAATTGATACATAATTTCAATATTATTAGTTATATAATAAAGGGAATACTAATATTATCGTAAAACTGGATGAGTTTTACTCTTGGCCACCGTATGCCACGACTGGATTTTGGCATAGTGAAGTCCGTAGCCAAAACTCCAGGAGTGGAATGCGATGGCCAAGAGTAAAACGAATCAGGTTTTGATTTTATCCTAACCTGTCTCCTCTATTTTGTTATATTACATGGTAATAATTCTGTATGCCACTAGTGGCATATAAAACTCTGTATGCCAGTCAGCATGGCATACGGAAACTCAATGTTAAGCCTATGGGATTTTATATTAAGGGTAGGATAATACATAATAACACTTCTGTATGCCACTAGTGGCATATAAAACTCTGTATGCCAGTCAGCGTGGCATACAGAAACTCAATGTTAAATCTATGGGATTTTATATCAGGGGTAGGATAAATAGACAACAATCAAAAGTTTTGTGGACAGGTGGCCGTAAATCACGAGTGGTTGGATCTATTATCCATCTTCAAGAAATTAAACAAGCAATTTCCATATTAGATAGTATATCAATGGGGACTATTTTTTGTCTGCTCTATAGGACAAAGGGATTATTTTCCCGTATACAATGGCATTGAGGCCATATACCATGGATTCAAATCCGTACACCATGGTTATGGTATCTGACAGTTTTGAAATAATGGGTAGTGGTGTACTGAGTTCAAATGTATTCTCAATAATCGATGGCTCTGTAAACCACTCGAGGTTGACGTCGTAATACAATCAATAGCGCTCATGTATTACTACGCATCAACCTCCCCTGGTTTACGGCTGCCTGTCCACAAAACCATCATTTGTTGCATTTATTATCCATCTTTTCAAATAATTTAAACCCTGTAGTTACCGTATTAAAAGGTATAACAATAGGGACTATTTCCTTGCTCTATAGTACAAAGGAACTATTTTCCCGTATACCATAGCGTTAAGGCCATATACCACAGATTCAAATTCGTATACCACAGTTATGGTAGCTGCCAGGTTTTATACAATGGGTCATGGTTTACTGAGTCCCCATACATTTTCAATTGTGGCTTCGTATACGATGGATAATAAAAGACCAAACATGTCTCTTGTGTCATGCTACGTTAAGGTAGATGAGTATGAGCTAGTAATTAATTCAAAATGACTTGGTGATTATGGGGTTCCTGTTAATAATACTATTGAAATGTAGATAACTATATTAAACATGCCATAGAGGACCCTGACCCAATTCGAAGTGTTTCGTGATTTACGACGTATCAGAGCACTGCCTGGTAGCGTGTTTACAACACTGCACGAAACTTACCACTTTATTCCTACATGCGCCATCGCGGCAGCTCACATATCGGCTGTAAATCGACCTGTTTTCATTTGTCTACGCCTCTTATCCGCACCTGCGTATGAGGCGTATACAAGACTGTTTCCTTATTCTCCGATCCGGTCTGGAAGTAGGTGGCGCTACGGACCGCCTTGGCGGCCATTTTGGAGACACATCTCCGCAGTGCTAAGCCTATGAGCCGTCTGGACGTCCATAAATGATACTTTTTAAAGTGTGAGGATGTTTTAAGTATTTCTGAAGCATTTCTCCGGACAAATTGAATCTTCTCTGGCAATTTTGGATCAAATGATTAGACTAAAAATGCGATGTCAACAAATCGTCGAAACAACCGATTTTCTTCGAGTTGGCACATCTAAATTATGTCTGAATAATGTAAATGATCCTATTTCAACTATTACATGTATATATATGTACAAGAGAAGGTCGATTAATATAGTTTTTCGCCATTTTAGACTCTGACAGCACTTTGTATTCACCAGGCAAGATGGCGGATCGATCCGTTGTCAGGTAAATTTGCATATTTTTGAAGGGTATTTTCAACCGGAAGTGTCCAGCCGGATCGGAGAATGTAGACGGACGCGTCATGGCTGAATTTCACACCTGGCGTATCCGAGATAAAATATCCTCTGTGCGACACGCATGCGTCGGGCGTATATGTGTACTGATAGAAAATAACAAACACATAGGCATGGTGTTTTAAAGTCCAATCTTTTACAAAAACGGTAAAAAAAAACCTATAATGCAGGGTTTATTATGTGTAATTAATCAATTTATACTCAATCACGTTTTATAAAGGTTTTATAAAATAAGTTGGTAGTATAAGATTGTATTTTTCATCTAATACATACTTCTTTTTTTTTATTGTGGAGAATATTTTATTTTCAACTTGTACAGGATATATACACACAAGTATTCTAGCAGCCATAAAAAAACAGATACATTTCTAAATGATATAGGGTTGTCATGCACTGGTAAATTAATCTACCCTGTTTCTACAGATTTTCGAAATACATGTGTCACATCTCACCCATGGAATATTATTTCTTCTCCCCATTTATTTTTTTATTTTTTCAATTTTCATACATACTTAATGACTAATGGTAAATGAAATATGATACAGTGGTGTCCCCTATGTGCAGAGATCGGAATTATTGTAAAGTCGCTCACAAACTAGACTGGCCTATATACGCTAATAGATGAGGTGTATACACACGGAGAATAGGACAACCTTGTATACGCAAAAACATTCCTATATACGCTGGGCGCATATATATGTAAAATAGTGGTTCTCTGGCAGTGCAAATACAGCCTTTAGGAAGGTCCAACACAAAACTGACACAGGTGTCAGTTATCAAGTTCCAGTCGACTCTTTAATTATCCATCCGACGATATAGGGGGCCATAGAATGACAATTCTACGGTTAAAAAAAGTCTTTCAAGTCTTGTTGGTGCCGAAACGTACCATAAAAACATGTGTCCTCTGTGAACGAGCTTTGGACGATACAAGAAACTGAAATGTTGCTGGTGTGGTATAAAAATATTTAATTCTGAAAATGTTGTCCATTTTGTCATCCATTAATTGTCCTGGAAGACACCTCTAGAGGAGTTTTTTATGCACTAAATCTCATTCAAATTGAAGTATATTTTGGAGAGAGAATTCTAAATGTATGTGACCCATGCGTACCAAATTCCATCATTTGTTAATGATTAAATCCTTTGTTAGAAACATTTTCCAGTTCGAACTGATATACGGGGACTGCACCACTCGGCCTGCTTTTCTCAGAAATACAACTGCATCACTTGATGCATATCAGCGTATATATAGAAAATGTACTGTACGATAATGCCGATGACAATGACTAGTTTTATGCTACACTGAGTGAAAAAGGTCGTCCAGTATATCATTCATCGTTCAATATGACGAATAAAAATAATCCCTATATTTTCAGTACTTTTCCTATGCAAAACAGTCAAATGTAAATTGGCCTAGTTTACCTTTTGTGTTTGATCAAACTCAATAATATGTTATACTTCACTCATTTGGTATGAGAATTAGTCAAAGAAACTGGCTTTAACTGGTGATAATTTCCAGCATTTGAGAATCACCAGGTGGCGCCACTGTCTTTTGAGTATGCAAAGTGTCTTTGGGGTCTGGTCGTGGTTGAGGAATGTATACTATTCTTATTATAAAAACTGAATGAGATTTAATCTTGGCCGCCATATACCACGAATGAAACTTGGCGTAATTATCTCACAAGGCAAAGCTGGCCGGAATCTGTAACCACAACTCCATGAGCGGTTAACGGCAGCCAAGGTTAAAACAAATTAAAGGCATATCGGACAATTTGGCTTGAAAATTAAAACCCATGTCAGTTTCCTGAAAATTAAATTTGATGATCTCCAAGTGTTGTGGAACACATATCTAACTTAAAAATTGGGGGTTACCGTAATAGTTTTTGATTTGTAAATCAATATTATGATAATTTCATATTAGAATATATAGAAATTCTAAAAAGTATTTTTTTCACATAGTAAAACCCATGTCATCTTCCTCAAACTTTCACAGAATATATTATTTATATAGTATTACTTATCTAGGTTTTAAGAATCATAGGTCACCGTCCTTGTTTTTGAATGAATTATAGAAAACCATATTTTTCAGTACATTTCCTATGAAAACCAAGCAAATGTAAATTGGCCTATTTTACCTATTAAGATGATGAAGAAGTGAGAGGGGGTGGAGAGTGAGAGGTGAGGGTGGAGAGTGAGAGGTGAGGGTGGAGAGTGAGGGTGGAGAGTGAGAGATGAGTGTGGAGAGTGAGAGATGAGTGTGGAGAGTGCAGGACCAGGGGGCTGTTTAATTTTACTACCCGACGATACCTGAAGGTCCAAGAAGAGGCCGTAGGAGGGTTTGGGTTTAATAATTCAATTTATCATGGGGAAGGACAGTCGTGACTGATGATCCATGAGGTATCGTCAAATTTGTGTTTATTAATTTATAGTGGAGGAATGATACCTCGTGAAAAGTGTACTGGACCTCTCCTACCCCTAATAAAAAACGCCATAGGCTTAACATGGGATTTGTTTATGTCACTGGGTGTGACATAAAGTGTTGTTTATGCCAATACTTTCTAATACTGAAAAAATGTAGAAACGGGGTAGGATAAAATCTAGACGCCACTCATTTGAGTTTGAGCTTATTTATGCCACTCATTTTGTTGGCTCCGTAATGTCACTCTTCTTCGCCTCGTGAAATTACGGAGCCAACTAAATGCGTGGCATAAATAAACTCAGACTCAAACTTGTGACGTCTCTTTATATTATTAAACTGAACACCTCTTATGACCTCTCCCCGGACCTTAAAGTATTGTTGGGTAGTAAAATTAAACGGCCCCCAGACCACTGCTGATCTAGGGACTAATGAGGCAGCTTGGAGTAAATAAATCTATTATTAGAAAGATTTATTAGATGAATAAAATGAACGATGAACATCAACAAAATAATAACAAATTAGTGAATACATTGTAGGTATTTGTGTTGATTGATAAACCATGGTAGCAGGGCACTGTTAGGAGGGGGACCTCCTACAACTTGTGGCACTTTGACTGATAACAGATTCATCTTTTTGGTATTTACCTTATACCATTAAACAGGGCACCTACCAACTGAAGGTGTTGTTTTATTTTTCGTTCCGTCGGAGTCTATATCTAGTCTCCGTGGTTGGAAAAAAATTTCCAACCACGGAGACTAGAAATAGACTCCGACAGAACGAAAAATAAAACAATACAGTTCACAACAGGGGAGGAGGAGTGACAACTCGACTACACAGAGTAGAGAGAACTACCATCAATTTTTTCGAAGATCGAAAAAAACGAGGGACTACATATCCACCTCCCGAACATTTAATTCGTGAGGAAAGACCACAGAAGAGCACCTACCGCAAATTTGCCTGATGAGATTGAATAACAATCGAAACCACGAGATGAATTGCAGGGTAATAACCCTCGCTACACTTCCAAACTGACAGCAACACATAGCTGTCACATTCCTTGACAGCACAAAGTAGGATACAAAAAAAACATCCTATAACAGGCTGACAACAACGATCGGGGCATGCCTCCCTGTCAGAAAGACGACTGGGCCTGTGGGGAAAACCATCCACCACACTAGAATTCAAAATATTGAACTCTACAGGCTGCTGTGTGTTCAAAACACATAGCGCCCCGCACTCGCTGCCTGCAGGTTCACACGAAACTGCCAAGTGCAGCTTCACTCGAAACGGCGAACCAACCGTAAGCCGCCGCACGCGTCATGTGACGCGAACGGCCAATCAACAACGTCAAAACTGGGTATGTTGATGAGAGTGCGGCAACTTCCCGTGCTCCGCTTCCCATGTCTCTCTATCCGTGGTCGCAAAGCGGTAGGAGTAGAAGGTGCACACAGCTACGCCTCGTATACAACCATATTTTCAAATAGTTAGAGCACTTTTTACACCTACCATACAGTACCTAAGATGCCAGAACCTGAGCCTAAAAGGAGAAGAGGGGAAAAAGACGACGAACACGCTGTACAAGCAGAGACGGCGATGGCAGTGGAAGACTCAGCTCAGTCGGCGGAACGGGTTGCGACTGACACCGAGAAGTGGGAGGCGTCGGAGGAGACGGCCTACCGCAAGCAAAAAGCAGCTTTAGAGAAAATGGAGAGAGACACTGAAGCTATGCGAAAGAGGAAGATGGAGGCTCTAAACAAGCGTGAGATCGATACGGATGATCTCCATGCAAAGCCACCTGTACATGCCAGCAACCCCTTCATCAAAACAAAGACGATGACAGTGACAGCACCCGATGACAGCGATCAAGATATCGTGAGTAACCCGGCCGGACAGGCACTTCTAACTGTCATTTCACATCACGACATTGCATGTACAAATCATTCCTTTACAGAAACACAAGGAAATAGTTTAGCAGTTCGAAATCAGACCTATCCCCGATCTGATTCCCGGGCCGCTACCGCACCGGAGTTAGAACATGCTTCAAATTCAGGTACACGCACTGCCGGTGAAGGGCCGACAGTCAAACCAAAACAACACGCCCGCAACAACACGCATAGCCATCGCAGTCGGGGACGCTGTGACAGATACACTCCATCCCTATCTAGACTGAAATATGGCCAAAAAAACGATAAACCGAACATACCCAACAGGACAAAACAAACAACGTTATACAACTTTTTCAATGATCGTGACGACGTAGTTCGACAAAACAAAACTACATGGAAGGCCGATGCCCCCAAGGTGGGACATGACCTAGTTTCACACACCCCGTCGAACAATACAGAACAACGCGAAAAAAGAGATACTCGTACCGACAGACAAAACAAAGCCACATGTGTTGCCCCCAATGGAGGGACATACATACCCACACCCTGAAAAGGTATAAAATGGGACAAAGACGGGAGAGTTAAGATAAACCCTCCTATCAACAAAATCTTTGATGATAATCTCAAAATACTACTAGATTTAGATACAAAAGGTGTATCTAGCACTAAAAATGACAACAAAACTGAAAATGTAAACTTCGGTAAAAACACAACCCAACACAACGAACAAAACAAAAAACCAAAACCGATATCTAATCGACCGCAATCGGTGTCATTCCAGGACTTCGACAAGATGTTGAGCGAAAATCTGCACGCAGCCTGGAGAAGCGTCCGAAAAAACGGGGTCGAGACAGTTCGACAGAAACTCCGACGTCACTGGCTCGACGGAGCCATGGAGGCGAAACTACCGACAGCCTGGGCCGTAGGTTTGGAAGACCTACCACAATGGGTTCGGGACAGCTTCGCCCTCAATGATATTGTAGTAGAAGTCAGAAGAAAGGCCGCCCTTGAACTCATGAGCAAAATTTCAACTCATTTGGAGAAGGAAGAAAACCGACACCGAGACATCATGACAAAAACCTTGGAAACCATCAAGGAAGAGCTGTACGAAAAAGACAGCAGGTCCAGTGCACAACGGAAGATTCGAAAACTGATGACTCACTGTGAAAGCAAATGGGACAGAGAGCGAAAGTTGATGGAAGAAGAATTTTAAAAAAGAATGACGATCCTACAAAAAGAAAGCCCGAAGGATGAAGAAATACTCAACATCGCAAAACAGGTCAAGAACAAGGTTCGCAAACAAGCCGAGACCGACAGCAAGCATACCACACTGGAGGCAGATACGAGGCAGATACGAGGAGCGCCCCAGAAGAGACGACAGGTACCAAGAACAAAGATACTAACAACAAGCTGACCTACTCCCGAGGCAGTCCAACGAACAACAGACCAGGAACGACCCCGACCGCAAGCTGAACCGGAGAAAACCAAGAAGACTACAAGACCTACGAGGAAGAACAGAACAAGTTGTATGGACCAACTGAGAACAATTATACGGAACATCAACGGGCGACCACGAAACAAAAACAAGATAGCGAACATTCGATCGTGCCAGACAAGTGGACGACTACGGAATGCAACAACATGTGGTCCGCTTTCACTAACAACAACAACTGTGATAATTCTTGTTTTCAGACCGACGATACCGATGTAGACCAAGTCCGCCCCTCGACAATAAATCAAGTTAACTGTTGTTCCGAGTTTGGTTTATTTTGTATAGAAGAAAATGTAGAAGGGGAAAAAGAATCAAAGAAGGGTAACATAAACTACCACAGTAACAAGGGTGGGGTAAAACCATACAAAACAATCGATGAAGATAAGGCAAGGGCACCCCAAAGAGGGGTTCTCAACGTCTCTCAGGCCAACAAGAAGAAAGGTAAAGTCAATACAACAACCCCAACCCCCACCAATAATGATGATGAAAAGAACACAGTAGTTAATCTCTCCAAATGCCCAATAACCCCCCTCGAAATGTCTATCCTAGATAAGGCCCTGAATTTCTGTCCGACACAGGGCGGACAGGGAGAGGGAGACCGAAAAATCGAACTTGATAAGTTTCACCGGAAACTTAGAATCCGACAATTTTTCGATGCAGCAGAAGAGAAGCCCAAATCGGAGGCTTTGGGCTATTTCCAACCGAACAACAACAAAGTCCCAGATCCAGCTGTGAAGGGCATACTAGCCCCTTACAAGGACAAGAAACTCAATCGACAGCTGCGGGGAGAATCGACTTGGAAACCACCAACAGGCTCGCAAAGCCTAGAGGGCTTCATAGCTGTCAACGAAATTGACTTGAACAGTTATAGGCCGAAAAAGAGAAGACAACACAACGTCACTAAAAGTAAAAAATTGGCTCTTAGAAACCTTGCAAAAGACTCATCAATCACTATAAAACCGGCCGACAAAGGAGGTGCGACCGTGATACAGAATACAGAAGACTACATATTTGAAGCAGAGAGACAACTCGGAGACAAGAAGGTCTACATCCAGACCGAAAGGGACATCACACAGGAAATAAACAACATCGTGGAAGAAAAACTAGAGGAGATGACCAAAAAAGGCGAAATCAGCCTATCGACAGCTGGGGCCTTGAAAACCTACAAACCAAGAGCTCCGCATGTGTACTTTTTACCAAAAATACACAAACCCCAACGACCACCGCCGGGACGACCAGTAGTATCTGCAAACAACTGCTCTACGGAAAAAATCTCAACTTTCGTAGACAACTTCATCAAACCATTGGTACCAAAAATCAATTCCTACGTAAAAGACACCAACGATTTCATCAACATAATAGAGGCACAAGGCCAAACTAGGGAAGGAATGATCCTCGCAACTCTAGATGTGGGTTCATTGTACACGAACATCCCCAATGAAGAAGGGATAGAAGCAATCAGACGCAAACTAAACAAGACGAGAGACAAAAGACTAAACCCAAGCAACGACTCGATAGTTGACCTTTTAGAAGTGGTCTTGAAAAACAACAATATACAGTTCAATGGCACTCACTACAAACAGATAAGTGGCACAGCGATGGGGACAAGGCTTGCCCCATCATATGCCAACTTATTCATGGAGGACCTGGAAGAAAAACTACATACTCGAGAAGGCCCGAAGCCAAAAATATGGCTACGATACATCAACTACATCTTCGTCATATGAGAACATGGCGAAGAAAATTTCAAAAAATGGGTAAGCGACCTGAACAAGGCCCATCCAACAATAAAATTCACGACGGAATGGTCAAAAAGCGAAGTACCATTTCTAGACACCAAAGTGAAAATAGAAGAAACCTAAAAAAAACTATATACGGATCTATACACCAAGCCAACAGACGCCAACACGTATCTCAACTATGACTCGGCCCATCCTTCAGCGACAAAAGAAAGCCTCCCGTATTCCCAATTCCTAAGAATACGGAGAATATGCAAGTTGGACGACGACTACGAAAAGCTCTGCGAAAAGAAAAAACAGGATTTCAGGGACAAAGGCTACCCCGAAAAAATCATCGAAAGAAGCAAAAATAAAGTGGATCAACAACGTAGCGAAACCCTACTAGAAAAAAAGAAAAATGACAAAAATGACAAACAAGAGGGTGTAGTGCTGGTCACTACATACAACTCTAACAACAATGCAATAAGCAAAATAGTAGAAAAAAATTGGGACCTACTAGCAAGATCAACAACAACGAAGAACATTCACAAGAAAAAGATAATCAAGGGATACAAGCGACCGAAAAACATCAAAGATCATCTAGTAAGAGCCCGAACGGACTACAAGCCCAAGAAAACAACAGATGAAGCACACAACGAAAAAGAAAAATCAACCGAAAAAAACGACGAGACAAACAACAAGTGCAAAAAGGCAGATTGTAAATATTGCAATATGCTGTGCATGAACGGGCACATAACATCATCCACGACAAAGAAGAACAACCAAACAAAATGGAATGTAATGTGTAACAGCTCAAATGTAATATATTGCATAGAATGCAAAACATGCAATATGCAATATGTGGGCCAAACCAAATGCAAGATAAAGGAAAGAATACGAGAAGACCTCAATTGTATCAAAAAACACGACAGCAAAAATGAAGTACCAAACCATTTCAACCAAGACTCCCACCATGGGACAGACGACGTCAAGGTATATATATTAGACTATATATACAGACACCTGGAGTCTCGAGAAGCTGAGAGACTCAGGAACAAGATAGAATTTAACTGGACCTCAAGGACTCAACACACTGGACAATAGGTACGGATAGTTGATGCACCCCAAAAAATCCACCCCCCAACAAATGCCACGTCAAATGTTTTTTTCCAACCACGGAGACTAGAAATAGACTCCGACGGAACGAAAAATAAAACAATACAGTTCACAACGGGGGAGGAGGAGTGACAACTCGACTACACAGAGTAGAGAGAACTACCATCAATTTTTTTGAAGATCGAAAAAAACGAGGGACTACATATCCACCTCCCGAACATTTAATTCGTGAGGAAAGACCACAGAAGAGAACCTACCGCAAATTTGCCTGATGAGATCGAATAACAATCGAAACCACGAGATGAATTGCAGGGTAATAACCCTCGCTACACTTCCAAACTGACAGCAACACATAGCTGTCACATTCCTTGACAGCACAAAGTAGGATACAAAAAAACATCCTATAACAGGCTGACAACAACGATCGGGGCATGCCTCCCTGTCAGAAAGACAACTGGGCCTGTGGGGAAAACCATCCACCACACTAGAATTCAAAATATTGAACTCTACAGGCTGCTGTGTGTACAAAACACATAGCGCCCCGCACTCGCCACCTGCAGGTTCACATGAAACTGCCAAGTGCAGCTTCACTTGAAACTGCTACATACAACAAACGGCGAACCAACCGTAAGCCGCCGCACGCGTCACGTGACGCGAACGGCCAATCAACGACGTCAAAACTGGGTATGTTGATGAGAGCGCGGCAACTTCCCGCGCTCCGCTTCCCATGTCTCTCTATCTGTGGTCGCAAAGCGGTAGGAGTAGAAGGTGCACACAGCTACGCCTTGTATACAACCATACCAACTGAAGGTGTGTCTATTGAATCATCCCAAAGCCCAATACACATTTACCGATTTCGGAGGTTGATGTACCTTTGTTGGCAACAAAGGAATTGGTAATTTGTCTCAGGCCCTAGTCGGTAGATGTGGGACAGGTAGGCAAGGGTATGCCAAAGATTAGTGTCACCCACTCCTCGAGATGTTTTTTGTTGCTGATAGTCGGGCAGATATAGCTCAATATTCAGCAGTATCGTGCATTTAATGAAACAAGCATGAGTTTTGGTACATGGAGCACCTTCTACTCCTCCCCCGTTGTGAACTGTATTGTTTACATGATGCCTGGAGGCATCACCGCACTAAAGACGCATGATGCCTTGAGGCATCATTGTTCCAATATTAACAAAGACATTTTAACAAAGAAATAAAAGAGCAATATTCAGGAAATCTTCAGGAAATTTTTTTTTTCCAATGGAGAGCTAAGGATAAAGACCACAGTCTCAATCCCCAAATCCATTTTCTCCCTAAAATCTCTGCAAAGAAAGTGGGAATATGGGAAAATATTTTTTATAAAAACATGAATACCCACCACACTCCTAGCCATAGCGACTACAAGTGACTGGAGGGAATGATTTATTACAAAAAGAGGAAACTCATCGGGAAAAAGTTCTTTTCCCATAAAATAAGAAAACCCACATAGGGTCTTTCTGCCAAAGACCACCAGGGAGGCTATTTTTCGCCCGAAGAGACCAGTAAGGTCGAAACTAACGAGCAAGCGGAGTCCCACCCAACAGGGTAGACACCCCTTCTACACAGAACAATTAATTCTTACCATCACCACCAGTTGGCAGGTAGAGACCCTGAACATTGATACCCATCACTGCATGAAAACCACTATTTTACATATATATACGCCATCGCGATACCGCACGTATCGGCTGTATCGTGGCTTGTTTATACTTGTATACACCTTTTATACGGCTCTGCGTTTCGGGCGTCTATGAGACAGTTTCCATATGTAGATGCGCGCGACTTGGCTGTCTTTCACGCCTGGCGTATATAAGATAAAACTTACTCGGTGCAATATATATACGCCAGGCGTATATATATATGATACCCCCCAAAAAAAATTGCGACCCGCGGCCCGCCCCGTCCTGTGGGTGTTGGTAGAGGATGCACCAACACTGACCCGCCACCCGCGACCTCCCAACCTCACCCCCTACCGCCCCCCCGACACCTCACCACCCCACCACCCTATCACCCCACCACCCTACACTCACTCTACCCACAGTGAAGCCCTGGTACAGTCCCCCACCTCCCTGTAGTCTATGTAGACGGATTAGCGGCGGCTCGGCATGTATGTGTAAGATGTTTTCACACCTAGTCGGAGGCGCACAGGGTGAGCGGCTGAGCAGGTGGCTGTGAGGGTGGCGGCCGCATTCACACTGGAGTCAGACTTCAGGCGCACAGAGACACTGGGGGGAGGCGATTATATAGTAAGCCTCACTGTCCATACATTGAAATGGTGTTTGAAAGTAAGATCTATTAGAAAAACAATTAAAAAAACAACATAATGCAAGGTTTACTATGTGTAATTAATCAATTTATACTTAATTAGGTTTTTATAAAATGAATTGGTAATATAAAATTGCAATTTTCATATAATACAGACTTGGATGGTTAATGGCAAATGAAATATGCTACTAGTAGTGTCCCCAAGTTGCAAAGATCGGAACTATTGGATGCTGGTGTATATACAACGGAATCAGGCGTATATATGACGTATTTAAGACCGCACCATGGACATGTATATACGCCACTAGATAAGGCATCTATGAGACGGATTACAGGTCTAACTTCTAGACGCAAAATCCTACTGTTAGACGCGTTTCGCATACATATGTAAAGCGGTAAGTTTCGTGCAGTGCATAGGACCCACCAGGGGTGGACACTGTGACCACAAGTCACACACAGGGTATACAAAACGTTCAGGGATAGGCCAGAAATTTTTCGCGCCGCTCTTTGTCTGTAAATACAGCCAATGAAAAACGCGGAAATCGATCACATGATCGTCTGGACCAACCATGGTCAAGTTCTGTAGAGTTCCACTGAATAAATTAACGCCCAGAGGCTGGGCAACCCACCAAATCCAGTCACTTGCTCGTAAGTCGCGAAGCCGCCTTGTTTTCTCAAACCTATATGAATCACCTCAAATGTGTGCAAGAGGAACATCAAGATATAAAATGATTGATTTATCAATGTTTTTACCATATACCAACATTTGGGGAGTGGCCATCTCGGATTTTCTACCGAAATTTCGATAAATCTGGAAATATTTCATGTAGGCCTCTAATCGCAACCACATAAATGATGGAAGATTTATAAAATGTTACTTCCTGTGTTTTGGAAGGTTAAACCTTCTTGATAAACATTGTTAGCTCCTTCTAATTAGAAAAGAATAACGGAAAATTTATTGAAAATGAGCGTTAATAGTTATAATGGCAATTGATCTATGCCTATTTCACACAGGCATACAATATTTAAGACAAGTTTACGGTGTGCTGTTCTGTTGATAGTGAGATCTAGGGTTCAAGGCTGTCATGCCAATGTGTTTCCCACTTGTCTGTCATCCTCATCTCATATAGCTGATCCTGCATGATATGAACCTGGTTGTTGTAATGACATAAAACACCATCAATCAACTTAAGACAATGATAGCTTAGCAAACTCATTCTGAAAGTAGGACCAAAAGGTATGTTCATCATTGGTGAATGAGCATGGAATTACATATTAATAACCACTAAAAGGTTTGGCTTATATTCAGTCCATGGGTCATTTTCTGTAACCTACTTGCACTAAGTGTACTTGCCATTTCTGCAACTGGTTTGCAGTAAGCTCAAAGTCTATATGACCACTCTAACCATTAGGGAGGGTATATGAGTGTGACACATGCTCAGAAACAGCCTAACAAGATAGCTATAGTCAACAGGGCAATAGGACTGTTTGGATGTCTTAGATCCAACTTGGCTTGAAAGGCAATTTAACTGTCAAAAGTCATCTGTTTGTTATATATACAATCAATATGTTATCAGAGTAAGGAATATCTTGCTCCTAAGACAATTTATAGAGCATTCATCATTTGAATGGATTTGACATTCAATATCGATTACATTGTCCCCCACTTTTACACAAGGCATATGTATTGAAGTTTGTACACTTGCAGTTTCTAATGCATTCTTTTATGCAGCCACAATTCATCAGTTATCAACAGATTCTGGTTTAGAGCACCTTGGATGGGAGGTATGGAATCTGATATACTTGCTGTCACTATGAAGAGGACTATGCTCATGTCATTACAAAGGAAGCAAAATAGTTTTATTTTGTTATATTCAACTAGTAAGAAGTCTAACCAGTTTGCAGGATGAAGATGATTAACCTTTTCTTTAGATTGTATTAACTGTTTCTTTTGACCCATTACACTATAATTGGTGTCAATATCTCAAACAGCATCAAGCCTGTCAACATATTTAGGTTGCAGTTAAAGATGGCACAAAGATATTGATGAAATAATTTTGAAAAATAACTGTTGGACCACTCAGCAATACATAAATTTATGAGGGATGCACCACCAATAAATAGCTCTGCTTTGTCAAACAATCCCATAGTGCCCAAGCCTGATTTTTATGTTTGAAAGGTTCCTCCAAATGACTACAATGTACAATCTGGAGTAGAGCTCACAGTCAGCCTTTTAAAAGACAAGGCTGTGTGTGAGATTGTACTTTGCATGTTTTCAGGCAAAGCTATGGTGTCCAAAATGGATTTAGTCCATTGCTCAAGCCTTAGTTCTGCATACCCATCATCCTGTTTTTTCCTGACCCTTCAAGACTGTATACAGCTTCTGCTTCTGATTTATCCATGATTTATCTCATCTGTGCAGTACAATATGATCAGTTGATTCCCAATAGAAGGGATTCCTAAGCTGATTTATAGTATCAGAATCAGGATCTTTCACAAAGATTATTTGAATGCTTTCCCCTTTCCCTAGATGTTGATGATCTATAAATATTTTTGTAGAACATGAAATTCATCAGCTAGCCTGACCTTCCTGAGAACAGATAGATTTTTTGTTCTACTGCCTGACTGCCAGCCATTGCAATCTCATTTTGTTGCTGTTTTGCTAGATCTATTTACAAAACAGAATGCCGCCTGTATGTCTGGATGAGACTTCTCTAAGATGCATCTCACATGCATTGTATAAGTCATTGCAATGATTCTTGTAAAGCAGAAACAATGACAAGTGCATCTAATTCCAGTTCCAGCATTAGCAGACAGAACTTATATTGTGGACTGGCCTTACCCCTCATAGTACACTAGTTATGTTTTATCTTGCACCCTTCTGCTCATTGAAAGCCTTTTGAAACAGTAGATAAAAGGCGGTATTTGTCAGCTAATTTGTATCTTGTACAACTGGTACACTTGGGATATTGCCTGAACTCATCCACATTTATTTAAGACTTTAATGCATGTGGTTGTGTTTAATATAAAAGTAATTTGGATTATAAGTAAATCTATTTTCCTATTTTACTTTCCTATGACAACAAATTCATTATGCTTTGAACAATCAAATAGAATTTGTATTGTTCTTTATCACAAACTAATAACTCCTGGATTATATATATGCATTTTTATTACTTTGTTAATTATACATGAATCATTATGCACGTTTCGGGACTAGTCGCCCTTCATCAGGTGTACAAATGTGTAGAATTTATAATATCAACCCTAACCACAGGAGTGAAACAGGCACACAGCTGGGTTGTTGTTTTTTTATATATTCTTTTTTATATTGCAGTGTTTATTCAAAAGGTCATTGAGGTATACAGAAAGTAGTATTGTTAACAACATTAAGTCTTAGCTGTAGTCCATACATAATTTTAGAGATTCTTTGGAGTACACACGGCCCAGGTACTAGAGGATAATCATATCCTGTGAAGGAGGGCGAAATAGCTGACTGCAAGGGCGGCCTTTGGCGCGAGGCCTGGAGGCCAGCGCGGTCCAGGAACCTCACGACGCCGACCAGGTGAGACGGCAGGAGGGGGAGGGCACATGCCGGGACGTACATCACCAGTTTGGCGTCTTCCCGCGCCACGGCCATCGCTAGCTGGGAGTCGAACGAGGGCGACCCAGGAGCGGACGCCCAAGGCGTAGTTCTTTCTGGAGCCAGGGGCTAGGAGGCAGTCCACGAGGTGTTGCCGGAAGAGGGCAACCTGAAGAGGCGATGGGCCGAGGGGCGGCACGCCGCGCTAGAGGCAGAACCGGATGTAGAGTCGCGCCTGCCTCTCGCGGGTGGCGGCCGTGGAGTGAACGTGGCCGACAGGGGGGGGGGGGGGGGTGGGGGCAGCCTTGAGGAGGGGGATTAGGCGGTGCCCTGTCAGATGCAGGTCGTTGCATGAAGAAGTCTGCCGACGAGGGACCGCAGGTAGGTCTTCGTGGCCGTCGCGCGCGACAGCCAGTCGGTGAAGGTTGCGGAAAGCTCGGCCATCTTCTCGGCCAGGAGCTGCTTGCCGAGTCATAGGAGAGTGAGGCCGGTTGCTCGGCGTGACGGATGAGGAGGAGAGGTCACGCTCTCACGTGATGGTCGGTTGCTCCCGTGCAGTTCAGTGACCATTTCTTTGATTCATTTAATGATACATCAACTTCACACTGCGCCGCTCCGGTTTATTGTTCCGCTAAACGAGTTTCTGTAGGTTGCTCTAGCGGTGCAGTGTGCATCAACTTGTTTAAATTCGACAGTATTTATGCTGGAACAAAGCTCACACTGTTGGGTTTGCTTCTTTCTAATTTTCTGTTCATGAATCTAATGTTAAAAGCCTGCATTTCTCAGTCTCGTATCATTCAAACTTGAAAGATGAAATTGAAAATGTAAATACTTCGTAAAATTGACGATAAAAGTGACCGTAAAATTGACCATAAAACGAACCGATGCTATTTTATCGTCAATTTTATCGCGTAATTATCACGTACAGGCAGAGTAACCCTGTTTCCGTATAGTACTCCAGCAAAGTTACATCACTCCAAAATGGCAACTTCGCATCCTGGCCTTTAGTCTAGTCAATTTAGGGTTTGACCCACCACAAATTGCAATACAATTTTTTTCTTCACAATGCATTTCAGACAGGTTCCCAAATCAACATACTAAAAATCCGCCAAAATCCCCCTTGGGGATATATGCTTAATTTGCAAAAATCAAATATGGCCTTCAAAACACCTACAGCTGTGAACAAATAGATATAAAACAACTTCTGGATGGTATTTTCAAGTAACTTAAAAAGATAAGCTATCTATTTTCAGGTACACAGCCTCATAGAACAAGAGGTAATTGTGCATTTTCAAATAGAATAATTGGCCTTTAAAAGGCCAAATAAGCAGGTGGACGCATTTAAAACAAGTAGCTTAACACATGTTTAAAACTGTTGATTGAAAATATTTTGATATTTTAATTCTAACAAAGGGAGGGAGGGAGGGAGGGAGGGAGGGAGGGAGGGAGGGAGGGAGGGAGGGAGGGAGGGAGGGAGGGAGGGAGGGAGGGAGGGAGGGAGGGAGGGAGGGAGGGAGGGAGGGAGGGAGGGAGGGAGGGAGGGAGGGAGGGAGGGAGGGAGGGAGGGAGGGCATCTATGAATAGGGAAGGACCTGCATTGATTGGATATTTAAAGCCCTACTACACTATGAACTAAGCACTTCATTGATCAATGCACACATATATTTAGCTAACTGTAGGGGATGTCAATTGCCAATCAAGAGAGACCTGAGTACATAGGAAACGTTATTCAGTTTCACCTTCATGGATGAGTGCACACAGACCTTCCCTCTGACCATGTGGCTCAAACTGGGGGGGGGGGGGAACTCTATTCCTATGTACACCAATAAAGTAGGTCAAGCCAATATCTGGTGGTAAATGATATTGCAAATAATTTTACAAACAAATATCATTTGACTGGGTCTTGACTGATTCCTATAAGAAAGTTATGAACCATTTTGACTTCTATCTGTGCGTAAACATCCTGAATAAACCATCCATTCATACACCTGCTGCCTTCCCCCCTCACATTATGAGATTTAGAAAAAATACATGAATAGCACATCAAATATGTATTTTACCTAAATAATGACACTTCATATGGTTCAAACTTGACCTGTCAAAACAACAACAAACCACATTGGCCAATGTTTACATCATGAATATCCTAATAGAAGAAGGATCCTTCCCAGAATGCATCAGACTGTCCAAGTTTGAAAATCTTGGGGGAGGTTGGTGGGGGGGGGGGGACTTTATTTTCCCATTGAGATGATACATTTAGTATGATTTAGCAATTAGCAATTTCGTTCCCACACTTCCAGGTCTAGATAATAAAGTCATAGGTTATAATTCAACTAATTAACCATCCGATACTAGTTGCCTTCAGATAGCAGGTGCTTGAAAGCTGCACTGGAGTCTTCAAATTGCGTTTCCAATGGCAGCATGTCCCACAATCTGAGTCCTCTAAACATTGGGGATTTTTCATAACTAGTAGAACGATGGTAGTGCCTTGTAGAACGAATTATACAGGATGATCTCGTACGCGATTCTCGTGTATCTAGCAGGTCAGGATTTTTTTACAGCTTGAACATGAGTTTAGATGTTTGTCTCTTCTATCCTCTAATGATGCATGATGGGAAAACTATTTCACAACATTGTGAGGTCCTAATATCATTTTTAGAAATATGTGATGCAAGGTAAATTACAGGTATTTTGAATCAATTTATAAAAACTACTACAATTTGTAATTGGATATTTGGTCAAATTTTGAGAAAAACATTCCTTTTAGTGACCTTGACCTTGGAAAAATGTTCGATTGTTGTAGAATCTTAGAGTATCATGGATTATTAATCTTTGTCTCAAATATCAATTGTTGTAGAATCTTAGAGTATCATGGATTATTAATCTTTGTCTCAAATATCTAAGAGATTGGTGAAATATCCTTAAAGATATGACAAAATATGTTCATCAATATCATATGTATGAATAGATACCGTGACCTTTGACCTCACTGTGGCTTATTGGTGCATAATGAGAAGACTTGCTTTAGGACATTGCTAGGGTATGGTGCTGGGTATCCAAATATATTATTCAAGTTGAAATACATCTATATTAGAACAAGTTATAGAAACTATTGTAAATCCTTATAGGAAATATTGTGAAATTTTGGAAGGAAACCTTCCATTTGGTGACCTTGACCTTGGGAAAAATCAAGATGGTGACACAGGCTGATAGCTCCATGGCATCCCAATTGTTTTACCAAATATCTAAGGAGTCCACCAAATACCTTTTGAGAAATGAAAAAAATATGTCTCAATTTTAGTGGCCGCTGTTGGTCTTTTGTATGAACATATATGTTGACCTTAGACCTTGCTGTAGCTTAATGGTGCATGATGGGATTTCTATCTTTTGGGCCCTACTAGGGTATGGTGTCAGGTATCTGTATATATCATTTAAGTTGAAATACAGACATATTAGAACAAGTTATATAAACTATTGTCCTTATAGGAAATTGGGTGAAATTCTGGGTGGAAGCATTCCATTCGGTGACCTTGACCTTGATAAATATCAAAATGATGACAAAAGCTGATGACTCTATGGCATCTCAATATATTTTCCAAATATCTAAGAAATCAACTTAATATTCTTGGAGAAATGACAAAATATGTCTCAATTTCAAAACCCTCTGAAACTGATGACCTTCTAATGGGCATGTTGGATTTAGACATAGTTCCCCAAGGGGGATTTTGGCAGATTTTTGATATGGTGTTCTAGGGACTTTCCTGAGATGTATTGTGAATAAAAAAATTGTATTGCAATTTGTGGTGGGTTAGGCCCAAAAATGTCATAGATTGACTAGACTACTTGTCAGTATAAACTACTATGGCAGTTTTTCTCTGAGCAATGTTTCAACTTCGATCTGTCCATAGTGTTGGGTGGCAACTCATTTCTCTATAAAAGCCACCCACAGACGACGGGAGCATGTATATTATGCTTGTCCTCAGCTGGTAGATTGATATCTGAATGATTCATAACGTAGTTGCAAATTGCCCGTAGGCCCAGAAGAACCATTTTGAAAAATACCACCGTTTACCCACCAAAACTAGAATGGCAATATTTTTCATTGGCTTGATAGAAATTTCTCATATTCAACACACTTAAAGGCATATCCTCTTTTATATGCAGGCTTACCGAATAGTGGCCAAACATTGGCTAGCCGATTGCAGAGGTGTACGATAAAGCTCGATTCCTGTGTCACTGACTGGATCTCGTATTGTTTTCAAGTGAAAACCCTAGCCAGTCAGTGTCGCCCACTGTTGAGTGTAATATGAACTACCCTGTAATATTGCCATGTGAGGCTTATCCTAGGATTCACGCAGGTGCTACATGGGGGGTGTTTTTAAAACTAAGAACGATAACAGAATTGATTTCATCGTGGTTTTCGTTGTATTCTCGTTCCCTTGAGTGATCCGTCTAAATAGAGGACGGTCTTATAGGACGATCAGAAAAATATCTTTCTTTTGAGTTTTTCTAAAGGTCGCAAGTTTTACATTTTTAATGTCCGTTGCTAGGTGGGTTCGATCCTCCATAACAGAATGTTATCCACTAAGGCAGGAGAAAAGTAAACAATAAAATCCGAAGAAGATATAAAGGAATTCTGAGGACCACATTTAAAAAACGGACTGGCACTCCTATCGTGGTCACTATCGCCTGAGGCAAGTCGTAATCGTAATCGTTCAGCCAGTATCGTTCTTAGTTTTAAAAACACCTTCCTTGTGACTTTTAAGTTTTGTCAATTATGGACAAGATTTGTTTTTGTAAAAAGCTCTGTATTAAATGACAAACTCTGAGACAAATGTGGGTAGGTATCGCAGCGCCCCCTGTTTCTACTCAATTAAAACTAGTGCTGCCATCTGGTTTTATGGAAATATAGCAGTTTCCCATAGACACCAATAGATAAGCACTTACCTTCTTCAGATGGCCTTCCCATAGAAATAAGCATGGTGACATAGTATTTCCTTTAGCATTCCTCATTTGTACATGTTCCAAACTATCAAAATCAGAATCATTTAAAGATAACAATAGAACATCGGTGTCATTTAGTAGCAAAGTAAAAATATCGCATTTTCCCATAGACACCAATAATAAAGCACTTACATTTTCAGATGGCCTTCCGATAGAAGTTAGCATGGTGACAAGCCATCATTTTTACATTTTCTATTTGCTAATATATGGAACTTATATTATCCTGAGTTATTTGCAAAAATCAATAGAATTTAGAAATCATCACTCTACCAGCATTTGTCTTTAAGTTAGATATGGGTTCTATAACACATGAAGATCGCCATATTCAACATCAAGAAACTTGAAATGGGTTTTAATTTGAAGTCAGAATGTCACACTCTCTAAGTTGTATTCTGTACTCTCACTACGCTCTATAGGAAAATAATTCTTAATGAACTAGGCTTAGAGCCTTGAGAATCCACTGACCTGCCTCCCGTGCTTAAGACGTACATCAATGCAACCAAAGATTCCTATAATCTCAATGATGCCACCTAGCAGGAATACTGTGTGCCAGTGGATTCTCAAGACTCTAAGCCTAGTTCATTAAGAATTCTCCCATATAGCGCAGTGAGAACTTTGTACAGATTACGACTTTGAGAGTATGAGATATTATGAGAGGAGTTAGCAACGCGCGCGCTGCCGTCACTCAGTGTGACAAACAACAAATCTCTCATTTATTGTCACTTAAATGGTTTTCCACAAGCGCCTGCTTATCAAATCTAAGATCAAAATACACCTTCTGAAAGCTGAGATTCAGGACTTTCCTGTGAATATACATATAGGAATAATGGAGGAATAATTTATTTAGATTTATCACTTGTTTTCAAAGGAATTGGCCTGGGCCTCCACCCTGGTCCATGGCACCGTTTCTACCAGACACGGTGTTTAGTTCAATCATTTACTGATAGGTTACACCACTTTAAATACAAAAAAAACTATTTTAGCCAATTAGAGGACACTTTGAGCTTCCCTTCAGTGCTAACACGAAATTTCTATGACCAAAATAAGTTGATCAAGCACCCATTTGAAAAAAGGAAATGCTTGTCACAGAGACATGGTTGACTAAAACAGGTTCGTGCCTACACCATTGTAAAGAGCATACATAGAGGATTAATTTGATGTATGACATGCCATAGTTTGATAGCTGTAAGAGGTCGGCATCTTGAAATAGCTACACTGAAGAACTGAGTTTGTCAATTCTCTGATCTCTAATATGCAAATTATCTATGACATCATCAATATACATAAAAATAAATATCTCCATTGGATTCATCATGTGGATATACCCCTATCATGTCCCTATCATCAATATCTAGAGAGTTATTGTAATAAATCTGTTCATCTGTGCTAATCATTATGTGGTGCCATGCCCTTCTACTGTTTTCTATATACTTGAGTTCCTAACATTCAATCTTAATTTGACTAGACTTTCCTCCATAATTCTTGAACTACATGACCGAACTACATAAAATTCAAGTATCTTTGTAATCCTCTCATTCCTGGCTATCTGTTGCATACATTATTCTCGTAGATATAAAATTCAATTTTTCATTCGCGTAGCTAGAGAAGTGTTAGGACAGTGTTTGAATGGTTTGGTAACGTTTCAAGTGAGAAGCAGGATACAGAATAGAAGTAACATTATCTCACGAACAAATATAAGCCGGAGAAACAGAAAGTAACCTCTGACAACCACCAGACAGGCCAAAACCAGGGAGTTATATAGAACTGCATATAGAGAATCGTAAAAATTAACAATACTCGACAAGTTTTGGTGTGCCACAATCGTCATCGAGGCAAAACCGAGTGACGAGTCGGGCACAAGAATGCAATATCCACTGCAAAAGTCGTCGATCTCAGAATGCAACTGAGCGTTTACACTGATGACCATAAGTTTTCACAGAATTGCCGCCTATCTAGGCGACTACTTCAAGCCTGTTTGACATAGTCGCAGGCGTCAGAGTGTGACCAGTAGTCGTAAGGTGGTGCTAAATTGAATAATCTGATGTAACCAGTCGATCTCCAGTCACCATGCGCTTGGCGTTTACACTAGACGATTTCTATCATTTTACTGCTGAAAGTCGTCAGAAGGTGCAAAATCCCAAAATCGCCTACCATAATCATCTGGTGTAAATGCCAGGATACAGTAGTAAAGGAGAATTGTTCACATCTACTGTGCCTAGATGTAGATGAACACTGGAAGCCTTCTTACCACTAGTACTGTGAGGGATTGTTTTTGATCTGACCAAAGGTTCTGCTGAGATTCCCACGGAGAAATTGGTAAATAAAATACATCAATAAGCCTGCTTCCCTGTGAAATCCGATCCTGAAGTTGTTATTGGGAAAAGAAAATACGACCAGATCCCAACAGTTTGAGCAAATACGGCAAATTGTGGCATGAACTGGGTTTTCCCATATTGATTCATTTAATTCCGGTGGATCTTTTCAAGGCCACTTTCTGTTGTTTGCATTTAATCACCTAACGAAGATAATAAATCAAAGATTCCAATGGCAACTTTCGTTGGAATCCAGCGTGATCATTACCCTTGTAGACATTGCAGTTTCTGTTAGAAAATATCTCTTCAAGCCAGCATACCTTACCACCTCTCTCCTATTCAACTGCATGTACTTCATACACACGTTATAATAAATATACGATAATTTTAGAACTAATGAATGAATGAATCTGAATAATCTTTCAATGGTATTCTTAACATATTATGATGCTATTTTTCTAATACTAATAAAAATATAACTGTGATAGAATGGTGATTCGATATGAAACTATCGTTTGCAGACTTTTAAACTTAATCAGATGATATGATATGTACACCGATCATATATCTGTATACGGTCTACGTAATTCCAGAATTTCAATATTTTCCAACATGAATTTCACCCGTAAGAGATATTTTCCTGTTAAATCACCTACAATAGGCTACGATAGGCTATGAAAAATCCAACATGTTGGATTTCATTGGGACCTTTACGATTGGTGCTTTCAATCGCAGCCTATCTTAAATTGTCGAAGTCACATTATCCTAAACAACAGTTAGAATTATGGTGAATGTTATTCAGGATGATGCCACCATGTGCATATCAGAGACTTGTCATGACATCTAGCGAGAGTTGATCCTTAATAGATCTTCCTAACTCAACAAATTTTGAGTATACCCAAATTCTGATTACTGCACTTGATTTGTGGCCCCTGAAAAACCTAAACTGAAGGTGTCACACTAAAAGATATGATAATGAATAGCTGTGTTACTATTTCACATAGGTTGTGGGGCTGACATTGGCAGCCATTTTGAATTTCAAGATAATGACTCTAAGTGATAGGTTGATATCTCCTGCCTTCTAGATATAAACTTAATGGCATATTTGATGAATATCTTACTGTCCACTCAAGGAAAAGTGCAGTTACTATTTACTTTGGCAGCCATATTGGATTTGATAGCCATATCTAAAAAAATTGGCACCTACTCTGATTTCGATCGGAACATCAAGTTCTACCATTGTGCCAAATTGTGTGCTTCTTTACCAAAATGAAGTCATCTCGCACGATTCTGCTGGACTATTGGTAAACATGTTTCACTAAATTATAGATATTTCACTATCTTCCTACCCTAGATGTGCCTACATAGGCCCATGTTCTAATGGATAAAACTATTCCCGTAAAGTGAATCCTTGAGTGGTTATCACGTATATTTTTACAGCAATTGAAAACATATCATCGTATCGTGGTTTGTTCCAACCAGCAAATCCGGACTTTTTTTGCTTTTATTATTTGTATTTCATTCTCTAACATATACATGTATTTGCTTCAACGTGAGGAAATCAGCTAACTTGTGAGTAACAACAGTCATGCAGAGGTCGTGAAGCAGATCAAATGTTGAATCCGTGTTTATCTACGGCTGATCTTGTGGATGTATCCTACTGGGAACTAGAACACGCACTGTGCGAAAAGCCACCATTTTATTCCTATATATACGCTATCGCGGTAGTGCATGTATCGGCTGTAAATCGGCTTGTTTTCATATATATACGCCCGTATTTCACGCCAGCGTATGAGGCGTATACAAGACTGTTTCCTTTTAAATATGGACGCATCTTGGCTGTATTTCGCACCAGGCATATACGAGAGGCGGGGGTGAGGTGGGGGTGAGGTGGGGATGAGGCGGGGATGAGGCGGGGGTGAGGTGGGGGTGAGGCGGGGATGAGGCAGGGTGAGGCGTGGGTTAGGCGGGGATGAGGCGCGGGTGAGGCGCGGGTGAGGCGGGGGTGAGGCAGGGATGAGGCGGGGGTGAGGCGGGGGTGAGGCGGGGGTGAGGCGGGGGTGAGGCGGGGTTGAAGCAGGGGTGAGGCGGGGGAGAGGCGGGGATGAGACGGGGATGAGGCAGGGGTTAGGCAGGGGTGAGGCAGGAGTGAGGCGGGGGTTAGGTGGGGGTAATATGATATCAGGAGTTAATTATAAGCTTGAACAGGGCCATTATATAGTAGACCCAGACTGACCACACATAGAAATGGTGTTTTAAAGTAAAATCTTAAAAAAAAAAACGTTTAAAAAATCAAAGAATGCTTGTTTTATTAAATGTATTTAATGAAAAGATAATAAATAGGGTTTTAGAACAATTTTATAATCAACTAGAACTCGTTATTTTTTGTTTTTTTTGTTTTAACAAAATTGTCATTGTAAAGTGTAAAGTCTAGAGGCCCAGACTAGCTAGGTGTAGACCTTAAGAAGAAGGGAGTCAGAACTCAATCACATATATTTTTTGGCGCGAATCCTTTTCCTGGTCGTCCAGAGAATGAATTCTAACCCGTTAAACCTTGGTGGCGGTGTTGGGTGCGAGTTTTTCTCTCCGAATTAACGGGAAAAAAATTTGTGTTGTGTGCTGTGTGCCTCGTATACTTCAACATCAATCACATATATTATATTAGGTACTACTATGAGTCAGAGCTTAAGACTGAGCTTTAATGCTGAAGCTGATTAAAATGACATGTGCATTCAGTTTATATACACACATCAGGTGGCATCTGACCTTTTAGCATTTACCAACGACTAAGCCTTGAATTTCTACCATCAAATAAAGTCAAAAGCTGACATTCTAGTGTTTAGCAATGGTCAATCCTTGACTTCTCAACACGGATAATTTCAAAGTCTGTAAAACCTTAGGAAGTAATTTTTTGTCAATCCTTACCACGTAACTTTATATTTCAAAATTTTCATACACTGGTCTAGCAACAGGTTTATCCAGATGTTGTCTTATTTTCACCAAGAAGTTGTTTGCTTTTATTCGTCTAGATCCAGATATACCGAATGTAGCTCTAATAAAGATTTAGTAAATGCTCCTCAACTAATTATTGCTCTAAATATTATGATATATTTCGTCTGACTTTGGTGTAGCTTATTCTATCACTTCAAATCAATATGAATAATAGTATTCGTTGTTCTTTCTATACACATATTCATATATTTTCTTTTTGTACTAGTCAATTCTGTCATTGATATAGAGTCTGACCATGAAAATTATGTATACTATAACTTTTTTTTTTTAAATTTGGTTTTATTTATGTACAACAATAGGATTCATGTTCTACAAAAGGATTCATACTGTCGTCCAATCTAAATCCTGCATCAACACAAGCGCAAAACTGCGGTCTGACTTAAAGGCATAGCCTACAATGCACACTGGAGATTTTCGAATACTGACAATTATTAACCTTGATTAAGACTATGTAATAGTCGAAACGTCGGTTCTGATAAAAAAGCTACATATATATCACTTTGACAATTTCAGTAGTTGTACTATTCACATCCACTGATCAATTATAAATTCTATCCAGTTCCTTTCGCTTATTTTAAGACCAATTTAGTGACTTATGACATATCATTGAGTTTGATTGAACTAAATAGGTAAATTGGGCCAATTTGCATTTGACTGATTTACATAGGAAATTTCCTGAAAAAATATGGTTTTCATCAATTCTTTAAAAGATAAACAAGGATGGTGACCTCTAGTTTTAAAACCCTGTCTCCTCGATTTTGGAATATTACGTGATAACAATTCTGTATGCCATTAGTGGGATATAAAACTCTGTATGCCAGTCAGCGTGGCATACGGCAACTCAATGTTAAGCCTATGGGATTTTATATAAGGGGTAGGATAAATCAAGCTATCCTACTCCAAGCCTGTCCATGAAATCTTTGAATTCTTCTTTGGTTTAGAATATTCTAGGATGTGTCGTAGGGCTAGACAATAAGATCTCACTCAAGATGGAGGAGGTCTGGGACGATCCACACCAAATATCGTTTCATATATGAGATCCTGGTGAACAGTAAAATCCCTCTTGGAAACTGTCCTACATGAGATGTTATCTTTGAAGTGTACTCGCCCTAGGACCAAAATGCTTATACAACGACATTGCCCAAAGATGATCGAAGGACGGGTTCTTGTACGTTTTGTAAAGGCACTTTGAATGAGTAAATGAAGACTAGTACTAGCTGGTCTAGATGGAACTAAACCCAAGGAAAACGAAAGTAGTCTCCATGTATGCAATAAGTGAATAAACTGCTTTTTGAAGAAAAGAAAACATATTATTTTATTACCAGTTTCTAAGATTAACGGGAAAAATACACAGTTATATGTGTCGTAGATGAAGTCGTTTTTCATGCACTAATTTTTTTTTCAAATTAAAATATATTGTGAATAGAGAATTATATATACGTAGGTAATATGTGTGTACCAAATTGTATCACTTTATAAGGATCAACCCGTATGTGAAAAACATTTATCAATCAAATCAATCTAGAGGGACTGCACCACTCGGCCTGCTTTTCCCAGAAATACCACGGTATCGCTCGATGTGAATAGGCGTGTATATAGAAAATGTACTGAACGATGCTGCTGATGCTAACGACAACATTTATGCTACCCTAAATAAAAAAAGGTCATCATATATGTCGTTCATCGTTCGATATGTCGCATCGTCCAGCCTCATGGATGAAATATATTATTCAACTGTCCCCTGGCTCGAACAAACGTGAGAGAGCATAATAGTATAAAGGCCAATATCCATCTACCGATTTTGGAACATTTATATACCTTTGTCGGCGGCAAAGGGATGGTAATTTGTCTCAGCCAAGCCATCCTAACAGAGTCGGCCACCTATTAGTGAACCACCTCCTTCAGACGTCCTTTTGTTACCGACAAGTTGTGGTTTCTATCTTCCAAAATCGGTGGTGAAAAGTTTATCAACATGTTGATAAATCTAGTCACCGACAACGGAAAGTCGGTAAATGGCCTTTGATTGGATGGCCGACACGGGTCGAGGTATTACGTAATTTGCCTGAGACAAGTTCACCGACTCCTATACAATTTGAGAACTAACCGTTCAACCCTTGATCGGTAGATGGGCATCGGTCTCAGGAGAAGCTCTTGAAATAAAGGTTGTTTTACAGTCGAACTTATGATACGGCAGGACTTTTTTTTTTAAATTCGATGTGTTTTATGGTGTAGATTTTCTAATTGAGGAGTCCAGTAAGGGCCCTGGTATAAATTGATGCCATTAGAGGAAAGGACATAGTTTTTTTTTAAACATTTATTTCTACTCGGTTATACTCAGTCCGAGCACTGGTTTCAATGTGTGCTGAGCTTGTCAATTATATCATACATTTTCGTTTTTCTTTCTTCAAGTTGCGATGGAGAATTTCAATAACATATTTACATATACACACAATTTTAGAAGTGGTCATGATTCGATGGTGAGGAATTCAGGTTGTTGTGTTAATGGCAACTACCATCGTTTCAATGTTAAACTTAATGTCCCTATACAGAGTAATAGATGAGCTTGGTCTGGAACTATAGATCTGGATAGTAGAGTGGGAAGGGTATCTGGACTCAAATGAGATTCTCATCGAGTAGTATAATAGATGGTGGATAATGACAATTTCAACAATTATAGGATTCATCCAAGTATCAGATATAACAAGTAGAAAATACCAGAGGTAAATCAGGTTACAATTGGTTTATCAGGGGATCTTACTCATAAGAATGGACTTTTGGTTTTGCTTAAAGTCTTTGATAGTCTCGAATGTTCGTTGGTTTGGTGGCAGATCATTTCATAGTACAGCTCCATGAAAGTTTGCACTCTTAGTATGAGTATTATTTATAGGTTTGTGTATATTAATAAGTGGTGCTTGGGAAGCTCTGGTACATCTTGTGGGGTTTTGCAACAACATTCACGATTTTTCAAATTTTTCGCCATGAAATTCAAGATGTGAAAATGTCTATGATCATCTATCAGTTGTGAATACTACCGAGACAAAGGCACAATTAAAACGGAACTTAGCATTATCTAGGCCAAAGAAAGAAAGATTCCGGAAAAGTGCTTTATACGTGGGTATCATGCTTTGGAACAGTTTGAGTCTGCAGACTAAACAAATCATAAAAGAGGTGATATCGGAGGATACTAGTGAATGGAGCTGAAGAAGTAAAGTATGGGACGTACCTTATATATGCTGTGCACTTTTTGTAAATTAATCACTGATGTTTGTTAGTCATATTCTAATGCTTCTCAGGTTCGAATTTATCAAGTGAAAAATAACTGACGATAATTAGTCTATGATACCTATTCCAGGATCACATCATCTCTAGGGATCTCACTCATGAAGTAATGAGAACAATCCATTGTTCATATCATACCATTATATTCATGTTCACTGTTCGTCTAGATTGACTTTGGAAGAACGATTGTAAAATCGAAACTCAATAAAGATATATAAAAAAAATCAAACATATATACGCCATCAATATACTGTTGGTTATACACATGATCTGTTATCAGCCTTGTACCTAGTCAATTTGACATGTAACTGTAACGCATTATCAAAGTTGACTGAATCAGTTTTGTTGTAGCGTCTTGTCACATATCTCTTTGTTTGTTGGGCGGCCCTGCGATGAAAAACAGCCTATCATAGGGCTGACGCAATCGGCCACTTTATTTGATGCAACTGGATTTTCTGATACTCTGTACTACCTATGTGTATGTCTTGGCATCAATTAAGAAAATTTAAACAAAAAATTTAAAAATCCATTCATACTTATTGATGCTGTACCATGGGAGGCCGTGTGTGCGCGCAATGCAATCGTAAAATGTAAAGGTTGGGCACATAAGTATATCCCCAAGCACCGCTACCGATATATCGCCGGTGCACCCCTCTCTTAACATCTCAAACCCTCTATGTCGTATTCTGTACTTTCACTACGCTCTATAGGAGAAGAATTCTTTTTAAAAAACTAAGCTTAGAGCCTTGAGAATCCACTGGTCTGCCTCCTGTGCTAAAGACATATATCAATGCAACCCAAAGATTCCTATAATCTCAATCATGCCACCTAGCGGGAATACTGTGTGCCAGTGGATTCTCAAGGCTCTAAGCCTAGTTCATTAAGATTTTCCCCCCATATAGGGCGTAGTGAGAACCTTGTGCAAAATACGACTTAGAGAGTGTGAGATCTTATGAGACGGGTGCAATGGACCCCAATGCCATCGTAAAATGTATAGTATGGCCACAGAGTATATCCCCAAGCACCGGTGCCGATATACCGCCGGTCTGATCTGCCCCCTGGTGGATATGGAGTGAAGCTATTTAAATAGAACTGAACGAGAGTAGTAACTCGTACACTGACAACCAGAGCGACGGCCTTTTTCCGTAGGCCGGTGTCGCACCCTATCTCCCTAGTTACGCCACGGCTGAAGCCAAACATTCACTTCGCAACGTATTCTTTAGCATTGGATCTATCAGTATATGAGCGCAATATGATCATAAGACCTATGTATCTCATTTTCAGAGAAATAACAATGATTTCATGATATTCTATGGTATTCCAGCTACAATTTGATGTATCATACATGCATAACACTTCAATGATACTTTAGATATACATTAGATAACACAGGGACACCAAAACTGCATACACACTAATACATTGGCAGGTTTTGCTTTAATATGCTTATCTTTTTCCAAGGTAAAACCAAGATGATAATCAACTATAAAGTTTAGACAGCCCAGACTCATTAATACAATGCCCTAGTTTGCTCCAACAATTTAATCTGTCAAAAAACAACAGTCCTGTAATCACACCCACCGTTCACACTTTAGGTGTGATTGCTGTGTTCCCTATACACATATGGCCAGACCTAGCAGTGCTTGTCCGAGCGGCCGCGTAACTAGGCAGTGGGCCGTTAGGCGGCGCTGAACGGCAACACCTGTAAAGCTCTGGGACCTGTTTCACTGGTTTCGTGACATGTCTGTGACACCATACAGTAATTAGGGTTGTGTATTTTCGTGACTACTCAAGTAGGTGTCTTTAGGAAAAGACAGAGTCCAAGCATAAGAATTAGACAAATCTACACATCATTGACCTGTTTCACTAGTTTCGTGGCAAGAGTGTTAGACAGACATGAAAACCGGCACCAACAGAGCAAGCAAGAACGGACAAAACGAAGTCTTATGTCTAGTTCTTATGAAACCGGAGACACCATCTAGACGCCATCTAGACATGTCACTAAACTAGTGAAACAGGTTCCACCGAGTTCAGTACAAACGGTAAATTATCATTGAGTTCTGTGAATTGTACAAGCATGGTTGGACGTTATATATTTACTATACACCCGAAATTAAAAAAAGCTTGACAACCAATATCAGTATATATACGGCATGGGTATATAGTAAAGTGACAATACTACACCACGGTCGTGGCGTAGTAAATTTGGGATGACGTCATATGAATTTGCTAAATATTCTAATCTTTCTTAAGTTTTGAGGATATTTGAGGATATTTGAGGATATTTATCCAGAACTGCACTTGAATCGTGGAATACACAATACTCCACAAAACTTGTTTGGTTATGCCTTAATTGTCACTCGGCTTCGCACGGTTGGCGATTGGAGCACATCCAAACTCGTTGAGTATTGTGTATTTATACGATTCCCAATGCAGCTCTATATAAGTGTAATACTCTGCAAAGAGGAAACAGCGTGACATGTATTGGAATGAAGTAGACACTGTTAGATGATAGAAACTGGAGGCAATCAGTCGGTGGTCATGTGACCCCCACCCGACAGGCACGTGACCAGTCCAGCCTTGACCTTGAGAGATTACCTGCGAGGACTGCAGGTCAAAGGTCAGCGTTGTCTGTGCGCCCTGTCTGGCATGGTGGTGGTGATATTGTTTCCGTTGGTGGTGGTTTGGTGATATTTTTTTTTCAGGACAGGTTCGCGTACATTAGCTGTTGCTGTCTACCACCTTCTACGTATAGATTACGAACTCATTAATTCAAATTGCTACTGACATGTAGTTTGGTATCATCTATTATCCTACCCCTAATAAAAAAATGCCATAGGTTCAACATTGACTCAGTGTATTTGACATAGCGTTGGATAAAGTGTCATTTATGCACCGAGGTGAATAAAAAAACGGACCAATCAGGGACAAGATAACGAAAGTAGATCCGGCAGCATTGATAACTACTAACATGGATAATTACAAATATTCTCTGTATATCGGTGAGATGGGGTAGGATAAATACGAAACCGAACTCGAGTTAGCCTTGTCAATGTTTATACCACTCTGGTCAGGTCTGCTACTCACTAAACTCGGCTAACGCCTCGTGTAGTAATACACAACCTGCCCATCGTGGCATAAACATTGACAAGGCTAACTCTCGTTTGGTTTCTACTAACTAGCTCTGATATAAGGGGCTGTCCATAAATTATGTCACACTTAGGGGGGTGGGGGGTATATTGAAAAGTGTGACACAGCCCAGAAATCCTAGAGGGGGGGGGGGACCAGAGTTGTGTGACAGAACATGCATCACCTAATTCTGTGACTTTAGAGGCAACTTTCAAATAATTAAGTGGCATATTGCCCATGCTGGAAAGGAGGATTATAAGCAGTTATGGATGGATATCCTGTTGCATACACAAATCCACTGAAATTGTCAAACACCTAATGAAAAAGGAAGCCAAATAAGAGAATGTCCAGATCAAGAAAAGTCAGTACATGTGCTACAAGTGGTTAAGTGTAACTGCAGAGAGTGCTGTTACATTAGGAAGAGTTCCTGTTTCTGATCAATGAGGACAGGTTTCTGCAAGAGATTTAAGATGCATATTACCACATTTTCCCCTGATTTTGGCTGATTATGGTATCTAGCACTACCCGCTGACTATTTGACACTTTTGGGCAGATAGGTGTGATAGGGGATAACAATCTCAGGTCAATGATTTCTTAGTTACATCTTAGTTACATCAGATATTTGATCCCTGAGGTTGCTGCCATAAAACTAGTAAAGCAGATCATATCTACAAAACTAGAATGCAGTGATATTATCCATTATGCCCTAATTGGGAAGAAACAAAATGATGTTCAAATAATTCTAAATAATTATTTATGCATAACAGTAGAAATATGGCGGCCAAAAAGCATCTTTAATGAAAAAATGGAAATAAACCCATTATCGGTAAGGAGAGGACAACATCTATCAAAGTTAATTCACCAATGGAGTAAGGGTCCTAATAATGTAATTGATACTGATATTAGAACTAGACAGGGAAGCAAAATCACTCTTAAAGTAAAGAAACCCTGTACTGAACAATTTAAGACATCACCTGTATATAAAAGTATTTTATTATGGAACCAGTTACCCCATGAAATCCATAGTGGAAACAAAAAACTTTAAGCAGGTTATCATAAAGTATCTAGATCTAAACTGTGATATTCAATGTGATGTTCAAGGGAAGGGTACATAGCACACTTCAATTACTCTCCTATACATGTATTGTCCTGTTAAGGTCTTATCAGGAACTGTATCCCGACAAGGCTACAGTTGTATATTTGTACATAGAAATTACACCAGAGGGCGTATGCGTCTTGGCCTTCTCATCTACTTCCGCCTTCTCAGCCTTCATTCCCGCCAACGCCATTTTGCGGTATACATTTCTACTGCAGCAGAATTCTTTTTTTCTGGTGAAATCTCGGTATCAGCATGGCATCGCGCCTCAGATTTTGCAATAAATGGAGAACAAGGCACTACAAACCGACAGGAGCGAATTGTCCATGGAAAATCGAGGATGAATCACCTCAAAAACCCGTGAAAACTTGGGAAACGAAGCAAAGAGAAGACCTGGAGATATCATCGTTATGAGATGAAATGCGAGAGGTGTACAACACAGTATCGCGACAGGTGGCGGATTTGAGGGAATCAATATCTCTTTTAGTCCAATAAACAAAAGGCAAGGGTGTAGGGAAGAAATCGAAAGTGGATTTTTCCTCTCCTTCTTCTTCAAAGGACAGCGCATACCCGGTCGAGATGGCATCGCGGCAAGGTGGCGACACGCAGGAGGCCAAATCAAATCAACCGTGACGGGGGCGCATCCTGGAAATAAGTGAAGTGAAGCCCGAGTGGTTTTTTTTTGTTTTTTTTTTATTCAAGTAATAGTGGTACAAATCACCCTTATATGGGCGTTCTTCCTTTGTCACTTAATTACATCAAGATAAATAAAGTGCAAACAAGGTGTAGCACATAACATACATAACTTACAGTACATAACAGGTATAGGACAGGACAGACGTGACAGACAAATAAGACAGTGGGACTCGGTTTCTGGCTGGGGTGGGTTATTTACATCCACATTTCTGGTCTTTGTAGTAAGAAATTCTTAAGATATATCTTAAAATAATTATCATCTCTAGTTTTTTTTATTTCTATGGGTAATTTGTCCCATATGTTCACTCCTTAGTAAAGAGGGGATTTCCTATATTTCTCCGTTTTGGGGGCATCTATGTTGATCATAATTTTTGTTTGCCTTCTTGTTGGGAGGGTTGGGTTTTGTCTGTGTGTTGGGTCATTTGACCACCAGTGCACTAACATCATAAGGTGCAACAACCTCCTATAGTTTAGAGGGCGGAGCTTGCACTTCTCGTATAATTCTGCGATAGAGACGTCCCTAGCTCTCTTAAGTTGGGTAAATACAATTTATTAATAACATGATTTTATGTGTAAAATGTACATTCGAGTGATAAATGTTGTACATTTTAAAAGTATTGATATAAGATTGTAGGGTTACTAAAAATGATAGTAAAAGCGAACCTCGAAGTAGTGACATAATATAAATAGATAAAATAAAATGAAGGGTGTTGGTGGGTGAGAAAATAAATAAGTGTTGGTAGTGTGATGGCGGGAACTGGAATGAAGAAGACGGATGTGTGAATAAGTATTTGCACATGCGCAGTTTAGATATGTGAAGACTGTTAGTTTTTAACTTTCTAGTAGATGGCCTCGGTGAACCATCCTGAGACCACAAGGGCCTAATGCTCAAGCAACTGGGAAAGGTTTCATCGGCAGTTCGTCAGGTCCCAATACCGAGGAGGACTGGTCGGATACGGACCTACCCAAACCCAGGAGCAAGCAGCAACGCCGCAGAGGTCGAGGGAAAAAGGATGATTTTTCATCAGATTCGTCCTCTCAGATATCGTCTAGTTCAAGATCTTCTACAGACCACGATCACCAACGGAGGTATTCAGCATCACGACGAGGAGCCTCCAGGAGGACCCAAAATAAGAGGGTATAGATATCAGTTAAGAGGGTGCGTCCACCAACCACGACAAGGCTACGACAAGGGCTTTCCGACAAGGTCCACGACAGCTCTACGATTGGAAGGCGTGTCGTAGCCTTGTCGTGGTTGGTGGACCCTAGTTTCCGACAAGAGGCTACGACAAGGCCCCGACAGGCTGCGACACTAAGCTTGTCGGAAGGTTGTCGGGGGCCTTCCAACAAGGCTACATGTTCGATTTTAGAGCATTGTCGTGGCGTGTTGTGGCATGTCGGGAGGTTGTTGCAGAGGTCTACGATAGAAAATTTAGGTGGAGCGTGCTCTTCCCGACACGCCCCAACAACGCTGTCGCAGACCTCCTCTCCTCACGACAAGGCTGCGACAAGGTACCGGTTTGAAATTTCTTGGCGGCGCGTGTCGCAGCCCTGTCGTGGTTGGTGGACGCACCCTCTTACCCACCACACATATACATCATATAAAGAGAGTATAGATATCAGTTCACCCAGCACACATACTCATTACACACAGAGAGAATATTTATTTTTACATATATATATATACATGTATATATACATATATATATATATATAATATGTATATAATCAGTTTCCTACCACACATACACACCATATAGAGATATTATAGATATCAATTTACCCACCACATACATACCACACTCAAAGAGTTATAGATACACCGTAGTTTTGGCCCCGCACATGATTGAGAAAGGCCAAAGCTGAACATTCGCGTTGAAGGTGTTGTCGTCACGTGACCATGGCCATAAGTCTGACCCTAGACTGGCTCCAGTCCCTGCATCCTATGGTTACCCTCCTCGCTGGGATACAAGACTGGCTCCAGTCCCTGCATCCTATGGTTATCCTCTTCGCTGGGATACAAGACTGGCTCCAGTCCCTGCATCCTATGGTTACCCTCCTCGCTGGGATACAAGACTGGCTCCAGTCCCTGCATCCTATGGTTACCCTCCTCACTGGGATACAAGACTGGCTCCAGTCCCTGCATCCTATGGTTACCCTCCTCGCTGGGATACAAGACTGGCTCCAGTCCCTGCATCCTATGGCTACCCTCCTCGCTGGGATACAAGACTGGCTCCAGTCCCTGCATCCTATGGTTACCCTCCTCGCTGGGATACAAGACTGGCTCCAGTCCCTGCATCCTATGGTTATCCTCTTCGCTGGGATACAAGACTGGCTCCAGTCCCTGCATCCTATGGCTACCCTCCTCGCTGGGATACAAGACTGGCTCCAGTCCCTGCATCCTATGGTTACCCTCCTCACTGGGATACAAGACTGGCTCCAGTCCCTGCATCCTATGGTTACCCTCCTCACTGGGATACAAGACTGGCTCCAGTCCCTGCATCCTATGGTTACCCTCCTCGCTGGGATACAAGACTGGCTCCAGTCCCTGCATCCTATGGCTACCCTCCTTGCTTGGATACAAGACTGGCTCCAGACGCTGCATCCTATGGTTACCCTCCTCGCTGGGATACAAGACTAGCTCCAGTCCCTGCATCCTATGGCTACCCTCCTCGCTGGGATACACTGGCTCCAGTCCCAGCATCCTATGGCTACCCTCCTTGCTGGGATACTGGTTCCAGTCCCTGCATCCTATGGCTACCCTCCTTGCTGGGATCCAGGGACTTGTACAATCAATAATGGTGTTGGATTTCTGGTGCTGTTTAGCACCAGTATTCCCAACACTCTCCATACAGATATCCTGGCTACTGGTTAGGATATCTGCTTACAATGGGCAAGTCTTTGATTCATGGGCAAGTCAGAGAAGGATATATACTATAATGAACTTTATTCTGATTGTTTTTCAATCATTTAATGAATGCTCATAATCAAAGACTTGAGCAAGTCTAGTCCGACCCCTGCGAAGTCATGACACCACTGACGCAGCCTGATTTAGGCTTGACGGATGGTGACTTAATGAACGTCTTTAGACTGGGGCCTAAATCCACGCCTACCTCAGTGGTCCCCGTAGGTGATGTGGATTCAGGAGATGCTCCATACCATTGCCTGCCTCTGTCACCTGTCAGGACGTCAAGCTGTATTATCTCGCCAATATGGTGGGGATTTATGGAGAGGTGTGGTTTGTTTGCGGATGAATGCCGTCTACTTGTTCTTGTCTCCCACTTTGGTTCGGTTTGTCAACTTACCACTTCAAAGAGAAGGAGAACACCCACGTACAAATCAGGGTGCTGTTGAATAAACTACGATAACTATAACTAAAATATAGGGTACAAGGGGACTTCAAAGGTTATTGTTTGATAATATTTTAGCTTATTCGCTCAGGGGCCATCCATAAAGTACGTACGCAGAATTTCTGAAATTTTGGAAACCCCCTCCTGATCTTGTACGCAATAGAACAAAGAGGGAGCATGAGCAAAATTTTCAAAATTTTGGACCCCCCCTCAGTGCGTACATTCTTTATGGATGGCCTTTAAGGTAGTCCTAGCCGAAAGGTCGTCTAGAAATGTTAAATAAGGTTGATCCATATTGTCTTCATTTACGACCCTAAATTATTCAACAGGCCCTGGATTGATAGAATCGTTAAGCTATTAACAATAAGAAAGATTGGTAATGAATCCTTCTTTCTTGTGCACTTCAAAATAATCGAAATGGTCGTTATCATTGTAATCGCTCCCTATCATGGGATTATAATACAAATCCCCACTCCATGCTAGAACCCTGTGCTCACTAACGCCGATTTTGGTCCCGATTGGCCTTAAGATTGACCCTTCGACACAATACCGATTCTATTCTTTTGTTGTTTTTTTTAAGCAATTTTTAAGGGGATAATCACCGAATTCGGCTATGTAGCCGTTCTTCCACTCGGGCCCTAGACCCCTACTCCTCATTCTAATGGCGGGTGTTAGCCGAATGGGCAGTGGGTACAATTTTTGTGTAAGTCTTTGGTATGACCTGACAGGGGTTTGAACCCACGACCTCCCATGCTCGAGGCGAACACCCCTACCACTTGGCCACCAAGCTATCGTGAGGCAAAAAGAAATTGTGACAGTGGGACAAGTTTCTGCGATTACATCTACGGCAACTCACGACTGCTTACTGATAGGCAGCAATTGAAAACGCCAGTCGTAGAGCTACCGATGAAATCCAACATGCCTAATATACCCCTTAAAAGATCCAACCCCGTCAAGTATGTGAACGCCTACTCCCCTACAGAAAATAATTTACCCGCGAGACTGAAACCTGTCAATTCTTTAAATGCCTTCTCCCCTTCCGAAAAGATCATACCCCTTAAAAGACCCAACCCCATCAACTATATGAACGCCTACTCCCCTACCAAAAATAATATACCCCTTAAAAGACCCAACCTCATCAAGTATATGAACGCCTACTCCCCTACCGAAAATAATATACCCCTTAAAGGACCCAACCCCGTCAACTATATGAAGGCCTACTCCCCTACCTAAAATAATAAACCCTATGAGAGACCCAAACCCTAAATAATATACCCACCATGAGAAACCAAACCCCTTCAAGTCTATGCCTACTGAAAATAGCATACTCTGTTAGAGACCCAACCCCGTCAAGTATATTAACGCCTACTCCCCTACTGAAAATATTATAACCGAGAGAGACCCAACCCTGACAAGTCTATGAACGCCTACTCCCCTACCGAAAATATTTTACCCCATGAGAGACCCAACCCTGACAAGTCTATGAACGCCTACTCCCCTACCGAAAATATTATACCCCATGAGAGACCCAACCCTGACAAGTCTATGAACGCCTACTCCCCTACCGAAAATGATATTCACTTTAAAAGACCCAACCGTGACAAGTCTATGAATGCCTATTCCCCTACCAAAAATAATAAACCCTATGAGGGACCCAACCCCTAAATAATATACCCACTGTGAGAGATCAAACCCCTTCAAGACTACGGCTACCCCCCTACCGAAAATAATATACTCCGTTAGAGACCCAACCCTGTGAAGTATATCAACGCCTACTCCCCTACCAAAAATAATATACCCCTTAAAAGACCCAACCCTGTCAAGTCTATGAATACCTACTCCCCTACCAAAAAAATATACCCCTTAAAAGAGTCAACCCCGTCAAATATATGAACACCTTCTCCCCTATCGAAAATATTGTCCCCTATGAGGGACCCAACCCATACCGAAGGTAATATACCCAGTGAGAGACCCAACCCTGTCAAGTATATAAATGCCTACTTCCCTACTGAAATTATTGTACCCTATGAGGGACCCAACCCATACCGAAAGTAATATACTCAGTGAGAGACCCAACCCCGTCAAGTATATGAAGGCCTACTCCCCTACCAAAAATCTCATACCCTGTCTGCGGATCCATATCTACCTCTGTATGTATCATGGAAAATGCTGCGGGAAATGACCTCAGCAATTTACAGGCCATGCTGGTCTAATAAAGTCCCAGGGAGCGCTATTATGGGCCATTCTCATGGCTACGTGTGGCCGTTGGCGGCCGTTCACCACGATCTACGGTCTGCTATACGTCCAGCCTAAGCGTACACCTTTACTGTGCTTTGTGGAAGGTCGCCAGACCTTTGCTGCATTCGCTTTCATGATGCCTGTAAATGTAATTCTCATAGAGAAATGGCATTTATCGTATCCATTCTTGTTGGATGGATATTTCAACCGAGGAAGCTTATGGTAGAGGTGCCTGAATAAAGTGGAGATTTCGGTTTTATCTTATAATTATCATTATCTTTTAATTAAAGGTATGAATAGTACAACCACCATGGTTACCGTTATATATGTTTATCCTACCCCTCATATAAATCTCCATAGACTTAACATGGAGTGGCTGTATGCCACGGTTATGCCATATAATATTTATATGACACAGGTGACATATGAAGTTTTAAATATGTGACGGGGTAGGATAAAATCTAAACGTCACTTAATTTCATACAATTGTTTACATGGCATTTGTTGTCTTCTGCTACAGATATCACTCAGCTCTGCTTCGTGATATCATTCTGCGAAAACAACGCATGCCTTTAAATTGTATGAAATTTCGTAACGTTTCTTGATATTATTGTATAGAACCGACGTTACGACTACCACATAGGCGTTTTCAAGGTTATACTCTATTGTTATTTCGGTACTGAGGTACTCTGGGAGTCGATGGTGCTGCTCATCTTTTTTTCTTCTTTTTTTTATATTAGTAGGTTCTGGTCCCTGAGTGGGTCTTAGTATAGTAGTAAATAATGATGGAGTCACGATTGTATTAACAGTGTTTATTAACAGCTTCAATGATTTGGTAGAACAATCAACATTGTTGATTATGTAGAATTTTATAGTCTATCTTTCGTAGATTCATAAATTGTGTACTCTCACTACGCTCTATAGGAGAAGAATTCTTACAGAACTGAGGTTAGAGCCTTGAGAATCCACTGGCCTGCCTCCTGTGCTAAAGACTTACATCAATGCAATCCAAAGATTCCTATAATCTCAATGATGGCACCTAGCAGGGATATTGTGTGCACATCTACCGATTTAGGGCGGAACGGTTACTTCCCAAATTGTATAGGAGTCAGTGAACTTGTCCCAGGCAAATCATATAACCGCTCGGCCTGTGTCGGCCACCCAATCAGGGGCCATTTACCAACGTTCTGTTGTAGGCAACTGGATTTATCAACATGTTGATAAACATTTGGCGAGCGATTTAGGAACATCGATTGCCAAATCGTCGGCAACAAAATAACATCTCAAGGGAGCTGAGGTCACTAATCATTGGCTGACCCTTGCCTAGCTATCCTACATCTACAGACTAGGACCGACTCCGTTAGGATGCCTCGCCTGATACAAATTAATGTTCCTTTGTCACCGACAAAGATACATCAATGTTCCGAAATCGGTAGATGTGCATCGGGCTTAACAACGATTCTCTTAGTTGTTAGTTAATTGTTTGTATCATGAGCAGCCCTCCTGACATGTGCGGCAGACCGGAACTAGAATGGCTATTCCTCATTGGCTGTTCATTCAACAGCCAATCACAGCACAGAGGTTGCAAGCTCAACCTGCAGCAAGATGCCACCAGCCATGTGTATATGAGAATCTCCAGTTGTCATTAAAATCAATGTAGTGTAGAACCACAAACTCTTGTGTTCGAGTTTGAATACCTTCATATTAAGTTCTACCCTGGCTTTAATTGGGCCCTAGACTTTACAAGGTTAAGATAGGGAAAATGGTAATTTCTGCATTAATGAAATGCTATTTCTTCAGAAATTGTTTATCATAACATCTAAAGGTAGCAAATGCTAGAAAAAGAAACCTCTGATGAAAAGTTGATGTCAGATTTCATTTCCTTCGACACTGGTTCGGTCATGAATATCGCATTACGCATTATCTCACCCCTGGTATTTTTGTCCTACATATTTAAAATATGAAACTCGTTCTCCATGCCCATATGAGTATTGCAGGCCACGGTCTATATCCTGTGTATCATCCTTTCTTTTAGTGTGTCCAAGGGTGAGATAGATACAGAAAGCAACTCGTTTTGGCTAAAATTATTGTTCTCCTTTGAACGCTACGTGGTATATTTTACTCAGCTATTGCTGAGTTCAAGTCACTCCGCATCAAACTCGTGGAGACCAAATTTAGTTGTTTTCTTCTTTAGGATTTCAAGGCTAAGGCCTGGCGTAAACCTACTAGGACCAGAATCGGCGTTTGTGGGTGTGGGTTTCCCGATTGTCTGTATGTTTTTGATGTTACTCATTGAAGTCCATCGGAAGGTCTTAAATGTCCATTGTAGTTGGTGGACACCGGGCTTTAGGCCTGACGTCCACCAACTACAAAGAAATTTAGACCTTCCGATATGGCACCGATACAAAATGTCAATATCTGAGACATATCGGGAAGGTGCAAATCATAGACATATGTAGACATGCCAATTCACCACGCATTGTATGGGGTTTTTAATCAGTGTCTAATTGCAAAAACGTGGTCAACTGCCCCGATATTAAGTGACCTTCCGACGCGATTTTCATTTTTTATCGGGAGGTGCATCGTAGACCATATCGGAGCCATATCCTAGTAGGTGGACGCCGGGCCTTCCGGAGCAAGCACTAACAAGATCAGCCATTCAAATGACATTTCAGTTTTGATTGTTAACCTATACATCATCTCAATGTATAATGCAGAAAACCTATCAGAATACCGCGAGTCAAGTAATTCAGTCCTATATTCATGAAAAACCCTCCTCCTCCCCTCCTCATGTTTTTCAAATTGAATTTTATACTAAATCAAACACATTCAACGCGCTGCTGAGCGTTCAGATGAAATTCCTGATACTCAACTCTAAATTCATCAAGATGCGGTGGCAATGGATGACGAAAAGATGGGTACAAAGGAGAAAAACAACTGTGTATGGTATTCTGTTGTATTTTTATTGATTTTATATATTCTATATATGTGAAAGCCTAAAGAAACTGATTAAAGATCAGAGAAACGTCGTGACGTATGCGTATGTGTATGTCCATACAAACTCCCTATGTGTTTTCTATGGACAGTTTGTATTAGGTGAATATATCTATATGCTCCAGGTATTATGATACACACTCCCTATGTGTTTTCTATGGACACTTTGTATTAAGTGGATATATCTTTATGCTCGGGATATGGTGATACACACTCCCTATGTGTTTCTATGGACGCTTTGTATTAGGTGAATATATCTATATGCTCCAGGTATTATGATACACACTCCCTATGTGTTTTCTATGGACACTTTGTATTAAGTGGATATATCTTTATGCTCGGGATATGGTGATACACACTCCCTATGTGTTTTCTATGGACACTTTGTATTAAGTGGATATATCTTTATGCTCGGGATATGGTGATACACACTCCCTATGTGTTTCTATGGACGCTTTGTATTAGGTGGATATATCTGTATGCTCCTGTTATGGTGATACACACTCCCTATGTGTTTCTATGGACACTTTGTATTAGGTGGATATATCTGTATGCTCCAGGTATTATGATACACACTCCCTATATGCTTTCTATGCACACTTTATATCAGGTGGGTATATCTGTATGCTGTGGGCATGGAGATACACACTCCCTATGTGTTTTCTATGGACACATGTAAGACACTAACACATATATATATAGCATTAATAGAGGCTGGAGTAACTGACAGAGTACCTGGGCACGCTTGCCTGCAGACACAATTATGGATTGAGGACGGAATGTGGTTTCTGATATGTTCCAATGCAGCCTTACAGAGAAAAGCTGTCATAGCTGAACATAGATACTCTATAACAAAAAAGAAAAAAAAAAGAAAAAAAAAAGCTGTCTCACTAAAAGCTGAAAGGAGTTCGGCCTGCATGGCCAGTGGTCAGAACCGTACCGTGACCAAGTAGAGATCAGAAAAAACTACCACATAGAGAACTGCTCAACCACTCTCCACTTATGGAGGATGCATGTTTTTGAAGTTCCAGTAAAAAATAAAAAAGGAGACTGCTGAGATGCTAGGCATGAGTCTAGGAAAGGAAAGAGGGAAGGAAAGCGTCCTATTTGTCGCGGTTATAGGATTTGATAAAGAACCTTTCTGGTTAATGGTATTGGAGAATGGCAAGATATTTGGTCTGTTTCCATTTAATTATAGGCCCGATTCCATCGGCCGACTATTTGACACCGATCTGCAGTCAGGAACCACCGATAAGACCCATTTCCATTGCCCAATTTCCCTTCACCAATCTAAAGTCAGGACTTTTGGCACTGCTGACCCAAAATTGGTCAATGGAAACGACGAAGCTCATGAAATGACCCATGACTATTTTGCTTAGATTATGCAATGTGGCACCACCCACCACTGAGTGAAAGCTTGGTCACTGAGTGAAAACTACTACCCTCACCGATTTTTGCGATACTGACGCACAGTCGGTGGCACCACCGACAGACTTTCTGGCTAACTCGAAAAATCTGTGCCGTTTTCGTCAGCCAATGGAATCAGGCCTATAGAAAACTGCTCAACCACTCTCCAGTTATGGAGGATGCATGTTTTTGAAGTTCCAGTAAAAAAGGAAATTAGTAGAAACCGAACAAGAGTTAGACTTGACAATATTTATGCCACGACGGGAAGGTCGCGTATTACTACACAGGCGTAGCCGAGTGTAGTGAAGAGCAGACCTGACCAGAGTGGCATAGACATTGACAAGTCTAACTCGAGTTCGGTTTCGTATTTATCCTACCTCGTCTATGGTTTTGTATTACTAAAAGATAAATATTGAGTCAATGACCAACAGAACATAGTAGCTGACATCCTGCTCTCTGATTGGTCAATATTGTTATTACTCTAGTGGCATAAAAAACACTTTATGTCACGGCCTGCCACATAAAATTTCCCTATGTTAAGTCTATGGCGGTTTTTTATTAGGGGTAGGATAAAGGATACTGCTGAGATGGTAGGCATGGGTCTGAGAAAGGAAACAGTGAGGGAAAGCATCCCATTTCTCGTGGATATATGGGTGGATGAAGAGCTTTTCTAGTTAATGGGTGTTGGATAACGGAAACATATTTGGTCTGTTTCATCTGATTATAAGTTGTTTTTTTCCATTGGCCAACTATTTGGCACCGTTCTGCAGTCGGGAACCACCAAAATTTTTTTTTAATTCACTTACGCCAGATTGGTTAATGGAAACAAGATCTGCAGAGAATGCTCATAGATCATTTTTGCATAGATTATGCTGCTATATCATTCAAATCGGTTTGTAACCAGAAAATATAGTAGAAACAGTGCATACAATACACCCTCACCGATAAATTGATACCGACACACAGTCGATGGCCTCCCCGACAGACTTTTAAGGCCTGTTTCCATTGGCTGACGAAAACGGTTTAGATTTTTGTGTTCTCCTAAAAGCCAATTTCCATTGTCTTCATCGATATACAGTCAGGGACCATCGACGGACCTTTAACACTTCTGACGCAAAGTATAAATAGGCTATTAGGCGAACTCAAAAAACTCTACACCGTCTTCATCGGCCAATGGAAACGGGCCTTATGGGGAACTCAAATAATCAGCGCCAATATATAATAGATGCATAGTACTATACATTTTTAAAAACCATAGGTCACCCTCTTTGTTTTTAAAAGGCTTAAGGAAAACCATAGTTTCCAATACATTATCTATGTAAATCAAGCAAATGTAAATTCACCTATACTAGGCCTACCTATTGAAATTGGATAAAGTGGACAATTGACAATATTTAAAAATTGTCAGGTGGCGCCTGCGTGAATTGTCTGAATTGCCTTTAAAGGCATATATATATAAATATTGTTAATTATCAGTAGAAACTGGTTTCTTGGGTCGCCGTGCTAGTTTTTGATTCAGGGATCAATATTATGATAATTATACAAAAGAATATATGGAAATTTTAAGAAGTTAATTTTCAGATAGTAAACCCCATGTCATTTCCCTCAAACTTTCACAGAATATAGTAGTCGTATAGTACTACACATCGAAGTTTATAAATCTTAGGTCACCGTTTTTGTTTTTGAGAGAATTGAAGAAAACCATATTTTTCAGTTCATTTCTTATGTAAATTGAGCAAATGTAAATTGCCCTATTTTAACTGTCGGATAAACTGGACAAAACATTAAATTTGATCATTTAGAATTATAATCAATCAGAAAGATCAGGTTTTGACGGATAATTAAACATATATATTCCTGTGAATTGCAGGATATGCCTTTAAAAGCTGTAAATGAGATGTGGCTGGGAGGGTTAACATGCGAACAAAGAGGCTCCCGGGGATGAACTGGTGTCAGTAAGAAACACCGCTAATGCAGTCTTGTTGTTACCCCAAACATGCACACGGTGGTAGCTCTTTTCCGCATCGATAAACCTATGCAGGACCAGAGCCACGTTAACGGCAATCTGGGACCTGTTTCACTAGTTTCGTGACATGTCTAGATGGCGTCTAGCTGGTTTGTCCGGTTTCATAAGAACTAGACATTAGACTTTGTTTTGTCCGATCTTGCTTGCACTGCTGGTGCCGCTTTTCATGTCTGTCTAACACTTTTGTCACGAAACTAGAGAAACACAACCTGAGTCTAGGATGCAAATATATGAAGCACCAGTAGGTCGATGGGGTATTTCAGTCTTGAGTGATTGGTCATGGTCAGTTGGGCCAACTTCTAATACACTGGGACACTGCTCCTTTGCCAGTATCACAATGAATAGCATGCAGATAGTGAAAGGATAGTGTTTTTTGTATGCTTGAAGTCTATTTGTGACCACACTAACCTTTAGGCAACACATATAGAACGTGCAGGCACGTTCTAAAAAAACAGGTCATACCATTGTAAACCATTTTTATATACCCATGCAGTATATTTGATAATTACCTACCGCTGCTCCCCATACAGTATAGATTGTATACTGAACCCTGTGCAGTACACTGTAATACTGCACACGTTCAAATATCAGCAGTGTGTGGGCTTTCACGCTGACATATCTTCTATCCCAATCTATGGTAAGATTTGATTATTTTGGATGTATGATAAATATAAAACGACCTCACCATGCTGTAAATGCTACAAAACGAGATGGGAATTGCATTCCCGTCAACTTCTGCACAATTGTCTACAGTCCATTGCACCTTATACCTGTCTGGGAGATTGTATATTTAGAGAATACAGGCTTAGGCTACGTGGACGTCGTTTTGTACGTGGTCCTAGCTCCAGTTGTACGTCCTGAGCTCGTAGAGCGAAGGACGTAAAACTGGAGCTAGGACCAAGTACAAAACGACGTCAATCGTAGCCTAGACTGTATTCTATTTATTATATACCCCCAAATCCTTTGAAATAATTGATTATTTACCGAAACGCCATCGTCAATGTCGGCGGGCACAGCATCGTGTACTCGTATCCTGGTTTTCAAGATGACGTTGCTCTTAAACTGAAAGCAAGGCTGGAGCCTGTGACATCATCAACTTGTCAATCTCCATACACATTCTTTGTTTTACTTCATTAAGAGTAGGGACAAAGCATATGCTGGGCGAGTGAGCCGTATCTAGCTGGTTGCCGACTGTTCTTGTGCCTGTGTCGTCATCAACCTCTCACTCTCCCAGCAGAACTCCCATGGTGCTTGCGCTTATTAACAATCTCTGCTACAACCCCCCGCTATCACTCTCCATAACAACGTTCTGACGTCATCGGTTGTTTACATTTTGCAAGCTGTCGGCCGTGCAGAGACCTCCCGCTATGGCCAAGTTCTTTGCTATGGCATGCCAATTTCATTTATACTTTTAACCTTGTATCTCAATGTTTAATATTTAATAATGTATTTGTGTATTTCATGGGTTTTAATTGTGTATATTTACAGTCGATACTAATGCATCGCCTTTAGTCTTTTTTTTCGCTGGTTCATGTGTGTGATATACAGTCGGCAACAAGTTAACTGCTTCCTGTTTTGTGCACCCGGTGCCCGAACACTGAATTTCGCGCACACACATGCAATATCCAAACATTACTTCTATACATTATAGGCGTTAGTTTCGTGCACGGGTATATAATAAATAAATCATACCACATACCTAGTAAATCAATGTCATTTGTAAGTCTGTGGGATTCTACTCCTTTCCAGAACAGCTTTCAATTAAAACCTGTTTAAATGCTCTTGGAAGCAAACACACATCCCTTCAAATACACACAGACAGTTCTCCTTTGGCTAAGGATGAATCCAATGGCTGAAAGATAGGAGGAAGACCAGAAAGTGATTTGAGGAAGCCATCGAGTCTACATGTAATATGGAAGAGGCTTTAAGAAACCTGACAGCCCCTCTGAATACATAGTCAGTCTGATGGGACAATAGAATTGCCGTTTATAATTTGCGCAACTCTGTATTTCCACATTATATCAGGTGTGTGCTAACGCCTGATATTATTATGTTGATTGTGACTGGAATCATTTATTTATTCCCATCAGGAAATACTCTTAATCAACTTCTCAGTTCTATCGCAGCAAAGAAACTTCGACCGAAAAGACACTCACAGAGTGAAATGACTATTGGCTAATCCGAACCATGTACTTATGGCCGAACAGCTATGAAATACTATGAGAAAACGATCTATTTTTTGTTTTTGAAAAAGAGTTTATTTCCGACGAAATACATTTCACAGAAGAAAAAACCGCGATCTTCCAATGTTTCCGTCACACAACAACAGATAGTGACACACAGTTGGGGTTGGAATACACTTCCCACAACAACAAATAACTACAAAGAATGACTTCTGATTACATTCACAGTCCTCCGGTGATATACGGTACATACAACAAAGTACATTACATAGGAATATGTGTGATAACTTCTCTTTCAGTATAGTACATGTTTTTGATATAGTCACATATTTTTATGTTACCTCTTTAGACTTGTACAGTTATAGCTCGGTCATTTCAATGATTACCAGGACACATCAAACGTACTGTTTTCCAATTCAATATCTTAGAATGCATAAGGTCAATCCTGAAGACACACAAATATACACATAAAACAGACATACAGATACACAGCAAACAATAGAATGCTGATTAGTGACAAATAGACCCTTGGGTGAGCAGGTGGAGGTGCATGAGAGAGATGAACAAGATACACAACCAGCAATGTGGGATCTATAGCAAAATATTTCATAATTTTTCTGAGTAAACCCCCTAGAACATTGGTGAGATTCATTTCTTTTAATACCTTTTTAAATGGATTTCACTAGGGATTCTAGCCCACAACTTGGCTCCATGGTAAAGGGGTGAGTGAGAGTAAAGGTCTGTTCTGGGCCGCTTTAAGCTTTGTTCCAGGTTAACCATCTTGTTCATGTATCTCTCCTCTTGTAGCGTCGGGACATATGGACGGAATCTTTGACCGATAGCTTATATCGTTTCCGCCAATAGTTAGATCGTTTTCGTATCTTATGTAGTTTAAATAGATTAAGAAAACAACACCCTAGCCATTTTGAGTATTTATGAAGTGATCGAGTCACTGCCTGGAACTATTGGGGGCCGTTCTGGACATAGTCCTTCCGTCAATAATTTCGTCATAAACAGTATAAACTGGCAATAACCATGAGTGGTGCTCTCAGTCTAGGCAGTGGTGCCATCGATCTAGGAAAAATGTTACCATCGGTCCGAAGAGGTGCCATCAGACCAGGTGCCATCGGTGTGTGGTGCCACTGGTCTAGTAATCGATGATATGTGGGTGGTTGTGGCCCATTAGATTTTAGGTCAACTCTCGACTGTAGAACCGTCCCAAAGCGCTATAAATATATATATTTTTTTTTTTTGTAAATTCTATTTAGGGAATGCATTTATACATATACACCGAGTTCGGCAACACTGCCGTTCTTCCACCCGGGCCCTCTGTGGTCCAGAGTACAGTCAATTTGGTTTCCACATATGATCTAGTTCAAGTCTAGTTTAACAATTTCACAGTAGTACTCTTCATGATGTAAAGGGATGTAATGAAGGAAAAAAATAAAAAGTACACAGTAATATATCAGTAAACTATGGTATGGAGACCATTTGTCAGTAGTATTTCGGTTTACAGCATGTAATCATATAAACACCTTATGTTACATATATACCTACTACTAAATAGTCTTTATGTAACACACTTCTTTATCAATCACCATTACGCTTTTCTGATAACATAAACACAATTACAATCCACTTATATACATCGTAAGGAGGTCAGGGTGAAGGTTGTGGTTTGCTCGGAATGCAGTCATTGGCTACTGGGACTACTCTATTCCTTATATGGTAGTTAATACAGGAGACAACTCCATGCGGTATGTAGACGTTAGGGCCCACCACCCGAAAGTCAGGACGTTTGGGCCCACTCATCGGGGCGTTAGGGCCCGCCTAGAGCCAACTTAGTGTTAGGGTTAGCGTAAGGGTTAGGGTTAGGGATAGGGTAAGGGTTAGGGATAGGGTTAGGGATAGGGTTAGGGTTAGGGTTAGGGTTAGGGTTAGGGATAGGGTTAGGGATAGGGATAGGGTTAAGGTTAGGGATAGGGTTAGGGGTAGGGATAGGGTTAGGGTTAGGGATAGGGTTAGGGTTAGGGTTAGGGATAGGGATAGGGTTAGGGTTAGGGTTAGGGATAGGGTTAGGGATAGGTTAGGGTTAGGGTTAGGATTAGGGATAGGGTTAGGGATAGGGATAGGGTTAGGGTTAGGGATAGGGTTAGGGATAGGGTTAGGGATAGGTTAGGGTTAGGGTTACTTACTTATATTTACTACTAAATATAGTTAAAACATTAACCAATTATGCAAAATTAGGTGGGCCCTAACGTCTATTTATGCCACATCTCCCTACCGGAACCACAGGTGTGACCGTGAAATCGCGGTGCAGCCGAGGCGCGACTGAGGCTTTCACACCCCCGGTGTAGGGTGGGCCCTAACATCCCGACTTTAAGGTGGTGGGCCTTAACGTCCTGCAACCCTCCGTGCAGATATTGGCAGACTGAGAATTGATTCATGTCTGGACACAAATGCCTCACATCACATTGAGGTAATTCAATTGCTGTAAAGCAAGGAAATATGGTGGGACTTCGGTCAAAATAGCCCTTACTGCTGAATTGCCCTCTTATACTGAGCTCCATGAGGACTGTACGCATTGCCGCAAGCCATCAGAATCTATAAAGCACCGTAACCGGGGATATTATTCCTAATTAAAATGAAGTGACATCTATCTCCAGTCAGAGATTTACTGATATCTGGTAACATAATTGATTTCCTAGAGGGATACAGATACGAAGAGATATGAGTCCTTCACTGCCTGGCTACATCGAGATTATGTTCTAAACAACTGAAAGTGCCATTGGTAAAGCGCCCTGCCCCCATGTGGACAGACTAGGAACTAGAGCTGAACGATAATAGGGGTACTGAATGCAATTCAAAGCATGGCAGCTGAACTGTAAACAACAGGGATGATTTCTAATTTCTATTGATTTTTTGCAAATAACTGCAATATTTTAATGAAATCAGATGGCAGCACCTGTTTAGAATTTAGATATGAGTATAGATATTCATATAGAACTACATAAAGAATCATATAAATAGACAATACTCCAAGAGTTTGGATGTGCCCGAATCGTCATCGAGGCAAAGCCAAGTGACGATTATTGCACATCCAAACGAGTGGAATATTATCTATTTTACGATTCAAATGCAGTTCTGGATTCATCTCACCCCTTGCTATGACATTAGATAGCATAAGAATATCAGAATAGCTTGAATATACCTAGCAAATCCATGTGATCTCACATTCACTATGCCACGGCCGCGGCATAATATTGTCAGTTTACGGGGGTGATCGTTGAGTATTTTTTCCTAACTTTATTTTTATGGCTAAACTTGTGAGGTAAAGAGATGAAGAGGGCACTGTGATACCTACCCACCTTTGTCTTTAATAGAGCGAACCATCCCGAGGAAAAGTGTCCATTAACGCATGGTGACCACTTATGACGGGTTCCCCTTAGGTGGGGTTCTACCGTACTTATGTGTTTACCGATAGTGTGATATGTGCAACGGACTCATATTGACTTATCATTGATATATTTGTAATAATATTTATATAGAACGGCCTGACCATGCTGCACATGCTATAGAACGAGACGTGGAATTGTTGATTTTTACTGAACGAGGCTTCGTAGCTGTACAAGCATGTTGGGTCATCATATATTTATCATATACCCAATGGTGAGGTCGTTCTATATTTATCATATATCCAAAATTAATCAAATCTTACCATATATTGGCATTGAAGATATGTCAGCGTGAAAGCCCACACACTGCTGATGTTCAATTTGTGCAGTATAACAGTGTACTGCACAGGGTTCAGTATACAATTTATACTGCACAGGGAGCAGCAGTACGTAATTATCAAATAGACTGCATGGGTATATAATAATACTCTGAACAGGAAGAAAGCATAATGATCCTCAGCACTGTAACTCATTGTGTATAGCATCCATTTACTGTTGCTTGTTATCAAAGTCTACATTACACTGGAAGAACGATGAACATCGAAAAGCAAGACATCTAAAAAACAGTTTGTTTCATTTCAGATGAGAAAACATGAATGGAGAGAAAATAAGAATCATCATAGTTTGTAAAGATATCAACATTGGACAAAGACAATCAAAGAACAATGTGTAACCGATAGCGTTGGTGGGGATTGTATTTATAGATGCCGTACAACACACAATAACAAGCAAAATGTCAAATGCCCTCAGCAATCCAAAGTTTAACCTATTCGTTATGATGTACATTGCCTCGGTCCATATCACCACAGATATATTTTCTTTATTCCCTCGATTCTCGATATATTACTTGAAAACTGCATGAATAAAACAGATAAAAATGAATTTGCCGAGGCATTAAGAAACATTGACTGTATCATGGCCATAGATCTTCAGTTGATTCATAATCATGGGGAGAATATTATTCTCTTGAAAGGTATGGTATGAAACGCTTTAGCCGACGTATCATAGATTTTATTACATGTCTGATTATATCACATTGCACAATTCCGCACCACTTCACGACTATTGGACACGCTCTAAGAGGGTGCGTCCACCAACCACGACAGGGCTGCGACAACGGTTTTCCGACAAGGTCCACGACAGCTCTACGATTGGAAGGCGTGTCGTAGCCTTGTCGTGGTTGGTGGACCCTAGTTCCCGACAAGAGGCTACGACAAGGCCCCGACAGGCTGCGACACAAAGCTTGTCGGGAGGTTGTCGGAGGCCCTCCGACAAGGCCACGACAATATCGAACATGTTCGATTTTTGCTACGACTGGACCTTTGTCATGGAGTGTTGTGGTTTCCTCGATATCACTGTCGTAGTGTGTCGGAACCATGGCCGCCTTTTTTACGGAAACCGGCAACGTCTCCGACACGCCCCGACACCGCTGTCCCGACAATGCTCTTCTCACAACGAGGCTGCAACAAGGCTGCGATTGGAACTTTCATGTCGGCACGTGTCGTAGCCTTGTTGTGGTTGGTGGACGCACCCTCTAAAGGCGGGCGTCCACCAACCACGACAAGGCTACGACAAGAGCCGACAAGAGAGTTCGAATCGGCGCTTGTCGCAGCCTTGTCATAAGATAGACGGGGTTACGACAGCGTTGTCGGAGGGTGTCGGGAAGTGCACGTCCACCAGAATTTACTATCGTAGACCTTTGTGACACGCTCCCGACACGCCATGACACTCCACGACAAGGGTTCAGTCGTGGTAAATATCGAACATGCTCGATGTTGTGGTAGCCTTGTCGGAAGGCTCCCGACAAGCTTCCAATCGTGGCCTCCTCGTGGCCTTGTCATAGACTCTTGTCGGGAACTGGGGTCCACCAACCACGACAAGGCTTCCAATCATAGGCCAACCGTGGACCTTGTCGGGAAGCCATTGTCGTAGCCTTGTCGTGGTTGGTGGACGCCCCCCTGTACGCCTGCAACTGTTTCAAGTCGGCTTGAATCAGTCGTCTACACGGGCGACGATTCTGTGACTCGCCACGGATTTAGTCGTCTGCTGTAAATGGCGGGAAAAACAACTCCAGCTACAAATATCTCATGTCTGCATATCGGTTTACATATATCAGAGAGTTGGTTGAGGGTATACTCACTTCATTAAGGCTAGACTGTAACGCGCTAAATATGATACATCACACCGTGGGCTATGCTGTGTAACTTATATACGCGGTATATATTCCTAATGTGGAGCTTTGGGCTATGTTACTAATGATCCCTAACACCTCGTGGAGGCTCTGTATCAACTGAGTAGCTGGATAAGAGATCACTGGCCTCCCCCCATCACAGGTACTCTCCTGAGGTCTGGGGTAAGTGTCTTACATATCACTAGTCTCCAGGGGGGGGGTGTCACCTGATCTGAAGTGGTTCACCTGGTCTGGGAGATGATAGGTGATTTTGTCGCGAATGAGTACGAATGGTCTGAGGGAATCATGGTGATTTCTAAACCACTTTTTTTTCTTGAGCAAATCTTTTATTGATCTCTCTACATTACCATACAGCTTACAACTTTCAGCTTTGACAGACAATTCTCCATGTATACATTCATTGTTACCTTGTGGTCATTTCCATTGCTCCCCTTTTTTTTAATACTAGTTAACTATTTAAAGCCCAAACTGCCTGAACATCATTTAGGTTATTCTGGAGCTAAACCTTTCATCTATAAGTGTCCTGTACTAATTACAAGGTTGCCACCCCTGTACTGTTGACTCTAATAATTCAGATTATTCCCAATTCTTACTCACCGCAGCCCAGGGGTTCCACCTATGAAGTGACGTTATTTACCCAAAATTGGAAAATAATCAAAATATAAAAAAAAAATACCTACAATTTTCTCATATTTGTTATGCCTTTAATGGGGACTTCTAACTGAAGTTCTCATAAATAATTAAAACTTTTATGTCTTTTAGCATATGTGACCTTGACCTTTACCTTAACATACATTTTTGAGGGCAAATATGTCGTTTCTCATCGAAATATGCGTTAATGAATAAGCACGAGAAACTAGGCCATTGAATTGTCCTGTGCTAGGAGAATCTTTTTTCCTTTTTTTGCAGAAGAAGAATTGAGAACAAATTTGATCAACTCAACATAATAACATATCGTATTCATCATTGATTGTGGCTGATAGATTGTATATTACTATATACCTGTTAGCGAATGTTTATGAAATACTACCTGCTGCTAGGGGTGCATGGCACAGACTTTGTACAGTTAATAAAACGGTGTTTTAAACGAGTAGGAGGTATATAGTAATAAGAAAAAGTAGTGACTGCGCTCGTACGGTGTCCGTTCTCAGTCATTTGATGAAAAAATACGGCCCTCCTGCCTGCGGCATCGGGCCGTATTTTTTCATCAAATGACCTCGAACGGCCACCCATACGGGCTCAGTAACCACGTTTTCTCATAGTACTGTAGAGGTTGTCGGCCATGGCCTCCAGGTTAGTAACCCTGAGCCCCTGAATTGTTGTATCACTATCGCATCGTGGACATTACCGCGTTAAAATATAAGGATACAATCTGATATTACGGGAACAACGCTTTTTAGTCAGATCGTTAAAGTAATCGTCAAAATAAACTTGCAATCCGATTATAGCTAGCGATACTACAAAAAGTGGAGCAACGGGGCCCAGGGGGAAAATCAGTGATACCGTGTGAATATAAGGACACGATCCGATACTACGGAAGCAACACTTTTTTATTCGGATCGTTAACGTAAATTTATGATCCGATTATAGCTAGCAATATCACGAAAAGTGGAGCAACAGGGCCTAGGGGGAGATAAAGGACTTGGAGGTTTGGCTCGTTGCATGTCGTTAGTGGCGTTACGGGAGGGGGGGGTGGATCGGAAGGTGCCCTACCAGCTCCCAATTACGAGTCGGGTACTGGAGGACCCTCCAGCAGGCGCCCAGCCCCTCACACGTGCCCCAGTATCTTGGGAAGGTGGACGAATCCTTCGCCACCAACAGCTACTTGTCTCCCTCAAGCACCCGCTAACTACACCCGCCCATTTCCTGTCCGTATTACCTGGCCCGATCCAATCTTCGAGACTTTCTAGGGTCGCTCCAGTATAGTAATGCTTTATATCATACATCGTATATATGTATATATGTATATATGTATATATGTATATATGTATATATGTATATATATATATATATATATATATATATATATATATATATATATATATATATATATAAAGACGTGGGCATGAAGAGAGAAGATGAGCCAGTATTGGCGGAGTAATACGTTTATATAACAGTATAGAATATACAAACAGTGTAAACAATATACAAAACCGCCCAACGGGAGGTGAGAGAAAAAAAAATTCCGTGTGAGTTGAGTTGACGATGGTAGTCAAGTGACACGGTGGTGCCGCTGCGCTAGCCGCGATGCTAATCGCGCATGCGTCAGTCTTTACCTGGATAACATCCTGTCCTATGTCTCAAGTTATCCCGCCCATATATATATACATGATAATGGTCTCTGTTTGTGTCTTTCTCTATGGTCAAGTCGGTGTCTTGTATCATGCACTTATTTTTGACTCCAGTCATTCCCCATCTGGGTCAGACAAGAGGGACAAGACAAGAGACAGCAATTACAACCAGCCGAATGATTTGGCAAATTTGTCAAAGGCGCAAGAGTAGCGGTTATTGACGCGCCCTTGCTTCTTGGGGGAGGGTGACTGGACCTGATTAGCCAAACAGCCATGGGATTAATTAGACCATTTGGTTTATAGGAGATCTCCAAGCCCTGCATGAGTAGGCAGAGTGTGGACGAGTTCTCTCCCTTATCCTACCCCTAATAAAAAACCGTCATTGATTTCAAGTAGGCACATTTTATGTGGCATGCCATGATATGAAGTAAAATTTATGTACAAAATAAAAAAATTGACCAATCAGCAATCAGGAATTATTCAACTGTAAAAATAGTTCTGGCTGCAGAGAAAGATTCTGACAGGGGTCAAACATGGCAATTTACATATTGATAAATGGATTTCGGTGAGTATTCTGTACTCTTACTACGCTCTATGGAGAAGAATTCTTAATGAACCAGGCTTAGAGCCTTGAGGATCCACTGGCCTGCCTCCCGTGCTAAAGAAGCACATCAATGCAACCAAAGATTCCTATAATCTCAATGATGCCCCCTAGCGGGAATACTGTGTGCCAGTGGATTCTCAAGGCTCTAAGCCTAGTTCGTTAAGAATTCTCAAACTGTCCATCATGGCATAAACCTTGACCAGGCTAACTCTTGTTCAGTTTCTACTAATTATGCCCCAGTCACACTGGCATAAGAGCAGGGACACACTGACCCTCTGTTTACACTAGACAATTAGATATGTGGCCACTGTAGATCGTCAGGCCAAAAGTCGTCAAGTGGTATTCTAACAAGGCATTTACACTAAACAATTAAAACCATGGCGACTGTAGATCATCAGGCCAATAGTTGTCAGGTGGTACTCGATGATACAATGTCCATAGCAGAAGTAGTCAACCTGAGAATGTACCCAAGTGTTTACACTGATGCCTATAGGTTTTCACAGAATCGGTGCCAGTGTAGACAACTAATTCAAGCCCGCTTGAAATAGTTGCAGGCATCCGATCATGTCCAATAATCGTCAGGTGGTGCCTAATTGTATAATCTGATGAAACCAGATCATCTGCAGTCACCACGAGCTTGGCGATTACACGTAACGATTTCTATCATTTTACTGCTGAAAGTCGTCAGGCGGTGCAAAATGTCAGAATTGCCTAGTGTATACTCCAGGTGAAAGAGACACCAAGATTTACGCCATTGTGACTGGGGCATTATCTGCCCCTCATATCTAAGAGGTGATAAGAGAGTGGGGGGTCATTACTCATTGACGTGGACGGAGTGCTCCAGAGTGTCATACAGTGGGGGTCAGCAGCATGGAGTTGTCCCATTCCCTTAAGTCCATATAAGGAATAGAGTAGACCGAGTAGCCAATGACTGCATTCGCAGCAAACCCCGGCCTTCACCCTGACCTCCTTACATGATATTTTCTAGCACCTTGGGAGGGCCACACAGTCGAGAGTTGACCTTGAATCTTAGGGGCCACAACCACCCTCTCAGAAGGAGAGCCAGGATATTGGCTTCTAGGTATGGCCGGCTTGCACCGCCTGCCACTACAGCCAACTCACACCTAGCAATATTGGTTGCCCTTCGGTACGTTTGTCGGCGACATTGTACTTGGATGTTGTTCGAGATTACTGATAGCCAATAGTTGTCAGGTAGTGGCAATGTCCACCGCAAAAGTCCTTGACGTCAGAAATTACCCAAGCGTTCACACTGATGACTATGAGTTTTCACAGAATCCCCACCTGTGTAGACGACTAATTCAAACCGGCTTGAAATAGTTGCCAGGGTTAGAGTGTGTCTAATAGTCATGAGGTGGTGCTTTATTGTGTAATCAGACGTAATCAGGCGATCTGCAGTCGCCATGCTCTTGGCGTTTACATTAGACGATTTCTAGACGTTTATGGCTGAAAGTCATCAGGTTCAAGAATTGTTGCCTATAATCGTCTAGTGTAAATGCCGGGTGACATGGCTAGATCTTGAATTACCCTGGTGATCTATTTGTTGCGATGTATCAAATCAAACAATGTTGGCACAATATCCATTTGACATGGCGGTTGATATCAATATTGATCCAAACAGTTCACAACGATCAGCGTGTTAAGTTTGATGGTGTGATTCCAAATTTACCAATCCCATCGTACAGAGTGCTATCGGTTAAGGGAGTCTGTTGCCAAGTGAGGAACAACATGATGTCAGAATACTGACCCAATTATGAGTAGCCAAAGCAACATGAGTTGTTGATGCAAATAGCGCTATGAAAATAGAAAGTCGACCGCAGAATTAATGATTGCTTTCATCTTTTATGCGTTAATATGAAATTACAATTCAGCAATTCGCACACATTAAAACATTAAGATTTAGATAACAGCAGTGAACTTATTGCAAACAATATTCTTGTCATGAGCTGGCCAAACAATCGCCATGGAGACAACAAATTTACCCCAAGGTATGAGTGTGTGAATCGCGACTGGGTCTGCTTGAAAAAGGAGAGACATCATTCAACAAGTAGAAAAATAAGGAAATGGTCATGCCAAAATGCTTTTCAGTAATTGTTCTTAAATCTGAGATGGTTTAAGATGAAATGAAAAGCTACCGCCTAAAAATCTGGAAGAACTGGAAAAGGATCACGAAATACAGCGTTTAAAAAACATTATGTGCAAATCTTCTGCACCCCAGAGTGCCCCTGACAATGGTCACTCAACTTTCAGGTTATTAAGTCTCTCAAGCTATGGCGTCAAAAGTATTAAAGTAGAAACCAATAACTTTTGGTCAAAGTTGTCGTTCTCCATGAGTTTGATACAGAGTGCAATGAATGAGGTGGCAGCCAGGTGAGTATCACATAGCATTCAAAATGTTGCAGAACAACGACTTTGGCCAAAACGAGTTTCTCACCCCTGTACACACTAAAATAATGAAGAAAAAAAACACAGGATATAGAGCGTGGAAAATGGACTGCAATACTAGAACACCATGGAGTTGTCCCATTTCACTAAGTCCATATAAGGAAAAGAGTAGACCCAGTAGCCAATGACTGCATTCGCAGCAAACCCCGACCTTGACCCTGACCTCCTTACATGATATTTTCTAGCATCTTGGGACGCTTCTTCAGTCGAAAGTTAACCTACAATCTAATGGGCCACAACCACCCTCAGAAGGGGCATCGGGACTAAGTTAAGCCAATGGGCAAAAATACCATGGGTGAGATAAAACAAAGGGCTATGTATTTAAGGCAGTTAAAACCAGCCGTAAAAATAGCGGCTGATGTCAAAGGCCCCTTTATTGGCCAAGTGAAACTATACTTATTTATGAGATGATGGAAAAATTGTACAATTAATGCCAATAAAGAAATGTTGAAAAAAAAAAATATAGATTCCATGTTAAATGATAAGAAAAAGAGTTTCCGCCTACCTGATTCTGGGAAGATCTCCAAGAATGCCTTGCTTCCTTGTGAATCAATGTGTTAATAATCCAGTGTAATAATCCAGTAGTCCAGTGTAAGCTTAACAAGGTAGCATGCCAATATATATCCATTTATATTCAAAATTCCTTGCATGGTTGATAAAATGGAAAAAATGTTAAATTGGGGATTATGTCAAAAATGATAGCCCGTTAGTCAATGTGAAGGATGAGATGAATTCAGAAACCCATTCAAGTTTGAAATCAGAGCTCGATCCCATCTCATTTGAATCGCTATGTAATCCATGCTGCTTTTCCTTGTGTATTACTACGCGATTCAAACTTGGGATACAAGCTCTTACCCTTAACTTTCATAGGTGTCCTCTATGATATTCACTGTAGGTTCCTGCATTGAATGGTTTATAGTTTTACTCTTATCTTCTTCTCTGATGTCCAGTCTTATCTGTATATCTGTAACAGAACCCCACCTGTAAATGTCTCAATCTTTATCTCATGCCTGGAGTAAACGTCCATAGGCAACTACAAGGTGACCACAAGTAATTATTGTACATGAGCTAACAAGGGAGCTGATGGAAACCAGCGTATTTATTCGCTGAACAGCGTACCCTCTTTATGTACCAACAGTACTAAGAACGAAGGATGTTAAACCGAATCACTGAATAAAGAAAGTTGTAAAAAAAAAAGCAACAAAACATTGGAAACTTGTTCTCCATGCCCCTACGAGTATTGCAGTCCATTCTCCATGGTCTATAGCCTGTGTGTTGTCCAATCTTTTAGTGTGTACAGGGGTGAGATGAATACAGAAAGCGACTCGTTTTGGTCAAAGAAGTCATTCTCCAACTCGTTTGAATGCTACGTGATATTCACTCGGCTGTTGCCTCATTCATATCACTCCGCATCAAACTCGTAGAGAACGATGACTTTGACCGAACCTTGTTGGTTTCTTCTTTAGTATTAATTATGTCCTTCTATATGCCTTGTAATTGAAGTTTCTTCATACACAATTACTGTTTATTTGAAAAGAGACAAGAGATGAAATAAAGTTGAATAAATGTGATAAAGAAACACGAGGAGATAGGGGACAATAACTGGTGTTTTATATGGTCTTTCCAAAGGAATATTGGTCATATGCTCAAGCGTCTTTGAGGAAGGCCCTCTCCGGTGGTAAAGCTTGTAATTAGGTTATACCCTCCGCATTGGCATGTGCCCCCAAGCAATGGCGGGAAGGAAACGCCATTACAGTTTAATCATTTCTGAATCAGTGCCCTGTGCTCACCCACTAATTAATTTCCTCTCAAGGATTAAACCGCCCTCTGAAGTAACCAAGGTTGGAGCATTCGGGCGTAGTTCCCGCCATATTCCCCTCCTGGTAGATTATTAAACAGGCCCCTGGATTTACATAATAGGGTATTGTCATCAGCATCTAGATTGCTTATATCTGTGAAGATAACGTAATGGGGAGGATCCTAATAAGGATAGAGTTTAAACTGAATCTATCATCCATGATATGTGGTACGATGAATTTGCAAGTTTGTCCAATCAGGAAAGTTCTAATGACAAGTCTTTGATAACGGGTATGATGCCAAAGTATGAACAATATGGGAATTATTTTATTATCTATGGCATTTAAAACTACAACTTTGTTATCTATTTCTATCTCAATTGTTTCACTGACTGTTTTTTTCTCTTTTTATTTTGTAGACAGTATCTCTCAATAATTCAGAAACTGGCCATACTTGATCAGGATACAGGTCAGAAATGATTTGGATTTTTTTCACTCACTATTTTTTAAGGAAAACAGACAAGAAAAACCCAGGGGAGTTGGAAAGTCACAATGAATGTTGAAGTACTAGGATGCGGCACACAACAGCCCGCCGAAGGATAATCTTGAATTCATAAATGAATGATTGTGGGGAAATATGTTCATTATTATATACCGGTACACGAACGTCTCATGTATGCGCCCTAGTAGTAATGATTTCATTCGTCCACACTGTGGTGTATTACATATAATACTACCCTCCGTACTGCGTGACCACTCATTCTTTTATTTAGTGAGTTGTAGAATGGCATTCTTAATCATTTCTAGGTATATAATAATAAAAAGACATAGTGAGTGTGTCTGAATTCCATCTGTTCCTCGATATTTTGGTCAGAAATACTCACCTCATTCTTCAAATTTGGTGAGTATTTCTGACCAAAAGAACAGATTCCATTCAGACACACTAACCATGTCTCTCTATATTAGCACTGGTTTGACAGAAGCTACAGAGAGCTTACAAAGAGAATGCAAAGAGAAGACCTGTCAACCTGCTGCAGACGCAACCTTAAGGCCAACGCACACTTAGTGATATTTTCCCTTGCGATATGCTTGCGATATCGCAAGCATAATAAAGCAGCGGGGGGTTGCGTAAAAACGGTACAATATCTCAAGCAAAAGAATTGACATGTCAATTCCCAAAGTCGCATAGGACTTTCAGCCTTTTGGAGGAAAAATATCGCATGCGACTTTGTACCTCAGCGGGGGGTAAAAGGGGGTGCAAAAGGGGTGGTGCAATATCTCAAAGGGTTCAAGGCACACTTAGCGATATTGTACCGGGAAAACATCGCGAGGGTACTTTTACGGCGACTTTTCGCTTGCGATGTGCAAAAGTCGCTAAGTGTGCGTTGGTCTTTAAGCCCTGTCTCCACTGTGCGATCCAAGGTACATAGGTACTCCCAGTCTGAGACTGGGCGTACCTTCAGGATCGCAACGCGGAAAAATGCACAGTGGAGACAGCAAGTTTCCCTCCAGTCTGAGACTGGGCGTACTGGTACACCCAGTCTGAGACTGGAGGTACCGCATGTACCCCGGATCGCAAGCGATTTTAAATATCAGACATGTTTGATACTTGGTATGCCCAGTCTGAGACTGGGCGTACCTTTGTACCTAGAATCGCAAGCGCTCCAGTCGCAAGCGGGGCAGTCTCCACACAGAATCGGTTTTATCTTGCGATTCGAGGTACACAGGCGTTTATATACAGGTTGAGTAACTTACCACCGCTAGGGTGTGCCCCTCTCAAAAGATCTCACACTCTCTAAGTGGTATTCTGTATTCCAGTCCAAATAAAGCCACTAGTGCGCCAAATACACAGTATTCCCGCTAGGTGGCATCATTGAGATTATAGGAATCTTTGGGTTGCGTTGATGTACGTGTTTAGCACGGGAGGCAAGCCATTGGATCATCTAGTCCCTAAGTCTAGTCGGTTAAGAACTCTTCTCCCATAGAGAACCTTGTACAGAACACCTTCACCCCACCCCTACACTACCATGTTGGGTACAAGTTCCTAATGCTAAGTCTCCATTTATGCCAGGTTTAAAAAAAGCATCTTTCTCATTAGATGAGATACTTGAGACATACTTGAGACATAACCTGTCACAGTCAACTTTTCCTACACTCGCAATCATGTTGGGTACAAGTTCCTAATGCTAAGTCTCCATTTATGCCAGGTTTAAAAAAAATCTTTCTCATTAGATGAGATACTTGAGACATACTTGAGATTTAACCTGTCACAGTCAACTTTTCCTTCTTCCCCTCCCTCTTTAACTAAGTATGTAGATCCAATCATAGATAATTAATCATGATTTGGTGTGTCGCCTTATGAAATATTATTTCACCCCTGGCATTAATTCTCCATAAATTTAATAATTGGGAACTCGTATCAAACGCCCACGAGATTTTTCGGAAAATACTCAATGGGGGATTACGTCACAAAGATTAGCCCATTAGTCAATTTAAAGGATGAGAAAAATCCAGAAACCTTTTCAAGTTTAGGTTCAGAGCTCGTATCCCATCGAGTTTGAATCGCGTAGTAATTCAAACGAGATTTGATCAATTTTACCCTAAACTTTCAAGGTTTTCCTCAATATTATCTTATGACCTGTAAGGTACACGTATCGATTACAAATAGCTCAGATGGGCTGAATGAGTCGCTGATCAAGGTAGAAGTTCTTACAAAAACTAAACACATCTTCTGTTTTCTTATGGACCGTGCATCTTGCCTTAATCTTTCTTAATGCCCCTTTTTCTGTCGCCTCTTAATTTCCCTTCTGACCTTGGAGGAACCTTCCTCACCTTGTCGCATCAAAGGAAATGAGTATTCATATCCTCTTACCGATTTTTCTTGATCATCCCTTTCCCATTTTCGGAAGTCGAAACAGAATCATGTCGCATAAAACTAAATGAAAATCTCCATAAGGATGTGTGACCAAGAACCAATCGTTGTTAGGAGGGATTTCCCTGAACACATTATAAAGGCCCTCTATTCCTGTATTTCTATATTTCATCCCGTAGCTGTCTTGCAGTTCTTGGTTCTCCTATATGTATAAAATGTCAAGGGTTACCAAAAATTTGGCAACACCATCTATACAAACGGGAATGGTGGCGGCTCCAACTATGAAGGTTGCAAGACCGAATTGCCAGGCCTATACTAATTCCTTATACGTTGGTGCAATACGTTGGAACAATTTACCTTACAACGCAATGCAGAAACATTTAAGCAATTTAAATCCATAACGAAAAGAAATATGAGGGAATCTATCCCGCAAATCATTTGATCTGTATCCATCTGTGTCTACCCCTTTTGAAGAACAGAAGGAAGAAGTGTATCGCTTTCAATATCCCTAGCTTTGCTGAACGTTTATGATCATAAATTGAGTCTCTGAAATTTTGTGCCGACCTCATAATTGGATGTAAAGGTCTATTGAGGTACTATACGGAAACTGGCTTACTGTCTACGTACGTCAAGAATACGCGGTGAAATTGTTGATCACATACACCCCGATGCCGTAGGCAGAGGGATGTATGTGATCAACAATTTTACCAAGTATTTTGACGTACGAAGACAGTCAGCCTGTTTTCGTATTATTATATACCTAAAAACGGCGAAATTTTACCTGGTCACGTGACCACATATCCCGTACGTCGCAGTGTGGCGTACGGGTATAAATACGACATGGGTAGGAGCGGGCAGTATGCGTAGTTCATACAGACACAGGTATATAATAATATCATTGATGTATTAATGGAATATTACCCTGATGGTGTACTCCCTCGAAATACTTATCTATTTTAATGACAGTTATTCATGCTATCTCACACGACTGTATAACTTATGAAAGGAACACATCTGTTGTGTCTTCAGTACGAACTGGTCAGAAAAATTGTAAAACAAACAGGACTGTTCCCAACCCAAGGGCAGGGTGAAGAAAACCAGCCAACCTGTATATGGCTAACATCCACGCCCCTTTGTTATCCATCATCTATGAACCCAGAAAAGCTGAATACTTGTACAACATTAAGGTTAATAAAGAAATTCTATTAAAAAAAAATGTAAAAAAATGTGAAGTAGTGGGAGACTATGAAAGAAGCTGATGAGTGTTTGGGAGTGCCATTTTTAGGCCGGTTTTCCTGCCTCCGTTAGGACTGAGTTATTTGCCAGTAACCAGTGTATTACTCTTCATGCATAGGTTCTAAAATTAGAACAACCAATCACGAAATTCCTTTCTTCCAGCAGGCAGAGGGAACAAGCAAATTGGAGCCATGCTTTGTTAGACCCTCACGGACCCTAAAGCCAGTCCACCACCTACCACGATGGTCTACGACATACTCCCCGAGGGCTACGATTTGAAATCCCCAAATCATAGCCTATCGGAAGGTCCCAGAACCATAGACCTATGTCGTGATCCAATCTGTGAATTATACTCGACGACCACGATATCTTCCCGATAGGCTACGATACCCTATGACAGGCTACGAAAAAACCAACATGTTGGATTTTATCAGGACCTCTACGCTTGGCGTTTTCAATTGCAGACTATCACAGCCAATCGCAGAAACCTGTTCCACCTACCACGATTTTGGCTGACCTCAAGATAGAATCGGAATGGTGTCGGGAAGGCAGTCGTAGGGCCTATCGGGACCAGAATCGTGGTAGGTGGGGGCCTGGCTTAAGCCTTAGGTGGTGCCGTCTGCAAACGGACTACTGTCGTCTCTATACGTTTGAACTTTTTCCGCCCTCCCACACAACACAGTATACAAATTCCTTGGTGTGTTTGTTGTTTCTGAAATTTCAATTTATCACTATGAGATACCATGCTTTTCATCTCTTTGTCAGGTAAATAAATTCTGTGAACCGCCTTCTACACATTATAGTTGGTCATTATTCAGTTGGAATTGTTTTTTGCTAAATTAGTCAGTCACCATTTCAAATGCCTGGCCATTTCCATTTACCGATTTTGCGTCGGTGGTTCCTGAATGCAGATCGGTGCACAATAATGGGTCAATGGAAACAGACTTTATCAAGGATCCATAGGCCCATTTCCATTGGCTGACAAAAACGGTGTCGATTTGTGTTCTCCTAATAGCCTATTCCCATTGGCCATCACCAATATACAGTCAGGAACCACCGACGGACCTTTAGCACTGCTGACGCAAAATGTAAATAGGCTATTAGAAAAACACAGAAAATCTACACCACTTTTGACGGCCGATGGAAAAGGGCCTTAATTTGTGCCTTTGGGGTCCGTGTTAGCAAAGCTCGCCATAAAGGGAGCTTTATGTGTGCATTTTTACCAGTGCTATAGATATTATTTTCACAGATGCGGAATAATATAATAAGAGCATCTATCCAATATTAAAGTTTCACATTTGTTCTCCAAGTTAAATCGTGATACAATGAGTTATAATGAATAGTATTTAAGTAAACAGTCAACAGCAGCACGAAAAAGGAAGAAAGTGCTGAGTCAGCGAACTCTGATAATAGCGGGACGAGACTGAGGATGGAAAATGATGAAATTGAAACAGAACGTGGTGTATTTGCATAACAAGAAGTTTAAAAAAGTCCCAGGCTTCTGAGAAAATTGGAAACGAAAATGTAAATACAACAATTCTAAAGGATGCTTTTATATGCCTACCTTTTCACCTAACATACATTATTAATTTATCACTTAAGCCCAATATACATCTCCCGATTCGGGGTTGAATGATTAGTTCCCAAATCGTATAGGAGTCGATGATCTTGTAACAGGCTAATTACGTAACCCCTCAGCCTATGTTGGCCACCCAATCAAAGGTCATTTATCAATATTCTGTTGTTGGCGACTGGATTTATCAATATGCTAATAAACTTTTGGTGAACGATTTAGTAACATTGAACGACAACTCGTCGGTGACAAAAGAATATCTTAAGGGGGGTTGCCTGACCCTTGCCTAGCTGTCCTACATCTACCGACAGGTGCCAACTCCGTTAGGATGGCTCGCCTGAGACAAATTACCGTTCCTTTGTCGCCAACAAAGGTACCTGAACGTTACGAAATTGGTAGATGTGTATTGGGCTTTAGACACAATATGGAAAAATGCTTTATGAGTTACAACTGAAGATTATTGCATGGTGCACACCATCGACTGACTCTTTAAAGCCGGATGCCCATCTACCGATTTAGTGTTGAACGATTAGTTCCCAAATCGTATAGGAATCGGTCACCTTGTCGCAGGCAAATTACGTAAGCCCTCGCTCGACCCGCGGCCCTCGAGGAGAGGGGCTGGTGGGTATTAGTCCTAAGGAAATCAGTCTACACCTACCGAAATATATACCCACACTGATAAAATCGGTGTATGGTCCACTAATCGCAGGGGGAGGGCAAAAACCACAACCTGTCGGTGACAAAAGGACTCCATTAGGATACCTCGCCTGAGACATATTACCCTCCGTTTGTCGCCGACAAACGTACATAACTGTTCCGAAATCGGTAGATGGGCATTGGCCTTAACTGAACGAGTGTAAAATTCTAGAAAGGCAGAGACAAGAACTAGTGTTCCTATATATAAGGAAAACAAATATATTAAACCATGTATGGTGTCATAAATGTATATGAATCTTACATTGTGACCGCCTAAACTGAAACTGAAGCCATAGGGAGAAAGCTCTGTTCAGACCTGAATTATAAAATCTAATTTTTTCATCGATTTAAGATATATAATAATAAGTAAACGTCCTCACTGTGGACGAACGATTATGGCGTCAGGCAGTATGATATCGACGCCTGACCTCGAACAGGAACCGTTTTGTCCACAGTGAGGATGTTTCCCAATATTACCATTATCATCATTATCACTATTGTGACTATCTCACGACAATTGAGTGAGACTATACTGTCCACAAACCTTCATGACCGATGCAAGACCATGGTTGAAAATCAAGACTCATTGCATCGATCTGTCCGACTGCTCCTGCCTCCTTCAGTAATGCAAAGACTAGATTTGTAATTGATAGGAAATAGTTGAGGGAAACTATGTTCTGGTGAGAGAAAGTCAAAGTTACGAGGTAAAGCTTGGAAAAATTACTGCCAATGGCCTTGGCTGCGAGCAGTAATTTTTCCTGATCTTACCAAGTAACTTTGACCTATCCTATCCAGAAACTCGGTTTCCGTATTCCTATATACCTTCAAATGTGGTTTAATAACGATAATTAGTGTTATTTGTTCACCCATCATCAAACCCAAAGCCAGATCCAACCTTATCGAGTAACTAAACACTTTATGTTTTTTCCCCACTGCGCTTTTCATATGAATTTTATAAGAGACGATCTGATTGGTCTAAATGTCAACCTTGGTAGTATACAGCAACCTTGGCTAGTATGCATACGTTACTCCACCTCCCAGACCATGGTGTAAGCATAGAGTGTACGGCCACAGGTATATAGGAATAATGCATCAAAGACATCAGTTCCTGGTGATACAATATCAATGTTGGTGTCGATCCGTTTCTTCACTGCAACACTACAGTATTATACGGAAAATGGCTTACTGTCTTCGTACGTCAAAAATACGCGGTAGAATAGGGATGTATCTGATCAATAATTTTACCAAGTATTTTGACGTACTAAGACAGTCAGCCTGTTTTCTTATTATTATATACCTAGAAATGGCAAAATTTTAGCTAGTCACGAGATCACATACCCCGTACGTCATCGGTAGCAGCGGGCATTATGTGTGGGTCATACGGTCATAGGTATATAATAATAACTAGAGGTATGTACTTGACTCACCCCTTATCCTAAGGCATTATCTTTACAGGAGATGAAGTTAGATAAAACCAGTTAGATAAAACTTGATAATGAGCACGAAATACTATCAAGAAACGTCACGAAATTTCATACAAATTGTTTATATGGCATGAGTTGTTTTCGCGGAATGATATCACGAAGCAGAGCTGAGTGATATTTGTAGCAGAAGACAACAGGGTAGGATAAACTGGTTTTTGATGAAAACGGTCATATGTTCATCGGAGCATAGAGCCGCTTGTATCTGAAACCAGTCAATATTGTGTACACGTATACATGTATTTCTCCTTGATGGACCTTAATGCATCTGACACATACACTATACAAGAGGAGGGCCTGGTTTTATACACTTGGATACGTGTAGGAGGGGACATAAATACTTCTGAGATCTCTCTTGCCGATAGACTTGCAAGTGATGTTGGGACTGATACATTTTTTACTAACCTCACGAACATTTGCTGGGGGGATAGATACAGCCATGTGGATCGCGTCAATGTCAACGCATAGCCACGGTACAAGCTAACATGGATCTTTATCTATGAATGATTTATTTTTTTTTTAGCAAAAACTTTATCCAGCATAACAAAGATACAATGGGAGATTCTCTACACGTACATTATTCCAACTTTTTCCAAACCTTTTCATGACATACAACAATTTTGATGAGACAAGTGTGCTCTCTCAGTCATGTTTTTGCTCCTTTTATATGATTTTGTCAATATAAAACACCTTATAAGGGTTGAGAAAATCTGGTCATGGTAGACCAGATTTTCTAACAATGGCTTTTTTATTCATAAGTTCCAAAAACGTAGAGGTGCTTTGAGCACCAAAGGGTATTCTTGTTAAAGCGATTAGTTGATCGATTGAAAAAGAGTGACAGCTTTCTTTACAAATGTATGCACATGACAAGACAAAATATAAATTATAGCTTACAGGAGAACCATTGCAGCACGACCCTGCTTCTTACAGGGCATGTGTTAGAGAAATGGCAAAAGAAAAACAGATATAAAGCCTTCCAGATTTTTTTCCAAGAACACAAACTCCCTCTTATAGTTTTCCATCGCACACATATTTTTTATTGCATTTTAAAAAAATTTCTCATAGTGATTTGCTGTGTCCCCCCTGCAGTAAGTTGCCCCAGTCCGTTCACTGCCATATAAGGAATTGACGAAGAAACCAACAAGTTTTGGTCAAAGTCGTCGTTCTCGACGAGTTTGATGTGGAGTGATATGAACGAGGCGAAGCTGAGTGAATATCACATAGCTTAGATTTTCCAAGAGTTGGAGAACAACAACTTTTACCAAAATGAGTTGCTTTCTGAAGTCATCTCACCCCTGCATACACTAAAATAATGGACAACATATCAAAGAAGAAACCAACAAGTTTTGGTCAAAGTGGTCGTTCTCCACGAGTTTGATGTGGAGTGATATGAACGAGGCGACAGCTGAGTGAATATTGTGTAGCATTCAAACGAGTTGCAGAATGACTTCTTTGACCAAAACGAGTTGCTTTCTGTATTTATCTCACCCCTATACACATTAAAAGAATGGATGACAAACAGGATATAGACCAATGGAGAATGAGTTCCCAATGTTAAGCCTATGGGGATTTATTCCAGGGGTGAGATAAAAGATGTCAATGAACTGCATTACTCGCAGGTGCATGGAGGACAAGTTCACGATGTTAGAGGGCTGTCTAGTGTGTATTCGTCAGAACCAATCAGATCTTGTCAAACTGATGCTATAAATAGAACAATGAACCACATTATCCCTTTTACCACCCAGCTAGGAAATCCAGGTCATCAATATCTGGCATGCTCTCTTTGACCAGGACCTATGTCTTTACTCTGTGCCGTATAAACCGGACTATTGTAACCTGTACTGTGATTGGTTCCGATGAATATGCACCGACACAAACCCCAGGGGTTAGTTAAACAGTAGGCATGGTCTGACCCAGCAGTTAACCCTTTCCTAAGCAATGTCGCTTGAGGGCATTCCTATAGCTGGTGCAAATGATGCCTCAAAGCATCGTCTTCCAGCTTTTGTTAAAATGTCATTTATCTCAGCTAATTCAACATAGATCTTTATAATTTCTTCAGAGATTTTGTAAAAACGCCTGAATAGTGAAATTGATGAATAATTATATGGTTCTCATCATGGAAACCTTGACAGACATCTTTAGATATGGTGAGAAGGAATCAATTTCCTCAGCAATTGAAACATAGGCCTGTACACAGATGGCTGCATTTAAAGACGTGCACCTGCTATATTGTCTGGTAAGGAAATGGCCAATCACTGCATTCACAGCAAACCACAACCTTCTACCTGACCTCCTTATATAGTGTCAATAGCACCTTGGGATGGTTCTACAGTCTATAGTTGACCTGAATCTAGTTGGTCAAAACCATCCTCCCAACTCAAAAAATCTCTCGGGCAAATTACATGGCATTAGACCTACAACTCAGCAGCAGTCATTTAACTAAAGCGCCTCTTCCATCTGGCCGAATTCTCAGGCGAATCATGATTCTGACAGGGTCTGAATCTATTATTGGTGTAATGGAACACCATAATCTGGTAAGATCGGGGCCGTCGGCCACCGTCCGCCGCCGTCAGCCGCCATCGGCCACTATCAGCCGCTGTCAGGTGCCTTGTTCCATATGTTCGACACCCACCGATACTAGCACACCCGTATTCCACTAGGATTTCTTACTAGTAGTGTACCCTGGTATTGATGCCTAGAACAAGAGGTTCGACCTTGAACCCTGGAATGTTTATTGAGAGTGTTTTTTTTTTCCAACCACAGATCCTCGACAGACCCATTGGAACGAAAAAATTACAAACATACATCCTGTCTATAATGGGGGATGTTAACAGGGTGAGGAGTGACAGTTAGGACTACACAACATAGAGAGAAATCAACAACATGCCGAATCCCCACATGAGAATTTGACAGGGGCTGCATTATCCTCTTCCCGAACTGGCTTCGGGAGGGGAGACCACAGAAGAGTACCTACCATGATATGCCTGATGAGACTGGAAAACAGTCGAAACCACTAGAGACCAAACGAGAGTAATCATACTTGTTACACACCTCCGATAATGAAAACATCGGAGGCATGACAACACTGTTTGACACCTGTCAAATATAAGTGACACCGGGCTGAGTACAACTCTCAGCAAGGTTTAATCACACTTACCTTGGGTTTCCTCCATGTTCAGGCAGAACTTGGCCCTAGGGTGAACCAGTTTTACCCCTGACAAAGGGATAGCAGCTCACTTTTGCTGTCTATTTGATAGGAACTGTGTGGAAAGACACATAGCACCCAAAACAAACAGCAGCGTCGTGCGACTCGAACAAGTCGAACGCACGCGGCCATAAAAATCAACAACGAAGTCGCATGACTGTCACGTGCCGTGTCAGCCAATCAGGAGCGCCAAAACTGGGTATGCAGATGAGGCCGCGGCACGTTCGCGGTCCGCTTCCCCCTTCTCTCTATTCAGTGGTCGGATGTGGTAGGAGACAGACTCATATACAGATATGCCACGTATATGTTTATTGAGAGTGTCCGACTTTTTGTTCTGTTTCTTTTTCTACTCGTTTAAACTCATAACTATCTTCAAATAGTTGTTATGAAAGGCAATCAAGTTGTTGATACACATATTTTCACTTCGGTAAGTTATACATAATCCATACCACAGTAAGTCATTCACATCAAAGTACTTTGTATTCAATCAATTTGAAGGTAGGTGGTGTCTTTAAGGTAGATAACAAACATTGTGTATAGTGATTATTTGAGAAATAGAATCCTAACTGCAAGCAAATCATATTACAGTCTACAGGGCTAGAACTGTGGAACATTGGAGAGTTGCGACTGGGGGAAGTCAGAGATTTCTAACTTTCTATAACATGATCACCTAAAGAAGCTGGATGAATTCCAGCGAATCGTCGTGAAATTAACATATGAACCATCCATTGTACAACTTGGTTGCAATAATATCATCTCAACAACCAATTTCTGTGTCTGTTTTTTGTGATCTCTACTGTTTGAATTATTTCAAGGTGTTAGCATCGGAACAGACGATAACCAGATGCCGCCAGGTTAAAATTATCAGGCCTGTTTCCACCAATTATCAGAAGAAGATTGTTGCCGGTTCTACCAGGCCCAAGCCGACGATCAAAAAGGTGCTGTCGGCTAGATAGAAAAGGCCCTTGAGAAATGTCAACCAGGTCCAACAGAAATCAGCGGAGGAATATGTGCAAATAAAAACTACAAAGCACCTGTGGAATAGAAATGAGCTTATTATAGAGAAATTGATTCAATCTTATAATTGGATTTGTTGAATTATCTTTAAGAAATACATGCTTCTATAACAACAGGAAAGTGTTATTGTTTATCAGAGAAGTCCCTGAAGGCACCCCTCTCATAAGATCTCACACTCTCTGAGTATTCTGTACTATGCTCTATGGAGAAGAATTCTTAACGAACTAGGCTTAGAGCCCTGAGAATCCACTGGCCTGCCTCCATGCTAATGATGTATATTAATGCAACCCATAGATTCCTCTAATCTCAATTATGCAACCTAACGGGAATACTGTGTGCCAGTGGATTCTCAAGGCATCATATGGTAAAGTTTACATGTAAAAAAACATGGAGGCGTTACCCATGATGCACCAAAAAATGGAGGGCGTTACCTGGCACAAGCTCAGGCCAACCTTCAAGGCTACCTGTGTGACAGACCAGAACGAGTCTGGTCATATACGTTATCAGTGCAAAAGGGTCTTTATCTCACCCCTGGTATTTTTGGTATAGCCATAACATTGGTGGCTCGTTCTCCATGGCCCTAGAAAGTATTATTGTCTGTTCTCCATGATCTATAGGTCATGTATCCAGTGTGTTGTTCGTTCTTTTATTGTGTAAAGGGGTGATATAAATACAAAAAGCGACTAATTTTGGTTAGAGTTGTCCAACTTGTTTGAATGCTACATGATATTTTCTCGTCTTTCCCTCTTTTATATCGTTCCACAACAAATTTCGTGGAGAAAGATGATTTTGACCAAAACTTATTGGTTTCTTTTTTAATACTTCAGCTAGTGCGAGTTCCTAGGCATATCTCTAGAACAAATTAATTTGACATTGGATCTTATTAACTAAATTCCTGTCAGACTAATATCAAGCGTGTTTTGTCAATTACCCAAGAATCAACTCAATTTTCGAAAGATGTTGGAAATCATAAATATCATATCAAAGGTGCTTACATGGTGGAAGAACAGATGCTGCCTCACAATAGTGAAATGAATTTGTATATGAAAACAAAAAGTTCTGAACTGTGCATGCTGTTTCCAACTGATTAAGTAGAACTCCACTGGTAACGAACAAAGAAGGCTAAAAGAACTTGGACACAGAGGAATAATTACCGCTCCAATTAATACCCACTTCACCACGTTCTCCTTTTTATCAACTCAACCCACGTAAATATAAAAAGTGCCCTATGAAAGGGAGGGATTGAACCACGTCTTAACTGGGTTCGACTAATGAATACTAAGGTCCGGCGTCCACCTACTGTCGTAAAACTGGATGAGTTTTAATCTTGGCCACCGTGTGTCACGACTGGAATTTGGCATAGTGATTTCACGAGGTGAAGCCGAGTGAAGTCCGGAGCCAAAACTCCAAGAGTGGCATGCTGTGGCCATGATTAAAACGAATCAGGTTTTGATTTTATCCTACCCCGTCACCTCGATTTTGGAAAATTACGTCATAAAAATTCTGTATGCCACTAGTGGCATATAAAACTCCGTATGCCAGGCAGCGTGGCATACAGAAACTCAATGTTAAGCCTATGGGATTTTATATTAGGGGTAGGATAATACGATAGAAATATAAACATACCGATATGGCTATGATACAAAAAGCAAATATCGGAGACATATCGGGATGGTGTAAAATCGTATACATATCTAGACATGCTAATCCACCATGCATTGTATGGGGTGTTTATCGGTGTCTAATCCCAGAAACGTGGCCAACTGCCCCGATATTAAGTGACCTTCCAACGCGATTTTGATTTTGTATCTGGAGGTGCATCGTAGACCATATCCGAGCCATATCGTAGTAGGTGGATACCGGGCCTAATACTTCTGTACTAAATGGGCCATGTCGTACAACTCATTTTTTGATAACTGCCTTAATTAACAATCTTCACTTACCAGTCCTCACTTACCAGTCCTCACTTACCAGTCCTCACTCACCAGTACTGACTACCCGAAACCCACCAGTACTCACATACCAGTACTCGCGCACTAGTAGTCACCATTGCCAGATATCCATATGGTATATATTGTAAATATAAACCGTTTCGTCATATAACGTAAAAATGCCGTATGTCAAAATAGAGAAAATGTTCCGTACACATAGACTTATTTATTAAGTCCATTACACATTTACCGATTCAGGATTGAACGATTTGTTCCTAAATCATATACATATATATAAGAGTCGGTGAACATATCGCTGGCAAAATACACCCTTGGCCCATGTCGGGCACCCAATCAAAGGCCATTTACCAACATTCCATTGTCAGTGACTGGATTTATTAACATGCTGATAAACTTTTGGCGACCGATTTAGGAACATAGAAACTGCAACTGGTCGACGACAAAAGAACATCTCAAGTGGGAGGTTTCACTAATCATTGGCTGACCCTTGCCTAACCGACTTACATCTACTGACTAGGGCCGACTCCGTTAGGATGCCTCACCTGTGACAAATTACTCTTCCTTTGCCGCCGTCAAAGGTACATCAATGTTCCAAAATTGGTAGATGTGTATTGGGCTTGAAGATTACTCATATATTAAGACCAGATAACTTGAGCAAGTCTAGCATAAGTCATCGAGGAGACCCCCTGGTGGGAATCGATCTGATCTGCCCCCCCCCCCCCCCCACGTTCCGAACTGCTCACGTGACCGGAAACCAGCTCAGAGCTGTGTCACGTGATCCCCGTCAGACTAAGGTCGTTGCGTACAGAGTTGTACGGTGTCAGCGCGGGCCTCTAATCTTCTCTTTACATTACAGTGTCACAGTCAATTAAACAGGGACGAAAACAAGAGAAATAGTCATCTACACTCATATAGGTGTCATATGCACTGGAAGTCATGCGGAATATCCCAGTAAACACAAATTTATATGTTCTAGCAACGTAAATTATGTACGTATTTATTTGGGAGGATTTATATAAATTGTTACGTAGAAGGAACGTGGAAATGTTAAGGTTTACTTACGTCTGTAGAACGTTTGTGCAAATTCATGTAGGTTTATGTAAATTTACGTAGTTTCACATAGCTCAGAAATGTCAATTTTACGTGTCAAAACTTAACATTGTAGATATTCAACAGAGAAATACATAATTTCACGTAAATTGTAGGTTATATTAGGTATTTTAGAGAATTTGTCATCTACACTCAAAGTCTCACATGCACGGGCAGTCATACGGAATCGCTATCAGGGAAAATACTCTTAAAAGATTGCCTGTTCAATTCTGAAAGTATCATAGACCTAACATTAAATCTAAATCAGTAAATCTGCACATTTACTGATTCGGGGTTGAATGATTAGTTCCCAAATCATATAGTTGTCCATGAAATTGTCTCATTTAAATTATGTAACCCGAATGGGGGTATTTCCAATGTTCTGCTGTTGTCGCGGCAGTGCTGACTGGATTTATCAAACTTTTGGCAAGCAATTTATGAACATCAACCGGCGTCGGGGCGGATATCGGCGATAGGTGACCTCGAACCAAGACATAGTTCGCCCAGAGTTAGGTCGTTTTTCTCTTATTACCCTATGTGAGTTCACATAGTAGAATGGTCTCACCGCCTGGATAGATAGAATCTAATCTATAGGTAATTAAGCAGAACTGTCTTTAGCATCCAAACGAGTGAGCGTAGTGGTTCAAAATACGTTTCGAAAGCGGTTCTGTTTTTATCTCACCCCCAACACGGACCTTACAGTCGATTTTAAGCAATAATATAATCATGTGTTGAATTGTTCAAACAATAGCGTCGGAACTATTGTTGCTGCAGCTGCGGTTTAAACAATGGCGCTGGAACTGTTTTCTTTTCCGCGACGTTCATTGGTCGCACCATACATAGATTCTCCGCCACTGCAATGGCAGAGAATTGACACTCTACGTAGGTGAGCGTGGCATATTTTATTTCAACGTTAACTCAATGGCACAACCTGTACCAGGGGTGGGATAAACACCCGGAACACCCCTCTCATAAGACCTCACACTCTCTAAGTGGTATTCTGTACAAGGTTCTCACTACCCTCTGTGGCAGAAGAATTCTTAATGAACTAGGCTTGGAACATTGAGATTGCTCTAAGCCCTAGTTCGTTAAGAATTCTTCTCCTATAGAGCATAGTAAGAGTACAGAATACCACTTAGAGAGTGTGAGATCTTAGGAAAGGGGTGCCCGGAAAGCTAGAGCTGGTGACTCCTACACTAAGTTGAATAGTATCTATAATTATCAACAAAGCTGCACTGCCACTTAAATACGAATTTATTAACATAAAAAGTCATTTCAGTGATAAAAGACATTACGGTAAGTATACGATTAAGAATGATTGTAAAATACATAAAATTCTATACAGAGTAATGTCAGATAGGATTATACCTTATTTGTAAAAGGTGACATGTGGACATGAGTAAATGTTGGTTAATACAATACATCGTTGGTAAAAGATCACATACATGATAAAAGAGATCGCCGTGCAATGAATTTTTAAGATAGAATGTTTTTGTTGTTGGCCCATTCTAAGAGTTATTGGTGTGGGTGGGCGGGTAAAGAAATATCACGGTCCAGTGTGGTGAAAGTCTGTTGACGGACTGGCGATTTGAAAAGCGCGGTGGTCACATGACCAGTAGGTTACGTCAGTGTGTTCGACTATATGTCTGAGGTGAGGTTGTACAGGTATGAGGTTTGAGTTGTGGCAGTGACAGCGGAGAATTATCATCAGTTTAACAATTAATCCACAATTATCAACAAAGCTGCACTGCCACTTAAATACGAATTTGTTAACATAAAAAGTCATTTCAGTGATAAAAGACATTACGGTAAGTATACGATTAAGAATGATTGTAAAATACATAAAATTCTATACAGAGTAATGTCAGATAGGATTATACCTTATTTGTAGAAGGTGACATGTGGACATGAGTAAAGGTCGATTAATACAATACATCATTGGTAAAAGATCACATACATGATAAAAGAGATCGCCGTGCGATGAATTTTTAAGATAGAATGTTTTTGTTGTTGGCCAAAGAAGTGGCGATGGCGTGCGCCGTTGTGGTAGTTACTGCCTTAGGGACATAGGCACGTAGTCCTGAAATCGATGACCACGCGCCGTGTTGCATGATCTCGATCTCAGGCACGCCGGCATGTGCGGCGTGTTGAGCCCCGGATCTCCTAAGGCTATGTAGAGTAAAGGCTCTCCATCCAGTGAAGCCAGCCTCCTTGAGGGTGACGCGGAGTGTGGGGAGAACAGTGTCGATGCGAAGGGGGCGTCCTGAAGGATGGATGAAGGCGGGAGCGGACGGTGGGCTGTGAGTGCTCGCCGCATACTCTCGCCAGGCGCGGACGGGGCACGCATCACCGCCCACCGCGGGCACCGGGATGGAGAAAGCTCCGTCTTGACCCCCTGTCGTCATTGTGGACCGCACCGAGATCCGGAGGCCCTCCTCGGTCAGACGGATATCACCTCGCGTCAGGGTATGAGGGGACGCCCCGGCCGGGCCTGTCATTAGCAGATTTGAGTGGCGCAGCAGTGTGGCGTATGCCAGCAAAAACAACGCGCGCTGGGAAGGCCTGTGGCCCGACCGAGACGGACGATCTGAGGCGGCACCAGGGGTGCTGCGGTGGGTTGATGTGTGGACAGCTCCTGGATTCCTTTAAGGGCCCGAGCTGCCAGTGGGGAAGAGAAAGCCGACTCATCTCCCCCTAGAGTCTTAATGAACGTCCTGGCCCCAGACACATAGTTTCGCAGTGAGGCCGGACTTTGTAAACTATTAGCCAAGATTTGTATGTAGAGGGCCGCTTGTGTTGGGGAGGGGTGCTTCAGGTCGAACTGGTGAAACACCATGAACCTGGCGTATGCCTCTGATTGTCTCTGGAGATTATTGATGGTTCCGGCTGCCATGGCGGCCTTCCAGGTGGTCTCGAGCTGTCTGGCCAGGATCGGGTTGATTCTCACTGAAATCGTATAGAAAGAAGAGTAAGGCAGCGCTTACGTAGGTGACAACACATAAGATAACGGAGATGGTATGGTTGGTTTAAGTTGTAGTTTATGGACCAGATCTAGTGCTATTTTAGCCTTATGATTTTCAGAGTGGGCCCTGGAGAGTGCGTCTGCCAGGATTAATTGCTCTCCGGGGCGATGAACAACCTGTACTATCAGATCATTAACTGCCTCAAACAACGCCACCTCTCTGGCACATGCAGCGAGGACTAGGTCCTTCGACCTGCCCGAGTTTAGAACGTGAACCGCGGCCATATTGTCTGTGATTATTCGTATTATGTGTCCTCGCTTCATCTGCGGGAGGATCGACTTTGCGGCCAGGAGGCAGTTTATAGCCTCTATTTGACTAATGTGGTAACTGTCCTTGTACGTGTTCGGGAGTTCAATGCTGTAAAACAGTCCTGATTCACGACGGAACGCTCCCAGGCCCTTAGGGCAGGCATCACACTCGAGCTTGATGACTGGCCTGTCTGCTATCATCAACTTCTTGCCATTGCTCTGCATCGCGAAGTCGGCGAACCATCAAAGATCGCAACGTGCTTCATCATCGAGGCGTATAGTGTCCACGTGGTGAGCTCTTCTTAGCAAGTCGAGGAGGCGAGACATATAGCGGCGTGCCGGGGGGATACATTGGGAGATGTGATTTAGCCGCCCGCACATCACCTGAATTTGGTGCTTATTCACGAACGCCTTCTTTTCCCAAGCTTTGCACTCGTCCACTATACCCTGTAGCTTTTGTGCAGGGATAGTAATTGTCATACTGATAGTGTCTTTTGTGAACCCGAGCCAATCCAGCTGGGTGGTCGGAAACACTGATTTCTCTGCGGCTAGTTCGGCGCCTAGTTCGTCACAAGTTGCCTCAAAACCTGCGAACGCTTTCGCGGCACAATCGAAGTCGGCGTGGACCGCGATGAAATCATCTACGTACGCCAGGACCGTGGTTTCAAAGCAGCGCGACATGAGCCAGCACAGTGAGTTCGATACCCTCTGCTGCGCTCCTCCTGAAAACCTGCACCCGAATGATGGGCACAGGTCGATATATGTCTTTCCGTCATGTTGCAGTCCGAGGAGGGGATAATCCAGGGGATCAATCCGGAGTTGACAATAGGCCCTCCGGAGATCCGCCTTCCATAACAGGGCTCCCCGTCCTGCCCTTATGATGAGTGTCGCCAGGTCGGCTATGGTCGGGAGGGTATAGGCCCTTTCCACACCTTGTACATAGTTCTTGCCTATGCCGTCATTTACGCTTTCCCCGATGGGAAAGCTCAAGTCCATTATAACTCGTCTCTGGTCGCCCTCCCCTGGCTTGGGTCTTGTGAGCAGGGGGCTGATTTGGGTCCACGGCTTAAAGGGCTTTTCGTCGAATGGCCCTATCATGGCGCCTAGGCCTACTTCCTTCTTGATGAAGCTGGCCACCGCCCCTGGGTAAGCCCTTGCCGAGGCATGATTTGTCGGTGTCGATGTGGGTATTTCCAGCGCGGAATATGATGATGGCCAGCCGAACTTTAGGAACTCGCATATTTCTCGATCATGGTAATCCACCAAAACGATTTTCCATGCGTTATGTTTCATGTTCGAAGGTATACACATACGGGCGCCCATATAGTTTGGCAGGCCTGATTTGCGAACCGCGCGGTATATCCGCATATGGATGCTGGCCAGCTCCATGGCTCTGCTAGTCGGGTCCGGCCACAGTCGTCCGATAACCTCTTTGTACATCTTGGGCGTAGTGCGCCTGGCGCGTTTACCACCTTCCAGTGGGGCCGTGACGCGCGCGTCCTCGATCTCTGTCATTTCGTGTTTTGGCTTCGCCATGGGGGTACTTGTCATGGCACGCGACAAGGGGATGGCCAGCTCGGGCCACTCTTCCCGTGACGTGTTAACATTGTCACAGGCGTCATTTGCGTGCGATATCGGAGAAACATCTAACAGGCGTTGTGCATGCGGGTGTTCCCGTTGAGTAACATACTTTTGACTATCACATTGGGCGTCCTCCATGTCGAGGGCCGGTAAGATTGGCTTAATTCCCGAACCTCCGTTCGAGACACATAGTCTGGAGGCGGGTGCCATTACTAGCTCCGTTCGACTGGGTTTAGCGCCCACGGGGCTGTCCTCCACGATCGAGCCTGCCTGAGGGCACGTCACGCGATCCCTTGTCAGTTGCGCACCTAGCAGCGCGCCGGGAGTGCTGTCGATGGTAGGTGTCGCATGATTCGGGCTAACCCACGAGCCCACAGCAAATGCCGTGTCCAAATTGCTGCTTTCATGACTTGTAGCACATGTATCCAGTCTGTCTGCATTCACGGTCGCACCGCGCTGGTCATTGTTTACAACGCGCGCGTTGCCTCTGCGCGGCTGTACAACGTTACCATAGCGGCCTTTGTTTACAACGCGCGTGTAGGCCACGCGGTCAAGATGGCGCACGGGGTTCACATCCGGGCGGGTACAAGCATGATACTGATAACACCAACTCTTACTAGACAAACCAGACCGTTTACTCACGTTTATCGCCGAGTTTGTGAAGATCCGGGTTTTGTATCGCTTGCTTCGTTGTTCAGTTAATCCCCAAACCCCGGTGCCGCAGGCTGTCGAGGGGCAGACCTGCACTGGCACTGTGGGTGTGTGTACATCGCGGCCTTGTGTTGTAGGCATGTTGTGCATATGTGGAGTCTCCTAACTCCGTTCACGACATGATGGCTTGTCTCAGGGCACTTCTCGTTCTGATACGCCGCGCACGGAGGGCCCGGCCTCGCACGTGCGACATGAGGTGACATCTCCAGCGCTGCCGCAGAACCGGGTTTGTGCTGCTGTTGATCACGTTGTTTCACTGGTAACACTCCGACATGTCCTAGGCGTGTTTGGAATCTGTCAAATTTCGTAGCTGTTCAGCCACGTAATTTTCCCTTGACTTATGCGCTCGCACACTTCCTCTGAGAAACTGCGAACAGCCGCCCATGGATATGTGCGTGCATCTTCAACCACAGCTTCCATGTGCGCACTCATAGCCTCCCTAACCTCCTCATCAGTCACTGCCTTCATCATTTGAATGAAACCGTAAATGTACTCGGGGATAGAGAGTTCGTCTAATGTAGTTTTCGTGCGTTTGGGTCCTCTAAAGACAAAATGATGTGGGAAAACTCCTGTACCTTTGACCTCTGGCTGTAAGGCCTGGCGTACAGCCTGCGCCACCCTCTCGGCTGCGTCGTCCTGAAGATTTATCTCGTTCAGCCGCTCCGGGAAAGATATTTGCCCAGCAGGCTGTGCCTGCCTCGCAACGTGATTAGGATGGTAGTATACGTCCCATGCGGCCTGCCGGCTAGTGTGTGTCCGTGGGCCAGCGTCAGCCCGTGCCGGTGCCGGTGACCTTTCTGGTGTACTTTCCGACGCCTGCGTCTGCTTCGTGTGCACCAGCTGTGAAAGCATGTGGGATATACTGTCCAATCGAGAATCGATAGAGTTGACTCTACCTGCCACGCTTTTAATCATGACCGCGTTGTCCTTGGCTGTAGCTTTAACTGGCTTGTTCTGTACACCGTCAGTAGCCGCCGGCAGGTCCCGACCGTAGTCTCCGCCATCTTTGTCCGCCGCTAGCTGACTGGCTGCCATCTGGTTGTCTGCCATCCTGTGACTGTATCTGACCGGAATCTTTACTGTTCGCCGTTCAATGCTTCCCCTTTTTCGCAGTGTAGAGTTTGGCTGCTTCCTTCTCATGCTCTAGTTGAGACCGTATTCGGGTGAAGTTGCCGTATAAGCGGGGGGTAGACGTAAAGAAATATCACGGTCCAGTGTGGTGAAAGTCTGTTGACGGACTGGCGATTTGAAAAGCGCGGTGGTCACATGACCAGTAGGTTACGTCAAGTGTGTTCGACTATATGTCTGAGGTGAGGTTGTACAGGTATGAGGTTTGAGTTGTGGCAGTGACAGCGGAGAATTATCATCAATTTAACAATTAATCCACAATGGCACAGGCATAACTTTCTAGTCCTTTTTTTGTTGAAAAATATACCATATGCAAATGATATGACTCATGAAAATGTAGATAACAAGGATGGTTAGAGGGAAAGGATGTAGAAATATTTAGTAATGAACAACACAAAGGAGTTGATTTCAAGACTTTTAATGATCGCATCTTTATAATGAAGTCAACATCGGGAGAGGTTTCATTGAAAAGAAACAAAAGTGGTATTTCTTAACATTAATAGGGTTAATATAGGCATCAATATTTCACACCAGAGTAATTATTTCAGTTCCATGGAGCAGTCTACTTCAGTGAAGAAAGCAAAGCAGCTAGTGAGAGGGTAAAAAGAAAAATAATTGGTTCCCCTACATTCATCCTGTCATGTAGCATTGCTCGTTGTTTCCCAATTTGGAATGCGAAATTATATAGTTACAACTGATCCAAAGCTAACTTCATTTTGTTTTTCACAAAAAGAATATTCAGGCAAATGCAATTTATATTGAGATTTATTCCATCAAAGTTCTTTTCTTTTTTTCTTTTTTCCCACGAGCTTTGTTCTGTTTTTATTAGTCATAAATTCTGATGAAGTTTACAATTTGATAACCCGACGATGAACAATCGAATATCAAATAGTGTTATCCATCGGAGAACAAGGTAATTCAAGTGAATCTTTGCACAATAAGACTCACTCAACCTAACTATTTGTCATCATTTCATACTGAAAAGAATTGAAGAAGAAACCAACAAGTTTTGGTCGAAGTCGTCGTTCTTCACTAGTTTGATGCGGTGTGATATGCACGAGGCAACAGCCGGGTGCATATCACGTAGCATTCAAAATGAATACAGAAAGCAACTCGTTTTGGTCAAAGTTCTTCAACTCGCTTGAACGCTACGTGATATTCACTCGGCTGTCGCCTCATTCATATAACTCCACATCAAACTCTTGGAGAACAATGACTTTGACCAAAACTTACTGGTTTCTCATTTACTTCCCCCACTGCATCATCACTGCACGAATGATGATTTCAGGATTCAACTGCAAGTTTGAACAGGGCCACTATATAGTAAACCTGACTGACCACACATAGAAATGGTGTTTTAAAGTAAAATCTATCACAAAAACGGTAAAAAAACAACATAATGCAGGGTTTATTATGTGTAATTAATCAATTTATACTAAATCAGCTTTTTTAAAGGTTTTATAAAATAAATTGGTAATATGAGATTGCAATGTTCATATAATACAGACTTGGATGGTTAAAGGCAAATGAAATATGCTACCAGTAGTGTCCCCAAGTGACAAAGATCGGAACTATTGGATAGTGGTGTAAATACAACAGGATCAGGCGTATATATATATGAATCAGGCGTATATGAATCAGGCGCCTACAGATAAGGCCTATACACATGGTGAATAGGACAACCTTGTAAACGCAAAAGTATACCTATATACGCCGGGCATATACATATGTAAAATGGTGGTTTTCGTGCCGTGTATGTAATGGTATTTTATCCTACCCGTGATAAAAAACCGCCATAGACTTAACAGGGAAGTATTATGTGGCAGGCCGTGACATAAAGTGTTTTTAATGCCACTAGGGTAATAAAAAAGTTGACCAATCAGTCACCAGATCGTGAGCTACTCCGAAAAAGTTCCGGATGCAGTGAAAATGCCCATTCAAGTGTTTGCTTAGGCTACATGAAACCGAATATTATGAGTGATTCATTAAACCAGAGCCATCCCAAACGCCATTTTATATTAAAATTATGAGACTAACGTGAGTAGCAAATGTCTGCTCTGGTGGCCAGTGTAACGTGCATAGCAAATGTGCTCTGGTGTCCAGTTTAACACGTCTGACACAAGAAGATTTTGTTCACGTTTTGCCTGTGGAGGCACTTCTATCGTGACACGCTTCACCATAGCAATAGGTTTGTTGTTCAACTTGTTGTTTTAATGACGTCGGAATAACAATTGGCTAGTGGAATTCATGATTATGATTATAATTATCTTCTAGATGTTAATATCAAATTTGGAGCTATTTGAGAATTGTTAACCATGTTACGCTACTAGGAACTGCTTGTATTCTACAAAGCTAGCTGATACTTATAACATCACAACGGTTAGTTTTAGTCTTTGATCTTTTTCTGGCTTTGCACAGACACTCAGTACAAAATATTTGTGTTGAAAAACTCTGCTTGTATTAATCACCCTGTGGTGGACGACAATTGTAGTCGCCCGTAAGTATATGATATCATCAAACATTATATAATGACCATGATTGTTAATGGTCAGTGTTATCTTCTTTGTTCAACAAAAAAGGTGAAATTATTGAGTTTGTATCTATTTTTTAGTAACCTAAAAGCGTACAGAAGGTATAGGATAAATACATATGGTCGAAAATCACGAAATGGCAGCAATTGGACTATATTTTGAATATATCTAAAAATCCTTTTTTGGGAATAGTTTGAATAGTTTTGAGACATCTAGGGCATTATAGGGCACAATCCAGAACCTTAAAATAATACTTAACTCCAATATTTAGACAAATTATGCCTGAAAACATGAAAAAGTCACATTATGAGACCATCATAAAATCTCAAATAAAATAAGATTAAAAAAGGGGTAGAATCAAATAGTTTTTGCAATCAATAATAACTCACATATATGCATCTTCCCACCATAAAAGGAAAGGCCTACATGGCTTCCTTCATACTGAACTCAATTTTTGCCATTTTGGTGTAGTTTTGGCAGTCACGTTACGACACCCTCTAAACCATTAATAACTTAAGTTCCCTTTAATATTAGTAACGGATCTTTTGTGGTATTAAAGGGTAGATGTATACCTACAAAATGGCGAACAATTTAAATGAAGTTTTAATCTTTATTAGAAAAAAAGTTATCAGCCCTGACATATTTTTTCGTCACGTTACGACACCGTCACGTTACGACCCCGTCATGTTACGACCCCATCACATTATGACCCACAGTGGGTCCCGTTTCATTAGGAAAAAGGTCAAAATAGTGTCCATGTGTGGTCACATATATACCTATACAATGGCGAAAGAATGAAGTCTCTATCTTTACTAGAAAAAAAGTTATGAGGCCCTACATATTTTTGCATCACGTTACGACCCCCGTCACGTTACGACCCCCGTCACGTTACGACCCCCCCCCCCCCCTCCCCTCCCCCCATGGATATAAGGCCAGAGAAAGCAAAGAAATGGTAGAAATGCATTTCCTATGGATCAAATCCATTTCCCAAGTGTCAGCCCAGACCTGGTGGGGGTGTGGGCATAGACTTTAAATATGACCCAATCTAAGGGGGGGGGGGGGGGGGGGTCGTAACGTGACGTTTTTATTATTATATTAGCCCTGTGCTAAAGCTTTTTATGCTAGTTAGCGTTCCCAACTTCGCACACAAGTGTTTTAATATATAGAGATGATAATCGCAAAAGGAATAAATGATCCTCTCAGTTTTGATTTTTGGGACAGTTGCTGCCATTTCGTGATTTTCGACCATATATATATATATCAATATATCATATATCCCTTCAATCAATTAAGCTTTCGATCCTCTATTTCAATGTCTCTAAATGCCAACAAACTAGTTGATAAGCTACGAGTATTTTGACGTCGTTTCACAAAGGCAGTGGCAGTGTGGATATCGACACACACGATCAAATAGGAGAAACTTAGATGATTAATTACGCATTCATAACTGGATTTTGGTGAGTGAATACATATATTTCCTAACAGTATTCTTAAGTTGTGGAGTCGGGGTAGGATCAATACAGAACCAAACTCGAGTTAGCCTGACTAGTGTTTAAGCCACTCCGGTCAGGTCTGCTACTCACTACGCTCAGCTATCTCTTCGCGTAGTAATACACGACCTGTCGTGGCATAAACACTAGTCAGACTAACTCTCGTTCAGTTCTATTTAATTATACGAAACGGCAGTGTGGGAAAGGGGAAATATTTTCAATATCTTCAATATTTAGTGAGATTCTTGATAGTTAAAAATGATGAAATTAGTTACCAAACCCCCCTTAAAGTGGCTAGTTTCGCGCAGTGCATGTAATAAATGATAAACAACTCCAAATCTCGGCTCACACATCCATTCGATATAATTCTCTGTTATTCAGTAAACAGACCAGGGAGCTGTTTCAAAACCATAGACTTAACCCACGTTTTGAAACAGCTCCCAGATCTGCTGTGGCACAGAGGTTGATGATAATGAAAGGTTAGAAAGAACAAGCACATAAACAATTCTCTCTCCTCCACCCACTCGGTGCCTTATAAATTCAGGTGCTATTTCTGGCATCTATCTCCCCTGTGTGTTTACTCCCAGGGTTCGACACCAGCCTGCTAACCTTCAGCATACAATAGGAGAGCTCCAACCAATTTCCTGCCCGGAAGGCAGCATTTAAAACCGCCAAGGTAGAAGAAGAATGGACAAGCATAATACGATTGTAGAAATGGCTAAATGTCAGACTGGGAGAGTTTTGTTTGTACCCGAAATCATCCAGACAGGAAATTAAGGATACATTAGTACCTATCTCAAAATAGGCTCTAAAAGCTGTATATTTTTTAAGATAGCAAAAATTGCATCATTAGGATTTTTTGAGCAATGATTTTATTATTTCTTTTAATTTCATTTGATACAGTCTTTCATTCATATCTTGTAGTTTTGTTTTCTTGAAGAATGTAGTCTTATGTTCCAATTAAACATAATGTTTCCTTGTGGTTGGATTAATGTATACTCCCATTTTCGACATTCGTTGTAAGAATTGTTTAACCTTACCGACTCTAGCGATCGATTGCAACTCTTGCATTTACTTGAATATCATTATTAGTTTATATAGTTTTTTTCTGCTTGGGAAGATATCCAGCTACTCACACACATAATAGCATGTAAAGGGCACGAGCCAGGATAGAATGAATTGATAATAGAGGGAAACTATGTTCCGGTGAGCAAAACAAAATTACTGCCCAAGGCCTTGGCCGCGGGCAGTAATTTTTCCGAGACTTACCGAGTAACTTTGACTTTTGATTACCGTTACCTGGTTTCCCTATTCCTATATACCTTTAAATATCGATAAAAAAGATTATTTCTTTTCCTGTGATAGCCCCAGAAAAATGTTGAGTAACTTATTGAGTAGCTGCAATAGCTAAGTTTTCGTCCCGCTGCTCTTTATGTCACATGGTCAGGCCGGGACGAAAACGTCAGCCTGTGACGAAAACGTCAGCCTCGCTGCATAACTTATAATTACTGCACCCCCACCAGCAGTATGTAACTATAGAGTGTTCGGATAGGGGTATATAGGAATATTTGTGTCCAGCAAAAATCCTGTTTCCATCAGTCGACGAAAACTGTGGAGCTCCTAACTGTCTGTCGGTGGTGCCACCGACTGTATGTCAGTATCAATTTGTTCCTGACTGCAAATCGGTGGCGAAAAGTTGGCCAGTGGAAAAAGCTTTAAGCCTGGGGAAGTGAATTATTGAGTCGGATGACACTTTAATGAAGGGTGAAGGATGGTTTTCATTTCTTATATTTCTTTATCAGCATCTCAGGGACATTTTTACGCACATTGGTTCTAATGAATTGCATTTCCTCGACATCAAACATAAACAGACAGGGAAGTTACAGTCGATCATTTCTAGGTGTCACTTTTAGAAGAAAAAAGAAATACATAAAGGCATATCCAATAATTCACGGTGGCACCACCTGGTGATTTTTTTATATTGTCAATTACCAGTCAAAACTAGTTCTTTGTGATTCATTCTGATTCTGAATATGTATGTTTAACATTTTGCTGATGTTACAAACAAAACACAGTCACCTTTGAATTTTAAAACCTGAATATGTACACAATAATGACTGGTTTTGTGTACTAATGGCCGTAATCTCTGAGTAGTTGACGCATAGTAATATCCGAGCGATTAGCGAGGATATTACGTCGTCAACTACGAGGAGATTACAGTCATTTGTATACAAAACCAGTCGTTATTGTGTTTATTACCCAACTACAAGATTAATAACAAATCTATTGCAATAAAAATGTTTCTGTAAGCCATTTAGTTCCAGACACCACAGCTCTGTTAAGCGTGGCAGTAATTCGGTGTAGACTTACACCAATAATATAGTTCGCAATTAACCTGTGAGTTTAGCATGCAAAGTGTGTTACTACAATGATTTCTGATGATAAATGAGATTATTATGATTGATTCTAAATAATTAACATTGAATGAATATTCAAGAAACTTATATCGAAGTACATGATGATTTGACCTCATTATGGACAGGACTATTTTTCCAGATTCTCCTGCAGGAGATTCTGACATGTCAGAATCTCCGGGTAGCTGTTTGCTGATGCCCTATACATTTCCTATAGAGACTCCATAATCGGTGGGTAATAAGAGAAGACGTGGTCACTGAGCCTGAAGGGATGGCCGATCGAGGTCTTTTAATGCCATAAATACGTCCCAACGCCGCAGGCGGAGGGACGTATTTATGGCATAAAAAGGCCGAGAATGCCATCCCTACGGACTCAGTCACTACGTTTTCTTATTATTACATACCTAATTATTAAAACAAGGCCATTTTAGATACTTATTAAATGTACCAATTGACCCAATGGTCACAGTGCGCCCGAATATTCACAACGGGCGCAGTGCGCCCGAACATTAATTATACTGCACCCCTAGCAGCGGGTAGTATTTCATAGATGTTCGGCCATAGGTATGTAATAATAAGTAGTACTATACACCTACTATAATTCCAACAGAATACTCCACGATTTTGGGATTGGCTGCAATCATCATCGAGGCGAAGCCAAGTGATGATTATGGCATATACGAATGAGTGGAATAGTGTGTATTCTTATTATTCGAGCGTGGTTCTCGATTTATCTCACTGAAATTAAATAGCATCACAATATCAGAATAATTCAAATTACTTCGCAAAAACTCAATGGCAATGGCGCCTGCTCAGATCCAGGCACCTCAGCAAATGCAGCCAACTCGCCTCCTTCGATGCAAGCGCCGACGGCCGAGACACTCCAGCCTCGAGTCCTCCAGGGCATCAATAACGGTATGGAGAATGCTTTCATCGAAAAGGTGGTGGCCTCGGCACCCGCACAGCAAGGAGGAGTCCCGGCTGCCTTGGCATCCTACGCGGGAACGTCAGCCGCTACGCTGGGCCCCATGGCACCCGACAACACGGCGGCAGCGCTCGCACGGCCGGCATCCCAGGGCACCACACTCCAAGCCGCGCTCTTGGAGCAGAGGCGGGCCGCAGCCTTGGTACCACCTATGACCGTTAGGCCGGGTAGGCCCGACGACGAGGTCGAGGACCAAGTTCGCAAGATTCTGGAGACCACGGCCTCGAGGGTCACAGAAGCCGGTAAATATAAGTTTTTCCCACATTTATATGTGCATCGAGGCCCGGAGAGAGCGAAGACAGGCCTGAACGAACTCACATTGGCGGAGTATGCATGGGCATTGTTACGAATTATTAATGACGATGATTTCCCCCCCCAATACGTGGCACCGCTGGTGGTACACCTGGAGGAGGTCCTCGAGGACGCCCGGGAGTTCGACTTTGCACAGGTCCGGAGGTGGTCAGAACGCGTATTTGCAATGGTCAGTGAGGGCCGCCTACGCTTAGGCTGGCTCGAGGACACTCGTATTCAGCTCCTCAGGGTCGCGATCTCGCAGGTCTATGCAGGCCGCATAGCTTATGCAGTCGATAATGTCAAGGGGAAAAAGGCTAGGGACGACACAGCGAGGCCGTGCCAGCCGTTCAACAAACCGGGGGGGTGTGATAAGCCCCCCGGGCACTTGGAAGGAGGCATTCGCATGAACCACATCTGCGCTTACTGCTCGGTCTATACGGGGGCATCCAACGGCCATTCGGAGGTAGCATGTAGAGTTAAACAGAGGAATCTAAGCGCGGCAAGTCCCGCAAGCGCTTCACGGATCCCGGATCAAGTCTCCACCCCCCCCCCCCCAGGTTTTTCGTCGATAGGCGAGGCGACTCTTCACCCGTCCCGCCTCACTTCAGCCGACAATGTACAAGAGTTATTTGTTTGTTTACCTGCGCCTACGGCCTACACGTTGCCTACGGCCGATGAATGTGTTACGGGGGGTCGTGGCCGTCGCTGTCCCGGCGCGCCCCCCCCCCCCACTGATTACTATGTTGAAAGTACACTCCATGTCCACGACGGAGGCGCGTTCAGCACCTCAGCAGATGAATCGCTAGAGGGCGCCACAGGCGCGACCCCAGATAGGGCAGGTGGCGCCGCAGGCGACGGCGAGGACGCGGCAGGTACCCCCCCGGTTCCTCGGGTTGCGCCCCTACGGTGTGGGCCTGCCGCCTACGCAACGGTTGTGAAATCCATATGGCCGCGCCCTGCTCCTGGAGTGTGGGGGGGGCACGAGGCAATTGAGAGGGCCTACAGCGAGGTCCGGGTCTCGGGCCTCCCGAACTACCTCGGGGCTCGGATACCCGTTCCCTCGGGCATGCGGATCGATGCATGGAGGGCGGCCCTAGTCGACTACCACGATAATCAGGTGGTCGAATTTCTCGAGTACGGCTGGCCGTTGGGATTCACGGGCGCTAGCCCCCCCACCTCCACGCTACGCAACCACGCCTCCGCGGAGAATTACCCCCGCCACGTCGCGGCCTACCTGGAGAAGGAGCTCGGGGAGGGGGCTTTGGTAGGCCCGTTCCGGGACCTGCCCTTCACCCCGTGGTCGGCAGTATCTCCCCTCATGACTCGTCCAAAGAGGGGCTCCTCCAGTAGGAGAGTAATAGTCGACATGTCCTTCCCCCCCGGGGGCGGGGTCAACGCGGGCGTGGAAATGGGCCCCCATCTGCCGTACGCCCAGACATGCACCCTCCCTACGGTCGCCGACCTCGCGGAGAGAGTTCGGGCACTGGGAAAAGGGGCGTGGCTGTGGAAAGCCAACATGGCCAGGGCTTACCGCCAACTACGGGTGGACCCCCGGGACCTCCCCCTCCAGGTCGTCGCGGCCGAGGGGAGGTACTACATTGACCCGTGCTGCCCGTTCGGCGCCCGCCTCTCGGCCTCGGCATGTCAGAGAGTCACACGGGCGGTAACCTTCCTCCTGGGCCGCGGGGGCCACCACGCGTTGTCGTACATCGACGACTTCGCGGGCGCCGAGGCCACGCGCCAGGAAGCGACGGACGCCTACACCGCCTTTGGGGGCCTCGCGGCGCGCTTGGGCCTGGTCCTCGCCGCCGATAAGTGTAGCCCGCCGGCCCAACGAATGGAATGGCTAGGCATTGACATAGATACGGTCGCGATGACCCTGCGCATCCCGGAGGATCGGCTGGCTGACGTGGTAAGGGAGTGCAAGGCGTGGATCGCCCGTAAAGCCATCACCCGGGCCCGCCTCCAGTCCATCGTCGGCCGCCTCATATACGTCGCCCGTTGCGTATCACAAGCCCGCAAGTTCGTCGCCCGTGCTCTCGCCTTCCTACCTCGAGTCCCGGGAGTGGGCGTGGCGACCATCCCAGCGGCGGTAAAAGAGGACTTTCGCTGGTTTACACGTTATGCAACGGCCGCCAACGGAGTAGTCTTGGTCGCCCCACACAGAGAACCGTTCAGTATCTTCGTGTCTAGCAGGGACGCGGTCATCGTCGCTGAAACGGCCACCGCAAGCTTGCGCCAGGAGGCGCCCGGCACCGCGGCCGCCCTCGGCCCCGGGTTCCGGTTCCACGCGGTAGCCATTCTACAGGGCATTGCTACCCTCGGCGCGAGGGCGCCACCCGGGGCGGCCGTCGTCGTCCACACGGATGACATGGCTCCAGTTGAGGCCCTCGCCTCAGGCCGAACTAACGACCCGGTCGTCTCGGCCGTGGCCCGCGAGATCTGGTTGGCCGCCGCCTTGTGGGATGTTGATGTCAGTTTTGTTCCTGGCGGCCGTTCCTCTGTAATTATCAACCCCGTATTTGACATAGATGTTTTTGCTTCCATCCTATCTAGGCACCGGCACCCCCCTGCATGCCCAGATGATGGCATCCCTGGCGTCGGCTGAGGCCCCCTCGACGCGCCAGAACCACCTCATTCAGGCCCAGGCCTACGTGCGTTTCGCCGTCTCATCAGGATTCGACCCTCGCTGGCCGACCGTTGCCTACGGGGCCCTCTACACCCAGGCCCTAGCCAATTCTTTTCGGGCCCCGGCAACGGCCGCCAATTATCTATCAGGAGCCCGGACCTGGATACGCCGCCATGGCGGGGACCCGGCACCGCTCTTTGCGGACGAGGTCCTCGCGGTTCAGCGCGGTACCAGACGCCTCTCCACCCACATCCCGGCACCCGCCCCTGCAGTTCGCCTTCCAGAACTCCGGCACGTGCTTCTCTACTTATCCAGGGCCGGGCCCTCGGCCCTCGTCCTCCGGGCGGCACTACTCATTGCGTACTTCACCTTTCTACGGGCCTCGAACCTCGTATCCCCGTCGTTGACCTCGTGGGGCGGCCCCCACACCCTACAGCGAGCGGATATACAACCCCAGCATGGACTCCTCAGGATCCACGTGAGATCGACCAAGACACGGTCACGTGCGGCCCCCCCTCACGTGGTCGATCTCCCGCGCTTGGCGGATCGGCTGATCTGCCCGGTAGACGCCTATACCAACTACGTCGCGGCCGTTCCGGCCCCTCCACGGGCGCCAGCGTTCATCCTCTCATCATCAACCCCTTTGACCTCTCGGCCGTTGTGCGCCGTCATGCGTGCTGCCCTGGCGGCCGTGGGATTCCCGGCGGCCGAGAGAGTGACACTCCACTCCTTGAGGAGGGGGGCAGTCCACGATGCCGTGGCTGCGGGGGTTCCCCAGAGTGTCATCTCCCATCATGGCACCTGGAACAGTGCCACGGGCATTAGGCCTTACTTACCCCCGTCGGGAAGGACGTCGCTCCCTTCCTGACTGTAATAATAAGTTTGGCATTTATGCCTATGCCCTTTGGCATGATTTCTCACGTTTGAGAACATTTTCTATTTCAGGGCTATTTACTACGGACACTAAATACTCATGACTTTTCTAAGATTACGATGTTCACATTCCATGTAATCTACAGTTCTATGAACGTGTCTTACTGAAATAAATCCCCTGTATTCCAATTCCGCCTCCGTTATAATTGAGGCTAATTGGAAATTGGCAGTAATTATACGGGAGGAATGTGTGGCGCCACCTAGCGCTTACGCGATCCCGTCGCAGATGCGCACAGTACTCCACAGAGGGCGCCTCCAGCGATCGTCAAGACAGCGTTTGCTTCGGAACCCGCCCACCCGCACCTTTTTCGTCAAAGACTCACGTTCTAGGGCATTTATGCCTATGCCCTTTGGCATGATTTCTCACGTTTGAGAACATTTTCTATTTCAGGGCTATTTACTACGGACACTAAATACTCATGACTTTTCTAAGATTACGATGTTCACATTCCATGTAATCTACAGTTCTATGAACGTGTCTTACTGAAATAAATCCCCTGTATTCCAATTCCGCCTCCGTTATAATTAACATTGAATGAATATTCAAGAAACTTATATCGAAGTACATGATGATTTGACCTCATTATGGACAGGACTATTTTTCCAGATTCTCCTGCAGGAGATTCTGACATGTCAGAATCTCCGGGTAGCTGTTTGCTGATGCCCTATACATTTCCTATAGAGACTCCATAATCGGTGGGTAATAAGAGAAGACGTGGTCACTGAGCCTGAAGGGATGGCCGATCGAGGTCTTTTAATGCCATAAATACGTCCCAACGCCGCAGGCGGAGGGACGTATTTATGGCATAAAAAGGCCGAGAATGCCATCCCTACGGACTCAGTCACTACGTTTTCTTATTATTACATACCTAATTATTAAAACAAGGCCATTTTAGATACTTATTAAATGTACCAATTGACCCAATGGTCACAGTGCGCCCGAATATTCACAACGGGCGCAGTGCGCCCGAACATTAATTATACTGCACCCCTAGCAGCGGGTAGTATTTCATAGATGTTCGGCCATAGGTATGTAATAATAAGTAGTACTATACACCTACTATAATTCCAACAGAATACTCCACGATTTTGGGATTGGCTGCAATCATCATCGAGGCGAAGCCAAGTGATGATTATGGCATATACGAATGAGTGGAATAGTGTGTATTCTTATTATTCGAGCGTGGTTCTCGATTTATCTCACTGAAATTAAATAGCATCACAATATCAGAATAATTCAAATTACTTCGCAAATCTAGTTGGTTAATAGTGTATAGCACTTAACCACCTGATATACCCAAATGATCATGTCGGCCTGCAGCAGGGAACAGTACTATACGGAAACAGGGTTACTGTGGCAGTATGTTTGCTCTTTTGCAATGAGGAAGTGATAATCGGTCCAGTTTCGCTGAGCCATGTTTGTAAAATTGGCCAGAATCATAAAGACTTAAACAAAAGAAATGTGATATATATGTGGTAAAACTGAAAATCGACCATTGCCGAATGCAGTGGTTCATCTAGTCACCAATTTCACCACTCCAAACAAGATAGTGAACAGGGACTCAGACCAAACACGAATATGTTTCTGATTTTATCCTAACCTGGAAATATTTATCTCTTTATCACCTGTTGAGAACGAGTTACCGTACTCGCAAGCCCCTTTGAGAACGGGTTCGTAATGCTAAGCCTATGGACGTTTATACCAGGCTAAGATAAATACCTCATATGCCACGTACATACCCCATACGCCACATACATGTTGTACGGTCATCAACTCGACATGGGAAGGAGCGGGCAGTATGAGTAAGAGATACGACCACAGGTATATAATATTATATAGCATGCAACTGCTACGCAATCTTAAGGTGTTTCATCCAAGATATGTATCTATATGCTGCAGCTTGTGTCCCATTTCCCTTTTTATTGTTCGGTATCCAATCTCCCTCTGCCATAACCTCAAGCATTTAAGGATATCGTGTGATTTATAAGGCAGGATGTATGTACTTTGCTGAAAGAGAGGAACTTTTTCATTTGCCTCTTATGAATGATAACAATGCACCGCAGTCTAACTTACTACATATAATTCATATAAAATACATACAATCGGATTGCTTTCTTTGGGATGCTGGAAACTATGTCCGTTTATTAGCCATTTTCCACTGGCCGACGATAACGATTTATTGAGTTCTCCTAAAAGTCGGTTGGTGATGGCCAATGACTGCACTCCAGTGTCTAAACATCGGTGCAGTGTGCAGTGTATTCCTCGTTTCTGTTACATTTGTAATACGTTTACATTAAGCCCAATGCACATCTACCGATCAAGGGTTGAATGATTAGTTCGCAAATCGTATAGGAGTCGATGAACTTGTCTCAGGCAAATTATGTAATACCTCGGCCCGTGTCGGCCATCCAATCAAAGGCCATTTACCAATGTTCTGTTGGCGATGACTAGATTTATCAACATGTTGATAAACTTTTCATCACCGATTTTGGAATATAGAAACCACAACTTGCGGCAACAAAAGGACGTTTTAAGGAGGTGGTTCAGTGGGTCACCCTTGCCTAGCTGTCCTACACCTACTGACTACGGCCGACTCTATTAGGATGTCCTGGCTGAGACAAATTACCTTCCGTTTATCGTGGACAAAGGTACATAAATGTTCCGAAATCAGTAGTAGGCATTGGCCTTTAGGTCCATACCGACTGAAGTCGTTCGGTGGTGGCATCATTGTATGGTCTAGGAACTACCTTGGTATCTTCTCAAGCAAGATTGTGGATGTTTACTGGCAATTTGTCCCAGTATTTACTCCTTGGTACAGAAGAGTTTCTGAATCTTTCTGTTCTCGGTCTCTGCGCTTTTTTGTTTTATCTCACATGTGCTAGATTCATACGCATTTTCTTCAGAAGTGGTCCATTATTAGGGTACAGCACCGTTGTCGTGTTAACTTGCGTTTACATTAGATAACTAAATATGTGAAAACTGTAGATCATCAAGCCAGTAGTCTTCAGGTGGTGGCAATGTCCACTGACGACTAGGTTTTCACAGAATCGCCGCCCATCTAAATGACTTATTCAATTTTTTTAAATGGCTTGAAATAGTCGCCAGCATTAGAGCGTGTCCAATAGTCCGCAGGTGGTATTTAGTATTGAGTAATCTGATGAAATGAGATGATCTGCAGTCACCACTTGCTTGTCATTTACATCAGATGATTTCTATCAATTTACTGTTAAAAGTCGTCAAGAGGTGCAAAATGTCAGAGTTGCCGACCAAAATTGTGTAGTGTAAGCAACTGGTTTGGCTCCCATTTTTTTCTGTACAATAGTATTTGGTACGTCAACCACATACTTGATACTTTCTTTTATTTGGTATACTCAATATGTTAGCATCATTTAATTCTGTTTTTAGGTACATTTGCAATTGATACATGTAGAAAGTTTTATAATATCATAAATCTGAGTGTCCCTTCATGATTTCTCTTTATATTACTGGGAGTGCATGATATATTCTGAAAATAAAATATCTAAGTTCATTAAAAAAATAAACAGATAGATAAACATCAGTGTGATAAATATGTAGTATTTATGCTGTAATGGTCGCCGGCTGTGGCCTTATGGAGGAATGCCTATCATCTGGAAGATCATATATACTCCCTTCCCGGCAATATGCCATCTTACATGCAATTACATAAGTCGGTTCAGTATTTTCGGTATGTATGGACAAACCTATTCACACTATGGAGAAACCAAACAAGAGTAAGTCATGTTGTTGTTTATCGCACGACGGCAAGATTGCATATTACTGCGCGAGGCAAAGCCGAGAGCAGTAATACGCGATCTTGCCGGAGTGCGATGAATAATAACATGACTAACTCAAGTTTGGTTTAGAATTTATCCTACCCCACCCGTCTAAATTACTTCTACATTAACAAATGACGTCATTTGTCAAGTGTATCCCACTAGAGCGATATTTTTCATTTTTCTGAACTCCAGACCAAATACAGTGACCCAATGTTAAGCCTATGGAGTTTTTTATTATGGGTAGGATAAAAAACCAGACTCCACAAGTTTAATAAACAATGGATGTTTATTAACGACTTCCCGAAGTGATCCTGGCTAGATCACAACCAAGGAACAGTACCTTGGCACTGTGTGCCAAGTAAAGCCGGGGAGGCTAATCCAGATACCGGAGTACTGGACCCACCTAACCACTGAGAGAGTTTGGAAAACCCACCAATGTAAGGATCCAAACAGTCACTCTTCTCAGAGAGAATGACTATATATAAGCCGAATTATCTAATGCAGGTGACCCCGCAACACATGTGTGCGAGGGTTCACCCAAATCACTACACAGCAGGGACTGACATCCTGCGCCCTCTTTCAAAGAGCGAAAGAACCACCGCTAGACTGACCCGACCCTACAATGAGATGATAATGGATCCTATTGGATACAGCGGTAATGGCTAGATCGTGTATCATGCATATATATGCTAATGCATCTGACTTTCCAGTTTCTCTTTTCCTGCCACTACCGTGCTATACACCGTAATGCATTCGTAGGCTATATAGAGTGCTACACAGGCCAGAGGGCATGCTATGCTTGCAGAAAATTTATCAAATATATTGATGGCTAAATTGTATAAACACACAGACAATCGTGACCCACGCAGAGTCTCAGTAATGGCCACGGCTCTGTCAACACTCAGTTAGAAAAAGGCCAGTCACGTGACCAAAGGATACAGCCACCAGGGACCTGTTGAATAATGTAGCCTCTTACATGTAGACCCTTTTCTGTACGCCAACGAGACCCTGGGACGATGTATGGTCAGCTTTATTCAACACTTATGGATGATCTATGTACTTTTTTAGGTATAAGTTAGGTAACAGACCCTAGCAGTCTTTTCTCCTTCATCCCCAGCAGTAGTAGATTTACTGCTATATCAAAGGCTATTTCTTCTCATATCATGTCTATGTGGTGTGGTGTGCAGCCATCTTTCTCCTCCATCCCCAGCTGTGGTAGTCTTACTGCTATATCAAAGGCCAGTCCTTCCCATACCATGTCTATGTGGTGTGGTGTACACCTACTTTTCTACTTCATCCCCAGCAGTGGTAGATTAACCACTACAGTAAAAAGCCGCGTAAGCGGACACCCTCCGTTCCGAGCCAAAGTGGCCGCTTACGCGGGGTTTTCAAGTTTCCTCCAGCCCAATATAAATGTGTTATATACAGATAAGTAGGGTAGACAGAGGCGATGATAGTTCTGAAATCCATTTTCTGATATCTTAATTGGGTCCGAAGTTATTAAACCTTGAATTACAAAATGTATTTTCTATGAATATACTAATAAACACTGAAAAAAAAGACAGATTTATCTATTTTTGGTAGGGTGTCCATCGGAGGTGTCCGCTTACACGGGGTTTTAGGCCTTTTTGTACCGAAATAACTGTCCGCTTACGCCGGGTGTCCGCTTACGCGGGATGGCCGCTTACATGGGGTTAGAATAAACATCTAATAGAGGGAAAAATTTCCGTTCCAAGCAAAAGTGTCCGCTTACGCGGGGTGTCCGCTTACGCGGGGTGTCCGCTTACGCGGGGTGTCCGTTAGGCGGGGTTCTACTGTATATCAAAGGCCAATCCTTCTCATACTATGTCTATGTGGTGTGGTGTGCAGCCACCTGTCTCCTTCATCCCAGGAAGTTGTACATTTACTGCTATATCAAAGGCCAATCCTTCTCATACCATGTATATGTGGTGTGGGAAGTAAAAGAACTCTCACCAAGTAAATGTGTAGGGCTGAGATTTTTACCTGAATTTTTTTTCTGTTCAGTATAAAGACATACAGATTCACCCTGTATTGGGCGTTCTTCCATTGTAGACAAAATTCATCACATAGATTTGATCACCACTCTTGTGGTGTAAAAGAACCTTGAGACAGTCTGGTAAGAACTTACTATGGTTGACTGGACTTTAAATCAAACCAAACAAACAAAGAAGGAAACAAACTAGCAAGCCTGTTGGGTACGAGTTCCTAATGTCAAGCCTTTGGACATTTATCCCAGGCTAAGGGCATCATCTCCTCATGTAGAGCGTAAATTATTCAACATGCCCCAGACAGCCACCACCTGCCTACCACCATACCCCATAAAAACAGCCTCCACGTGTTGGCTACAGCTCAAGCCTATGGCAAATAGATCGAGGCAAGGATCACCTTCAGTTCTAGGGGCAAAGTTCAAGTGTCCGCAGTGCAACCTTCGACCAATTCTTACCTCCCACTATTAACCACCAGCTCAGGCGAGACACCAAACGACGCCACTTATACTTATATAGAACGTCCTGACCATGCTGTACCATTCACAGAACGAGATGGTAATTTGAAGTTTCATGGACCGAGGCGTTTACGCTGAGTTCCGTACAAACTGTAAATTACCATCGATTCTGTGAATTGTACAGCATGATTGGACGTTATATACCCGAAATTCTTTTTTTTAAATCATTAATTTTATTTGCCTTAACAACCAATATCTTAATAAACGTGTATGGCAAGGTGGTCCTTATTTTAGTGTACGTACCAGTGGTCCGTACAGTATTTTTACGTTATATGGCGAAACGGTGCATATTTACAGTATATACGACATGGGTATATAGTAAATCACTTATAATCCACGGCTAGTTCCGGGAGACTACTTCTCAAATTGGATGTGGAAGGCGCACCCCTCTCATAAGATCTCACGCTTTCTAAGTCGTATTCTGTACAAGGTTCTCACTGCACTCTATGGGAGAAGAATTCTTAAAGAACTAGGCTTAGAGCCTTGAGAATCCACTGGCACACAGCCTCCTCATTGATTTTGGGTTGCATTCATGTACGTCTTTAGCACGGGAGGCAGGCCATGTAATTCAAAGTCGTCATTTTTCCTTGGGACTGGTAAAAGCATGACAATTTTGTACCAAAAAAGAATTGTCTGTGACTGGGAGAAAGGTGTGAAGTACATCTGCCCCAGGTATATCAGTACATAAGTTTATCCTACCCCGCATATAAACCTCCATAGACTTAACATGGTGTGACTATGCCACGGTTATGCCATAAATTATTTATATGCCACTGGTGACATATGAAGTTAAAAACATGTGACAGGGTAGGATAAAATCTAAACACCACTCAATTTCATATAATTGTTTACATGGCATTCATTGTCTTCTGCTACAGATATCACACAGCTTCGCTGCGTGATATCATTCCGCAAAGACAACTCATGCCATATAAACAATCATATGAAATTTCGTGAAGTTTCATGATAATATCAGTGCATCCCACTTAACACTCCCTATCTTGGACCGACGTTGTGATAATCATTATGCTATGGGGACCCACTGAGACGTCTGATACCTTCCCCAATGAATGATAAATAGTTTTCTCAAGTGATCTGTTGCTCGCATTTTCAGTAATAGCACCAATGGTATCCAATTGCTCTTACTACTGACGTCTACTTTTATGATTAATTAGCACCTGGTAAGCCGGTAGTCTATTTCTGAGTTGATCTGTTGCTGTTTTGCTCCGTGTGCTAAATCCAAATCCTGCCAGCTCTGGGCCCGTTTCGGCTCGTGCATGAAAACCCTTTTCTATACACTAAGAAGGTTCAGGGGCAATATGAGCGAACTTTATTCAACACTGAAGTTTAGGCATAACAAGTAAAACCCAACAACTTCCCAAATAGGTTTGATCACTCCACTGGCACACAGTATTCCTGCTAGGTGGCATCATTGAGATTATAGGAACCTTTGGTTTGCATTGATTTATCTCGACCCTGGAATAAATATTCATAGGCTTAACATGGGGAATTCGTTCTCCATGCCCCTACGAGTATTACAGTCCTTTCTCTATGGTCTATATCCTATGTGTTGTCCATTCCTTCAGTGTGTACAGGGGTGAGATAAATACAGAAAGCAACTCGTTTTGGTCAAAGAAGTCATTCTCCAATTCGTTTGAATGCTACTGATATTCACTCGGCTGTCGCCTCGTTCATATCACACCGCATCAAACTAGTGGAGAACGACGACTTTGTCCTAAACTTGATGGTTTCTTCTTCAGTACGTGTTTAGCATGGGAGGCAGGCCAGTGGATTCTCTAGGCGCAAAGCCTAGTTCGTTAAGAATTCTTCTCCTATAGAGCGTAGTGAGAGTACAGAATACCACTTAGAGAGTGAGAGGTCTTATGAGAGGGGTGGATCGTATTTGTGGAAAAAATGAAATTAAGAAGGTTGTAACAAAAAACTATAGATGAGGCGTATACAGGACGGAAATGTAATGGTATTTTATATGAAACGACAGTGTGGGAAAGGTGAATTCCTATATACCTATGGCTGTACACTCTATGCTTACACCACGCTCTGGGGGGTGGAGTAACTATCTGATACTACCCAAGGTTGGTATACTACCCAAGGTTGCCGTATACTACCCAAGGTTGACATTTAGACTAATCAGATTGTCTTTATTAAACCACATTTGAAGGTATATAGGAATAGGGAAACCAAGTACCAGTGAAAGGAAGTCAAAATTACTCGGTAAGGCTTGGAAAAATTACTGCCCGCGGCCAGGGCCTTGGGCAGTAATTTTTCCAAGCCTTACCTCGTAACTTTGACTTCCTTTCACCGGAACATAGTTTCCCTCTAATATCTTCACCCCCCCCCCCCCCCCTCACGTGGCATTACCTGCAGTTCTTAGGATATGTCTGCCAGCCTATTTGTCCTAACCGAAGACCGGATTCACTTGTATCAGACTAATCATGCAGGAATTCCCTTGCTACGGGAGTAGTCATTAGTTACATTGGGAAGATATATATGTCTTGGATTGTTGGCGTGATCCTAGGAGGATTCTTCCGCTAGGGCCAAAACTTTTTAAACAGGCCCCTCGGAGATGTTTCTAAAACTAAGAACGATACTGAATCAGTGATTACAATTAACATGGGCGATACTTGCAATGATATCCTAGTGGTTGCGTTATTTAAAAGTAATGCTAACGTTGAAGCCCTCAGATTATACCGGTGAGCAGGCAATCCCAAATTGATATGAGTATCTCATATCAATACACGCAGTATTCCCACTAGGTGGCATCATTGAGATTATAGGAATCTTTGGTTTGCATTGATGTTCGTATTTAGCATGGGAGGCAGGCCAGTGGATTCTCAAAGCTCTAAGCCTAGTTCGTTAAGAATTCTTCTTCATAGAGCGTAGTGAGAGTATATATTACGACTTAGAGAGTGTTAGATCTTATGAGAGGGGTGCAACCAATGTGGCAAGGCCAGCTGGGACCTGTTTCACTAGTTTCATGACATATCTAGATGGCGTATGTGACACCATTCAGACATATTGGGGTTGACTAGTTTCTTGACAACACAAGTAGAGCTTTCACAAGTGGCGCTGTAGTGTCACTGTTTGCAACACCGACACTGTGACAAAACATGCGACAATAGATGTGACATGCGTTATGAAACGTGACTTCGTTTTGTCTGTTCTTGCTTGCACTGTTGGTGCCACTTTTCATGTCTGTCTAACACTTTTGCCACAAAACTAGTGAAACAGGTCCCAGGTCTTCGATCACCCCGTGGTGTTGGATACAATGTGGCAAGACCAGCTGGTCTATGAACCCCCCGTGGTGTTTGACTGGCAGGAGGCTCAGTTGCTCTTCTTGTACTGGTCGAGCCAGGCAGGGTGAGTTATTAATCTAGGAGTGCAGACACCTGACTGCCCAGGATGGTGTCGACAGTGACGGATGGTGCAGGGAGCTGGTATGAGCTGTAAATATGCACGAGCCGCTCATCGCACTGACTCCTCGCGTGCCGAGAGCTGCTCCAGGCGGGCTGAGACAAAGGGCCCCGGGTAGGAGGCCTCGGGTAATTAATCGCCACTTTCCAGACACCCGGCTGGGTTTTGACTTTACTCACTTGCCCATCCGTCACACCACAGGGATTATCTCACCCCTGGTACAAGCTTCGCCATAGAAATAACATTAGGAAAAAATACTCAACGATCACCCCCGTAATGTGACAATACTACGCCACGGTCGTGGCTTAGTGAATTCGCTAGGTATATTCGAGCTATTCTGATATTCTGATACTATCTAACATCATAGAAAGGGGTGAGATAAATCCAGAACCGCACTCAAATCGTAAAATAGACAATAGTCCACTCGTTTGGATGTGCCATAATCGTCACTCGGCTTCGCCTCTATGACGATGCGGGCACATCCAAACTCGTGGAGTATTGTCTATTTATATGATTTCTCGATGCAGTTCTATATAAATACTTCCCAATAATGTCCATTAAAACCAAGAAAAGGACTCACCAAAATTATACGGCGTTATTAATATTATCATTATTATTGTCATCATTATTATTATTATTTTTAATTTGAGCTTAGCTCTCTTCATTTTCAGTATTCTAAAGATTGTGTTATACATGTGACTATCCCTCGTAGTTTACATGTGACTATCTCTCATAGTTTACATGTGACTATCCCTCGTAGTTTGCATGTGACTATCCCTCGTAGTTTGCATGTGACTATCCCTCGTAGTTTACATGTGACTATCCCTCGTAGTTTACATGTGACTATTCCTCGTAGTTTACATGTGTTAATCCTACGTAATTCAAATACGAGATCATCCATTAAAGATTTCCTAGCATTTTAGTTCAAATAGAAAGTATTGCTGTTTTCAATATGATGAGTCCCTAAGATCCTATTTTATCATTGCATTGGTTATTAATCCTTTGGCTGGTATTTAATATGGATTGTGTGATTAACTTCTTTTTTTCAAAGTGAATGGGATAAGGTACAAATCATCACAATCGGACGTTCTTCCTTTGACCAATCCAAAGTCCACAAGGCATTGTGCGGTAATTGTAAATTACTTACTGCTAGGGGCTTCATCCATATCGCATGTATTGCCCGATACTCCGTGTAGCAATGTACCTACAAACAGATTGCGTGCTTTGAGCAATAGTACGGCGTGCTTTGAACCATAGTACGGCATGCTTTGACCATAGTACGGCATGCTTTGACCATAGTACGGCATGCTTTGACCATAGTACGGCATGCTTTGACCATAGTACGGCATGCTTTGACCATAGTACGGTATGCTTTGACCATAGTACGGCATGCTTTGACCATAGTCCGGCATGCTTTGAACAAATAACGCATTCTGATTGGCCGAGAGGTCGACAACACAAATCTGGGCAGAAGAATTGCAAATAGCGGACGTCCTCACTTCGCGTGTTCCGATGCATCTTACACGCGCAACGTCATGATTTATCACGTGTATTGACCAAATATTGAGGTAAAGAGCGGTAACAAATTACATTGTACAGTTTAAAGGACCCAAATATATATCCAAAGGCAAAAATACGAATGAATTCACCTACCAGTACGTATCGCTGACCACCACCGCGGAAAACCAGAAGTGCCTGTCAAAAATGTAAACAAAGCAGTTTCATTTAATTAGTGAATTTTAATACGAGTTCTGCAGTAAATTTAATACTTGAAGCGCTAGATCGTCTGCTAAACCATTGTCGGAGCATTTTTTGACAAGTCAACAACTGCTACAACATGTCTGCGCTATTTTCAGATGATTTATTTGAATAGGCCCTATTGAGGTATCCCATAACTCAGTCTGTTTACAAGTTCCGGTGTTCGCTGGTTGCCGACATTGCATGGTGATTGACCCTTGAACCGTAACCCACAATTATCCAGTTTAACGGTTTTTATAAATATTTGAATTGGAAATACGATGTCAGATATCGAAATTTCAGCTATTTCTACATAGCAATCCAAAATTATATTCAGGTTCTCCAAATATAAATGGGAAAACTATAGTTCATGTGGTCGTGGTCTGCCCAGTCAGTCGCGAGCGGAACTTATATTTACCCTGGGCGATAATAGGGAGTTTAGTAACCTCTGGAGGGCGTATTTACAGAAGATGAACAACCAGAAGAGGAGCAAGTGGGTGCACTGGTTGCAGATCAAATACTAAGAGATTATATCAAAAATCAAAAATCCGCAGAGACAAGAAAAAAACGAATCGAGAGGCACTGAACTTTCAAGTTTCAGAAGTATGTGAACGCCAATGGAGAAAACAACCCGATAGAGAATATTGAGAGTGTTGATGGGCACGTACCTAATCAAGGTTAAACGACAAGACGGAAAAGAATATGAGCCTGATTCACTTGCCAGCATATTTGGAAGTTTAAAAGGATACCTTAATAATAAGAACTACCCTGAAAACATCAGTAAAAGCGACCATTTCTGAATTATGAGGGAAGTGCTGGCTGGGAGGAAACGTGATCTTAAGTTTCTGGGCCACGGAAATAACACCCCCTTTAGGGGACAGTTTTTGGGTACAGAAATGCTTCAAAACCTCGCTTAAGGGGGCAGTTTGGAGGGACATTTTATCAAATACACTCCAGGTTCTCTGAAATCCGTGTTTTGGTGCCTGTGTGTACTGCCCAGACAGTTCTTGCAACAAGGGGACACCCACACATACCAAGACAATAGACAAAACACTCTCGGGTGGGCGGCAGCGGCCAGGGTTTCCTGATAGTGTGAAAATCACCTCGTCTCTAGCGGCTCTTGTTGGGCCAGTTTTAGTGGGTTTTAGCACCATTGAGTTTCGCACCCTCTGAAACGGGTAAGAGGCCCGCTTACAGGTTAGCGGTGGGCAGCACTCTGTGTGTGTGTGGGGGGGGGGGGGGGGGGGGGGGGCTGAGGGGCTTGGGGACAGGTAAGGTGGAGGCTTTGAAGCTGCTACACCACAGAAAGTCCTTGTATTATTCTTATTATATACATTTGTGTATTTGTTTTATATCTATTTTGTATTTATTTTCCATTTATTTGCTTCGAATGTATTTAAAAAAATACTTTTTATCTAACAACCTGCGTTTCCTTCGTTTGTTTAGGTATACTCTACTATATATAACCATCAGCAGACTGAAAACTCCACTTAAGGGGTCACCCCGCTTAAGGGATCACTTAGCCGGTAACGGAGGGTGTCCCCTTAAGCAGGGTTTTACTGTATATCATTTCTAAATTGTTTCTCTTTTTTTTTTCTAAATTAAATGTGATCCGCTGACACCAGAGGATAAAGAGTTGTTATGGAATGGCCTATGGTTCGTAACAAGTGCTTCGGTTTGAGAGGCCGTCAAGAGTCAAGGCAGATGCTTTGGGGCGATGTTAATATTGAATTTTTAAACGGGGAAGAATCAATCACTTTCTCTGAAAGGACCACAAAGACCCGCCAGGGCGAGTTCGGATTAACTTGCGCCTTCGTTCCACGTATGTAGAAGTATAATGCACTCCCCGATAGATGTCCAGTGACAATGTTGAAAAAATACAAAAAACACAGGCCGGCTAGCATGAACAACTCTAAGAGCCGGCCCCCACCTACCACGATTCTGCTCCCGATTGGCCTTACGACGGCCTTCCCGACACCATTCCGATTCCATCGCGAGTTAAGCTTAAATCGTGGTAGGTGGAACAGGTTTCTGCAATTCACTCTACGATACCCCACGATAGGCTGTGATAGAAAACACCAATCGTAGAGGTCACGATAACTTCCAACATGTTGGAAATTTCGTAGGCTGTCGTAGCCTATTGGAAGTAATTTAACAGGAAAATATCTCTTGTGGATGGAATAATTGGTGAAAAATTATGTAATTCTGGAAATAGGTAGAGCGCACATAGGTGTATAATCGCTGTAATTATGATATTATTTGATGAAGTCTAAGTGTCTGAAAATAATAGTTTTATATCGGAATTATTATTCTACCACAGTTATATTATTCAATTTGATTGTTTTAGTGTTTGAAAATAATGTCATAATATATCATAGGTACCTGTAGAAAATTATTCGGATTCATTCAATATTTCCAAAATTATAGTATATATCAATATTAAAATCATGCATGAGATCTACAGTGAATCACCGATTGAATCGTGAGCCAATCGTGACCATGGTTTATGTTTTTGGTCCTCCCAAGACGTTTCTATGCTCTACGATTTCAAACCATGTCCACGATTTGAAACTATCGGAGACCTCCCGATAGGTCGCGATTTGGGCATTTCAAATCGTAGCTATCGGGAAGTATTTCGTAGATCATCGTGGTAGGTGGGGGCCGGCTTTAACGCACCATTTTATCTATGCGTGAACCATAAGAGGGGCCCAGATTCGCAAATATTGTTAAAAAAAAATGGCTATGGGCATCAACGAGTTGGGGAAAATTATGAAAGTATCTGCAACTCGTGTCGGCCTCATAGGAAAAAAAACAAAACCACTCGGTCCGTAAGACTATGTGCAAGGCATTGCTTCATGCTGGAGTATCCCCCCATTAGTGGCCCAGCTTTCGGGGCACAAAAATGTACAGAGTTTACAAAGCTATGCAGTAGCAAGCATTGATCAACAAAAACAGATGTTTCAAGTATTAAACCAACAACAGTGCGTCTACCAACCTTTGGCGGCAGCGATTGCTGGGGTGAAGCGAGTTGCCGAGGTCAATGAGTTATAATAAAAAATCAATAAAAATTTGTTGACATCGATAATCCATAGATCCAAGTTTATATCCATGATGTGGAACAGTATTACTATTACTTAATTTCATCAATGCTATGAATAAATTCGCTAATTTTTCGTTAACACAGATAGCGAATACATCAACTCCCACAGTGCGGTCCATCCTAGCCAGGCCCATGGGGCATCAAATTCCAGCCGCACTCGGTATGTCGCCATCACAGGTATATATTTCTCCTGGTTAAATTTGAAATATATACTGGCTAAATTTGTGATCCTTGCACTTTTTCACATATTCATTAATGATTTTAGGATGTGCATGCTGATGAAGCAGTAGAGGAAATTCCAAAGCTTGCAGTGCTGGAAAGACAAGAGGAGGCCGCAGCAAGGGCACCCCCGTACCCCCATAGAGCGATTCCAGATATTGAAGGACAACTTCATCCATTGGTAAGTATTTGGATCCATGATTTTATTTCAGGAAATTCCTAGGATTGCATTGCCGGAGAGACGAGAGGAGGAGGCCAAAACGAGGGCGTCCCCCGTACCCCCCCCCCCCCCCCCCCCCTCGTAGAGTGAATCCAGCGATTTCGGCAGGACGTGAAACATTGGTAAGTGTACCACTGTCTTGAATTTATGATTGAAGTTTTTAATATTCCAGTATTTGACGCTTTTTTCTCATTCTTGATACAATCTTTACATTTTCTTTAGGATCTTGAACCTCTGGTAGTCCCAGCAAAGCGTAGACGTATCGACATCCCATCAAGGCACAGGGATGAGGGGTTGGCAGAAGTAACTCCGGATGGGTTCAACTACGAGGCATTGGAAGCTGCAAAGGTACGAGAACAAAATATCAGAAAATATGTTTCGACATGATACCTTGAATGAATTACACAAAAAACGGCGATACTTATTCGAGGTGTCGACGATAAATTGTTCTGAACTTGGTCTTTCAGACTCGTTCAGAACAATTTATCGTCGACGCCTCGAATAAATATCGCGGCGTCATAACCATGTTTTTTTAATAATATATGACTCTAAGTATTTATTTTCATTATCCCCCATACCTGCCATCTGGGTATCTTAAGCACGTATGTAATTTTTAAAAGGCGTAACATTTATTATGTTCATATTTCTGCCAACTATTGGTACAATTTTCTTCACAATCTTTCTACATTTACTCCAGATACTTAGCGTGCGTGTTTAGTAAAAACACGGGAAAGATCTTACTTGTGCTCCCATGCGTTTCTCGTCCATTGGTACAACCATGCCTGTAAGTTATACTTTCACTGATTCAGTACATTCTTATTCATAGCTTCCGAGACCAGCCTGGCTATCATCACTTGTAATTCATCATCTTGCACATCTTGCACATCTTGCACCTAATAGCTCCTGCTGTCCTGGAATCTCCTCTTAGAAGATACTTTGTTGGTAAAGCGCTCCACATGTTCACTTCTTTCAGGCGTTAGAGTAATAGTATGTGTAACTTTAGTTCATGTATCACACCCTATAGACATGCGTTCCCTCAGGTCCACCTCAATGCGTATATGCACAGGTATGGTGGGCATATCTACATATTTAACTGCCAATTCACTTGGCGCCTTTAGTCACGGTGGTTGGTTTCTCTCGCAGCAGTTCAATACGTAGACTGACCAACAGGGACCTGTTTCAGTAGTCTCGTGACATTAGGCCTAGACAGACATCAACAGCGGCACCAACAGTGCAAGCAACAGCGGAAAAAGACTAGCAAATATCAGAAGATCGAAGTGGCCAATCTACTTTATATTTGGAACGATTATAGATTGTATGTGTCTTCTACACGTGTTAAAGTGTCATTGCTTAATTCCTACGAGAAGTGAGTGAAACTCCGTGTGTCATCGACTGCAGTCTTGTGATCTGTCCGTATGGTGTCACAGACGCCATCTAGACCTGTCACGAAACTAGTGAAACAGGTCCCAGGTCTCCGAGATTGGCCGCTACCTCTGTCTTCACTGTGTTCCGACTTAGAGGTTGGTAAGGTCAAACCCTGGGACCTGTTTCAATAGTTTTGTGACATGTCTGTGACACCAATGGGGTTGTCTAGTTTCGTGACAACACAAGTAGCTGCCCTTTAAGGGGCGTCAGAACGTTTTGACGGTGGGGGGGCGAACTGAAAAATTGGTGACTGTTTTCTTTGTATAACTTCGACATTTGCCTTTCCCTCTGGATTTACCATGAATCTGCGAAAAGTCTGTGAAAAGGCAGACTTTTCCACAGTGAAAAGTCAGGGCTTGGCCATCACTGCACGCTAAAAAGTCAGACTTTGACACTTTTCCACGGTGAAAAGTCAGGGTTTAGCCATCATTGCACACTAAAAAGTCAGACTTTGACACTTTTCCATGGTGAAAAGTCAGGGCTTAGCCATCATTGCACGCTAAAAAGTCAGACTTTGACACTTTTCCACAGTGAAAAGTCAGGGCTTAGCCATCATTGCACACTAAAAAGTCAGACTTTGACACTTTTCCATGGTGAAAAGTCAGGGCTTAGTCATCATTGCACGCTAAAAAGTCAGACTTTGACACTTTTCCACAGTGAAAAGTCAGGGCTTAGCCATTGTTGTATGCTAAAAAGTCAGACTTTGACATTTTTACATAGTGAAAAGTCGAGGCTTAGCCATTGTTGCATGCTTTTTGATGGTGAAAAGTCAAGACAGGTTTTGCACACGTTTGAAAAAAATTTGAAGCTGCTGACTTTTTTGGGCTGGCAAAAAAGTGGGAGGGGGGGCAGTCGCCCCCCCTGCCCTCCCCCCCCCCCCCCCATATTCTGACGCCACTGGCTTAGGAAAAGACAGACCCCAAACATAATAATTAGACAAATCTACACATCATGGACCTGTTTCACTAGTTTCATGACAAAAGTGTTAGACAGACATGAAAAGCGGCACCAACAGTGCAAGCAAGAACGGACAAAACAAAGTCTAATGTCTAGTTCTTATGAAACCGGACACACCATCTAGACGCCATCTAGACATGTCACAAAACTAGTGAAAGAGGTCCCTGGTCATGTCCACGAATTCTCACTTTCGTAACAAGCACCTTTCTTTATCTGTAGATTCTGAGAGCCGAAATACCTATCAAGAAATATTTATAGCTCGCAAAATTGACAATATAAATGTCTGTCTTATAATTATTTTGTTCATAATACACACAAAAGGAAATTTGAACATGGAAAAATAGCTGCAAGGGTGAGAATGGACACATTCTCCACCCATAGGTGTAGGTCGGACCAAAGATCTGCAAGGAGAGTGCCAAACTCTTACAAGTAGTGGGTCAAGGCGGCCACAGATATAACCCAACCAGAGCTAACGTAGAGAAGGCCACCTAATATTGGGGCAGTTGACCACGTTTCTGTGATTAGGCATCGATGACAAATGGGGGTCTACCCCTGACGATGCGTGGTGAATTGGGATGTCTAGACATATGTCTACGATTTTGCACCTTCCCGATATGTCTCTCATATTTGCTTTTTGTAATGGTGCCATATCTAAATTTCTATCATAGTAGGTGGACGCCAGGCCTTACAAATGTAGATTAATCGTGTCCAATTTTCAATCTTTTTCAAATGTCCATACGTTTATTGAGCGCGGGAAATCGCGCTCATATACGTCATCTAGATAGAGGTTAGAATGCTCACACAGGGTTTCAGCTTGCTGCAAAGACACTAACACTTCATTATCAATGTTCCACTATAAAGGCCTGGTTAAATGAGCAGGGGTCCAGTATCAAGCCTTTCCATGCCCCCTCCCCCACGACTGACTTGGTTCCTTTTAATAGAACTTTCATGGCTGGGTGACTGTGAACGTGTGTGTGGTGCAGTGTAGCAAATCAACCGAAATTATATATCAACAAGGTATATAATACTCAAGATGAAAACCAGGATTCTATGAATGGTTCAAGATCACACTGACCTGTGAATGATCAGGTGCAAGAACTCATAGAAGTAGAAAGAAAACAGATGACAAATATGTTATTAGGAGGACTACCAAGAGCATGATTAGTACTCCAAATGAAGTACCCTCAAGCCAAATAAACTTGAGTGCATCAAGCGCTAAGGGCTATCAGAGAGCGAACTGAGTGGCATAGCTGACCTATTAGCCAGAGAACTAGGGCAGTTGACCTGCCATGATAAATTCAGTCACAACCATGACAAGTTGAATGGCACCTGTGCTATGCTAGACCAGGCACAAGTCAAAATCAAAAACGTTAGCCAACAAATGACAAACACCTTAAAAGAAATATGATACATGAAATATGATAGAGTAAAACGTTTACATGATATACTTCTATACTATAATACATATTCCTCTTGATGATACTTGAGAACAACTATCAAATCCATTCCATGGGTTTATTGAAACATTCTTGATACTTTCAAATACAAATGGCATACCGATCAATCATTTCCTATGATATTCTCTAACTTTTATTTGATGAGATCTTGGTATACCACGCTCTTCCATTATAAATGGAAATACCTTTTGCTCCTAGTTTATACTGGCAACACGTTCATGTAAAGGGCAATTCATGACCTTACTATTGAAAATCTATGGTGCCATGGTTGCCATCATACCCCAGATGAGCTGCTAGAAGTTGTTTGTCTCTCCCACATTTTGGCCTACAGGCAACCACGAGTCCCAAATTCATATAAAACTGCATTGAGAATCGTGTAAATACACAATACTCCAAGAGGTTAGATGGGCCGCAATCGTCATCCGGGTAAACAGAGGGACTATTACAGCCCATCCAAATGAGTGGAAGATTATGATTTTCACAATTTGAGTACAGTTCTGGATTTATCTCACCTCTTTCACTGACATTAAATAGTATCACAATATCAGAATCATTCAAATTACTTTGCAAATTCAGTTGGGTAATAGCATATGACGTCATCTCATATTCACTCCGCTACAAGTATCGCATATTCCTATATACCTACGGCTGTACACTCTATGCTTACACCACATTCTGGGGGGTGGAGTAACTTATGGATACTACCCAAGGTTGCCGTATACTACCCAAGGTTGCCGTATACTACCCAAGGTTGACATTTAGACCAATCAGATTGTCTCTTACAAAATTCATATGAAAAGCGCAGTGGGGAGTAAACATAAAGTGTCAAGTTACTCGATAAGGTTGGATCTGGCTTCAGATTTGATGGTGGATGAGCAAATAACGCTAATTATCGTTATTAAACCACATTTGAAGGTATATAGGAATAGGGAAACCAAGCACCAGTGAAAGGAAGTCAAAATTACTCGGTAAGGCTTGGAAAAATTACTGCCCGCGGCCAAGGCCTTGGGCAGTAATTTTTCCAAGCCTTACCTCGTAACTTTGACTTCCTTTCACCGGAACATAGTTTCCCTCTAGTATTGTCACTTTACCGGGGGTGATCGTTGAGTATATTTTTCTAGCGTTATTCCTATGGCTACACTTGTACTAGGGGTGAGATAAAGAGGCCGCCCCTTGAAAAGGAGAACCTGGTAGAACAAGAAGCAGAGGCAGGTAGCACCTTGGTGTGGGGCTGGGCTGTAGTCGTGATGTCGGCAGTGAATATAAACACCACAGAAGGTTCTCGACATAAGATATGCAACAACTGTCAGTCTGTGTTTACTCAGCCGCTAATCAGGGTATCAGGGTATGAAGGGGGAGTTAAATGTGATTCTTTTTTTTCTTTTTTTTATGAGTTTATTGTATCTCTCAATAGCAAGGTTTGAGTTATTCTGATACAACAGTAAGGATGCAACAATAACGCAATAAAAATCAGTACTTCATCATATATCAGTGTGTATATATAAAGAAAAAAATAAGAAAAAGAATAAGTATATGAGGTAATGATGAGGTGTGTTGACTTGTCTATGTAGTAACTTTCCTATGACTGGCCTTTGGTCTCAGCAGTTCATCAAGGTATTCTTAATAGTTCTTCTTAAATTGGTCTATAGTTTCACTGGTCTGTAGTTTCAATGGTAAACCATTCCAGAGCCTGGCTCCCCGACAATAAGGGAGATACATGTGAGATAAAGGGGAACTCCTCCACATTGCCTGCTGCGTCCAACCTGCCTCCCCTTCGTGGCCCGCCTCTTTGCGGTCCTACACTCACCCATGGCTTGCCTAGGGGATGAGATCAAGGCAGATCTTTCCTCATACCTGTTTAATAAACTAGGATCGACTTTATCACGGTAACCCCTGTAAGAGCTACAGAAAAGAGTGTTCATGTACGATCCTAGATTATTAAACGGGTCCCATGGACTGTCTCTAATATGAGTTGAACTTGTACTTTCGTTATTCATGACAGAACCACTCCCTTCACCACTGTCTAGTGCGTATTCGTCGGAACCAATCACAGTGCAGCTTACAATAGTCTGGTTCGTACAAGTGCATATTCATCAGAACCAATCACAGTGCAACTTACAATTGTCTGGTTTGTACAGCACAGAGTAAAGACATAGGTCCGTGATGGTCAAAGAGAGCATGCCAGATATTGACAACCTGGAATTCCTAGCTGGGTGGTGAAAGGCTGCTTTAAAAGTGTACTCATCTGCAATTTTACCCCATTTTGACTTTGGCGATGTGCTCTTTATTGACAGCCCTCTAATTTATACCTCATCTTTACAACTCTTACAAAATCGATGTCTTAGATTGTGTATGAAAGCCCAAAGGGGTACCTCCATTCGAAATCTCCACCAACAGGCAAAAATCCCTTATCTCAGGAACAGGAGGGAAACACATCTTCTGAACTTCATGTTCAAAAGGTCAAGAGACCCAGATTATACGGATAATAGAGCTAGCCGCACCCGCTTTTTTAAAGCACCAGTACTCATGGTACATAAGCCTAATTGCAAGGCCTATGCCTCGTCGGTCCATTTCTATGGAGGTACACTATGGAACAGCCAGTCTACTCTGCTACGGAATACCCCTGATCTGAAATACTATAAATCACTAACAAAAGCCAGACTTATTGAAAGTATTAATCTATTATAATATGTCGACATAAAATCTACACTTATTCATGTTTGTTTCACAGTTAGTGATGTTTTATTACTCTCAAACACTTAGAATGGTTGACTGAATTTGACATTATTGTATTTGTGTTTACACCCTACACGATACCTGATGTAAAAGGGACAGGAGATGGTCGAGTGTGACCCCCCTTCTTTATTTTTTATTTTTTTAGTTTTATGTTTGTAAAATTAAGCCGAATCTAGTATACATAACCCATTTCTAGGGGAAGGTTTAAACCAAGAAAATCAATTGTTTCCAGTTGAGGTTTGAACCTTTTTTTATTGGTTGTTGTAACAAATACATGGATTTTCTCATATGATCCCAGACCTGTACTTCAAAGAAACCAATAAAAAGAATTTGAAAAAAAAGAAAAAAAAGGGATAAGGTGGTTTGTTGTTCTATTTATAGCATCAGTTTGACAAGATCTGATTGGTTCTGACGAATACACACTAGACAGCCCTCTTCGCAACATTCGTGTTAAGAGCCCGGGGACCAGCGAATAAAGGTCTCTAAGGCCAGAGTGTTGTATGAAATAATGTGTTGTAAGCTTATAAGATGTTTTTATGATGAGAGCAACCTAAAGTTTTTGCAAAGTATTGTATACAAATATGTTCATTTAGAAAATATCTTATGTCTTGTCATACAAAACTGAATGGGAAAAAAATCGTCCAGGATGTCGTTTATCGTTGAAGTTATTGCATCGTCCAGCACCAGCACCAGAAAGAAACAAATTTTATTATCCATCGTAGAAAAACATCCCATTGAAAATAGGGGCTCAAAATAGGAACTCAATAAAGCATGACCTATTACATAAAACCTGTCAGATACCATTACTTTGGTATATGGATTTAAATCTGTGGTATATGGCCTAAAAGGCATGGTATATGGGAATAATAGTCCCTTCGTGCTATAGAGCAAAGAAATAGTCCCTATTGGTATACCCTTTAATATGGCAATTACTGGGTTTCATTTACTCGAAAAGGTAGATAATAAATACAACAAACGATGGTTATGTGGATAGGCGGCTCCGTAAACCACTCGAGAACAGATATTTTGAGTTACCCTAAAAGTCTGTTGCTGGTGCCAATGACTGTATGTTAGTACTAAGCTATAGGTGAGAATGCCTTTTATGCACTGGTTTTATTGTATTATCTGGGTACACATAGGTTTGATTAGCATCGTTACATATCTATGCCAAATTAGTCGGTTAATATTCTCTGCAGGTCTAGTTTCTATTCACCGATCTGACGTCGGTAAACCAACATGAATTATCAGTTTTTCCGACTGCAGAGCGGTGCTAAACAGAAGGGGTCTTTGTAGGGTATTCTGATAATGAAGGAGATAAGGTGCAAACAAACCTGTGAAAAAGGGTCTAAATATCTTATAACCCACCTATTACAGAGTCTCCATAGGAAATGTATAGGGCACCTGGAATTAGCTACCTGGAGATTCTGGTATGTCAGAATCTCCTGCAGGAAAAATAGTCCTGTCCATAATGAGGTTAGCCTAAATCTTCATGTACTTCGAAATAGGTTTCTTGAATGTTAATTCAATGTTAATTATTTAGAATCCATCATAATAGTCTCATTTACCATCAGAAATCACTGTCATAACACAACTTGCATGCTAAAATCACAGGTTAATGGCGAACTTTATTATTGGTGTAAGTCTACACCGACTTACTGACGCACTTGACAGTGCTGTGGTGTCTAGAACTAAATGTCTTGCAGAAACTTTTTTATTGCAATTGACATGTTAGTAATCATGTAGGTGGGTAATAAATACAATAATGACTGGTTTTGTATACGAGTGACCGTAATCTCCTCGTAGTTGACGACGTAATATCCTGGCTAATTGCTCGGATATTACTATGTGTCAACTACTCAGAGATTGCGGCCACTTGTACATAAAACCAGTCATTATTATCTATTTATCCTGTGTCTTAAGTATACAAAACAATATAGTATCTCTGATATATGATAATAAATAGGATCAATATTATCATTTTTAATTAATCAACATCAAAGTAACCTTCCAGACATTGTCATTTAGTTAACCACAAAATCTGTAGGGACTCCTACTTGAGATTCTGGTCAGAATCTCCCGGAAGCGATTTCCAGGATCCCTATACATTTTCTATGGAGTGTTCGTAATAGGTGGATAATTAAGTGTACGCAACACTGTTCCATTCTATATATTTACGTTATATGGCTAAGCAATGCGTATTTAAGGTATATGTCCGGCATGGATATAACATGTACATAATTCAGAATATTGACAATGGTTGATTACCCCACGTTTGTATGCTCAGTCACTGTGTGCCACTGATAAGGATGCAACCAGCGTGTGCAGTAGAGTGGATTAAAGGCATATCCTACAATTCACGGTGGTGCCACCTGGTGGTTTTCAAATATTCCCATTCATCCATTGAAATTGGTGATTTGTGGCACACTCCACAAAAGACCAAAATTTAAGTTTTGTCTACTTTCACCTAACCCTAAAAGTAAAATAGGCCCTTTTTCATATGCTTGATTTATATAGGAAATATACTGAAAAATATGGTTTTCTTCAATTCTTTCAAAAGCAAGGATGGTGACCTATGATTTTTAAAACCGAAATGATTAGTACTATTAACTATATTCTGTGAAAGTTTGAGGAAAATGACATGGGCTTTACTATATGAAAAACAACTTTTTAGAGTTTCTATATAATCTAATATGAAATAAGCAAATATTGATCTCTAAATCAAAATCTAGCACGGTGACCCCTGATTTTTAAGTCAGAAATGTGCTCTACAATACTTAGAGATCATCATGTTCAATTTTCAGAAAAATGACACGGGTTTTAATTTTCACGCCAAATTGTCCGATATGCCTTTAATTGTTCATGTTTGTGTATAAAGAGGGCTTGCCAAGGAGGTAAAGGTTAAACTGGGGAATTCTGAATCTTGTAGATGGATTCCCGGCTTCCCATAATCTGGCAGACTGCGTGGGTTCTGCACTGTAATTTTTAACTTCTCATCTTGCAGTTATATGATCCGTCGACCATCTGCCGTAGTGTGAAGGTCCGTGTAATAGTAATCGCCAAATGCCGCATTTTACGAGGCCATGCAGCGATGGAATTACGATGCGATCCGCTGAAATTCAGGAGCAATGTTAAAGCCCTCGGGTAACTATTCTGCTGTTTGCTGTCTGCGATTCTTGAATTTAGCACACTCCCAAAGTGTTTTCTAATAATACTTTGTATTAGGTGGATATATCTGTATGCTGCGTGTATGGTGATACACACTCCCTGTCTGTTTTCTAAGGACACTTTCTTTTAGGTGTATATATCTGTATGCTCCGGGTATGGTGATACACACTGCCCATGTGTTTTCTATGAACACTTTATATTAGGTGGATATATCTCTATGCTCAGGGTATGGTGATACACACTCCCTATGTGTGTTCTACGGACACTTTGTAATAGGTGGATATATCTTTATGCTCCGGATATGGTGATACAAAATTCCTATGTACACTTTGTATAAGGTGGATATATCTGTATGCTCTGGGTATGTAGATACATGATCCCTATGTATTTTCAATGGTCACTTTGTATTAGGTGGATATATCTGTATACTCCATGTATGGTGATACACACTCCCTGTCTGTTTTCTATGGACAGTTTGTATTAGGTGTATATACACACTCTCCATGTTTTGTCCATGTACTATTTATATCAGGTGTATATATCTGTATGCTTCGGGTATGAAGATACACACTCCCTATGTGTTTTCTATTGACACTTTGTATAAGGTGGATATATCTGTATGCTCCGGGTATGGTGATACACACTCCCCATGTGTTTTCTATGGACACTTTGTATTAGGTGGATATATCTGTATGCTCCGGGTATGGTGATACACACTCCCTATGTGTTTTCTATGGACACTTTGTATTAGGTGGATATATCTTTATGCTCCGGATATGGTGATACAAAATTCCTATGTACACTTTGTATAAGGTGGATATATCTGTATGCTCTGGGTATGTAGATACATGATCCCTATGTATTTTCTATGGACACTTTGTATTAGGTGGATATATCTGTATACTCCATGTATGGTGATACACGCTCCCTGTCTGTTTTCTATGGACAGTTTGTATTAGGTGTATATACACACTCTCCATGTTTTGTCCATGTACTATTTATATCAGGTGTATATATCTGTATGCTTCGGGTATGAAGATACACACTCCCTATGTGTTTTCTATTGACACTTTGTATAAGGTGGATATATCTGTATGCTCCGGGTATGGTGATACACACTCCCCATGTGTTTTCTATGGACACTTTGTATTAGGTGGATATATCTGTATGCTCCGGGTATGGTGATACACACTCCCTATGTGTTTTCTATGGACACTTTGTATTAGGTGGATATATCTTTATGCTCCGGATATGGTGATACAAAATTCCTATGTACACTTTGTATAAGGTGGATATATCTGTATGCTCTGGGTATGTAGATACATGATCCCTATGTATTTTCTATGGACACTTTGTATTAGGTGGATATATCTGTATACTCCATGTATGGTGATACACGCTCCCTGTCTGTTTTCTATGGACATTTTATATTAGGTGTATATGCACACTTTCCATGTGTTGTCCATGTACTATTTGTATTAGGTGGATATATCTGTATGCTTCGGGTATGAAGATAAACACTCCCTATGTGTTTTCTATTGACACTTTTTATTAGGTGGATATATCTGTATGCTCCGGGTATGGTGATACACACTCCCTATGTGTTTTCTATGGACACTTTGTATAAGGTGGATATATCTGTATGCTCCGGGTATGGTGATACACACTCCCTATGTGTTTTCTATGGACACTTTGTATAAGGTGGATATATCTGTTTGCTCCGGGTATGGTGATACACACTCCCCATGTGTTTTCTATGGACACTTTGTATTAGGTGGATATATCTGTATGCTCCGGGTATGGTGATACACGCTCCCTATGTGTTTTCTATTGACACTTTGTACAAGGTGGATATATCTGTGTACTCCGGTATGGTGATACAGGCTCCCTGTCTGTTTTCTATGGACACTTTGTATTAGGTGGATGATAAAAAACGTAGACAGACCTGACTTTATCAGTGACGTGAAGCCATGTTTATATATAGCCTTCACCAAGCCCCGTCCCGAGTGATTCGTTGGACAGTTTCCATGGTCACGCGATGAGAGTGATTTGCAGGCCACAGGTCGCTCGGTCTGTGGCATGTCAAACAGTGAACGTCAGCGAATTCATACGGTGTGTGTTTCTGGTCTAGGAGAAAGTCCCTAGTATTTCTCCTGGCGATTATACAAGGGTAAATCTTTCAGTGTTGCATATAAAATATCCTCTATCAAAAATTTTCACAATGTCATTAAAACGTTTATCTTTTGTGTGGAAAATATTCATTGATGAAAGGATTCGGAAGGGGTGTCTGTCTGTCAATCAGTCCTCATATAAACAGAAATCTGTCATAATTAGAATAAAAAGGCCCGGCGTCCATCCACTCCGATAGAAATTTAGACCTACCGATATGGCACCGATACAAAAAGTCAATATCGGATACATATCGGGAAGGTGCAAAATCGTAGACATATGTCTGGACATGCCAATCCACCTCGCATTGTATGGGGCTTTTATCGGTGTCTAATTGCAGAAACGTGGTCAACTGCCCCGATATTAGGTGACCTTCCGACGCGATTTTGATTTTTTATCGGGAGGTGCATCGTAGACCATATAGGAGCCATATCGTAGTAGGTGGACGCCGGGCCTAATTCATCAGCCCAATATCAACCATGCCTATACTACTGAACCAACATACGTACCACTGGCAGTGTATCATAAATCGTTTCGATCCAGCAGGAAATCCCAACGGGAACATAATGAATGGTGATCCTACAGACTAAACCAGTTATCCCATCTGTATGAAATGTTGGCAGGACCGCTAGTTGATAGTGACGTCAGAATGGACCTGTTTGCCCCCGGTGACCGCATGGGGACCTCCGCGACAAGTTGAAGATTGCTCGAGACTACTTTGAGTGGTCAGGATGGCATTCTAGCTGCACTCTACATCCCCTACACCATGACCTCTCGGTGAACTGACCCCAGACCTCTTTTAGACCACCGGAAGATTTGTGAGAGCTGACGTTCTTCCGGGACTATTTTTATTCCAATATTATTACATTATTTTCCATTACATCCTAAATATGTAATATGCAATGGGTAATGTCTTCGTCCTTGTTTTGTATTATATTGTATCGAGCTTGGCCGAGTGAATATCGCATTGAGTTCAAACGAGTTGGAGAACGGTTTCTTTGACCAAAACAAGTTGTTTTCTGTATTTATCTCACCCCTGTACACACCTAAAGAATGGATGACGCACAGGATATAAACCATGGAGAACAGGTTGCAATACTCATAGGGGCATGGAGAATGAGTTAAGCCTATGGGTAAAAAATACCAGGGTCGAGATAAAGATGAGTATTTCGTGTCGTTGGTGTTAGTCTTTTTTTAAGGGGGATTTATATTCTATGCTGCTTGCGATAGTTTCCTTTGACCAGGGGATGTGAAATAATCACAGCCACTCTCCCCATACAAGCAGATGGAAACTGAAAAAGATAGGATTCCAACTGAAACCCCAAAGATAATTTTCACGCTGTACCAAAGTCAGTAAAGCCCAATGCCCATCTACCGATTTTGGAACATTCATGTACCTTTGTCGGCGACAAACGGACGGTAATTTGTCTCACCCAAGGCATCCTAAAGTGGGATTCACACGATGGGATTCATGTACCTCACAGGGCTCAAAATCTCATGCGATTTTGTTCCTTTTTAGGGAGAAATGTCTTTAACAATTACAATGAGGTAAAGATGTCTCATTGAAATGAATCCTTATAACTTATACGAAAAAATTGTGTTCAGGTACAAAATCTCAGCAGGATTTGTCTCAGAAAGACACCCTGTGAGGTACATGAATCCCATCGTGTGAATCCCACTTAGCGGAGTCGGCCGTAGTCGGTAGATGTAGGACAGCTAGGCAAAGGTGAGCCACCGATTAGTAGACTGATTTGCTTAGGACTAATATCCAGCACCCCATCTCCTCAATTTCCACCGGTCGAGCGAAGCCCTGGTTACTTAATTTGCCTACGACCAGTTGACAGACTCCTATACGATTTGGTAACTAATCGCTCAACCCTGAATCGGTAGATAGGCATCAGGCTTTAGCGGTCCTCCTTGTGAAAGGATAGCGGAACATAATTGGTGACCTGCAAAAATGCAATGGACGCTGCATGACAGACTGTTGGTAGAAATATGCTGACCGCCACCGAATAAATCAATTCCGTTTGATTTCATAGGTGGGTGAAGAAGTTGATCGGCAGTGCCAAACTTCATAAGGTGGGAGAGGAAAATCATTGATAATTTTTGTTTTAACCTGACAATTATTGCACTAAATGTGTCATATTATCGGTCGGGGGTGCGAAATGCCATAATCGGTGGTCATAATCGGCAGGGGTAGGCTGCATACCGCAACCGATTATCACAACCTGGTTTGATTTTGTCTGTGTGCTTAAAAGTCAGCGGGTGGTGCCATATTGCATAAGGAGGGAGAGAAAAATCTTTGACAATTTCTGTTTCCACTGACGATTTTTGCGCAGAATGTGAATGCAGAATGCCATAATCGGTGGTCATAATCGGCAGGTAGAAACGCCGCATAAAGCCCAATGCCCATCTACCGATTAAGGGTTGAACAATTAGTTTGCAAATCGTATAGGAGTCGGCGAACTTGTCGCAGGCAAATTATGTAACCAAATCAAGCCCCATTTTACAACGTTCCATTGTATGCGGCTAGATTTATCAACATAGAAACCACAACTTGTCAGCGATAAAAGTACAACTGAAGGAGGTGGTTCACAAATCGGTGGCTGACCTTTGCCTGGCTGTCCTGCATCTACCGACTACCGACTACTCCGTTACGATGCCTTGGCTGAGACAAATAAGCGTCAGTTTGTCGCCAACAACATATAAATGTTCCGAAATCGGTAGATGGGCACTGGGCTTAAGGTGGCCTTGCTCTCTGTCATCCGAACTACCATGATTATCCCTACAGAGTAAAGCGTTCTGCTCAAAGGCGGAGGAAGGAGGTACTTAGTCGGAACTAAAAATAGCAGCGTTAAATACAGTGTTTCTCCCTGAAAGAGCGGGTGGGATGTGTAGGTGCCGCACTGATGACGCTAGGTTATGGTAGGTATGGTGCTTTATCTCACCCCGGTATTTTTCCCCATAGGCTTAACATTAGGAACTCGTAATCCACGGCCATGAAGTTCGTGTACCCAATACTCAATGGCTAATTGGGTAATTCTTTTTATCAATAAATAATGTTATACAGAGTGAGATAAAATCGGAAACCCACTCGATGACAATAACTTGGTCCGCAGTCCACAGTCCACCTCGTTTGACCGCAGAGTAATTCACTCAGCTCCGCTTCGGGAATTACTCTGCAGTCAAACTCGGTGGACTACGGACCAAGGTATTGCCATCTCGTGGGTTTCCTTCTAACTATTTCATAGACTTAACATCGGCAACTCGTACTCAACGCCCATGGAGTATGCATTCATTGTAAGGAAAACCTCGATTGGGGACGATGTCATAAATGTTATAAAATTTGTAAGTGATAGAGGTGAAATAAAGTCTGAACTGCACTCGATCCGTGACCATCGAAAATATGCTATTAATTTGGGTTTGCAATGTAATTTCACTCAGCTTTGCCTCCTGAGATTATTCCACAGGTAAGACTCATGGCATATTTTCAGTGGCTACGGCTCCTGATGCAATTCCTTCTTTTTATACGTATAGCACGTCTCCTTTAATAATCGAAGAGCAAAAGATTTGTTCATTATTGATGAATGAGCATGCAAATATAAATGAATAACAATGGAAATGTTTGGCTTATATTCAGTCATTTTCTGTAACCCACTTGCACCCAGTCAATTTGCCAGTTGCAAGTCTAGGATCCAAACGTATCAAACACCAGTAGGTCAGTGAGGTATTTCAGTCTTGAGTGATTGGTCATGGTCAGCTTGGCATGTCTCAAATACCCTAAGACACTGGCACCCTGTTTCCCAATATTACATTGAATAGAAGGCAGATAGTTAAGGGATTTTTTTGAAACACCATGGAAGTCTAAATTTGACTACTCTAACCTTTAGGCAATGTATATAACCCATACGAGCACGCTCTAACTAGGGGCTTGAGAAAATGATGTATGAGCGCGCAATTATAAATGAATGACAAATAAAAGCAGTCTATGGAACATAACACTTAAATAACATTGGATGGTAGCGTATGGTTAAGATTCATCACTGTTGAAACAGACCACTGGTACTACGCCGATATGCAATACATCCAGACGTTTTTCTTGGAATTCATCCTGCCCCTGTTACCATATTATGATGCATCATAATGCGTAGGATGTCTGATGTGGAGATTCTATTACCACTATTGATATGCCTAGACTTGCTCAGGTCTTTGACTATGGATATCAAGGAGAAATAAAACTACTTTCCAAATTTGGACTTTCCCTAACAGGCCTAGAGAGAGGAGGAAGGTGAAGGGGTAGCCATAGGATGCAGGGACTGAAGCCAGTCTCACAGCGAGTAGGGGTGAGGTAGGTGGAGGGGAAGCCATAGGATACAGGGACTGAAGCCAGTCTCCAAGCGAGGAGGGGTGAGGTAGGTGGAGGGGTAAGATAGGATGCCGGGATTGGAGCCAGTCTATTACATGTTGTATTCTGCCCTACTTATCTCTGCTTGCATTGTCCACGAATGAGGGCCTATAACAGACCTATAGCAACGAAGACCTTTAAAGGAATATCGGACAATTTACGGTGGCGCCAAATGTGTAAAGTCAACATTTTGTCTAATTTATCCAATCTTAATAGGTATCATAGTGAAATTATCATTTGATTGGCTTACATTGGAAAGGTACTGAAAAATATAGCCATCTTCAATTCTTCCAAGAATAAGAACGGTGAAATATGTATTGTAGAATTTATATATGTATTACAATGCATCTGCTATATGCTGTGAAAGTTTGGAGAAAATGACATGGGTTTTATCCTACCCCTAATAAAAAACGCCAAAGGCTTAACATGGGATTGTTTTATGTCACGGGTGTGACATAAAGTGTTGTTTATGCCACTACTTCTGAAACTGAAAAAATATCGGAACAGCGTAGGATAAAATCTAGACGCCACTCGTCTTGGACTCGTGAAATTATGGAGCCAACAAAATGCGTGGCATAAATAAACTCAGACTCAAACTCGTGAAGTCTCTTGATAATACTATGTGATAGTCAACTTTTTAGTATTACTGCACATTCTATTGTAATATAATCATAATATTAATCTCCAAATCAAAAACAAGCACGGTGGCCATTTTGCCTCCCGACGCCATCCAAAACACCAGGTGGCGGGACCAATTATCACCGGATTTTAATTTTAAAAAACATCTCTTTGGGCTTGGCAGAGAGGAATTTAAGCCTAGTCTCAATATCATCTATAGATCATAACAACAGACTACAGTGGCGCCATCTTTCAGTTTCCTGGTGGATGATGGTGGAACTAGCAATCACTCTGTGCCCTAAAGCAGACCTGTAACAATGAGGAACGAGGATAAACAAAAGAGATGTGAATTACTTAATTCATTCGTTCATATCAGATTGATATGAGTTTGCTATATTATATTCGTAAGTCTCAATTAAGACAAAATTTCAAAGTTCCAATATTAAAATCTAAGTATCGCAATCTCGATCAGGTCATAATTGCCCTCAACGAAGGAAAAACTATTGAAATATTCATTCCTCTGAGTTTGCAATTACAATTCAAACAATATTAATTGAAAAGAATAGTTTCTGAATATGTGGATATACGTATAAAATGTTTGGCTATGGTTGGAGTTGAATATCATATGATTTCAGAATTTAATTCACATTTTCCAAGTATGTTGATGAAACCCTCAGGTGTCAAGTCGGGTGCCGCTTTGCAAATATAGGAATGGAATCTGTCAACAGCCACTTTACTGCGGTATCCCGTGTAAGATGAATCACCCGTGGAAACTCTAGAGGCTCTGCTTCTGTTTCCAGATAGTACTCCATTAGGATTTCACACAGCACTGTCCTAGAATAGATAAGGCGCTCTACCGCCAGCGGCTGCTTATATATCTCTGCCTGGACCTACTGTTTTGGGGGAAAGATCTGCCCTATATGCCAGTTTTCCGTATATCATTTATTCCGAGCAGGTAGGAAAGGCCAGCGACATTTTTTGTTTATATAAGAGGGAAACAATGTTTCGGTGAGTTCAACGTTACGAGGTGAGGACCGGAAAAAACGCTCAGTCGGTGGCACCACCGACGGACTATTAGGGGAACTAGAAAATATCTCCACCTTTTATGTCGGCTTATGAACCCTAGATCGGACATTTATCATTATTCATAACAAATGTTTACAATATGCCAGTGGTGAATATTGAGCTGATTTTAGGATGAGGATGAGGGATACCACGGCCCGTTTTGATTGGCCGTAGAAAACGGTGTAGATTTTTTGTGTTCTCCTAAAAGCCTATTTCCATTAGCAATCACCGATATACAGTCAGGTACCACCGACGGACCTTTAGCACTGCTGAGCAATATGGAAATAGGCCATTATGAGAACGAAACAAATCTACACCGTTTTCTTCGGTCAATGGAAATGGGACCTAAGGGGAACTAGAAAACATTTCCATTGTTTTTGTCGGCCAATGGAAACGGGCTTTATGTACCCCTAGGTCCGGCACTTATCATCCTTCATTACAAATGTTTACAATATGCCAGTGGTGAATATTGGACAGTACGTTGGCATAGCTTTATTGGCAGTGACAGCTAGATACTCTTCATGCACTGCACGCGCATGCGTATGCAAATCGGCTTCCTCGGGCTTCAACAACACCGTCTTGTTTACATCATCTTTACGCATGCGCCTGTAAATATAGATGTCAAAAATGTCATGGGATGGTGCTTATATTTGTTCTCATAATTTTTGGCGCTTATGTTTGTTCTCATAATTTTTGTTTCCAGGGCCTCTTAAAAAACAACTTTTTCAGGGGGGGGGGGCAATTTTTTGGTGAATCAATTTAGCATAATATAGCATATATGAAGCAATGATCAGGTGAAATATAAAATGATATCTCACATATAGGCCATTTTGTGTTGGCGATTACGGAAACCGCTGCGTTCCTCGCTTGGTGTGTCTCCGGCTTAAAGCTCGAGACTCAGTGTTTTGTTTATCCATTTGCCAAAAAGTTTTGCCACTTAAAGTTCCAAAGCACTTTTTAGCCATTCAGAGGACCGTTTGGGCGTTGCTTTAGTGCTAGCATAAAATCTCTTTGACCATAACTACTTGATCAATCACCAATGTGAAAAAAGAAAAGCTCTTCATACAAAAATGAATTAATCCAACAGATAAGTGCATATGCCATTACAAAGAGCATACATAGAGGATTAATTTGATGTATGATATGCCATAGCTTGATAAATGAAGATGACCAGCATCTAGAAATACCTACACCGAAAAACTGAATTTGCCAATTCTGATCTGGCTGGAAACTTCAGGTTCAAAATAAATTATGCAGATCAGCTGTCCAAATTCCTATTTACAATTCAAAAATATGCTTTGCCTTGAATTACATGATCTTCATTAGAGAGGAGTATTATTTGGGCGTTTTTGTACAGAATTTATGCGGCATTATTGCAGATTTCCCTGTTAATATGCAGATTATATGCAAATTAACTATGATATCATTAATAAACATGGAAATAATATCTTTATTGGATTCAGCATGTGAAAATGCTGGATGCTGAATATCATGTTCCTATCATGTATATCCAAAGAGTTAGGTCTTCCTACTAAGATATAAGGCCCGGCGTCCACCTACTACGATATGGCACCGATATGCCCTACGATGCACCTCCCGATGCAAAATCAAAATCGCGTCGGAAGGTCACCTAATATCGGGGCAGTTGACCACGTTTCTGCGATTAGACACCGATAATAACCCCATACAATGCGTGGTGGCTTGGCATGTCTAGACATATGTCTACGATTTTGTACCTTCCCGATATGGCACCGATTTTGACATTTTGTATCGGTGCCATATCGGGAGGTCTACGATTCTATCGTAGTAGGTGGACGCCGGGCCTAACTCCGATATGGTCTACGATGGACCTCCCGATAGAAAATCAAAATCGCGTCGGAAGGGCACCTAATATTTGGGCAGTTGACCACATTTCTGCGATTAGGCAGAGAAAAAATACCATTTCAATGCGTCCTCCGCCTCCCCCCCCCCCCTCCCCCTCCTTACCAGAACTCAGTCCTTGCCTCCTGTGCCTACCCCTCCACCTACCCCCTCTATCCTCACCAGGACTCAGTCCTTGTCTCCTGTGCCTACCGCTCCACCTACTCCACCCCACCTAGCCGGGATACAGGGACTGGTAAAATCGGCAATGGTGTCTGGTTTCTGGCGCCACGCATGCCCATCAATCTCCACGCAGAGATCATGGACACTGTTAAGGATCTCTGCTGGGAGATTGATGAGCCATGCAGTTGTTTTCAAGGTTGACCTTGATATCATCTGACTGACTGATATAATCAAGGTTGAATTACACTATTAGCTTGTCTCTATTACCTATCAGCACACTCTCTTCCTTGTCTCCTGATTTGATAGGGTTATATTATAGCTTAAACATTGTTCCAACTTTATCTCTTTCCATAACAATGATGCCTCAAGGCACTCCCCTGGCTAATGCTAATGATGCCTCAAGGCATCATTTTTCATTTTTGTTAAAATGCCATTTATCTCAGCTGATTCGAATGGATCTTTGTGATTTTTTCAGAGATTATGCAAAACGCCTTTAAAGTGATAATTGATTAATAAAGACCCGGCCCCACTGGTGCGATGCGATTGTCGCACACGTTTTATGGCCCCATAAACGTCCCCTCGGCGGGGTTTATGACCCCAATTGCGATGGATTCATCGCACTCAATCGCACAGGAAATCCAGGGTATGCCCCACTGATGCAATGGAATCGTCGCATCACTTCTGGCACCATCTATGTACAATAGTCACAAAACTTAATTTCTAATATTGATAGGTACTCACATCTAATCATAATTATATCACTTCTCAACCTCACGCTTTACAAGGTATCAGAATAAAACCTAGGCTACAGCCTAGGCTACAGCCAGAGCCAGAGCCGGCCGTTTATGACTTTTTATTGACTTGCGACAATCGCATCGCACCAGTGGGGCCGGGCCTTTAGTGTTTGGTTTTCACCATGGAAATTTTGACAGACAACTTTTATATACGGTTGAAAAGAATGATTTTTTTCAACAATCGTAACATAGGCCTGTCCAACAGAGGTTGTCAGGTGTCAGGCATGCTCCATGTAAAGGCGTGCACCTATGATGTCGATCGGAGTAGGTGAACGTCAGGTCTAAGTGGATAGAGCCTAAATACTTTAGATCATCTTTAACAAGATAATAATACAATATACAGATATATCCAACCATTCCATCTGAAACCTGACATTTCAGTTCTCTCCTTGGCAGACATTTGACATTCACCTTTTTTCATTCATATCTCTTACCCGTGCATCGATGCATCAAGGTAATTATTATTTCCACGGAAAAGTGTGCAGTTTGATAATCTGGAAGACATATCTTTGCTTTACAATGAGATATAAATCCCGATAAAGGAGGATGTGTAAGAGCTATCAAAGAATTTGTTTCATAAATGTTGTCCTGGGTGGTGTGTCCGATCCTTGGTGAGATGTATAGTAGATTTGAAACGGATTATGCATTAGGACATGTCAAAGGACATTACTCAGAGACTGTCCAATGAGTAAAGCCCGGCGTCCACCTACTGCGATAGAAATTTTAACCTATCGATATGGCACCGATATAAAAAGTCAATATCGGAGACATATCGGGAAGATTCTAAATCGTAGACGTTTGTCTAGACATGCCAATCCACCACGCATTGCATGAGGTTTTTATCGATGTCTAATCGCGAAAACGTGGTCAACTGCCCCGATATTAGGTGACCTTCCGACGCGATTTCGACTTTAAATTGGGAGGTGCATCGTAGACCATATCGGAGCCATATCGTAGTAGGTGGACTCCATGCCTAAAAGGGGTCTCCCACTATTATGATTTGCGCCTCCGACACACTCCGAAATTTTTGTCGGAAGGAACGGCTACCCACTTCCACGATAGAGCCGTTCCTTCCGACAGAAATTTCATTTTTTCATCAGAACGCTTATCGTAAGGCTATCGTAGTGTGTCGGAGGCGCAAATCGTAATAGTGGGAGACCCCTTTTAGGATGGATTCGTGTGTCGTTGAATGAACCCTTGATTATCTGGGTCAATGAAAAAGTCCTTCCTATCAATAAAGCGATACTCAGCCATTTCTCATAAACTCCAACCCACAATTTTATCACAATATCGCCTATCATTACAAAACTAATACAGAATTAGATTATATTTATAAGACAGGCTCCATCTAGAAAGTCCCTGTAGGTGTCCTTGACATAGGAGAGTTTTAGAGAGTTTTCGATGACTTAGGAAGATTTGGAGAACAAAAGAGAGGCGAACGATTACGACACTTTGAAGCCTGGATTAGATGTATCCTTAAACTGTCTCAGCTCCAAGACAACAATTTTTCAACGATATTAGGCCTAGGACGATCAGAAGACGAATTCTACGATATATCGTAGATTATCAAACAACACCCAGGAGGGGTGTTTTTAAAAACTAAGAACGATACTGGCTGAACGATTACAATAACCTCAGGCGATAGTGACCACGATCGGAGTGTCAGTCCGTTTTCCAAAATGAGGTCCTCAGAATTCTTTACATCTTCTTCGGATTCTCTTGTTTACCTTTCTCGTGTATTAGTGGAAAACATTTTGTTATGAAGGATCGAACCCACTTAGCAGCGCCCCTTAAAAAATGTAAAACTTGCGACCTTTTATAAAACTAAAAATTAAGATATTTTTCTGATCGTCCTATAAGACCGTCCTCCATAAAACGGATCCCCTTAGGTAACGAGAATACAATAAGAACCACGATGAAATAAATTCTTTTATCGTTCTTAGTTTTAAAAACACCTCCCAGGACCCTTTCTATCCCCAAGTATCAGCAATCTCGTTTAAAATATTTCAGCATAAGCCATTTTCGACTGGCTGACGATTCACCACCTACTTGCAGTCAGAAACCACCAACGCCAGATCAGTGAATGGAAACAGACATGCAGAGAAGTGCTCACCGATTAATCGTGCACAACTACTTCCCGAAAACTAAATGTGGCCACTGGAGCCTAGGGAAGACAGGGACATGTATCCCTAATAGTTACTCCAGGATAAATAAAAACTGAAAAAAAACTGAAAAAAAGATTATGCAATAAGGCCACCACTGTGATGGTCATTGTGCTTGGAGGACAGTTCTGTCGGTATGGACTTGTTAAATGTGGGAGAAACAAGACATACACATTATCCTACCCCTAATAAAAAACCGCCATAGACTTAACATAAGGAAATTTTATGTGGCAGGCCGTGACATAAAGTGTTTTTTATGCCACTAGAGTAATAACAATATTGACCAATCAGAGAGCAGGATGTCGGCTACTATGTTCTGTTGGTCATTGACTCAATATTTATCTTTTAGTAATACAAAAGCATAGACGAGGTAGGATAAATACGAAACCGAACTCGAGTTAGACTTGTCAATGTCTATGCCACTCTGGTCAGGTCTGCTCCTCACTAAACTCGGCTTTGCCTCGTGTAGTAATACGCGACCTTCCCGTCATGGCATAAACATTGTCAAGTCTAACTCTCGTTCGGTTTCTACTAAGTACCATCACTGATTTTTACATACCAACGTGCAGTCGTTGGGCGCCACCAACCGACTTTTACGAGAACTCAATTATTCGGTACCATTTTCCTCAGCTAGTGGAAAATGGCTTTATGATTATATCCCAAACACAGCGGCACATTCCCATGTCCATTGCCTTCATCCTTCTCGCTGACATTTAATTCACTGGTTATCAATATTTTTTCCCCCTTCGCACACTTTTTGATTTCCAATCTTTGGTAGTTTTTATCTTTAGCGGATCCATCCTTTGCACGCGGAAGCAGCAGAGTTATTTTAACGTGACAACGTGGGCTGAGGAGATGAGACGCAATGGCCAACGGCATCTGAAGGTATTGAAAAATGAGGGTATGAAACCCGAGTCGAATAGGCAATGACAAGGGAATTACTGGGAGTATGATTCCTATACCATTTCCGAACATTCTATAGTTAGGCCCAGCGTCCACCTACTACTAAAGAAATTTAGACATATGAATATGCCACCGATACAAAAAGCAGATATCAGAGACATATTGGGAAGGTGGAAAATCGTATACTTTTGTCTAGACACTATGTATCGTAGTGGGATCTCCTGTAAAAATGCCCCACGATATTATGCAGGGCATACGGGCATATGTATCATCTATTTTATTCCAAAATTTCATAATTTTCTGATCAGTATCTCACACATGAGAGCAATGTTTCCGGCAGAATACTCTGCGATGTTCCCGATTAGCCACCGCAATTTAAAGCCTACGACATACTCCCCGATGGTTACGATTTTAAATGCCCAAATCGTAGCGTATCGGAAAGTCAGCCCGGTAGACCTATGTCGTGATCCAATCTGTGAATTATACTCGACGACCGGGATATCTTCCTGATAGGCTATGATAGCCTATGACAGGCTACGAAAAATTCAACATGTTGGATTTTATCGGGACCTCTACGATTGGCGTCTTCAATCGCAGCCTACCGCAGCCTATCGCAGCCTATCGCAGAAACCTGGTCCACCTACCACGATTTTTGCTGACCTCACGAGAGAATCGGGATGGTGTCAGGAAGGCAGTCGTGGGGCCTATCGGGACCAGAATCGTGGTAGGTGGGGGCCTGGCTTAAACATGTTTAAATGTCGTAGAGACCCTACGATACGGGTTTTGTATCGGAACGAAAATCGTAGACCCCAATTTTGTATCGGTGCCTTATCGCAGAGCCATGGTCAACTGTCCCGATATTAGGTTACCTTCTGACGCGATTTTTATTTCGTATTGGAAGGTGCATCGTAGACCATATCGGTGCCATATCGTAGTAGGTGGACGCTGGGCCTAAAGCCGTAGACACACCAAGCGAGTCAAGGTGGCGATCTCTGGAATAGCCAATGAAAAATAGTATCAAATACCTTCTCATAGTAATATCTCCCACCGATAATATAGCGTATCGGAAGCAATAATCAATGGAAATATGAAATAATAGCTCACATACACACCATTTTGTGTTGGCGATTCCAAAAATCGTTGCCTTTTTCGCTTGGTCTCCAGCTTTACATACCGCTGCCGGGGGTGCAGTAATTATGGGTTATGTAGCGAGGTTGACGTTTTCGTCCCGGGGTGACGTTTTCGTCCCGGGGTGACGTTTTCGTCCCGGGGTGACGTTTTCGTCCCGGGGTGACGTTTTCGTCCCGGGGTGACGTTTTCGTCCCGGGGTGACGTTTTCGTCCCGGGGTGACGTTTTCGTCCCGGGGTGACGTTTTCGTCCCGGGGTGACGTTTTCGTCCCGGGGTGACGTTTTCGTCCCGGGGTGACGTTTTCGTCCCGGGGTGACGTTTTCGTCCCCGGCTGACGTTTTCGTCCCCGGCTGACGTTCTCGTCCCCAGCTGACGTTGCCGCTATGAAGTCGCTGCGGCGTTGTCGCATAGCAACCTGCATAGCAACCTGCATAGTTGCTACGAAGCCGGCGGGAAGAAAACATAGCAGTTGCAGTTACTCGATAAGGTTGGCTCTGGTTTCCTGGACTATCACAGGTGGAGAAACCTCCTTTCATATTTACATTTGAAGGAATATAGGAATAGAGAAAACAAGTACCGGTATATAGTTTCCCTCTGATACATCCGGTATACCATCGAGGTATCCACCTATGGAACTAACTTGACGAGGATACTCAGCATAGCGTTGAGATCTGAGATGGCGTGTGTCTAGATGTAAACTATAGACTGGAGACACTATGAGCGAGCATCATGATAATGTCAGGGGCCTGATCCTCCCCCTGCTTCATTACACCTACGACAGCTGATTAGCCAATTACCATACGGCCGCCCGTTAATCACGCCGCACAAATTGGGTCGCAGCGCACTCAGCCTTTCAGTGCCACGTCCTAATAGTGGGCGATCTCACGGCTCAGGAAGTTGTTAATCATGGGCTTGATGGCAGTCATACCGTCGCCCGCCGAGCCACTCTCCTCGGCTACCTGAAAGACCATGCACGCCCACAGCATGAGGCTATTGTCATTATTTACTTGTTTTTTTTATGCTGGAGAGCAGTTAGGGTTGCGGTTCTTCGGAATGAGCATGGGTTCCATCCATAAAGTAGGCTACGCACGTCCCACTGTTAATTATGTACACACTATAATTAAGAAGGAGCATATGCAAAATTTCTGAAAATTTTGACCCCACTCCTACTCTCAATCTTGCACATGATATAATTATGAAGGTGCATACGCAAAATCTCCGAAAGTTGTGTACCCCTACCTCTACTCTCAATCTTGTACACACTAGAACAAAGAAGGTGCTTACGCAAAATTCCCGATTATTTTGACCCCCAACACTCAACACTCCCACTCTCAATCTTGTACAAACTAGAACTATGAAGGAGCATATGCAACATTTCTGAAAATTTTGTACTCACCTACGTCTACTCTCAATGTTTTACATGAAAGAACAAGGAAGGAGCATATGCAAAATTTCTGAAACTTTTGATGTTCCCCACTGTCAATCATGCACATGCTAGAACTAAGAATGAGCATATGCAAAATTTGTGAAAGTGTTGACCCCCACCACCCCCACTCTCAATCCCGTACACACTAAAAGAAAGAAGGAGCATATATAAAATTTCCAAAAGTTTTGAACAACAATCTTTACCCCCCAACCCCATTCGCACTCTAAATTGTGTACACACTAGAACAAAGAGGGAGCTTATGCAAAATTGCTGAAAATCATTTGCCCCCCTACCTCTACTCCCAATCTTGTACACACTAGAACAAAAAAAGTCCAACCCCATTCCCACTCTAAATTTTGTACACACTAGAACAAAGAAAGGACAAATGTAAAATTTCAAAAAATGTTTATCCCCAACTCGCACTCGCAATCTTGTACACACTAGAACAAAGAAGGTGCATACGCAAAATTTCTGAAATGTTGACCCATCCGCCTATCGTGCGTACATATTTTATGGATGGCCCCTGAAGAGATTGAGAGTGAGAATGTCGAGGATTTGAACCGTCAACGGTGATGCAGAAGAGCTGTGAGGTGTTGCCTTTTATCTCACCCCTGGTACAAGTTTGGCCATAGGAATAACATTAGAAAAATATACTCAACGATCACCCTGGTAAAGTGACAATACTACGCCACGGCCGTGGCATAGTGGATTTGCTAAGTATATTCTGATTATTCAGAAGTTGTGATGTTATTTAAACAATAGAAATGGGTGAGATAAATCCAGAACCGCACTCGAATCGTAAAATAGACAATACTCCACTCGTTTGGCTGTGCCATAATCGTCACTCGGCTTCGCCTCGATGACGATTGCGGCCCAGCCAAACTCGTGGAGTATTGTCTATTTATACGATTCTCGATGCAGTTCCATATAAATACCTGCATACCATAGTACCTAGGAGGTGATTTTAAAACTAAGACCGATAAAGGAATCGATCTTATAGTGGTCTTTGTTGTGTTCTCATCATCTGAGGTTTTCCGTCTTTATGGAGGACGGTCTTACAAGACGATCAGAATAATATCTTTATTTTGAGTTTTTTTAAAAGGTCACAAGTGTTACCTTTCTTCAGTTCCGTTTCTAGGCGGTTTGATCTTTCATAACAACATGTTTCCCACTAAGGCACGAGAAGGTAAACAACGAAAACCGCAGAAGATAAAAATGAATTCTGAGAAACGCATTTACAAAACTGACTGGCACTCCATTCGTGGTCACTATTGCCTGAGGTTCGTCCTAATCATAACCGTTCAGCTAATATCGTTCTTACTTTAAAAAAAAACACCTCACTGGGAGGTGTTTTTAAAACTAAGAATGATAATGACTGATGCACTATGATCACGACTATTCATGGACGATACTGACAAGCATCTCGATGTGGTTGGGTTGTTTAAACGTGGTCGTTTAAATCTTTATCTTCAAACCTTTCTGGGAGGTGTTTTTAAAACTCAGAACGATAAACGAATTGATTTTATCGTAGTCTTTGCTGCATTCTCGTTACCTAAAGTGATCCGTCTTTATAGAGGACAGTTTAACAAGACGATCAGTAAAAGATCTTTATTTTTGGTATTTTAGAAGGTCGCAAGTTTTACCTTTTTTCAGATCTGTTGCTGAGTTGGTTCGAATCGTCATAGCATGAGATATTCTCCCTGAAGAGGGGAAATAGTAAAGGGAAAAACTGCAAAAGACTTCCTGAATTTCTGATGGCCACATCTAAAACACGGATTGCCACATGGTCACTATCGCCTCAGCTTAGTCCTAATCATGATCGTTCTTCATATCGTTCTTAGTTATAAAAACGCATCTCCTGGTCTAGCGCCTCCTGTCCACAAAACCATCGATTAATGTTTATTTAAACCATCCTTCTCGTTGCGGATTCAATTCCACCTGATGAAATGTAAACAGGCAAAAAACATCCAAACAAAAACTGATACCATTGCGGCCATCTTGAACATTGCCTCGCACTCACATTAGGAGCCTATTACGGAGCAGAGCAACTTTAAAATCATTCCCCATCTTTATAAGAGTTTGGTATCTCAATGTTTAACAAGGCCTCAGGCATGGAGGACGACAATTCATTCAGGCGCCACCTGGTGATTTTTAGATAATGTCAATTATTAGTCAAAACCGGTTTATTGAGATTCATTCTAAGTCTACATGAGTAGATCTAACATTTTATGCAGTTTATCCAATCTCAAGAGGTAAAATAGGCCAGTTTACATTTACTTGATTTATATAAGAAATGTGCTGAAAATGTGGTTTTCTTCAATTCTTTAAAAAAAGAGTACGGTGACCTATGATTTCTAATGCCTAAATAAGTATTGCTATATAAATCCTATATTCTGTGAAAGATGGAGGAAAGCGACATGGGTTTTACCATGTAAAAAATACCTTTTAGAGTTTCTTCATATTCTAATATAGAATTATTATAAATATTGATCTATAAATCAAAAACTAGTACGGTGCCCCACAAGTTTTAAGTCAGAAATGTGTTCCACAACACTATAGAGATCATGGTATCAAATTTTCAGGAAATTGACATGGGTTTTAATATTCAAACCAAATTTCAATCTTAAAATTCTTTCTAAGATAACCCTTGTACGAGGTGCAGAAATACCCCGCTTCTGGGATACCCTATTAAGAGTTTCTGGGATGAAGACCCTTTTCTGCAACTCGTACAATGGTTATGTTTCATGTTGTTAAAGCTTGTGTGCTAAGACAGAATTAGCCGTCCATAAGTGTTAAATACAGTTGACCCACATAGGGTCTCTATGGAATACAGAAAAGGGTCCAGAAATAAATACACAAATTCACTTGATCCGCAATTGATGCTAGCGAGTATAGCAGAAAATTGAACAATTGATTATAAAAGCATAAACAAACTTCAAATATCACACTGCGATGCGGTTATACGATTGCGATGCGATCCGCTAAATTCCAAGAGCAAACTTTAGGCTCTCTGTTCGCTATTCTGCGATCCACAAAGGTGCTCGCGATGTGTTTGTGGTCTGTGTGCATGTCTGGCCTGGACTGAATCAGGTAAATAATCACATTCATTATGACGCCTTCTCCATGATGCATTATAGAAGCCGCCATCAACGAGCAAGCAGTCAATTAGTCGCGTCAGAGCTGAACAGTACGCTATAAGGCCCGTTTCCATTGGCCGATTTCCCGTCACTGATCTACAGTCAGGAACCACCAAAAATCCAACACCCTTTTCGTCTGCTAATGGAAATAAGGCCCGTTACCATTGGCCGATTTCCCGTTACCGATCTAGAGTCAGGATCCATCGACGGACTTTTGGCACTGTGGACCCAATATCGGTCAATGGAAACAACCAAGGTCGTGAAATGCCCCACGACTTTTTCTGCTTAGATTATGCAATGTCGCACCACCAACCACTGAGGGAAAGCGAGGTCACTGAGTGAAATCTACTACCCTCACTGATTTTTCTATACCAATGCACAGGCGGTGGCACCACTGACAAACTTTCTGTGTAACACAAAAAGTCTAAATCTTCGTTGGCCAATGGAAACAGGCCTTATAAGGCCTATTTCCATTGGCAGATCTCCCGTCAGCGATCTACAGTCAGGAACCACGGACAGACTTTCTGGGTAACTAAAAAAAATCTACACCGTTCAGTAACCCGGAAAGTCTGTCGGTGGTGCCACTCGCTGTGCATCTATATAGAAGGGTAGTAAATTTCACTCAGCGACCAAACTTTTACCCAATGGTGAGTGGTGCCACATTGCAGAATCTAAGCAGAAAAAGTGGTGGGTCACTTCATGAGCTAGGTCATTTCTATTCACTGATTTTTGGTCAGCAGTGCCAAAAGTCCGTCGGTGATTCCTGACTTTTGATCGGTGACGGGAAATCGGCCAATGGAAACGGGCCTTTAAACCTCGTGTCAACGAAGATGACACTAAGTTTCCCCACAAAATCTGTCAGTGGTGCCAGCGACTGTACATCGGTACCAAATAAACATTGAGGGAGTATTGCATGCGCTGTTTTTACTGTATTTTCCGGGTACATACCGATTTATTTTTCACTTTTAAAAAGAAAATTTACGATAAAGACATTACGATCACCCTGGTATTAGGCGTTTTTTCTCGTGAGGTCCATAACGATTTATTAAAACCTTGTTGCATGATTTATGCCAGATTAATCGCTGTGCATTCTCATGTTTCTATCCACCGATCTGTCATCGGCATACCAATAAAATCTATCAGACCGTTGCCGAATAACAATTTAAACAGGCTTGTGGATCTGATATAATCATACACATCTTTGCTCTCTCTCTCAATTCTGTACCATCAACTGCTTTCTCAGAGGAATCTATCCTTCCAAAGCATGTTCCTTACTGTCTTTGTCCTCTTATAGCCTCTTTGAATTTTTTATTCGATAATTATAATCCTTTATATATTCCATGGATACCGCCTAATGCAAAGACTTAGGCCTGGGGTCCACCTACTACGATAGGAATTTAGACCTACCGATATGGCACCGATACAAAAACCAAATATCGGAGACATATCGGGAAGGTGCAAAATCGTAGACATATGTCTACATATGGCAATCCACCACGCATTGTATGGGGTTTTTATCGGTTTCTAATCGCAGAAACGTGGTCAAATGCCTTGATATTAGGTGACCTTCCGACGCGATTTTGACTTTTTATCGGGAGGTGCATCGTAGAGCATATCGGAGCCATATCGTAGTAGGTGGACACCAGGCCTTAATTGTCCTGCATACAATCATCATCGAGTATTTTCTGGTATAATACTGAGACATTTTTACAGGCATATTGAAGATTTGTCATTCACAAAATTAGATTTCTATTATAGAAAGAAAAATACTTTACAGATAAATACATTGTTTATGTTGCTGGAATATTTTAGATGTCTTTTCAAAACGATAGAGGAAAGGCGCTACAGAGTATTAAGGTCTTCGTGTCATTAGATGATTGCTCCATTAATGAGACTAGTTAAAACTGATGGGAGATTTCCCTCAGCAAACGGACGTCATTCTCAAATAGCAGTAATTAATTTCCATACGGTAACTTTATGATCTGAGGCTCATAATTAAGAGCTCTGAAGGATCACCGAATTGATGTAGGATCAGGGAAACACAGGAAGTCTGATCAAATATCTATAGCTATGAGTCTAGGCTCTACTCATTATCTCGGACCTGCTCCAAGAGGCTTCCGACTATAATGATATCAGCATTTACAGGCTTCAGTCTTAACCCTTTAAGGGCGAATGATGCCTTGAGGCATCATCCAGCCTAGGGCGAATGATGCCTTGAGGCATCATCCAGGCCAGGGCGAATGATGCGTTGAGGCATCATTTCTCAAAAATCTACAAAATTGTTTTTAACAAAAAAATAATGGAGGAACATTAATGAAATTTTCATAGAATGTTTGTAAGATACCGTTATTAATATTTCTATTCAAAAGAAATAAAATATTTAAGATTATATATCATATCACATGATTAAACAATTGAATTGTGTTTTAACGACAGTGTGCCCGTCCTCTAGTTGTATAAAGTGCCACCAGCACCCGTCCTCCAGGATGTACCTTGACCACAAGCACCCGTCCTTAAAGGGTTAAAGAAGAAACCAACAAGTTTTGGTCAAAGTCGTCGTTCTTCACAAGTTTGATGCGGAGTGATATGAACGAGGCGACAGCTGAGTGAATATCACATAGCATTCAAACGAGTTGGAAAACAATGGCTTTGACGGAAACGAGTTGCTTTCTATATTTATCTCACCCCTGAACACACTTAAAGAATGGACAACACACAGGATATAGACCATGGAGAACAGACTGCAATATTTGTAGGGGCATGGAGAACAAGTTCCCAATGTTAGTTTGGACATGATAACTGGAGGGAATAAAGTTGTATCCTCTATATTCCTGAGCAATCCCAAGCATAATCCATAGCATAAGGCCTGACGTCCACCTACTACGATAGAAATTTAGACCTACCGATATGCCACTGATACAAAAAGCAAATATCGAAGACTTATCGGGAAGATACTAGACATGCCAATCCACCACGCATTGTATGGGGGTTTTTTCGGTGGCTAATCGCAGAAACGTGGTCAACTGCAGCAATTTAGGTGACCTTCCCACGCGATTTTGTTGTTTTTTTCTCGGAAAGTGCGTCATAGACCATATCGGAGCCGTATCGTAGTAGGTGGACGCCGAGCATAAATTGGGATAGGATTTATTTCCTGTTTCTGCAGAACTTTTTTTTTATATTTTTTTTTTTATATAATTGGTTTTTCAATATTCTGTTACAACTTTAGGATGGAATCATTCGCGATCAAACTATTTATTCATTTCCGTCAGAAACTGATATGGATCCTATTTTTGTTCAATTCACTAAAGACACTTTAACAAATGCAGATTGCTAAAATCAATAAATAATTATTTTCATATATATATATATATATTTGGATAGGCGGTCGTAAACCATGAAAGGTTGTCGGGTAGTAATACGTTTTATGACATCAACCTAGAGTGGTTTACAGAGCCGCCAGGGCCCCTTTGCTCCACCTTTTTGTAGTATCGCTAGCTAGGATCGGATCGCAATTTTATTTTTACGATTACTTTAACGATCCGACTAAAAAATATCGGATCGTATCGCTATATTCATGCGGTATCGCTATATTCATGCGGTATCGCTAATTTTTACGATACGATAGCGATACAACAATTCAGGGGCATATATTGAATGAGACAGGGGAAGATTCATTAGTTTGTTAATTAAATACAGATGGCACCATAGATAAAACTGATTTGACACCAGGTGGTGTGGATCGCTATTTCCTATAGGTAGAAGAACAAGGGCAGGGGCTGGTGGTGCCACCATGGATCGTTAGTTAGAACATCAGATTACGCTACATTTAACCCACAGCGACACGATCGGCAGTGCTGTGTAGGTCCGCGTTAAAAGTATCGCTAAAAGCCGTATTTTACGCAGCGATACGCCTATGCGATTACGACGCGATCCGCAAAATTTCAGGAGGAACGTTTAGGCCCTCGTATCGCAATTCTGCGATCCGCAGCTCTGTCGCTATGGTGGAGCAGCGGGGCCCTGGCCACAAAACCATCGTTTTTTGTATCTGTCACCCATCTTCTCGATTAAATTACACCAAGTAATTGCCATATTAAAGGGTACATAACAAATAGGGTCTATTGCTTTGCTCTAGAGTGCAAAGATACTATTTTCCCATACCCCATGACTTTGAGCCCGTATACCACAGATCTGGATCCGTATACCACAGTTATGGTATCTTACATGTTTTATAAAAAAATAAAAAAAAGGGGTCGTGGTTTACTGAGTCCCCATACATAATTCTCAATGAGGTCTTTATTTTAGATGGAAAATAAATATAATGGGTTGTGGTTTACTGAGTCCCCATACATTCTCAATCGGGTCTTTGTTTATGATGGAAAATAAATATCATCGGTTGTGGTTTACTGAGTCCTCAATGGGTTGTTTGTATACGATGGATAATAAAGTAGCAGCTCTGGTGAAAAACTAACCTCTGCCGATGTGTGTAATAAACAATGGGTGTGATACTTGTAGAAAGGATTTACCGCCTCCTGGAACCACTGGACTCTGCCAGCAACACAGGGAGTGCTTTTAGCGGATGGTAAACAGGCAGACGGTGAATTATTTAGGACTCAGTGGTCGTGTTGATAATGTGAAGCGGGCCACAGGTTAAAGTCCAATGCCCATCTACCGATTTCGGAACATTCATGTACCTTTGTCGGCGACAAACGGACGGTGATCTGTCTAGGCGAGGCATCCTAACGGAGCCGGCCGTAGTCGGTAGATGTAGGACAGATAGGCAAGGGTGAGCCACCAATTAGTAGACTGATTTGCTTAGGACTAATACCCACCAACCCCTCCTTGATGACTGCCCATCAAGTGAAGGGTTATGTAATTTGCCTACGACAAGTTCACTGACTCCTATACGATTTGCGAGCTAATCGTTTAACCGTTGATCGGTAGATGGGCATTGGGCTTAATAACGAATATTTACTGCACTCCTTGTCTCGGCTGATTAGTCTAGAGATCAGAGGGAAACTATGTTCCCGTGAGAGAAAGTCAAAGTTACTCGGTAAGGCTTGGAGAAATTACTGCCCAAGGCCTTAGCTGCAGGCAGTAATTTTTACAAGCCTTACCGAGTAACTTTGACTTTCTCTCTCCGGAAACCTGGTTTTCCTATTCCTATATACCTTCAAATGTGGTTTATTAATGATAGTTAGCGTTATCTGCTTACCCATCATCTAACCCGAAGCCAGATCCAACCTTATCGAGTACCTTAATACTCTATCTTTTTCCCCACTGCGCTTTTCATATGAATTTTGTAAGAGACGATCTGATTGGTCTAAATGTCAACCTTGGATAGTATACGACAACCTTTCAACCTTGGGTAGTATACATAAGTTACTCCACCCCCCCAGAACGTGGTGTAGGCATAGAGTGTACGGCCATAGGTATATAGGACTATGAGCAAATGTTATTTCCATTTATAATGGAAGAGCGCGGTATACCTAAATCATTTCAATAAATAAAAGTAAGAATGCTTCAATAAACCCAGAGAATGGATTTAATAGCTTTTTCCAAAGTATCACCATATATCACATGTGTCAACAGATGACAACTGATTACTTAATCAAAATAGAAGTATCCTAATACAGTGAAAATGTTTCATAATCAAGTCATAAATACAGTGGCATATTTCTTTTGAGGTGTTTGTCGTATGTTGGCTAACTTTTGATTTCGACTTGTGCCTGGTCTAGCATACCACATATCCCATTCAACTCGTCATGGTTGTGACTGAATTTTTCATTGAAGGTCTTGGTCAACTGTCCAATCACTCAAGACCAAAATACCTGATTGACCTGCTGGTGCTTGATATATTTGAATCGTAGACACAGGCAGATGCTGAATGTAAACCTATCAATTGTTATTCATTTATAATAGCACACCCATTCATCAATGATGAACATACTATTTGCTCCTAGTTTGTACACTTATCACACTCAAAATACCATAATTGTCCTTTCTCTGTGATCTTGAACCATTTATAGAATCCTGGTTTTTGGAGCGTGCTTGCACACGCTAAATACATCATCTAGAGTTTAGAGGGGTCCATATAGACTTTCAGGGTACTGCATACAAATTATCCCTTCACTATCTGTGTGTATTCACTGTGATATTGAGAACAAAGCAGGGAGCCAGTGTTACAGTCTCTTAGAGGCGTGCCCAGTTGACCATGACCAATCACTCAATACCAAAATACCTCAAGACCCACTGGTGCTTGATTTGATTGGATCCTAGACTCAGGCAGTTGCAGAAATTGCAAGTTGACTGGGTGCAATTGGGTTACAGGAAACTATCCATAGGCTAAATCTAACTTATACCTTTTTATTGTTATTCATTTATAATAGCACGCTCATTCATCTAGGATGAACATACTATTTGCTCCTAGTCATCTTGAGTATTTTATACATTGAAAATATGTGATTTCTGTTGATTTCCTAGACTGCAGCGCACACACAATCACAAGGTCACTCAGCCAAGAAAGTTCTATTAAAAGGAATCAAGTCAGTAGTGGGGCAGGGGGTATGGTAAGGCTTGATACTGGACCCCTGCTCATCTGACCAGGTCTTTATAGTTGGTGCATGGATAGTGAAGTGTTAGATTCTTTACAGTAAGCTGAAAGCCTGTGTGAGCTTCCTAACCTCTAGATGACGTATATGAGCGCGATTTCCCGCGCTCAAAAAGTAGTTCTGGCAGAGGGTGACTTTGTTACCTGTGTCTGCACCCACTATACGGCCCCTATAGAGGGATGAGATCTGTCTTGATTTAAGTGCAATTCTTCATTGTTTTCAATAAGTTGACACCTTTTTAACCCCTTATTTTGGTTTATTTATCTAGTATTCCTTTTGTCTGTACTGATATAGTATTTATATAGATTGTTTTGTTCTTAATTTGGAAAAAAAAGTTGAGCACGGTTGCTTTACCTGCCAATGCATTATTGTGTATCCAGTTTCAGTGTTCCTGTGTAATTTATAAGGTATATCTAGAGCATTATTGAGGTGATATGCATTTATGACACATCAAATTTGAGCTCGAATACCATAGAATATGATATGATCACTGTACTTTCTCTGGAAATAATGTATACTATTATAAACATATTAGACTCTTGGACTCAGTCAACCAATGCTAAAGATTACGTTGCCAGGTGTTTGTTTGGCTGCAGGCACTGCGTAATCAAGTAGATAAGGTGCGACACCGGCCTGTCGATAAAGGTCTATTGGCACTGTTTTCGTCGGCCAATGAAAAATAGCCTTATGACATTTATAGCTTTATTACCCTCCACTTACCATGTCTCCATAGAAAATGTGTAGCATACCGGTAATTGGCTACTCGGAGAATTTCATGGGGGAGATTTTGGGAAAAAAAAGGTCACTACAGATTTTAAGGTCAACTAACAGATAATGTCCGGAAAGTTGCTTTGATATTGATTAATCCGAATAAAACTTATCGATCTCATTTATCATCATAAATCAAAGGTATTATATTGTTTTGTATGTTTAAGGCATCTTCCTTATTTCTATGGGAAGGCCATCAGAAAATGGTAGGTGCTTAACTATTGGTACCTATGGTAAACTGCTATATTTTCATGAAACCAGATGGTAGCACCAGTGTTAAATTTAGTAGACAGCGATACCTACCCACATTTGTCTTTAAATTGAAATGATGACCTTGATAGCTCAATCTATATAACACAACTGCTTACTTAAGTACAATCAATAAAACTCCAGAAAATCGTTTAAAACATGAAAGAGTCCGCTGCCCAAAACAAGATCGTGTCAGCCTTCTTAAAACGCCGCCTCCTTCCAGCCATCTTTTTCCCTGACGGAGTGAAAATTACCAGCTGTGAAAGGACTTTTTGTTGCCTCTTGATTGCAACAAGAATATTTTAATTAAACCTTTTATTGGTACTTGGTTAGCCGATCCGTGCGACAGCGGACAGTAGGAGGTGGGAGTGGAGGCCAAGATGTGATTACTTAAGGCCATTTTCCCTGAGCCGACGAAAACGGCACCGATTATTTGAGTTCGGGTTAAAGCCCGTTTCAGTTGGCCGACGAAAACGGCATAGATATTTCAATTCCTTTTTAGACCCCTTTCAATTAGCCGACGTAAACGGCATAGATATTTTAGTTCCCCTAAAGCCCAATACACATCTACCGTTTTCGGAACATTTATTTACCTTTGTCGGTGACAAACAGACGGTAATTTGTCTCAGGCGAGGCATCCTAACGGAGTTGGACGTAGTCGATGGATGTAACACAGAGAGGCAAGGGTCAGGCAACGCTTAGTAAACCACCTCCTTCAGTTGTTATTTTGTCGCCGACAAATTGTGGTTTCTGTGTTCCTAAATTAGTTGCCAAATGTTTATCCACATGTTGATTAATCCAGTCAGCAACAAAGAAACATGGGCCGACGAGTACCTACAGTAATTGCTTAGTGCACTTGTAGGGGGGTGCCACATACAGTTTGGGTGTTGATTGCGCTTTCTCAGCGATTAATGGCCCTTAGTGGTTCTTTATCAGTGGCCTTCTGTCACTCAGAAATCATATTTCAGTCGTTTGGTGTACATAATCGTATCTCTGTCAGCTAGTGTAGACTGATGTGCTTAGGACTAATACCCTCCTCCCCCTCTCTGGTATCCTGCTGTGATGGCCGCTGGTCGAAAAACGGGATACGTAATTTACCTGAGTTCAGCGACTCCTATACGATTTGGGAATTAATCGTTCAACCAAGAATCAGTAGATGTGCATTGGACTTTAAGGCCCGTTTCCATTGGCTGACGAAAACGGTTTAGATCTTTTGTGTTCTCCTAATAGCCTATTTCCATTTGCCATCACCGATATACAGTCAGGAACCACCGACAGACCTTTAGCACTGCTGACGCAAAATATAAAAAGGCTATTAGTAGAACACAGAAAAATTACATCGTTTTTGTCGGCCAATGGAAAAGGGCCTCATTCCGGTGTTTACATTAGACGACTACAACGTGATCGGCCGCAATATTCATCAATCCAATAATTTCCTGAAGCGTTCACACTTTTTTTATGTGCCGATGTCTAGCCAATGACAGTTGAAAGGTGGTGCAAAGTTCAAGAATCACTGCCTATAATCGTCTAGTATAAACGCTTGGTGAAGGTTTGTCAGTGCTGCCACAGACGGTGTAAAAATATCGTTGTGGGTGCAGTGTATTGACTGAGTTTACTCTTTTTTCTGGGTACAACCAGATTGAATTGGCATTGTTACATAATCATTGCAAAAGTAATCTGTGAGCATTCTCCACAAGCCTCCTTTTCATTTCCATTCATCGATCTGGCGTCAATGCAGCCAAAACAAATCTTTCGGTGGTTACCGACTGCAGATTGGTGCCAAATAATCGGCCAATGGAGGGTGCGGTGAATGCTTTATTTGTACTGTATCTTATATGTCCAAACCGATTTAAATTTCTCCCTAAAATCTTGAGCCTTAACAACGAAATCGAGGTATTTTGATTCTGGTAGTCATTGACCTAGTTAGTCGGTGGTGACCTTATTAAATGATCTAAGTACATTTAATCAGTGAGCATTTATCCACATGTCTCGTTTCCATTCGCGATCTGTTACCCGATAAGTCTGTCAGTGGTGCCACTGACTGTGCGTCGGTATAGAAAGATTGGTGAGCGTAGTAGATTTCACGCAGTGACCAAGATTTCCCTCAGTGGTGGGTGGTGCCACATTGCATAATCTAAGCAGGAAAAGTTGTGGGTCATTTCACGAGCTTGGTCATTTCCATCGACCGATTCTGGGTCGGCAGTGCCAAAAGTCCATCAGTGGTTCCTGACTTTAGATCAGTGAGGGAAAACTGGCCTATTGGTATATCAAAAATATCAGTTGGTAGTGCCCCAACGCAGATCGGTGCGGATAATCGGCAAATGGAAAATGGCTTTGTGAACTCTACAAGCAGAGATCTGCAGTCAAGAATCACTGATCGATTCTTTTGGTTTACCGGTGAAAGGTCGGTCGATGGAAATGAAAAAATACTCACATATATATTTCATAGGACTCGAACTACTAATAAAGTTATACTAAAACGGAAAAAGCCTAACAGTGATAAATAAAAAAAACCAGCTCTTATTGTATTGGTGGTAAATATTGAAATATTTTATCAGAGAGAATAAAAAATGCGAGTACAATAGACAAATTTAAAACTGCAATGAAAGGTGATCTTTTACAAGTCTTTGTTCAAAAAGATAAGGAATAGTTGGATTGAATGTTGTCATCAGATAACACTCAACCGATATAAACTTTACATTATGCTAGTATTAAATATACAATAATGATTATTAATTTGTCTGTATATCTCCAAGTATACTCCTTGTGTGAATGCATGATTTCTTTGTTTTGTAATGTCCTCAGAACAATCTGGGAAAATGTGCTCGGACTACAATTTGTGTCCTTGTTTAATGTTAACGTGAATAACGAAAAAAGGAATATTGATTTGTCATGAATTACGCAACAAGGCCAACACTGACAGGTTTTCTCATAGACTGACTGAAATTAAAAGGCTTTTATTTCGTCTTCGATCCTCATGATTTCAAGGTGAAATATAAGTTGGTATGGACCCAGAAAATGCAGAAGAAACAAGGCATAAACCTCGTTCCCATTGCCCAATGAAAACGGCCGAGAATTATTGAGTTACCCTAAAGGGGGCCATCCACCAACCACGACAAGGCTACGACAAGCGCCGACATGAAAGTTCCAATCGGTGCTTGTCGCAGCTTTGTCATAAGAAGGGGGGCTTTACAACAGCATTGTCGGGGTGTGTCTGGAAGTGCATGGTCCACCAAAATTTCCTATCGTAGACCTCTGCAACACACTCATGGCACTCCATGACACTCCACGACACGGGGACGTGGGAAAAATTGAGCATGTTCAATATTGTCGTAGCCTTGTCGGAAGGCCCCAGTCGTGGGCTTGTCGTGGCCTTGTAGACTCTTGTCGGGAACTGTGGTCCACCAACCACGACAAGGCCCCCAGTCGTAGGCCAGGCGTGGACTTTGTCGGGAACCCATTGTCTAAGCCTTGTCGTGGTTGCTGGACCCCCCCCCCCCCTTAAGGCCAATGGCCATCTACCGATTTCGGAACATTTATGTACGTTTGTCTGCGACAAACGGAGGGTAATTTGCCTCAGCCAAGCCATCCTAACAGAGTCGGTAGATGTAGGACAGCTAGGCAAGGCTACCCAACGATTAGTCAGTAGGTGTAGACTGATTTCTTTAGGACTAATACCCACCAGCCCCTCTCCTTGAGGGCTGAGGGTCGAGCAGGGGTTACATAATTTGCCTGCGACAAGGTGACCGACTCCTATACGATTTGGGAACTAATCGTTCAACCCTAAATCGGTAGATGTGCATCCGGCTTTAGAGGGCAGCCCCCACATACTATGATTCTGGTCCTGATAGGCCCTAGGACTGCCTTCCCGACACCATACTAATTCTATCTTGAGGTTAGCAAAAAACGTGGTAGGTGAAACTTGTTTCTGCGATTGTGTCTCCGATACCTCACGATTGCATACCGATCCAAAACGCCAACCGTAGAGCTCCCGATAGAATCCAACATATTGGAATTTTTGTAGTCTGTCGTAGCCTATTGGAGGTGATATAAAGGGAAAATATATCTTTTTATTTAAATTCTGGAATTAGGTAGGGCACATATAGATGTATAATCGCTGTAAATATGATTTTATTTAATGAAGTCTAAGTGTCTGAAAATAATAGTTTCATATCGGAATTATCATTCTACCATGGTTAAATTGTTCAATTTGATTGTTTAAGTGTTTGAAAATAATATCATAATATATGGGGAATACCTGTGGGAAATTATTTCGGATTCATTCAATATTTCCAAAATTATAGTATACATGTATATATCAATATCAAAATCAGGCCTGAGATCTACATTGAATCACCGATTGAATCGTGAGCCAACCATAGTTTATGTTTTCGGTCCTCCAAAGACGTTTATAAGTATAGGCCCGGCGTCCACCTACTACGATATGGCTCCGATATGGTCTACGATGCACCTCCCGATAAAAACATATCTCTACGATTTGGGACCTTCCCGATACATCTCCGATATTTGCATTATGTATCGTTGCCATATCGGTAGGTCTAAATTTCGATCTTAGAAGGTGGACGCCAGGCCCTAGTCCATGATTTCTACCCATGTCTGCGATTTGAATTATCGGGGACCTCACAATAGGCTACGATTTTTCTATTTCAAATCGAAGCCTATCGGAAAGTATGTCGTAGACCATCGCCGTTGGTGGATGCAGGGCTTCAGACTCACCATCCTAATTCAAAGCTGCGCATTTAGGTGGAAGCGTATTCAAACTTACAATGGTCTTTACCCTACTACAGTTTCTGAAATAAATGATGCTCAACTTCAGTTGTGAAAGCCCTAGCTGTTAAAAGCAACTTATCATAAGAGCACATCCATTCAGAATATCACCGTATGATGGTTATGAAGACAGATCTCACGCTAGATCCATACATCAGAAGCATTCATCTGTCAATGTCACTCACTGATTGAGCTTCCTTAGTTCAGAGACCACATCGTCTTTACTGACGAGTTTTTTCCGCGCATGTTTTTCTCAAGATCTTTAGTAAGAAGCTTGTAAAGTGAGAAGTATTTTTTCTTCCGCTGAACCGCAGAAACCGCGTCTAGACCTACGCTGGGGCGCAACGGGGGAGAATCACGTATGAACGTTTCAATGAACTTTGGTACCATTATAGGATATCACATGCTGACAAATTTCGGGCGATTTGAAAAATCTTTGGAAAAAACCCGGTTAGAAGCCGACCCCCACTTTATAATTTATGGGTCGATTTTTTTTCTTCTCAAAAATCCCTAAAAAGATGGAGATCAGGGGGTGAGGGCGTCTAGCGTGACCTCTGTGGAGTCTGCGAGCTGCTCCTTGCTACGGGCTTGTCTGAGTGACATGCTGAGTGTCCGTGAGCTGCCCCTTACTTACATGCTGCTCGCCGAGGCCATGAGGCGGCAATCCGTCATCGTCAGAGCGCACTGACTGATCCGACACGCGGCTCGCCACCACTGAACTATAGACAAGCCTCCTCCCCGACTCACACCCCGTGAACAGGCTTCCTCCCTCACCATCTCTACTCTTTATCCTACCCCTAATAAAAAAACTCCATAGGCTTAGCATTGGGTCACTGTATTCGGTCTGGAGTTCAGAAAAATGAAAAATATCGCTCTAGTGGGATACACTTGACAAATGACGTCATTTATTAATGTAGAAGTAATTTAGACGGGCGGGGTAGGATAAATTCTAAACCAAACTCGAGTTAGTTGTGTTATTGTTCATCGCACTCCGGCAAGATCGCGTATTACTGCTCTCAGCTTTGCCTCGCGCAGTAATACGCGATCTTGCCGTCGTGCAATAAACAAAAACACGACTAACTCTTGTTTGGTTTCTCCATAGTACTACACGTCCACCTTATATGTACCGCCCTATAGCCAACTCTCCTCCCCGACTCACACCCCGTGAACAGACTCCCTCCCTACCATCTCTACTCTGTACTACACGTCCACCTTATATGTACCGCCCTATAGACAACTCTCCTCCCCGACTCACACCCCGTGAACAGGCTCCCTCCCTCACCATCTCTACTCTGTACTACACGTCCACCTTATATGTACCGCCCTATAGACAAGCCTCCTCCCCGACTCACACCCCGTGAACAGGCTCCCTCCCTCACCATCTCTACTCTGTACTACACGTCCACCTTATATGTACCGCCCGATAGACAAACCTCCTCTCCGACTTGCACCCAGTGAACAGGCTCCCTCCCTCACCATCTCTACTCTGTACTACACGTCCACCTTATATGTACCGCCCTATAGACAACTCTCCTCCCCGACTCGCACCCCGTGAACAGGTTCCCTCCCTCATCATCTCTACTCTGTACTACACGTCCACCTTATATGTACCGCCCTATAGACAAGCCTCCTCCCCGACTCACACCCCGTGAACAGAACTCCCTCCCTCACCATCTCTACTCTGTACTACACGTCCACCTTATATGTACCGCCCTATACACAAGCCTCCTCTCCGACTCACACCCCGTGAACAGAACTCCCTCCCTCACCATCTCTACTCTGTACTACACGTCCACCTTATATGTACCGCCCTATAGACAAGCCTCCTCCCTGACTCACACCCCGTGAACAGGCTCCCTCCCTCACCATCTCTACTCTGTACTACACATCCACCTTATTTGTACCGCCCTATAGACAAGCCTCCTCCCCGACTCACACCCCGTGAACAGACTCCCTCCCTCACCATCTCTACTCTGTACTACACGTCCACCTTATATGTACCGCCCTATAGACAAGCCCCCTCCCCGACTCACACCCCGTGAACAGGCTCCCTCCCTCACCATCTCTACTCTGTACTATACGTCCACCTTATATGTACAGCCCTATAGACAAGCCTCGTCCCCGACTCACACCCCGTGAACAGACTCCCTCCCTACCATCTCTACTCTGTACTACACGTCCACCTTATATGTACAGCCCTATAGACAAGCCTCGTCCCCGACTCACAACCCGTGAACAGGCTGCTTCCCTCACCATCTCTACTCTGTACTACACGTCCACCTTATATGTACCGCCCTATACACAAGCCTCCTCCGAGACTCACACCCCGTGAACAGGCTCCCTCCCTACCATCTCTACTCTGTACTACACGTCCACCTTATATGTACCGCCCTATAGACAAGCCTCCTCCCTGACTCACACCCCATGAACAGGCTCCCTCCCTCACCATCTCTACTCTGTACTACACGTCCACCTTATATGTACCGCCCTATAGACAAGCCTCCTCCCCGACTCACACCCCATGAACAGGCTCCCTCCCTCACCATCTCTACTCTTTAAGTCTAATTGAACAAATTGGACGTTAAACTACCCAAACAAACAAACAAACAAACGTCCACCTTATATGTACCGCCCTATAGCCAACTCTCCTCCCCGACTCACACCCCGTGAACAGGCTCCCTCCCTCACCATCTCTACTCTGTACTACACGTCCACCTTATATGTACCGCCCTATAGCCAACTCTCCTCCCCGACTCACACCCCGTGAACAGGCTCCCTCCCTCACCATCTCTACTCTGTACTACACGTCCACCTTATATGTACCGCCCTATACACAAGCCTCCTCCCAGACTCACACCCCGTGAACAGGCTCCCTCCCTACCATCTCTACTCTGTACTACACGTCCACCTTATATGTACCGCCCTATAGTCAACTCTCCTCCCCGACTCACACCCTGTGAACAGGCTCCCTCCCTCACCATCTCTACTCTGTACTACACGTCCACCTTATATGTACCGCCCTATAGACAAGCCTCGTCCCCGACTCACACCCCGTGAACAGGCTCCCTCCCTCACCATCTCTACTCTGTACTACACGTCCACCTTATATGTACCGCCCTATAGACAAGCCTCCTCCCCGACTCACACCCCGTTAACAGACTCCCTCCCTCACCATCTCTACTCTGTACTACACGTCCACCTTATATGTACCGCCCTATAGACAAGCCCCCTCCCCGACTCACACCCCGTGAACAGGCTCCCTCCCTCATCATCTCTACTCTGTACTACACGTCCACCTTATATGTACAGCCCTATAGACAAGCCTCGTCCCCGACTCACACCCCGTGAACAGGCTCCCTCCCTCACCATCTCTACTCTGTACTACACGTCCACCTTATATGTACAGCCCTATAGACAAGCCTCGTCCCCGACTCACAACCCGTGAACAGGCTGCCTCCCTCACCATCTCTACTCTGTACTACACGTCCACCTTATATGTACCGCCCTATAGCCAACTCTCCTCCCCGACTCACACCCCGTGAACAGGCTCCCTCCCTCACCATCTCTACTCTGTACTACACGTCCACCTTATATGTACCGCCCTATAGACAAGCCTCGTCCCCGACTCACACCCCGTGAACAGGCTCCCTCCCTCACCATCTCTACTCTGTACTACACGTCCACCTTATATGTACCGCCCTATAGACAAGCCTCCTCCCCGACTCACACCCCGTTAACAGACTCCCTCCCTCACCATCTCTACTCTGTACTACACGTCCACCTTATATGTACCGCCCTATAGACAAGCCCCCTCCCCGACTCACACCCCGTGAACAGGCTCCCTCCCTCATCATCTCTACTCTGTACTACACGTCCACCTTATATGTACAGCCCTATAGACAAGCCTCGTCCCCGACTCACACCCCGTGAACAGGCTCCCTCCCTCACCATCTCTACTCTGTACTACACGTCCACCTTATATGTACAGCCCTATAGACAAGCCTCGTCCCCGACTCACAACCCGTGAACAGGCTGCCTCCCTCACCATCTCTACTCTGTACTACACGTCCACCTTATATGTACCGCCCTATAGACAAGCCTCGTCCCCGACTCACACCCCGTGAACAGGCTCCCTCCCTCACCATCTCTACTCTGTACTACACGTCCACCTTATATGTACCGCCATATAGACAAGCCTCCTCCCCGACTCACACCCCGTGAACAGGCTCCCTCCCTCACCATCTCTACTCTGTACTACACTTCCACCTTATATGTACAGCCCTATAGACAAGCCTCCTCCCCGACTCACACCCTGTGAACAGGCTCCCTCCCTCACCATCTCTACTCTGTACTACACGTCCACTTTATATGTACCGCCCTATACACAAGCCTCCTCTCCGACTCGCACCCCGTGAACAGGTTCCCTCCCTCATCATCTCCACTCTGTACTACACGTCCACCTTATATGTACCGCCCTATAGACAAGCCTCGTCCCCGACTCACACCCCGTGAACAGACTCCCTCCCTACCATCTCTACTCTGTACTACACGTCCACCTTATATGTACAGCCCTATAGACAAGCCTCGTCCCCGACTCACAACCCGTGAACAGGCTGCCTCCCTCACCATCTCTACTCTGTACTACACGTCCACCTTATTTGTACCGCCCTATACACAAGCCTCCTCCGAGACTCACACCCCGTGAACAGGCTCCCTCCCTCACCATCTCTACTCTGTACTACACGTCCACCTTATATGTACCGCCCTATAGACAAGCCTCCTCCCCGACTCACACCCCATGAACAGGCTCCCTCCCTCACCATCTCTACTCTTTAAGTCTAATTGAACAAATTGGACGTTAAACTACCCAAACAAACAAACAAACAAACGTCCACCTTATATGTACCGCCCTATAGCCAACTCTCCTCCCCGACTCACACCCCGTGAACAGGCTCCCTCCCTCACCATCTCTACTCTGTACTACACGTCCACCTTATATGTACCGCCCTATAGCCAACTCTCCTCCCCGACTCACACCCCGTGAACAGGCTCCCTCCCTCACCATCTCTACTCTGTACTACACGTCCACCTTATATGTACCGCCCTATACACAAGCCTCCTCCCCGACTCACACCCCGTGAACAGGCTCCCTCCCTACCATCTCTACTCTGTACTACACGTCCACCTTATATGTACCGCCCTATAGTCAACTCTCCTCCCCGACTCACACCCCGTGAACAGGCTCCCTCCCTCATCATCTCTACTCTGTACTACACGTCCACCTTATATGTACAGCCCTATAGACAAGCCTCGTCCCCGACTCACACCCCGTGAACAGGCTCCCTCCCTCATCATCTCTACTCTGTACTACACGTCCACCTTATATGTACCGCCCTTTAGACAAGCCTCCTCCCTGACTCACACCCCGTGAACAGGCTCCCTCCCTCACCATCTCCACTCTGTACTACACGTCCACCTTATATGTACAGCCCTATAGACAAGCCTCGTCCCCGACTCACACCCCGTGAACAGGCTCCCTCCCTCACCATCTCTACTCTGTACTACACGTCCACCTTATATGTACCGCCCTATAGACAAGCCTCCTCCCCGACTCACACCCCGTGAACAGGCTCCCTCCCTACCATCTCAGATTTCTGTATCATATACCCATGCAGTATATCTGATAATTATCAACTGTTGCTCCCGGTGCAGTATAAATTGTATACTGAATCCTGTGCAGTACTTTGAAGGAAACCCACGAGATGAAAATAGCTTGGTCCGTAATATTAAGCCTATGGAGAAAAATACCGGGGTGAGATTACTATTACACTGAACACTTGAAACATTAGCAGTGTGTGGGCATTTACGCTGACATATCTTCCTTGCCAATATATCCAGTTATCTGTCTAGCACCCTCTCCCCCACCCACCCACCTAGCCTTCTTGTTATCTGTCTAGTATTCACCCACCCACCTTTCCCTTATGTTGCCTGTCTAGTACCCTCTATCCCACCTACCTATCAACCCACCTTACCCTCAGGTTGTATATCTAATACCCTTTTGCCCGTCCGACCCCCACTCACTTTCCCCTAATGTTCTCTGTCTAGTACCCTCTATCCCACCTACCCATCCACCCACCTTTGCCTCATGTGGGTATAGGATCACGAAGATTGAAAGTGATCCTCAATCGCATGTATATAGAGATGTATATTACCCATGCTGTATGTAAGATATTTATCCATACTGTTGGGGCAAGTAATACCAGCCTCACGGCCGATGCCCTCGCAGTCTAAATAAAGAATAAAAAAATAAAAAAAGTGGTCTCTCTAGTACCCTCTCCCCCAACCCACCCACCCGCCTACCTCCCCCTCATGTCTAGTACCCTCTCCCCAACCCACCCAACCCCCTACCTGCCCCTCATGTAGTCTCTCTAGTATCCTCTCCCCCATCCACCCGTCCACCCATCCACCTCCCACCTTCCCCTTATGTGGTCTGACTGGGACCTATATACTGAACCCGCCACCCGGCCACCCGTCCACCCACCCGCCCGTACACCCACCCACCCACCCGTCCACCCACCCGCCCACCCGTACACCCACCCGCCCACCCGTACACCCACCCTTGCCCTCTGCAGTAACGCCCACGCCTAATTCATGACGGCTAGACTGTTTTCTGGCCAGATCAAAGGTTCTCAGAATCTAACTCAAAGGTGCATGGCGAAGCAAGCAGATGAACACCACCTGCTGCCCGTACTGATGATAGCGACTGAGCCTATCCAGAGCGTGGACGCTTACCCACATGTACGTGGGTGTCAGACTGGGGATAGTTCTGACCACTGCGTGAAAACCACTATCTTATTAGAGCGTGCTTGCACGCGCTATATATACATCATCTAGAGTTTAGAGAGGTCCATATAGACTTTCAGGGTACTGCCTACAAACTATCCCTTCACTATCTGTGTGATATTCACTGTGATATTGAGAGCAGAGCAGGGAGCCAGTGTCACAGTGTCTTAGAGGCCTGCCCAGCTGACCATGACCAATCACTCAAGACCGAAAAACCTCATTGACCTACTGGTGCTTGATATGTTTGGATCCTAGACTCAGGCAGTTGCAGAAATGGCAAGTTGACTGGGTGCAAGTTGGTTACAGAAAACTACCCATAGGCTACGTTTAACTCAAACCTTTTGATAGTTATTCATTTATAATTGCACACTCATTCATCAATGATGAACACACTATTTTCTCCTAGTATATGTACATACACCCGGTGTATATAGGTATGGTCCTATTTTCGGTTGTGTATATATGCCTCATCTATAGATGTGTAAAATGTATACGACACGCGTTTACATGTCCCATGTACATATTTCTTTTCATATACGCTTTGCGGCAAATACAGCCATTACGCTGACGTATAGAAGAGGAAAGGTGGTAATATAAAGCCAATACATGCACTTACACGATGGCGTATATGTGAATAAACTGGTGGTTTTCGGGCAATGGACAGGTCGATCGAGACACTGGTAACATCACTGTCAGCATCTTGAATTGTGCTCCTATCAAGTGTCATCAGGAAAATATCTTGGTGCAGGACCTTGCCAGGCATTTACACTAGACGATTCTGGCCAGCGATCTTGACATTTTGCACCCCAAGAAGACTTTCAGCAGTAAAATGATAGAAATCGTCTAAATTAAACGTCAAGCGTGTGGTGACTGCAGATCGTATGATTACGTCAGAATAATCTATTTAGCACCACCTGGCGGCTATTGGACATGCCCGGGATTATTTCTAGCTAGTTTGAATTAGTAGTCTACACAGGCGGTGATTCTGTGGAAACCTAGTCATTAGTGTAAACGCTTGAGTACATTCTGAGGTTGATGACTTTTGCGGTGGGGCCATCCCTAGACCTATTAGCTCGTGCAGTTTATTATCTTTTGTGTAGAAAGACCCCATTGGAAATGTACGGGGACTCAGTAAACCACAACCCATTATATAAAACATGTCAGATACCATAACTGTGGTATACGGATTCAAATCTGTGTTATACGGCCTCAAATCCATGTGATACTGGAAAATAGTGCAATAGACCAAAGAAATAGTCCATATCGTTATACCCTTTCATTTGGTAAATACTGGGTTTAATCTATTTGAATAGATGATGAATACAACACTCTCGAGGATGATGTCGTAATACACTTGCTAGCTCTCGTGTATTACTATGCGTCAATCTCTCATGGTCAATCTGCCGCAGGTCCACAAAACTATCATTTATAGTCTATGTCGTCAACGGATAGATATGTCCCCTCAAGACTAATAACTTAGAGGGTGCGTCCACCAACCACGACAGGGCTGCGACAACGGCTTTCCGACAAGGTCCACGACAGCTCTACGATTGGAAGGCGTGTCGTAGCCTTGTCGTGGTTGGTGGACCCTAGTTCCCGACAAGAGGCTACGACAAGGCCCCGACAGGCTGCGACACAAAGCTTGTCGGGAGGTTGTCGGAGGCCCTCCGACAAGGCCACGACAATATCGAACATGTTCGATTTTTGCTACGACTGGACCTTTGTCGTGGAGTGTTGTGGTTTCCTCGATATCACTGTCGTAGTGTGTCGGAACCATGGGCGCCTTTTTTTACGGAAACCGGCAACGTCTATGACACGCCCCGACACCGCTGTCCCGACAATGCTCTTCTCACGACAAGGCTGCGACAAGGCTGCGATTGGAACTTTCATGTAGGCACTAGTCGTAGCCTTGTCGTGGTTGGTGGACGCACCCTCTAAGACTGGGAACTCACTGAGCTCCTGACACAGTACCGATACACCACAACACAGGATTTTCCAACCTCCCGATACAGCGACGATACAGTGATTTAGTTTCATACTCTAACATTCTATAAAACTAAATTTTTCAATATTCTGAAGAAGTTATGAATCGGAAATTTCGATTCATACCCATGTTGTAGCACCCCTCTCATAAGATCTCACACTCTCTAGGTCGTATTCTGCACTCTCACTTTGCTCTATAGAGAAGAAATATTAACGGACTAGGCTTAGAGCCTTGAGAATCCACTGGCCTGCCTCCCATGCTAAAGACGTACATCAAATGCAACCAAAGATTCCTATAATGTCAATGATGCCACCTAACGGGAATACTGTGTGCCAGTGGATTCTCAAAGCTCTAAGCCTAGTTCTTTAAGAACTATTCTTCCATAGAGCGCAGTGAGAACCTTGTACGGATTACGACTTAGAGAGTGTGAGATCTTATGAGAGGGGTGCGGTTGTAGCCATGTCTGAGGAGTTGATGCCTGGCTTAACTTGAGCGTAATATAATTGATGTAAAACACCTGATGCAGTCCCTATCCCAGGTGCAATGTAATTTCCGAGTATCTCAGCTCATTTAGGAAACCAACTACTAAGAATGGACTGATGTGAATGAATCTGGATGTTACTATTTTTTTTACTATTTTTTGTATAGGATCAATTTACAGAACAATGGTCTTCTATATTTCTCATCAAGTTGACGTACTTGGAATATCATTTAGACAGACGCCTTATCTATTGGCGTATATACGTGTGCATGAGATGATGGAAGAATGCAAACTAAGACCTCTTTTCTTTCGTAGAGCACATCATCTTCTGAAAACTATTTTCTGGTGGTCCAAAAATGAGAATAATATATCATACTCAACAGTTTGTACTAGGGGAAATGATAAAACACGATTCAAAGTGAAAAGGCCACTTACCGAAAAGTACAGAAACAGCCCTCTTTATGTAGGTGCCTCACTATGGAATCTACTTCCTTTAGAAATCCAGAACTCGCATAGCAAGGAAAGTTTTAAGCAGCTATCTAAAGACCATTACCCACTGTACGATTCCGGAACATGGATGTTCCTTTGTCTGAGACAAAGGAACAGTCTTAAGTCTCAGGCCAGGCCCCTGGTACAGAATCGCCCAGTGGGGCACCCCCTCCAGTCCCTGGCCTAGGACTAGTCCTAACCCCCTGCAGGGATGTTCTTTTGTCGCCGACAAAGTACAGGTCCATGTTCCGAAATCGGCACCGACAGATTTATCAACATGTTGATAAATTTTGTCGGCGACAACGGAGTTTAAGAAATACCCCCCATGGTGTGTTCCGATATCGGCCCAAATTTGTCTTAAGGGTTGCTGAAAAGAGTATGCCACACACCAAAATGGTCATTCCCGCCGATTTTTACCCCCAGAGGCCGATTATTACTCTTTTTTTTATTGGGAATTGATTCGCTTGTATAAATACAATATGGTCTTCCATCAAACCCTTTTTAAAAAGTGAAATATATATTTGAGACTTGAGAAAAAAAGGAGAAATTTAGGTATTTTTGAATTATATATCTTATATACATATAAATATAAATATTTTCCAATACAAATTAAACTTATAGGATTGTTCCCAAATCGGCAGCCAGTCTTTGAGAAAAAAAATCGTATCTCTGTCGTCCAGTGTGTACTGACTTGCTTAGGACAGCTCCTACCACCCCCTCTCCCGTATCGTGCTGTGTTTATTGCCGTTTGGTGCGGATTTGCCTGAGACAACCTTAGGATACGCTTAGGATAAAAGGATTTTGTCCTAAGGAAATGAATCGTACAGTGGGCATTCGGCTTTAGAATTTCTTGTTAAGAAGTGATATATATAGAACCCTACCTGATTTCTGATCGATACATTCTGAGTCAAATGACCAGAGTCAAATATTACCAAGAATACATTCAAACTATAACTGGTTATTATTCATCAACTGGATATTTCCTGTATTACAAATGACTAGCTTGTTTATGACCTTATGGTGTCTGTAATATCTGTCACTCTATATTGTTATAAGTAGCCACCTGCCTTGTCTTGTTCTTTTTTGTGTGTTATTCAATCCCTATAACTAGGAGCCAAAAGTTTGTTCATCACAGATGAATGAGCGTGCAATTATAAATGAATAACAATTAAAAGGTTTGGTTAGATTTAGCCTATGGATAGTTTTCTACAACTTGCCATTTCTCTAACTGCATGAGTCTAGGATCAAAACATATCAAAAACAGTGGGTCAATGAGGTATTTCGGTCTTGAGTGATTGGTCATGGTCAGCTGGACACACTTCTAAGACCCTGAGACACTGGCTCCCTGCTGTGTTCTCACTATCACAGGGAACAGCATGCAGATAGTAAAGGGATAGTTTTCTGGAAGCACACTGAAAGTTCAATGTGACCACTCTAACCCTGACTCTTAGCTCTAGATGATGTATATAGGCGTGCAAGCACGCTCTAATAAGACTGAACTCCAGCTCGACAATATCTAGTTAAGTTTAGTTTCTTTTCATTTTCCACTGTTCTTGAGAGACTGTTGATCCACAGCCCAATGAAGTATAGCCCACAGCACATGACATAAGTGCCGTTATGGATGAACTGTTTCTTATGGTAGAGTCAGATGACCTAATAGCTGTCAACACAGTAAGGCCAACTCAGAATTATAAGTCTTGCGTGTTTTCTTGGACTGTGTATATTTTTCTTTTTTAAATTTTCGTTGTTTTTCTACAATGGTCTCAAAACACTAAGTGTCTGTTGTGTTCTGTGTAATGCACTTTTATGTTGTTAAACATCAACACGGAAGAACAACTGTATCGCCAGACGAGTGTTAATGTACCACTCAATCGCTTTTTCTTGAATAAAAAAAATGTTACAGTCATATAACGTCATAAATACGCCTGATTCTGTTGTATTTACGCCACTAATAATTCCGATATCTGCACATAGAGGACATCACTGTAATATATCTCATTTGCTGTTAGTCTTTAAGTCCTTGGTATGGAAAATCCAATGTTATGTTATCAATTTTTATTTTAAATTCGTTCTAAAACCCTTTTCACTATCTCACTAAACACAAATAATAAACCCAGCATTTTCTGAGGTTTTTTTTAACGTTTTTTAAATAGATTTTACTTTCAGAACACCATTCTTCTGTAGGGTTCTGCATATGACAATTTATAAGCCTTTAAGAGGTTCAATATAGAACCCCCGCCGCCCCCCGCCGCCCCCCGCCGCCCGATATGGTACAGATACAAAATGTCGAAATCGGTGCCATATCGGGAAGTTGCAAAATCGTAGACATATATGTCTAGACATGCCAATCCACCATGCATTGTACGGGGTTTTTATCAGTGTCTAATCGCAGGAACGTGGTCAACTGCCCCGATATTAGGTAAGCTTCCGGTTTTTTATCGGGAGGTGCATCGTAGACCATATGGGAGCCATATCGTAGTAGGTGGACGCCGGACCTTACTCGCTTGGTTTGTCTCCAGCATAATGTGGCTCTGGCGGCCAGTGTATATCCCCCCCACCCCCCACCCCCATCATTGCTCACCGTCTTGGTCGGCCCTAAATACCAACATGATCCGTCAGCATTTGAGGCGCAACTTCCAGCGGCCACAACCTCTCCTCCGGCTTCCTCCCCACCCGATACACACCAATTATTTTTATGCCCAAGTAACACGAGCTGAGCGCAATTACTCTACGATACATGGCACCGAAATGCCTCCCAAATGTCAAGATTATACACGAGCTAGTTTTTTCAATGCGTAGGAGGTAGAGATTCTAACGTTACTTGGATTGCTTTCACAGGCCGAGCTCTACGTTTACTACCTCCGTGGCCATCTCTCCTGCCTAAGTCTCAAGACCAATGCCCATCTACCGATTAACGGTTGAACGATTAGCTCGCAAATCGTACAGGAGTCGGTGAACTTGACGCAGGCAAATTACGTAACACTTTGCTCGACCGGAGGACATCGAGGAGAGGGGTTGGTGGGTATTATTCCTAAGCAAATCAGTCTACAGCTGACTCCGTTAGGATGCCTCGTCTGAGACAAATTACCGTCCGTTTGTCGCCCACAAAGGTACATAAATGCTCCGAAATCGGTAGATGGGCATTGGGCTTAATGAATATCTACCGATTTCGGAACATTGATTTACCTTTGTCGGCGACGATGGAGCGGTACTTTGTCTCAGGCAGGGCACCCGTAAAGCCCAATACACATCTACCGATTCAGGGTCGTGTCGGCCACCCGATCAGGCGGCGTTTACCAATGCTCCATTGTCAGTGACTGGATTTATGAACATGTTGATAAACATTTGGCGACCGTTTTAGGAACATGGAACCACAACTCGTCTGCGATAAAAGGACATCTCGAGGGAGGGACATTCACTAATCGTTGTCTGACCCTTGCCTAGCTGTCTTACATCTACCGAATGGGGCCGACTCTTTTAGCAGTTGACCATGTTTCTGCGATTAGGCACCGACAAAAAACGCTTACAATCGGTGACGGATTGGCATGTCTAGATATTTGTCTACGATTTTGCACCTTCCCAATATGTCTCCGATATGTGCTTTTTGTATCGGTTCCATATCAGTAGATCTAAATTTCTATCGTAGTAGGTGGACACCAGGCGTTACAGAATCTAGACAAAATTAATCTGTAACCTTATAGAGGGGGCTCATGTCATATAGATTACTGCAGTGTTAGGATTGCTGAATTTAGATTGCCGTAAAGTTCCAGTCCCAAGTCAACCTGAGCCGAGGCGATTTGCGGCGTGCACGTGGCAGGTGTGCTGCGAGAAAGGGTTACCCCGGGAAAAACTGTATTTATCGCCCACCCAATACACGCATGCGTCTGGACACTTCTACTTTTCAGTTATCACAGACTATTGGACGTACTACTATTTTGATGTGATTTTAATGTAAATAAATGAAAAGAACAGTATTTAGACATGAGAATTACATGTCGTGATATGTCGTAACATGCTTAATTTCGGCAAATTGTTCAATCTCCAACACTGCACATGTTCTTGCACGCGCACAAGATACTAGTGGGCGATAACTACCATTTTTCCCAGGGTAACCAAATTTCGCATCACACAGGGTGAAATCCGTGCAAATTACGCAGAGAATCAACTCAGTGCTAACATGTCATCGGGTACATAGCGTGTCTATGATATAAGGCCACCTTCACTTCAACGACATACGTTCCTTCCAGGCAGGATACTGGAATGATAATGTTAATGCATCCTGCTTCCCGAATTCCGAATAACATTCACCACGGGATTATTCCAATATAAAGGCAGCAATCCTATATATGATATATATATAAGGTAAATATACCTACAGAGTATATTTATATATAAAGGGCACAGTTGCCACCTACCGTCTTATTGGTCAACTACGCTATACCGCCCGCGGGCGGGGCATGTGACCAGGCACAAAGATCAGTGCCTCATCAAATTTTTTCTGAGACGGACGTGTAGGTTATGGTACTGGAGTTTTTCGTACTTCAACATGGTTAGCTGCGAAAACTGGGGAAAAGCCTACGACGGGAGAAAGCGGCCAAAAGGATGCCCCTTTTGTGCCCATGAATTTTCTCCAGAATTTGAACGTCACAACAAAAGTTTGAATGGTTGGCCACTGGACCTGAATAGGATTCTTGGCCATTTGGCACTCAGACAGACACTTCTACCAAAGTGTAAAGTTCTGGTCTATACATCCCTATCGTGGCCATGCAATATTGGTTTCTATGAGAAGAAAGTAATCATCAAAATTACCCCTAATTATTGAGGAACAAATTGACTGAATTGGAACAGTCACCATTTTGGTTAGTAACCTCCTCCCTGATGTTTACAGTATGGCTGCCATGCTTTGAATGGCATATAATACCCCTATTATCGCTCAGCTCTAGTTCCCAGTCTGCCCACATGAGGGCAGGTCGCTCTACCAATGACACTTGGAGTTGTTCAGTGTCATGAGCGGCCTCCTGACATGTGCGACAGACCGGAACGGGCACTCAACCGGAACGGATTTGGTCTTCCCCTATTGGCTGTTGGTACAACAGCCAATGAGAGTGCAGAGCTCACAGATGCCAAGCCTGTCATGTCAACCCCCTGCTAAGGGTATAAAACAAGGATCCCTTCTTGTCAATAAACAGTTAGTCTCAGGTTCTGACTCAGAGTAATACCTAGTACTTCTGTGTTGTGTTCTAACTTTCTCTTCTTAAGGTCTACTCCTTACGCAAGTAGGTTGTGAGACTTTACATTGGTGACCACGACGACGTCTGCTGAACTTGTTTCACTGAGTCTAGACACGAGCCGCATCTTCTGGATGCCTCTACGCTGCAGTGCCTGAGCCTGATGGTAGCCCTTGGCGGGTGACCGTGACGGCGCAGCCTGCAGCACCCCGGTGACGATGATTCGCACCGGCCTGCGACACCATAGTGCCCGGGCCTGATGGTAACCTTTGGCGGGTAACCGTGATGGCGCGGCCTATGGTCAGACACCGCACTCCCAGCGAGTGACGGGCGGCATGCGCGGAACCGCGCATCGACGGGGGAGCTGCGCTTAGGTGCCCGGGTGAAACCGGCCCTGGCAAGGACACCGCATTCCGAGGAATGACGGGCGGCGCACGCTGGCCAGCGTGAGGTTTGACGGCGACGCTCTTCTGAAGTCCAGAATGGTGACCCAAGGGGAAGGTGGTGCGAACGGTAGTAAGGTTTATGACGACTGGTTCCAGGCTCAAATCAGTGCTGGAAAGTTTAAACCTGAGGAGATCGATTCGCACATGGATCAGGGTACCTTCTGGTCGGAGACGGTGGCGACCCAGCAGGGAGAGATGGAAGGCAGGCTAAAACAAACCGAAAGTCGTCTCACGGGGATGATGCAGCAGCTCCTGAACCGTATGGATGCGGAGACACGCCGGACCAATACTCCCGTGACTCAGGAAGTCGCCCAAGAACTAGTTCGTCGGCCCGAGGACCGGAGTGGTGACGCGGAGAAGGAGAAGCACCTGCGTCGGGTAGCAAGTACCCTCCCGATCGTAGACGGGACCGACAAGACGGCTCTCCGACGGTGGCTCCTCGACATGGAGGACGCGAACGACATAGCCGCCGCAGGAGAGGGGGCCCTTCTCTGACTGATGTTGGAGAAGTCAGCTCCACCCCTACGACGCACCATCACGAAGGAGTGGCGACGGCGAATTCCCATGGCCGTGTTGCTCAAGGTGGTTCGGCTCGAGTACTTGGGCGAGTCAGACCACATGGCCCAGCGGAGAGAGTGTGAGAACCTTCGCCAGACCGAGGGTGAATCGGTGACGGCGTTCACCGCCCGGTTCTGGGAGGCCCATCAGGCCTGTTTTCCTGATGGTGAACTCCAGATCAATGCGGTGCTTTCAGCCGCCTTGTACCGATTCCCCTTTGCCTTCAACCAGCGGACCGTGATGCAGCATATCTCCCTTGCCCGACCCAAGACGATGGAAGCTGCCATCCAAGCCGCCCGGATAGCGGCGGAGCAGGCAAACAACATGAGTCTGTACGACGCGGCGACCGGGGAGGAGCCGATGGAGGTCGGAGCTGTGTGTGCCGGCCCTGCCCCCAGAAAGGGTAAGGGCAAGCACAATACCCTGTCTTCCCAGGCCACCTTACCGCCGCAAGACGTCCAGGAGCTGACAGCGGCCCTGCGGTCGTAACAAGGTGAGGTGGCCAAGCTGAAGCGGCAAGAGGAACCGCGTAGTTTCACTCCCCTGCCGGTAGCGCCTGCCCCGGCTGCAAACACCTACGTGATCCAGCCATCCGCTCCGCCAGCGACGGTCTACGCGTCCAACACCGGAGAAGTGGCTGCCGTGGCGCCGCCCCATCAGCGTCAACAGTGTGGACGCCAGCAGCCACCACGCACTGGCCCACTCATCTGCTTCGCCTGCAACCAGGAGGGTCACGTCAAGGACCGATGCCCCTACAGGGACGCCATAGCCCGGGTCGTGTCCTCCAGCCGCAGCTAAGAGCAGGCGGGAAACTGAGTGCCGCATCAGATCAGTGGCCCTGCATCGGATTACGAATCCGAGGTGTGATGTTGCGGGGTTTAGTTGATTCTGGTGCGTGCAGGAGTATGATCTCGGGAGCGAAGTTCGAGGAACTCAAGGCGGTGGGTATCCGACATTACCAGGATAAGTCGGGCCTCCGTCTTCGTTCGCTCTCGGGACATATACTCCCTACCTTGGGACTGGTCAAGTTGGACATCCACGGCAACCGGTGCACCCTGTGCATTATGCCGGGGATGTCCCACGACCTTCTACTTGGCAGCGATTTTCTGCAAGAGAGCGGGGCTGTGATAGACTATCAGCAGCAGGAGGTGTTTATTGCCAAAAAGCCACATCCATTCTCGTGGGCACCGCGTGGGGAACTGTGTATTGCGGAAGCTCTTACTGAGCTTCAGTACTGGAAAAAGCGCTTCCCCGCAATCTTTCCTGAGAAAGGAACCCCACTGCCGTGCACGGGTGTGGTGAAAATGGTAATAGACACCGGGGACGCGCGGCCGATCAACCAGCGTCCCTATCGCATCCCCCTCACCAAGCGGATAATCGTGGACCAGGAGCTGGACAAGATGCTGGAAGAGGGGATTATCGAACCTTCCGCATCCCCCTGGGCCAGCCCGTTGACGCTTGTGCCGAAGAAGGATGGATCTATCCCATCTGCGTAGATTATAGAGCGCTCAACGCGGTAACCCGGAGGGATGCGTATCCCCTCCCCCGCATCCAGGATATAATGGACTCATTGGGCGGTGCTGCCGTCTTCTCCACCTTGGATCTTAAGTCAGGCTACTGGCAAGTCCCGATGGACCCCGGTAGTATGGAGAAGACAGCCGTTGCCACACACCGAGGCCTGTTTCAGTTCCGGCGGATGCAGTTCAGACTCTGTAACGCCCCCGCGACGTTCCAGAGGATGATGAACCGCATCATTGTGCCCCTGAGACGTTTCGTGATGGTCTACTTGGATGACCTCGTCATCTTCTCCAAGACTGAGGAAGACCATCACGAGCATGTGGCCCTGGTGCTCCAAGCGCTCCAGGATAATGGACTAGTCGTCAAAGAGAGTAAGTGTCACTTTGGCATCCCGGAGGTTAAGCTTTTAGGGTATGTCGTCAGCGCTGACGGTATCCGGTCTGATCCTGAGAAGGTAGAAGCCATACGTGACATGGCTCCCCCCTCGGATGTGAAGGCCATACGGCGCCTCCTTGGCTCAGCTAACTACCATCGCCAGCTAATCCATAATTATGCGGAGATAGTACGTCCTCTAACAGAGCTGACCAAGAAGTACGCAGTCTTCGAGTGGAACTCAGACTGCCAGGAGGCATGGGATAAGCTGAGAGAAGCACTGGTGAACACAGTCGCGCTCGCTTATCCGGATCCCTCGAAACCCTATAAGCTCTACACAGACGCCAGTGACTACTCTATTGGCGCTATCCTGGTGCAGGAGGATGGCAACGGTCTTGAACGCCCGATCCATTTTCTATCCAGACAACTGACGGAGGTACAATGGAGGTACCCCGTCATCGAGAAAGAGGCGTACGCAATCATCTTCGCCTTGACTAAGCTGCGCCCGTACCTTTTTTGGGCAGACTTCCAGATCCTAACCGACCATATGCCGCTCAAGTGCTTGTTCACTGGCGAAATTAAGAACACACGGGTTCAGAGATGGGCCGTACTCATGGCGGAGTACGCGGCCCCCGTGGTGTATTTCGCTGGTGCAAGGAACGTGTGGGCGGATATGTTGTCTTGGTTAAGGGGTCAGGGTCTTGCTTCGTTGCCCCAAGAGGTCGCGGCCGTAGTACCGGTCGAGGAGGAGATGAACGTGCCATGGGCCACCTACGAGCTGGATCCTAAGGAGATCCAGATGGAACAGCTCAAAATGGCCGAGTACAAACTGGGGCTTGAGGATCTCGACGACTACCTTGTGAGCGGAGGTCTGCTCTATACGTTGGAGGCGCCCTCAGGACAGGCGGAGTACCCCAGGATCGTACTCCCTGTGCCATTCAGAGCAGGCCTTATCAAGAAGGCTCATGAGGTAGTGTGCCATCAGGGCGTGAGGAAGACCTTGGGGAGGATCCAGTAACATTTTAAGTGGCCTGGTATGAGGAGACAAGTTTTTGTGATTCTGGCGCGCTGTGCCACCTGTGCGGCCAGCCGGGTTCGCCAGGATCACATACACCCAACTCCTATGCCTATCGCTGAATACCCTGGAGAAGTAGTGGCCATGGACCTGACTGGGCCCTTGCCACTAGGCCATAGCGGTGCGAGATACTTGCTATCTATAATTGACCACGCTACCGGCTATGTGGACTGCTTCCCCCTCCCTGACAAAACCTCTGCCTCAATCTTCAAGGCCCTACAAACAGACTATGTCCCGCGGTACGGACCACCTAGGATCATGTTGACGGACAACGGGCTCGAGTTCAAAAATGCTCTGGTGGAGGGTTACCTCAAGGAACTCGGGACCGAAGTCTGTCACACGACACCCTACCACCCACAAGCAAACGGCAAGATCAAACAGTTCCACCGTTCACTCAAGGACATGCTGAGGAAGCTTGTCAATGCATGTGCTTGCGAGTGGGAAAATCACCTGGGATCTGCTCTCCTGGCTCATTGCACTACCACCAGCGATGTTACCGGCTATTCGCCTTACTACTTGATGTTCGGTCGCCATCCACCCCAGCCCCTGGCGGGTTTATTCACTCGGGTGAATGGCTATAGTAAAGGGCGTGTAGCCGAGGCGATTGACTCGCATTCTCGTGCGTTGAAGGATGCTGTTGCCAACGCTGAGATTGCGTGACAGTATAATGTCAATCGTCTCCAACAACAAGCAAATGCCAGAGAGGTGGAGCCCGGTTACCAGGTGTTCCTTCGTGTTATGGAACCCGGACCGCTGGACCCACGATGGGACGCAGGATACAAGGTGACCCGTGTCAACGGCCCTGTGATCACGTGCGTCGGCCCTAACAATCGGCGCCGCGTGATCAATCGATGCAACATTCGGCTCGCAGAGCCTGGCTTGGACTGGGAAGGACTGAGACCACGGCTGACACGGACTCAAAGGACCAAGACAGCCGCCGACCCTAAGCCTACCCAAGTGCCTACGTCTACACAGCAGAGGCCTGTTGTTTCAACAGATAGCCGTCCTGTAGACACAACCGGTAGGTTGGGACAGCGTGCTTGGATGCCCACACCAAACAATGTGGCGCCAATTACCGCTGCCCCATTCTACCCACAGCCAGCTCCTGTGTTGCCTGCATCGATGATGACGACACTTCAAACACCTGTACCCGTCGTCGCCCCATCCCCTAATCCCTCGGTGGTGATGCTACCCACACAACGGCCGCCAACAAAACGGCCTGCCGACACAGACATTAGAGGTCCAGATCCCCCTAATCCCTCTGTGGTGATGCTACCCACACGCCGGCCGCCAACAAAACGGCCTCCCGACACAGACATTAGAGGCCCAGAGCGACAACCGCCGCCTCCACCCGCATCACCTCCGCCCCCCGCACCCCCAACTGTCATGGACACTGCACCGCTGCCTATAAGAAGCCTAGCGCACAAACGACAGGCACCACTTCCTTCATCACCACCCGGCAGAGTACTTCGGAGTCACACCCGAGCGCTGAATACCCAGCTCCAACAGCGTATCTCTGCCCTGGTACCTGGGCTAAACGCTTGTGTATTGCTGCTGTGCAGGCTTTCTTCGTGTAGAGTGCCGACAGTTGGAGGGGAGCTCCTGTACATATTACCTTCATCATATCCCCTCATCTTGCCCACCTGGAAGGCACCATGATGATCCTCGTGATTATCACCCTGGTCTGTGGTCTGGGCGAGACCGCAGACCTCTTCAGAAAGGACGGAGTCTTAGTGCACAAGGACGGCCGCGCCCGCACTCTGTCGGCGACGTGGTCCGTCTTTATCACTATTGAGCCCCCGCGGAATCCGAACATTGGAGACCTGGTGAGCACCCTCACGACTATATCGGACGCTCCAGACCGTTCGTGGACCAGAAGGACGTGGAATTTAGGCTGGCTCGCTTGACCCGACTCCGTAGCGCAACGGATACCAACCCCACGACGCTCGATGTCGGCCAACTGAGAGTGTCTCGACCTAGGAGGGGGTTGGTTGATATTGTCGGGTCGGCCAGCAAATTCCTGTTTGGCATGGCCACGGACGCGGATGTGAGGTCCCTGCATCAGCTTGTGAGCCAACAAGCTGCGCGCAGTATAGGGCTGTCGCATTCCATGCGCGACATGCTCTCCGTGATGAACACCACCAGGGCCTTAGTTAAGGAAAACGCCAACCACATCGCCTTCATAGATAGACATGCGGCGATGGCTGAAAACCTGGCCAAGCGTAACGAGCTCCGTGTCTCTCTCCTGGAGAACAAGCTCAACAAGCTTTGGCTAGCTCGGCAGGTCGAGGCCAGACTCCAAATCCTCGAAGACGTCGCGATGCAACACCAAGCTGCCGTAGATGCTTATGTGAAGCAGCGGGTCCAGTTGGAGCGTGGTTATCTCACTGAGGAGATACTTCCCCCACTCCAGCTCGCAGAAGTGCTACGCCATCTGCGAGAAGCTGGGCACCATTCGCTGTCCCCCATGTGGCACTACGGGCAGGTGGTAGTGGAGGCAGCCTGGAATGACGGCCGAGCACTCGTCTTCAGGGCCGTCTTCCCCGGCGTCACGGCAGCCTCCTACCACGTCTTCAAGCTCGCCTACTTTCCCGTCCCCATCGGTCAAGACAACCTTCGAGTCGTCGCTGGACTACCCACGGTTGCCGTCCAGCAACTGTCACAAGACAACTTTATCCCCGAGAGATGTTTTGGTCGGAGACCTTGTGTGTGTCGCCCACTTATGGTGAGCACTGTGCCGACATGTGAGTCTGCCTTGGTCTCCGGCATACACCCAGAGACGTGCCGTATCCATGTCATGCCACGTCATGCCCGGAAGGCAGCCGTCAGCACACCAGAGGAAGGGTCCATCAAAGCCGTCATTGCCGCCTTCGTGCCTCTGGAGGTCGTTCGCCGGTGTCCAGACCAAGAGGTGGCGCGCATATCAGTGATGGGCCCTACCCTCGTGGATCTTCCCCCGGCTTGCCGCATCACTGCTTCCGGATGGCGCTTGGAAGGCATGTCTCAGGGTGAGTCGACCATCTCTGCCATCAACTTCTCTTGGCCGACTTCTCTCCCGGTGAGAGTCCAGGAGAGGTTGACCCTACTTCCCAAAATCACAGTACCCCTCGTCGATCTTGGTCGGCTGGACCAAGGTTTTGACTTCCAAGCCCTGGCGGGCCCGCCCTCGCCTTCCTACGGCATCGCCTTTGGACTCGGGCTCGCCAGCGGGGTACTGTCCTGCAGCCTTGCCGTCATATTCACCATATACATGTGTCGCATTTACCCCCAATTCAGGCCTGTACTCGCTTGCTGCCGCAGAGCTCATCTTGCCTCAGCGGCATATATATTTTCAAAATTCATTTATATTTTTCAGATCTGCTACACTCAGTAGTGGGTCAATAGGCGTATATGGCGCCTTGGGGAGCCTAAAACCTCCCTTAAATAATAGTGTAAGGGGACAATTTATCTAGGCATCAATGTTATTTTACCAATCCTTAATCATTTATCTTACCTTTATCCTAGCGGACTCTTGTCATCATGTATATAACTTTATCTTCTTCACTGAGTGGGGAAACCTATCAACGAGTTCGCTAGACTACAATTACTTGTATATACCTATATGTCAATATGTCATTCATTGTTATACCTAAAAACCTCATTTTTCAGAACAATCTACCAGATATCCCGTTAAAGTTGTGGTCAGTAGTAGATGGGTACGGATAGAGTTATTCAAAACGGTTTCAAATTATTGTGGTACAGCTTTACAGGTCACCGCCTTCACAAATTCTTGGCCTAAAACCTGCTGGATTTAGAATCTTACCAAAAATTCTATTCAAAATTTACGATAATATGCTGTATTTGAAGTTATTATCGTATAGAGTTGAGGTGAGAACGTTTACACTACAAGAATCTTCCAAATTGCAACCAAAGTATGGTCAATTCGACATCTGTAAAAGCTGGTACACGGAGAGTGCGGATATTACGCACAGAAACAGACCTTCGGGTCCACTATTTTTGACCTTGTCACGAGAGTTCCCCCGCAACTAGGATAGTCAGCGTCGGTCGCGACTCCCTGGGATGCACGGAAGACGGCATTAGTACCTAACTACTACTAGGGGATAAGACTAGGGCGCATCGGCGACCGCTAGTAGGTGGTGTGGTTGTACATACAATCAATAATCCTCCATAACTCAAATTTACTTCTTGGTGATGCCCCTTACACAGGTCCATATTATTCTTATTACCAATTTATCATATTTATACCTTTACGGTTCCAATCTCTCACGTATTCTGTACGTTCACCTTCATTTTTACGAGTTACTCTCGCTACGCCGAGTAATAGGGTAACTCCTCGTGGGTATGTGTTTGTGTATTGATGTCTGAAACATCACCTTCCCCTCTAAGGATTACACCCTTGTCATGTCTAGTTTTACGAGAGCACATGGATCGGGCAGATTTCTCTGGTGAGAGTATAAGGACTGGAAGCAATTCTGGTGGATGGTACCGGATCGGGTCGATGACCTTAAAATGCATGGGTTGAGTCCGAAGATGTAGTATATTGAGGACATGGTGTAATCTGGGAAGGGACACATTTTACGGTATACGTTACCGCTATGAGGTATTCCCATTTCTAGATGGATGTGTTGTATTTTTACTCTTTTTACGTTGTCGCCACGAGGGTGCTGGCTCACGTGAAACCTACGAGAGTCAGGCATTTGCGAGACTTACTTGCTGTGACTAGCCCTACCAGGGGTAACGAGGACATTCCGAGCAAAACTCCACCTGACAGCACCTCAGCGGCCCCTGCCCCATTGAACATTACAGATGGACTTTTTTGTCAATTAAGCAGTGCAACATGCCTGCTAGGGGGTCGCCAAAAGACAGTTATATTTCCGTGGCTCGACATATTTTTATACTTTATATTATCATTTTTACATGCACTTGCAGTGGCAAGATGGCATCCTTATATTTTTTGTTCGTTTTGTTGACATGTATTTTTCAGGGTTAATTTTGGTTGGACATGTCAGGTTTGGGCACAGCCTTGTAAGGTGACTGCCACTTTTGCAGTACCTTACTCGGGCCGATAACTAGGCTTGCAAGGATTGAGATCTTGCCCCACTTTGCATAGGACACGAGGTTTCGTGCACGAGAAAAACTAAGGCTTACCACTACGAAGTCAGATTAAGCGCGCGGTGTGTTTGGTGAAAAGGTGTGTGAAGTCTTAGTCTGGGATGCAAGACTGATACTTTATTTTACGTCTCCTAGTTAATTACACTGTGGTAATTAACTTCTAAGGGGAGGGCGTATGTAAAGTTCTGGTCTATACATCCCTATCGTGGCCATGCAATATTGGTTTCTAAGAGAAGAAAGTAATCATCTAAATTACCCCTAATTATTGAGGAACAAATTGACTGAATTGGAACAGTCACCATTTTGGTTAGTAACCTCCTCCCTGATGTTTACAGTACGGCTGCCATGCTTTGAATGGCATATAATACCCCTATTATCGCTCAGCTCTAGTTCCCATTCTGCCCACATGAGGGCAGGTCGCTCTACCAATGACACTTGGAGTTGTTCAGTGTCATGAGCGGCCTCCTGACATGTGTGACAGACTGGAACGGGCGCTCAACCGGAACGGATTTGGTCTTCCCCTATTGGCTGTTGGTACAACAGCCAATGAGAGCGTAGAGCTCACAGATGCCAAGCCTGTCATGTCAACCCCCTGCTAAGGGTATAAAACAAGGATCCCTTCTTGTCAATAAACAGTTAGTCTCAGGTTCTGACTCAAAGTAATACCTAGTACTTCTGTGTTGTGTTCTGACTTTCTCTTCTTAAGGTCTACTCCTTACGCAAGTAGGATGTGAGACTTTACAAAAGGTTGGGAGGAAAATGAAGGTAAACCGTAATACCTCTCAGAAATCAAAAAGGACAATCCTTGTATCTCTATATAAAGAATATTTATATATATGTATATGGACACGAACTATCTAAGATAGTTAGAAGTATTAATGTAAGAGGGCGCCACCTGACTTGTCGACTGAGGGCGCTGCACACCTCACTACCCACCGGTGCCTGCCACTCCTCAGCCGACGGGCCCTCAGAACACACCTATGGCCTGCGTGCCTCATTTTTTCTTGTTGGTCTTTCTAACTTTTTTAGTTTTTTCTCCTCTAAACAAATACTACCCGAGTAGTAGTAACTACACAAGGATTATGTCGGACCAGGAAGACGAAGGTTCTTCACAAAAGAACTGTTCTGGATGTGGCCTCAGACATACTGCTCCCTTTGGTCGCTATTGTAAGAGTTTACTTCCACGTGCAGCGACCGGCACCACAGACGAAGGTAAACCCTTGGACGAGTTATCTAGGAAAGATACCTTGTTACTAAAAATTCGACAACAAGAAGAAATTGCAAAGAAGTTGGCTGAGGAGGACGAAATTGGATGTTTGGAACAAAGACTAAAGGATTCAACTCTACGAAATGCAAGTCTGGAACAGTCTATTTTAGGAAACGCCGCCCAAACCGGTCCCGTTGGACCCGCCGGACCCACAGCACCTGCAGGGGGAATTGCTGGCGCTGCCTCGTCTGCTACACAATCTGGTCAACAAACCATCATGGCCGGTCTGACTGCGGCAGGTCTAGGTACAAGTTCCTTAGGATGTGAGGCCTTGGAGGGCTTACTCTCCGTATCAAGACCTCCAGAGGGAGTCGGTAAGGACCAAGATTGGTTGGGGAACTTACACTTACTCTCTGAATCCTCAAAACGCAAACGATCGAGACATTGGCTCCGGCCCGACTTTCACATCCAGACCGACAAAAGCTTTGACGAAATGTCTTTATCAGAATTGTTGTTCGGAATGATTTGTGTACTTCAGTGTATCTTACGGGCCAATTTACCGTCTATCCTCCCAAAGGACTACCTTAATCATTTACGGTTTGTTGCCTTGAAAAGTGTTTCTGGAGCTTTTTCTTCGGAAAATTTGTCACGTTATGAACATAACGTGACATCAATGGTTTTAGATGTTGTTGCCTCAGAACATGAAAGTATTTACACTTACCTTGCTGCTGAAAATACCCTATCTGTGAAAAGTTCTTCTGGATCGAAAAGCAAATCCTCAAAGAGATCTAATATCAAGGTTCCGGATGATATCTGTGCACGATATAATTTTACTTTTTGTGAAATTTCTAATTGTTCTCGAGCACACATATGCGCTATATGTCGAGGACAACACAAGGCACGAACATGCAAAAAAGACCCAATCAAGGACAATGACAGCGGCAAGTCAACATGAGACATTGACGGTAAAGTGCCACACCCCCCTACGGAGTCACTACCTGACACACATACCCCAGGACGAACTGATAATGTATTTCCTATAGACTATACCACAGACATTACGGTTTTCAATTGTTTATCAGACATTTGCGATATTTACAATGAATTCATCCCATTGTGGAGTTTAGGTGATAACCATTTTATCGGAGATATCCGCTCTCAAATGAAACCAGCGGGTTGGTTCTTTATGTTATCAGGTGGTCACGATGAGGTTTACGGGCCAAATACAATGGACATAGACAGTATGTTTATTCTAGACGGCATTTTCCATGGTTTCAAAATAATTGACCCTGCCGCTGATATTGTTGATTATTCAGTGAATAATTATTCGTCTGTTTATAACAATGCTCATGTCTTTATCGACAATTTGATTTCTGAAGAAATCGCTTCAGGTAAATTGTCCATGGTAGACTCAAAACCACATTGTGTTCACGCGCTTGGCGCCGTTAACAAAGCTGGAGGTGGTTATCGTCCAATTACAGACGCCAGCAGACCCACCGGTTGGTCTGTAAATAATCATATGAATGAGACTTTCAATCACTTTCGTTTCAAAAACATAGATGATGTTGTCAAAGTCTTAGAGAAAAATGATTTTCTAGCGGTAACAGACATCACAGCCGCTTATCGCTCAATCATGATCAGACCTAGCGATAGAACGTATCAAGGGTTGAAATGGGTTGTTGATAATAACAATGTTCTTCTTCAGGATAATTGTATTTCCTTCGAAACAAGAGCAGCACCGTATATTTTCAATAGACTTACAGACTCAATTTGTCGCTTTATGAATAAGTCTGGTTTTGTTTGTTTCAATTATCTAGATGACTTTCTTTTAATCGGTAAGGACTACGATAATTGCAGGAAAGCCCAGCTTTTCCTACACAGGACTTTAAGATCCCTTGGATTTTACATAGCTTATTCCAAAGTAAGAAGTCCTTCTCAAATACAGAAATACTTAGGTATTATCGTTAACTCTCGTACATTAGAGTTAAGTCTCCTAGAAGACAAACTTTACAAATTAAAGGACGAAATTGTGTTTTTCGAAGGTCGCCACAAGGCGACACGCAAACAACTCCAAAGGTTGTGTGGAGTCCTTTCTCATTGTGCTACGGTAGTGTGCGGAGGACGTACCTTTAGTAGAAGGATAATAAACATGTTATCCGGTTTTTCTGTAAAGAAACGATATATCACTTTGTATAAAGAGTTTTTCTTAGACCTAGAATGGTGGAAATCTTTCTCAAAAGTGTTCAATGGTACTCAGATAATGGTAAAACCATCATGTGACTCTCCAGTAGTCTACACTGACGCTTCTAGTTCAGGCTATGGAGGAACCTTTGGATCCGATTGGGTTGCTGGGTTTTGGGACGATAATCATGATCGTCTTATCCCAGAAAAACATTTTGTATCTTCAACCATTTTTCCTATCACGGAAAATATCAATGTTCAGGAACTGTACCCTATCGTTGAATGCATCTTGAGATGGGTTGAATCATGGAGGAATAAAATCGTTTTATTCTATTCCGATAATACTCAAGTGGTTGCTGCCATTACCACTGGTCGAAGCAGTAACAAATCCTCCATGGTCTTACTAAGGTTAATATTTTGGTTATGTATAGTTTATGATTTACAGTTAAGATGTCAACATATTGCGGGTATCTTAAATGTTGAGGCAGACACCATATCTCGTTTTTCTGCTGATACCATTCTGCCTTTACATCTGTGTTGTAGTACCAAAGGAGAACGAATATGTCCGAGAATTGGACCGAAAGGCGGCAGAGATTCGCTCCATGGCTTGGGCGCCATCCACCTGGAAAACCAAAGTATCGCAATGGAGACGATATTTAACGTTTTGCAAGATGATTGATATTTCTCCCTTACCTACGGACACTAAGTTACTTTGTCGCTACATGGTACATTTGTCACCGGATTTATCTTACTGTTCAATAGACAATTATGTTAGTGGAGTTATTTCACTAAATAAGTATTATGGTTATGAGGTTGATCATCTCAGAGACAATTTTGAAGTATCGTGTACTCTTTCAGGACTAAAGAGAATGCTCAGAGATCCAGAACCTTATCGTCCTACTTTATCGGTTAATGACCTAATGAATATGTTTGCTTATGTCGATTTTTCTAATCAACATGAATTATGTATGTTGGCGGCTATCGTCACAAGTTTCAGGTCGTTATTACGAAAAAGTCATTTGGTGTTTGACAAGTTATCACCTCATTGTTTGTCTAGAGACTGTTTATCATTTTTCAATTGGGGTGTAGAGATAAGAGTTTCTTCTTCCAAGACGATACAACACTCCCAAAGACTTTATTGTATCCCAGTGACAAAAACTTTGAATAAAGCCTTATTTGCTTCCCATTGGTTATCGGTAATTATAACAGAATCCTCTCATTTATCTAAGGATTCTCCTGTATTTATGTTGAAGAAAGGCGATAATTATAAACCTCTACGTTATTATCAATTACTATCCTTTCTGAAAAGATTGTTTTCGTTATGTGGTATCAATGAAACCCGTAAAGGGGTTCATTCTCTCCGTAGATCCGGAGCATCCTTTATGCACCAATGTGGTCTCCCAATAGAGGATATCCAGTACACTGGAGACTGGAAGTCTCTAACAGCATTGATTTATTTAACTAAACCTTTTCCACTTCGTGTATTATCAGATACTAAGGTTTCTTCTTCTTTATCTTCTATGAAATATTAATGGCGTTTGGAGTCAGAAAAAATACTCCTGAAGCGCATATTACCTGTTTCACTTACTTACTTATTAATGGACACGAACTATCTAAGATAGTTAGAAGTATTAATGTAAGAGGGCGCCACCTGACTTGTCGACTGAGGGCGCTGCACACCTCACTACCCACCGGTCCCTGCCACTCCTCAGCCGACGGGCCCTCAGAACACACCTATGGCCTGCGTGCCTCTTTTTTTTTTTTTTTTTTTACTATTTTATTTTTCCTTTTTATTATTACTTACTTATGTTTAAATGTTAATAAATATAGAGGAGTCAGAAAAAATACTCCTGAAGCGCATATTACCTGTTTCACTTACTTACTTATTAATATATATATATATATGTATGTATACGGACACCCCGCGTGGTCAGACACTCCGCGTTGACGGACACCTTTATAAGATGTTTATTTTAACCTCGCATAAGCGGGCACCCCTGTACACCCCTGTACAATATATATATACTGAGTCCCCATACATTTTCAATGGGGGCTTTGTATACGATGGCTGATAAACCATATTACCTCCAGGCTTGACAGTGTTGTGGCAACTATTTGGATGCATGGTCCATTCATCTTATCAAACGTGTAGGTGGGTAATGAATACAATAACGACTGGTTGATGATGTAGCTACCACACGGCCACTCCTACACAAAACTAGTTATTATTGTGTAACTAAACAATTTTTTGAACAGATGTTGTCATGTCCTGTAATACGAGTCCTACAGATTGTGATACATCTCTTCAAGCACTTTCGGAGTAATCAATCGCACAACAGTACATTGTATGAGAAAATGAGAATGGGTATGTATACATACCTATATATATATATACATACCTATATATATATATATATATATATATATACAGTAAAACCCCGCTTCTGGGGCACGTCGGTTAAGAGGACACCCCGCTTAAAGCTGATATCCAGAAATTATTCTAGATGATAATTTCATTAAAAATATAGACCCGCCCCTCACACAGTGAGTGTACCTTTTTAATTTAGTGTGAAGAATGGTGAGACATAAACCAGATTAGGCACACAGGCAATGATACAGAGATACATATATACAGATATATAGATACATATTACACACAGAGTTTCATATATACTTCCCCACACACACAAGTACTACCTTTTATCTCACCCCAGATATTTTTCTCCATAGACTTAACATTGGAAACTCGTATCTAACACCCATTAGATATTTAGGAAAGATATCCAATGGGGGATAATGTCACAAATATTAGCCCATTAGTCAATATTAAGGGTGAGATAAATTCAGAAACCCATTCAAGTTTAGGATCAGAGCTCGATCCCATCTCATTTGAATCACATAGCAATTCACGCGGCTTCGCCTTGTGAATTACTACGTGATTCAAACTCGATGGGATACAAGCTCAGACCCTAGAATTTCATGGGTTTCCTCTGTAGACCTCACCTGTCATGCCTCAGTGCACCTTTCTCTCACCTGGCCTTGTAAATTCATTAGAAAACATGCAGATACAGATACAGAGACTACAGATACAGAGACACAGAGACACAGATACACATATAGTAATACATAGAATTAGTGTTTATAGTGTATTAGTTACCATATTTTCTTGTGGTCATTGTACTGCCTATAGTGCTTGTCATTGTCGGTAATCACGGCTGTGTGTACACTGCTGAGTGTCAGGTGTGACTGACTGCCCTCAGCTATCTGAGTCTCGGTTTTATTGCTCTAGTCTGACTACCACCGCAGGTAGCAATGCCCTAACACCACTCCCATACTTTAGCATTGGAGCAGAGCTCTCATAGGCGACTACTGCCTCAAAGTTGTCCAGGGTACATGTACACGTGGTAGCTCCGCTCTGTGGAGGGCGGGGCTTATTTTTTTGGATTGATTAACTGAGCTTAATTGCTTTATATAAGCTTTAAGGCGACAGTTGTTCAGAAAAGAAATCTTTATTCAGTTAATTTTAACCCTGCTTAAGGGGCCAGCTTGCTTTAGGGGTCATTTTGTTGGGAACGGAGGGTGGCCTCTTTAGGGGCGTTTTACTCTATTTATATATAGTTCCTGAGTCGTGATAAGTGATAAACATAAGTAGTAATATTCATATATGTGATAATAATATATAGAGAGATAATAAGATGTGCATAAACAAAATTATATGGTGAGGAAAGTAAAAGAATTCTCACCTTGTTAAATGTGTAGGGGTGAGATATATTATCCACCTATTATGTAGTCTCCATAGGAAATGTATAGGGCGCCTGGAATTCGCTACCCGAAGATTCTGGCATGTTAGAATCTCCTGCAGGAGATTCCGGAAAAAAAGTCCCATCCAAAATTAAATCTAATCATAATGTTCTTCAAAATAAGTTTATTTAATGTTCATTTGATATTAATTATCTATATTCAGTCACAATAATCTCATTTACCATCAGAAATCACTATCATAAAACGTTTTGCAGACCAAAAACACGGAAAAATAGCGAACTATAAAAAAAAAAAACTGGCGTAAGTATACACCAAATTAAACCCATGCTTGAAAGTGCTGTGCCATTATGGTGTAATCTGGAATTATATGCACTTTTTATTATAATAGGTTTATTGATCTTACAGGTGGATAATAAATACAATAAAGACTGGTTTTAATTACGAGTGCCCGCAATCTCCTCTTAGTTGACGACGTAATATCCTAGCTAATCGCTCGTATATTACTACGCGTCAACTACTCGGAGAATACGGCCACTCGTAATCAAAACCAGTCATTATTGTCTTTTTCTACATACTTTCATCTCATAGATTCAGTCAAACCCAAAGTAAGTCTAATTTAACAAGTGGGACGTAAAACTATCCAAACAAACAAAAAAAATACAGAATTGTCTTGTGTCTAGACGATTGATACGAGCTGCTTTGAAATAGTCGTCGTCATCAAATCGCCAGGTGAAGCAAAGTTTCATAATCAGATGATTATGTGGTCGTCACCCGTTTGGTGTTTACATAGACAATAATCGATGGTTTTGTGGACAGGCGGCCGTAAACCACGAGAGGTTGACGCGTAGTAATACACGAGCGCTAGCAAGTGTAATACGACGTCAACCTCGAGTGGTTTACAGAGCCGCCTGTCCACAAAACCATCGTTTGTTGTATTTATTATCCATCTTCTCCAATAAATTAAACCCAGTTATTGCCATATTAAAAGGTACAACGATAGGGACTATTTCTTTGCTCTATAGCAGAAAGGGACTATTTTCCCCGTATACCATGGTTTCGAGGCCGTATACCACAGGTTTGAATCCGTATACCACAGTTATGGTATCTGACAGGTTTTATATAATGGGTCGTGGTTTACTGAGTCCCCATACATTTTCAATGGGGGCTTCGTATACCATGGATATTAAATAAAAGGATTTCTAGCCATTGACACCTGAAAGGTGGTGTTCAATTCAGAAAGTGTGGCCTGTAATCGTCAAGTGTAGAACAACAGATTGCTCAATCATCTACCACAAAATTATAAGATAGCCCCACTGTAGTCAGGAAACAATCATTTTTTTCTGTAGCCATAATCTACAGATAATCGTGAGACTAGGCTAAAACCGTTTCATGGCAAACCCAAGAAACGTATTACTAATCAAATCCATTGATAATCCACTGAAATTATAGGGCACAGAGTGATTGCTAATTCCACCTTCATCGGCCAGGAAATTGTAAGATAGCGCCACTGTAGTCGTGGGACAACCACTATTTTCTGCTTTCACAATCTATAGATAATCATGAGGCGAGGCTAAAACGATTTCATGGTAAACCCAAAATAAAGTATTTCTAATAAAATCCATTGATAACTGGACCCGCCACCTGGCGTTTTGTTTAGCGTCGGGGGGCAAGGTGGCCGCCTCCATAACACAATAGCTCTGTGCCTTAAATATCAGCCAATCAGCACCAGCGAGTCAGCAGAAGGTTGGCGAAACGGTCGTCATGGTAATCCTTTATACCAGAAGCTCTCCTCGGTCTTGGAAGGATAATCTACATCAATCCCATGCAAATGGCGGATGAATCCTTCAGCTCTTTTTCGTCTACGCTACAGGTATAGGATGAAGGACTAGAGAAGGGTAGATTGGTCACTACCTCCGCCTCCACTCTGTTCCAACTCAGAGGTGTCCAACCAAGATCGTGTCCACGAATTCTCACTCTCGGATCAAGTGGTTTTTTTAAAAATTATGTGTGGGTTCTGAGAGCAGAAATATTCAAGACATATTCACAGCACACCAAATTGATAATAGAGTCTACCTGTATGGTTATTTTATTCAAAATAGACACGAGGGGAAATAAGACTAAGTGAAAAACAACTTTTTAGAATTTCTATATGTTCTTTTATAAAATCATCATAATATTGATCTCTAAATCCAAACCTGGTACAGTAATCCCCGAATCTTCAGTTAGATATGAGTTCTACAAAACTTTGAGATCATCAAATTCAATTTTCAGGAAAAAGACATGGGTTTTACTATGTTCAAAACAGGTTTATAGAATTTCTATATGTTCTTTTATAAAATCATCATAATATTGATCTCTAAATCAAAACCTAGTACAGTGACCCCCAAATCTTAAGTTAGATATGAGTTCTACAACACTTTAAATTTTCAGAAAATTGTTCGAGCCAAATCGTCCGATATGCCTTTAAGCCTGGTGCTCCTACGGTGCAGCTTGGTGAGCCTATAGTCTCTGTACGAGCCACCGTGCTCTCTCCAGCCTAAATACCGTGAAGATAACGAGGAGATAACGAGGGGGTGCTCAAAAGGAAGGGTAAAAGGAAGGGTAAGTACGCCGCCTGGCGGAACTGGTCTTCAACTGGATTCCTGAGGAAATTGGAAGGAGCGACGGAGCAATAACAAGCAAATCAAATCAGGAAGCGGTGTTCGCCAAATGAGCCTACATGTACGCCGGTGTGCTGCGATAGTTTGTTACCCTGTGATAAACTGTTATTATCGCCCACTCAATATGCGCATGCATCTGGACACGTTCTTCCGTTCAGCTAGCATTTTGATGTGATTTTGATGTAAATAAATGAAAGGATAGTATTTCACCAACAAAAACTTTTAGTAAGACATGAGAATTACATGTCTTTATATGTCGTGATATGCTTGATTTCAAAGTTGTGTTACGTTGAATTGTAAATACTGTATTGCAAGGAAGATCATTGAGTGATTAATGATTGCAATAAAGATATAAAAAAGCAATAGTCGTCAAACCAAGAAATTCGTTTAGCCTGGACGACTTTTTATAAAAATGCAGAACTCGACCAAGCTTTTACAGAATCGGCAGCATTCTAGATAACAAATTCAAGCCAGCTTGAAATAGTCGTCGGATGTCAAGTGGTATTCATAATGGTCAGGTAGTGCCAAATTGCATAATCTGAAATAATCAGACGATCTGTGTCTCAATGCAATTGGCGTTTACATGAGACGATTTTTTGCATTTAACAGCTGAAAGTCATCAGGTGGTTCTAAATTCAAGAATCCCCACCCATAATCATCTGGCGTAATATCATAAAACTGGATGAGTTTTAATCTTGGCCACCATATGCCACAACTGTAGTTTGGCATAGTGATTTCATGAGGCAAAGCAGAGTGAAGTCCGGAGCCAAAACTTCTGGAGTGGAATGTGGTGGCCATGATTAAAACAAATCAGGTTTTGATTTTATCCTACCCTGTCTCCTCGATTTTGGAATATTACGTGATAACAATTCTGTATGCCACTAGTGGCATCTAAAACTCCGTATGCCAGTCAGCATGGCATACAGAAACTCAATGTTAAGCCTATGGTATTTTATATTAGGGGTAGGATAAAGGCCCGATCAGCCACCCCTATAATAAGATCTCACACTCTCTAAGTCTTATTCTGTACTCTCACTATGCTCTATGGAGAGGAATTCTTAACGGACTAGGCTTAGAGCTTTGAGAATCCATTGGCCTGCCTCCCGTGCTAAAGACGTACATCAATGCACCCAAAGATTCCTATAATCTCAAAGATGCCACCTAGCAGGAATACTGTGTGCCAGTGGATTCTCAAGGCTCTAAGCCTAGAGAAATAACTCGGCCTAAAGGGCGACCACATTATCGCTGAGAAATAACTCAGCTTAAAAGGGCAACCATGTTATCACTGAGAAAAAACTCGGCCTAAAGTGTTACCATGTTATCATGAGAAATAACTCAGCCTAAAGGGCGACCACTTTATCACTGAGAAATAACTTGGCCGAGAGGGGGACTTACCTCCGAGAGTTCACAGATCAAAGGAGCTCGCTACAGTTTGGCTGCCTACCAGAATGACAGAAGCAATCGCTGGTGCAGGGGTCAAAGGTCTGCTGATGCTGGTGGCTCCTTACCCTGGTCCGAGGCATCATGGCGTATACTCAAGGGAGCTCCCACACAGATTGGGTATAATTTCTGGGTCCCATCGAGTAGCTAGGTCACCGATGAACGGCTCTCAGGTAATTGCCACCAAAACTAGAGGAATATTGGTGAGGATTTTTGGTTTTTCTTTCGGGTGTTTTTTTTTGGGGGGTAGCAAGTGTTTATTTCAGTTTCCATCATATAAGGCCTGTTTCCATTGGCTGACGAAACAGGTGCAGAGGTGCGTAGGTAAAGAAAAAATCGTTGAGGGTTGTAGATTTTACTCAGTGACCAAGCTTTCACTCAGTGGTGGGTGGTGCCACATTGCATAATCTAAGCAGAAAAAGTCATGGGTCATTTTACAAGCTGGGTCGTTTACATTGACCGATTTGGGATCAGCAGTGCCAAAAGCGACGGGAAATCGGCTAATGGAAACAGGCCTATACTCCAAAAATAGATCAGTGGTTCCCGACTGCAGATCGGTGGCGAATAGCAAGCCAGTGGAAAATGGCTTCATGGCCTCACATCACCCACACAGTTTATATAGGTCTCTAACCTTTACTTAAGGCGCCCGAGCAAGGCATTTCACATACATTTGACATACACTTGACATTTGGCAGAAGGTGATTTCGGGGGTGATTTCAGAAGGCAGTCTCTCTATATTGACATTATTATGCATCGTATACAAAGTCTCTATTGAAAATGTATGAGGACTCCCACGACCCATTATACAAAACTTGTCAGATACAATAACTGAGGTATACTGATTCAAAGATGTGGTATACAATAAAATTGTCCCTTCATGCTATAGAGCCTCAAGCATGGGAGGTCGTGGGTTCAAACCCCGGTCGGGTCATACCAAAGACTTATACAAAGATGGTACCCACTTCCCATTCGGCTTAACACCCGCCATTAGAATGAGGAGTAGGGGCAAGGGCCCGAGTGGAAGAACGGCTGTATAGCCAAATTCAGTGATTGTGTACACATTAATTCCCTAATAGAAATTGCCAAAGAAAAACAAACGCGAATTACTGCACAGGTGTGCAGAAATTCACGTTACGTTTCACGGTGTCAACGAATGGGATGAAATAAATTTTACAAACTGGCCAACATCATTTAATCTTTTCAACAGCGGTAATAGCAAAGTTATGGTAGGTAAATGATAAATCCAGAAATATATCAAAATAAGAAGTACACAATTCCTATACTGCTTATCGTTATAAACATGGTGCCGACAAACTTATATCAGAATAACTAGTGTACGATAGATCTAATAACGATGATAAACAAAATCTAGAATATTTTACTACTTAGAATAGAGGTCCTGAAGTAGGGGCTATATATATTGTATCTGATATAGATGCTACATCATTTTCACAAAAGTGGGAATATAGCATTTCTCCCACGCTTGTTTTAGATGTCCATCTCTTGCTGTACCGGTCAATGTCCTCCTATCTACATCTCCTTTCCTGTTATTGCCACAATTGCTGATGCTATTTTTACAGACACAGCTCCCGGTGCACCCCTCTCATAAGATCTCACACTCTCTAAGTCGTATTCTGTACAAGGTTCTCACTGCGCTCTATGGGTGAAGAATTCTTAACGAACTAGGCTTAGATCGTTGAGAATCCACTGGCACACAGTATTCCCGCTAGGTGTCATCATTGAGATTATAGGAATTTTGGGGTTACATTGATGTATGTCTTTAGCACGGGAGGCAGGCCAATGGATTCTCAAGGCTGTAAGTCAAGTTCGTTAAGAATTCTTCTCCTATAGAACATAGTGAGAGTACAGAATACCACTTAGAGAGTATAAAATCTTATGAGAGGGGTGCCCGATTGCAGTTTCATGTCAAGAGAGGAAAAGGTACAACAGCAAATTTCTTAGAACTGCCGAAGGATATTATTTGCTCTTCCGATAGTATCAATATAGAGAAATACAGAATAGGGTATCATGTATATAGTTGTCATGATAGGACTATGTCATGCATACAACTCATTTTATATAGGTGTATCAATTTACAAATAAGATATTATGAGAGAGAATCCTTACTCAAGAGGCTGCTGCTACAAAAAATAAACTTAATTTTGTCACACAATGCGTCATCTCAGGTTGTTATTTAAGCTTCTTAAAAGAAGGCTATTTCAGACCTAGTAATGAAATATATTTTGAACCATTGCATCTATCTACTCAACCTCATGTGATGCCTGAAACCCTGAGACACTGGCACCCTGCTCTTTTGCCAACATCACAGTGAATAGCACACGGATAGTGAAGGGATAGTACGCTGTAAGTCCATATGTGACCCCTCTAACGTTTAGGCAATGTATATACGGCATATAGCCTATGATCCATGGGCGCCGCCATGACGCCCCCTGAGTAGGTGTTCTTCACTAATGGAGGTGAAAAAGTAGGTGTTCTTCACTAAAGGAGGTGGAAAAGAAGTGAGTGATAATTGGGAAATGTCACAACTTTAGCCTTGCTCACATATTTATATAAAGTGTTCCATATGGAAAATATCATGTCTTGGGTTTTAGCATTATATCTTCCTGCTTTGGGATGGGTGTAGAGAGTCAAGGGAATCATGGTAAGATATTGAAAGGCAGTTGAATTTCGTAAGAACAAAGAGCCAGAATACAGGTTTGTCCCCCGACCACCTAGTGACTGCTTCGTAAACTAACAATGGCTCTGTCCCCTATAAAGCGTACTCGCACGCTCTAAAAATGAAGAGCAATCAGGGCTAAACTACTCTTAAGTTTGTAGATCTTCACATCGTTCGCTTGTCAACCCTGAGGTAGCACTTGTCTAGACGTGGATCACGCAGACCTTCCTTAGTGCATGTAATGGTCGGGGAAGCCACAGATTGGCTTCATACCAGGGCTGAGTACCGGAGACATAACAAAGTAGCTACCAATAGAGTGGTGATATGCCTCGCCTGGGCTGCACCCGTAATGAGGGCACCACACAGAGGTACCCTCTACAAACATCCCCTACACGGTATCCTGATGGAATAGTGATGGGGTGCCCATCATATTGTTTCTATTACTATATACCGGTGCACGAATGTCTCACTTTTACGCGATAAGAGAAAAGATTCCGTTCGGCCGCACCATGGCGAAAAATATTTTTACGCCACACCGTACCACGTGATCTGTTGACATTATCGGAAAAAAAATAAACAAACAAAATGGCGGCCGTTCCCCTCGATTCGTATCGATAACGGTCCCGATATTTAAATCGAATATCGGTATATAGTAATAAAAAGACATAGTGAGTGTGGCCGAATTCCATCTGTTCCTCGATATTTTGGTCAGAAATACTCACCTCAGTCTACGATTTCGGTGAGTATTTCTGACCAAAATATCTCTGAACAGATTCCATTCGGTCACACTAACTATGTCTTACTATATTATTACATACCCGTGTCCTAATGCCTATGAAATACTGCCCGCTGCTAGGGGTGCAGTAATAATAATGTTCTTGCCCGCTGTGAGAGTGACTTAATAAGTCATTAAATGTCGTTTTTTCATCGATTTAAGCTATATAATAATAAGCAAACGTCCTGACTGTAGACGAAACGATTCTCGTTCTCAGTCAGTCGTCGTTTTCATGCTGCCTTCCGCCTATGGCGTCAGGCAGTATGATATCGACGACTGACCTCGAACAGGACCCGTTTTGTCCACAGTAAGGTCGTTTCCTAATACAGCTGCATACCTGAACCATCTACTGAGGGCTTTCACTGGTGGAACAAGGAAACCAGCTTATTTATTTAGAGTACTGCCAGCCTCAATAGAAATCTTTAAAGAAAAAGTTTGAGAAAGATGTAATTATCTGTTTGTGGGTGTTTTCTTATTAATGTAATAATATATGTGTAGTCGTAGTGTAGTCGACAGTACGGTAATATCCTCGCTATCGAAGTATTATACGGAAACAGGGTTATTGTAGTATTATTATATACCTGTGCAAAAGCAAACTACACATACAGCCCTCTCCTACCCATAACGTATTTATATCCGTACAGCACCCGGGTGCTGTACGGATCCGTGAAAAGGTTCACGTCCAATCAGATTGCAGCTATTAACATTGTTCGGCTGGGCACGGCAGCAACCCCGCCACGTCGGCCGAACAAGATGTCCCAAAATGGCAAAATTAAGGTAAATTAAGGTATATAATAATACGTAAACAGGGTTACTGTGTCTGTACGTGATAAATACTTGGTAAAATTTACGATAAAACGAACCTCTGCCTGCGGCATCGGTTCGTTTTATCGTCAATTTTACCGCGTATTTATCACGTACAGCCACAGTAACCCTGTTTCCGTATAGTACGTGATAAATACTTGGTAAAATTGACGATAAAACAAACCGATGCCGCGTGTCACTGCTCTCGGCTTCGCCTCGCACAGTAATACGCGAAATTACCATCGTGCGATAAACAACAACACGACTAACTCTCCTTTGTTTTCTTGTAAGTCTCACATACACAATGTGGGATACAGCTTATGTCTCTGCGCAGCTTGATGTATTCTCTGAACAATCTCTTGGACTGGTTTTTGGTCCCCGAGGTAATATTGTGTATGTATCTGGATTATGTATTCTGCTCACAATGCTGGAAGGTGTAGATGTCATCATCTCTAAGGCAGTCTGTCTACTGGTCGGGGTGGCAGTGGAAATGACAGCCTTCACACACATGTCCGCTTTGGTTTCTGAACGGAATATTTCACTCACCATCTCCCCTATGTGATGTGTCTCCACAAACGAGTTGCTTTCTATATTTATCTCACCCCTGTACACACTAATAGAAAGAATGTTGCTTAGTATATATACTTGTAAGGTATGGAGAGAGGGTTCCCAATGTTAGGCCTATGGGACAAAAATACCAGGGGTGAGATAAAGATGAGAACTACCCTGAAGTGCCGGCCTCAAAATAGGCCATTGGTGTCAATCTATCACTATCCGACATAAATGGCACCGATTAATTGAGTTCTTCTAAAAGTCAGTTGGTGGTAGCAACGACTGCACGTCAGTATCTAAACATCGGTGAGGGTGCTGTGTATGCCTCGTATTTCCTGCATTGGACAGCTCCATAGCGATGGAATAGTCCTCTGTACTCAATGACTGCTCTCAACGTTTAAAGAAGTCAGTGGGTGCTGTCGGCTTTGTATAATCTATGCACAATTAATCAGTGAACACTTCACTGGATGACTGTTTCCATTCTGGCATCGGTATAACCTTAAGTCGGGCCCCCACCTACCACTATTCTGGTCCCGACAGCCCCTACAACTGCCTTCCCGACACCATACCGATTCTATCGTGAGGTCAGCAAATATCGTGGTAGGTGGAACAGGTTTCTGTGATTGGCTGCGGTAGGCTGCGATTGAAAACGCCAATCGTAGAGGTCCTGATAAAATCCAACATGTTGGATTTTTCGTAGCCTGTCATAAGGTATCGTAGCCTATCGGGAAGATATCGTGGTCGTCGAGTATAATTCACAGATTGGATCACGAGATAGGTCTACGATTCTGGGACCTTCCGATAGGCTACGATTTGGGCAGTTCAAATCGTAGCCATCTGGGAGTATGTCATAGACTATCGTGGTAGGTGGGGGCCCGGCTTAAAAGTCAATCGGTGGTTCCCGAATGCAGTTTGGTGGCGAATAGCCGGCCAGTGGAAAATTGCTACCTCGCGCGCTATACATTATAAAAAAACATAGATATGAAAGTATACAGGTGTCAAGTCTTCTAATAGTTTCCATACCATATTTCTACCTTTGATACAGGGACCTTTTGAAAAAGATTTGCCTGTGAGAGCACAGGGTATATTTATCAAGATAATATTCAAGAAGCATTTGGATGCCTGTCGCTCTGCTAGGCCTGTACTATCTCGATTCACTGTTTTCATATATACGAGATCTAAAACTTTCAGATGCAGAAAACACTATTCAAGAAGACCAATTATTGGTCATGAAGAACCTAAAGAGCATATACTGGCAGGACATATTGGTGAGAAGATGTCCTTGTCTCAAATATAGACCCGGTTTTTAATGTGACAGATTTTATATCTTTTTCCCATATATATATATATATTTCCCATATGTATATATATATATATATATATATATATATATATATATATATATATATATATATATCTTTAGAACTTAGTGTCTACTTAGTATATTGAGCTTACTTCATATAGCCTATGATATCAAATTTTTGTACATCAGACAGAGACTAAACTCAAGAATGACAATTGTATTCTCTTAGGAGAATACAGCTTTCCGGAGTCTACTCAGTAGCGATCTGTAGGCTCCATAGGCTCAGTATGGAGACTTAGTAGGGAGATAATAGCATATCCTGGACGACCTTTTCCACTGAGGGTAGCATAAAACTAGTCGTGGGCGTCAGCACTATCATCTGTACAGAATGTCATACAATCACCGTACAATTGACCTTTTTTCCACCTTTAAACATCGAGCGAGGCAGTGGTATGTCTGAGAAAGGCAGCCCGAGTAGTGCAGTCCCTGGGTATCTGTTCAAATGATTTGATCATTAACAAATGGTGAAATTTGATAAACATGTATCACATGCCTATAAGATTATCTGTTGAAAATATATTATAATTTGAATGAGATTTAGCACATAAAAAACAAGTTTACATCGGCACCTCTAGAGGTGTCTTCCAAGACGACACATTAAGACAATCTAGATAATAAGTTTATCTCTGTTGTAAAAGGACGGCAAATGGACAACCTTTTCAAAATCAACGACTCCTTATTCCAAATCTTATAAGACCTTTATAAATGTTTATCTTATCGTCAAAACGTCATACACCTAGGGCTTCAACCTTTTCATACAACACTTAGACCCTTAAAGCCCAGTGCCAATCTACCGATTAAGGGTTGAACGATTAGTTCGCAAATCGTATAGGAGTCGGCAGACTTGTCACAGGCAACTTACATAACCCAATCAAGCCCCATTTACCAACGTTCCGTTGTCGGCGACTAGATTTATCAAAATGTTGATAAACTTTTCGCCACCGATTTTGGAACATAGAAACCAGTGACAAAAGGACATCTTAAGGAGGTGGCTCACTAATCAGTGGCTCACCCTTGCCTAGCTGTCCTACATCTACCAACTACGGACGACTCCGTTAGGATGCCTTGGCTGAGACAAATTACCGTCTGTTTGTCACCGACAAAGGTACATAAATGTTCTGAAATTGGTAGATTTGTATTGGGCTTAAGACACATCCATGATATTTTTCATTCATTTTCAGTCAACAGGAACCAGGGGCTCAATTAAAAATCTTCGCCTGTACATGGAGACCTTTTGTTGTACGCAAAGGAGACCCAGGGACGATGTGGGTCAACTTTATTCAACACTTATAGACGTCTTGATGGACAACTAATACTGTCGGCGACAAAAGAACGGTAATTTGTCTCAGGCGAGCCATTCTAAGGGAGTCAGCCCTAGTCTTTAGATGTAGGACAGCTAGGCGAGGGTAATTAGTTAAACCACCACATAGGATGTTCTTTTGCCAATGATTAGTTGTCGTTTAATTTTCCTAAATCGGTCGCAGACAACAGAAAATTGGTAAATAGTCTTAGATTGGGTGGCTGACACGGGCGGAGGTATTATGTAATTTGCCTGGGACAAGTTCACCGACTCCTATAAGATTTGGGAACTAATTGCTCAATCCTGAATCGGTAGATGTGTATCGGGCTTAATGTAAACACCGGGTGAGGGAGACAAACATGAAACGAGCTGTCGATAGCAGCTCCTGCCACCGTCCGTGTGTCGTTTGATTTGATGCCTAATGCGATGCATCAAGTCATGCCATTAGTAAACCCTAAATCGTCTAGGTTTGTTATTTACAGTCCATTTATCAAAGTCTACGCCTAAGCGCATTAAAAGACAGGGACCTCTGAAGAGATGCCAACCACAGACGATTGGCCATGCTACATCTGAACCTTCATGTCAAATAAAAAGTGATCTAGGAACATATCTGTGTACTTAAAGCACGTGGCACTTCCAGTGCTGGCCCGCAGACATTCAAAAGAGTAATTTTTATGCTTAAAGCCTGATGCTCATCTACCGATTAAAGGTTGAACGATTAGTTTGCAAATCGTATAGGAGTCGGTGAACTTGTCTCAGGCAAATTATGTAACCCTTCGCTCGACCGGCGGACATCAGGAGAGGGGTGGTATTTTGTGGTATTTTGTAACATAGAAACCACAACTTGTCGGCGATAAAATGGCATCTGAAGGAGGTGGTTCACTTTTGGTGGCTCACCCTTGCCTAGCTGTCCTACATCTACCTACTACGGCCAACTCCGTTAGGATGCCTTGGCTTAGACAAGCTACAGTCCGTTTGTCACTGAAAGTCTGTTGGTGGTGCCACTGACTGTGCTTCAATATAGAAGGGTAGTAGATTTTACTCATTGATCAATCTTTCACTCAGTGGTGGATGGTGCCACATTGCATAATCTAAGCAGAAAAAGTCATGGGTCATTTCACAGCTGGGTCGTTTCCATTGAATAATTTTGGGTCAGCAGTACCAGAAGTCCATCGGTGGTTCCTGACTGTAGATCGGTGACGGGAAATCGGTCAATGGAAACGGGCCTTAACTTGATGTACCCTTGTGTGCAGGTGACATGTATTTTAAGCTCTGCAACAGATGAGGTTTCTTGATCCTGCTATTTTTTTTATTCTGCTTGAAGATTTACTTCGATATGGTTTTGGTGGATGACAGACACACAGTCACTGAGCCTTTGTGGTATTCTACCACTAATGTGATAGTGTAGATTGGAGTTGGATTTAAGTTTAAAGGCCAGCCCCCACCTACCACGATGGTCTACGACATACTTTCCGATAGCTAGGATTTGAAATGCCCAAATCGTGGCCTATTGGGAGGTCCCTGATAGTTCAAAATCATGGACATGGTTGGAAAACGTAGAGCGAGGATAGCGAGGCGTATTACATTGTTTATATACATTAGTTCCCATAATGCCCGTCAGGTGGCCGAAAAAGCCGTATTCTCCTAGGAGATTCCGGAGGGCCGTATTCTACTCAGTACTGATCTGGAGGCTCCATAGGCTATTGCTCGGAGTTTTACTTCGCGGAGAATACGGCCACTCATATCGAAATCATGGTAATATTGTGTATGTATGCTCTGGGTATGGTGATACACACTACCTATGTGTTTTCTATTAACACTTTGTATTAGGTGGATATATCTGTATGCTCTGGGTATGGTGATAAACACTCCCTATGCGTTTTCTATGGACAGTTTGTATTAGGTGGATTTATCAGTATGCTCTGGGTATGGTGATACACACTCCCCATGGACACTTTCTAGTAGGTGGATGGTAAATATAGTTATTCCTACTGGTTACCAGTGCTCCTTCAATAGCTATATGGATTAGGAGCCCGGCTAGTTGCTTTAATTAGTGTCGCCTTTCCTTGTTGGTGGGACGAGCGGCTCGTAATTAATCTGAAACCCGAAACGTGCAACCCATATCCACTTCTCGCGGCGTTTTGTGGTCCGCCTCGAATAATGTGACACCGATAAATTACTTGTAGGTGTTATGTGGCGTTTCCACTAGCTGATGATGACCACCGATAACCGCATTTCACACCACCAACCAATTTTGACGACTGATCATGCAATTTCACACTGTCGACCGGTTATGACCACCAATCGCTGCATTTCACACCGCCAACCAATTATGATCACTGATTATGGCATTTCACACCGATTATGGCATTTCACACCGCCAACCGATTATGACCATCGATCGTTGCATTTCACTCCGCCAACCGATTATGATCACTGATCATGGCATTTCACACTCCCAACCAATTATGACCTCTGGTCGTGGCATTTTCGGACCGCCAACTGATTATGACCCCCTTATCGTGGTATTTCACACTGCCAACTGTTTATTATGACCGATCATGACGGTTCGCAACGCCAACCGATTATGACGATCGATTATGGCATTTCCCAGCGCCAACCGATTATGACCATCGAGCGTTGCATTTCACTCCGTCAACCGATTATGATCACTGATCATGGCATTTCGCACTGCCAACCAATTATGACCTCTGGTCGTGGCATTTTCGGACCGCCAACTGATTATGACCCCCTTATCGTGGTATTTCACACTGCCAACTGTTTATTATGACCGATCATGACAGTTCGCAACGCCAACCGATTATGATGATCGATTATGGCATTTCCCACCGCCGACCAAATATGATCACTGATTATGGCATTTGACACCACTGACCAATTATGATCACCAATCATGACATTTCACACCGCCAACTGATTATGACAACTGATTATGGCATTTCGCACCACCGACTAATTATCACAATTGATTATGGTATTTTGCACCATCTGCCAATTATGACAACTGATTATGGCATTTTGTACAGCCGACCGATTACAAACACTGATCATGGCATTTCACACTGCCAACCAATATGACCACCGATCATGGCAATTCATACTGATGACCGATTATTGTGATCTTTATTGTTTAACTGGTTTTGCTACAAAATGGCTGGTCTTGGTGGAAGGTAAAGGACTGTCCATCATTCAATGGCAGAAAGGAGCCTATGGAGAAGCTAGGTTTATTCAAACCATTTAGTACATGAACAATCCAGAATTAATTGTAGAAATTTTCACACATCCATCTGGCCTTGGGCCTAGGTTCCAGAGACTTGTCCTGGTGAGACAATTTCCATGAGGGATTTTACTGTCCAACAGATATCTCATTTATGAAACAATATTTGGTGTGGATTGTCCCAGACCTCCTTCATCTTGAGTTAGATCTTATCGTCCTGCCTTACGATACATCCTGGGAGGGGTTTTTAAAACTGAGAAAGATAAAATAATTGATCTGATCGGTATCTCTGTTGCATTCTCGTTACTTAAAATGATCTATCGTTATGGAGGTCGGTCTTACAAGACGATCAGGGAAATATCTATTTTGATTTAGTTTAAAGGTCACAAGTTTTACTTGTTTTAAGTCCGTTGCTGATGGGTTTGGTCCTTCATAACAAAACATCTTGCATTAAGAAGGGAATAAATTAAAAACGGGACTGTCACTCCGATCGTGGTCACTATCGCCTGGGGTTAGTCCTAATCGTAATCGTTCAGCCAATACCCGTCCTAGTTTTAAAAACACCTCCCTGGATTATTCAACAGACCACTGGCCTCTACATCTCCATGATGACAAATTATATTGCTTTATATGTGTAGAGATTAATCATCAAAACTGTCCATATTCATCAATAAACAGATCAACTGAATTGGGACCGTTTTATAGCAGCTCCTACCTATTCCTACCATTTTGTAGCAGCTCCCACCTGTCCTGCCGTTTACAGTACGGCTGCCATGTAGTGAATGACATGTTTACCCTCATTATCACTCGGTCCAGTTCCTGGACTGTCCACATGGTGGCAGGGCAATCTAACAATGACACTCTGAGATGTTAGTGTCAAAAGCGCCCTCACTTGCATGTTTGGCGGACCAGAATGAGATTTGTTCTCCCTCATTGGCTGTTCGTTCTGCAGCCAATTAAGGTGCTGAGTGCATAAACTGAACCAGAAGCAAGCTGTCCCCTGTAGATTGCAAGTGCACCCCTCTCATAAGATCTCACAGTCTCTAAGTGGTATTCTGTACTCTCACTACACTCTATGGGAGAGGAATTCTTAACGAACTAGGCTTAGAGCCTTGAGAATCCACTGGCCTGCCTTCCGTGCTAAAGACGTATATCAATGCCACCCAAAGATTCCTATGCCTAGTTCGTTAAGAATTCTTCTCCCATAGAGCTCAGTGAGAACCTTGTACAGATTTCGACTAAGGCCTGGCGTCCACCTACTACGATAGGAATTTAGACCTACCGATATGGCACCGATACTAAAAGCAAATATCGGAGACATATCGGGAAGGTGCAAAATCGTAGACATAGGTCTAGACCTGCCAGTCCACCACGCATTGTATGGGGTTTTTATCAGTGTCTAATCGCAGAAACGCGATCAACTGCTCCGATATTAGGTGACCTTCTGACGCGATTTTGATTTTTTATCGGGAGGTGCATCGTAGACCATATCGGAGCCATATCGTAGTAGGTGGACGCCAGGCCTTAGAGAGTGTGAGATCTTATGAGAGGGGTGCTCTGTTCCCACCTTAATAGCGATGATGTGTGCCTTGTGCACTGATTAACCAATATGTAAATATGAATAGGCCTGAAGTTCACCACTCCTGGAATTATCATAGAAATCGGTGGAGGTAGTCACCGGCCGATTTTTGGTCGCTGCCACGGATTCGTTTAACATAGTTTGATTTTGTCGGTAGTCTTAAAAATTGGTTATTTGGACCATATTGTGTGATGTTTAAGATAAAAATCTTGACCCTTTTGTTTCCGCCTGACTATTATCTCACAAAAAGTATCATATAATCAGTCGGCGGTGCTGAATGCTATAATCGGTGGACATAGTCGGCAGATAGATTCGGCACATTAGAAGTTCCCACCGATTGAGCATAACAGTCATAGAATATGTGAAACGTTATCAATATTTGTTTACGCCTTGGAGACATGGCTGTATATTGAATTTCAACAGTGTATGAGCGAAATGTATCTTAGATTTAATCAATTAGTATTGAATGAGGATTAAATGTCAAATATCTGGACACAATGACATACATGCGGGGCATCATACTGATACATATACAATTCTGAAAGTAAGGCGTAGAGCACATCTGAGAAACTATATGTTAAGACAGAAATGTCGGAATGAAATGTTACACTAGGGAAATGTCAATGAAACTCGTTTGCTGCTGCAGTATTTAAAATCACGAAACCGAACCTTGAATATTTTATAACAGAGTCTAACTCACCAAGGAGCCCTGCAGTGGAATGCCTTTGTACCAGAAATAAGGTTGCCCCACATCGTCCCTGGATCTGGCATATAGAAAAGGGTCTACATGTATGATTCTAGATAATCAAACAGGCCCCTGGGCTTTTAAAAGCACCCCTCTCATAAGATCTCACACTCTCTAAGTGGTATTCTGTACTCTCCATCCTATGGGAGAAGAATTCTTAACGAACTAGGCTTAGAGGATTGAGAATCCACTGGCCTGCCTCCCGTGGTAAAGATTCCTATAATCTCAATGATGCCACCTAGCGGGAATACTGTGTGCCAGTGGATTCTCAAAGCTCTAAGCCTAGTTCGTTAAGAATTCTTCTTCCATAGAGCGTAGTGAGAACTTTGTAAAGAATACCACTTAGAGAGTGTGAGATCTTATGACAGGGGTGTTTAAAAGGATAGTGTTACCCCTCCGACCTCCAATACACGACAAGAACCGTAGAGAAAGTATACCCCGAATCCGGCCACATACCGCTCTCCTCCCCTCGAGCAATTGTGGAATTGACGTAGAACTTGGAGCAGCTGAATTGCTCATATCAAATATAGAGCAGCTCGGTAATGGGCGGGTCGCATCCTGTAATCTCCCCTGCTGACCCCTTACTGCCCCAGGCAGGTCCTTCTCAGAGTGGTAATAGCGTCGTTAAAAGTGGCCAGCTTCCCCAACAGATAAAAGGTGGAAGCTAAGTTGAGCGAACCTCCGGGGTTCGGAAGAAGAGGGTGAACATTAGCAAGGAGTGTCGGACTTTTATAGAACTGCATCGAGAATCGTAAAAATAGACAATACTCCACGAGCTTGGATATGCCCCCAATCGTCATCGGGGCGAAGCAGAGTGACGATTTTGGCCCATTCAAACGAGTGGAGTTTTTGCGTATTTTACGATTCGAGTGCGGTTCTGGATTTATCTCACCCCTTTTTATGACATTAGATATCATCAAAATTTTACAATAATTACAATAGACTTAGCAAATCCATATGACGTCATCTCAAATTCACTCCGTGGCGTAGTATTGTCACTTAACGGGGTGATGGTTGAGTATTTTTTTCTAATGTTATTCCTATGGCTAAACTTGTACCAGGGGTGGGATAAAGCGACGAAAGGGGGAAGGAAGAACGTTGGGGTGGTTCAGTGACAGGGAGAGGTTTTTGGAGTAGATTCCAGGGAGGTATTTTTCAAACTAAGAACGACAAAAGAATTCATCCTATCATGGTCCTTAATGCATTTTCATTACCTAAAGTGATCCGTCTTTATGGAGGACATTCCTACACACAGATCAGGAAAATATCTTTATTTTGTGTATTTTTTTTAAATTGGGATCCACATCATCCACAGGCCTGTCCTACCTCCACTATCGGTCTTATTGGAAGACAACCCCAGGGGGTGTCGTACCACATTTGGTTTACCAGAACTAAAACAACTTAGCTACTCTCAGCTTGTAATGGACATCGTTCATGCGAGGTAATACATTGGGCTCCATATGTATATCCTATAGTTTTGTGATGTGTTGGAGCTCTATCGCAATATCACTTTGAACATTACATAAAATAGTTTATACAGACTTTATAGATAAAATAGGCCAATTTATATTTATTTGATTTACATGAGAAATGTACTGAACCAATTATTTCAAAACCAAGGATGGTGACACATGACTCGTTCCGAATAGAGAGTCAAATTTTGTGCCAAATCTTTCTACTCAATAACTAAGTTCAATACAAGAAAATGTATTTCAAATGTTTAATGATCTTTTGAAAACTGTAGTACATGCATATTGAGAATACAGAATATATCTTGTTCATCTTCTCACAGTGACGACGGACGACTACAGATCGTCTGATTACGTCAGATTACACAATTTGCACCATCTGACGATTGTGCAGTTTAGAGGGTGCGTCCACCAACCACGACAAGGCTGCGACAACGGCTTTCCGACAAGGTCCACGACAGCTCTACGATAGGAAGCCTTGTCGTAGCCTTGTCGTGGTTGGTGGACCATAGTTCCCGACAAGAGGCTACGACAAGGCCACGACAGGCTGCGACATGAACCTTGTCGGGGGCCTGTTGGGGGCCTTCCGACAAGGTTACGACAAAATCGAACACGTTCGATTTTGGAGCCGTGTCGTGGCATGTCGTGGCGTGTCGCAGTGGTCTACGATAGAATATTTAGGTGGAGCGTGCACTTCCCGACAGGCTGCGACAAGGGCTCATGACAGCTCCCCTCCTCACGACAAGGCTGCGACAAGGAGCCGATAAGAACTTTCTTGTCGGCGCGTGTCGCAGCCTTGTCGTGGTTGGTGGATGCACCCTCTTAATCTAACACGGACAACTATTTCAAAGCGGCTTGAGTTATTTGTCTATAGAGACCTGACGATTCTGTAAAGACCCAATTGTCAACCACCTCGCTTTTCAGCAAAAAAGAATATGTGTTACACATTGATATCTTACTTAACTCTTTTTCACCTGTGATTTTCTATTGGGAAATGATACACTCAGCTGTAGTTTAGATGGTGTTAAACTTCAGGACTGCTAGTCAAATTTACTTGCTAGTTCAAAGATGTAAACTAAGTAAAGGCGGCGTCCACCAACCACGACAAGGCTACGACAATAGTTTTCCAACAAGGTCCACAACAGACCTACGATTGGAAGGCTTGTCGTAGCCTTGTCGTGGTTGGTGGACCCCAGTTCCCGACAAGAGTCTACAAGGCCACGACAAGGCCACGATTGGAAGCTTGTCTGGAGCCTTCCGACAAGGTTACAACAAAATCAAACATGTTCAATTTTTCCTACAACTGGACCCTTGTCGTGGAATATCATGGCATGTCGGGAGCATGTCGCAAAGGTCTACCATAGGAAATTTTGTTGGAGCGTGCACTTCCCGACACGCCCCAACAATGCTGTCGTAAAGCCCCCCTTCTTACGACAAGGCTGCGACAAGCGCCGATAGGAACTTTCTTGTCTGCGCTTGTCGTGACCTTGTCGCGGTTGGTGGACGCCCCCCTTTAGACAGGTAACTTAGGGGGCCCTCCCACCTACTACGACGCACTACGACGCACTACGATTAAGTCTGCGACAGCAGTGTTTGTCGCCGACGCTGTCGGCGACAAACACTGCTGTCGCCGACAAACTATGGAAAGCTGACTAATTGTGGCAACAAACCGCTGCGCGCTGCGATTAACCCACCGACGCACTACGACGCTCTACGAAATTCAAACATGTTTGAATATCGTAGAGCCTCTACGATTAACATTTTTTTGTTGTAGTGCGTCGTAGTGCGTCGGCGCGGAGCTAGTTCGTCGGCGACAAAACCTGACTAATTGAGGAGTTCGTCAGCGACACCTCCACGAATTTTTTAGTTTGTCGCCGACGCGGCCAAAGGGTTAATCGTAGAGTTAATCGTAGTAGGTGGGAGGGGCCAATCCTCAATACTCCTCCTTGCCAGTTCCTCTGAATGCAGGAGCTGGTACAGCACCCTGGTGTTCGCTGCACCCCACTCAGCTTGCGAGATGTACACTGGGGCCTGCTCGTCATGGCAAAGCACCATAGTCCCGTCCTCCGCTTCCGTGAACTTCATAGAGTCTTTCTCTCTTTTACTTGCTATCCTCAGCTTTATATGTTCCGGTACATAATCACCAATTTTTAGTCTTTTTTTGTCACTTGCCCTGATTGACAATAACATTGATGGATCATAGTTTGAGGCCCGGCTCGAGCTTGCTGCCCTGTAGCCTCTGTTCCCCTCCTACCATGCCGTCCTCTTTGCTTCCGTCACTTACTTTGAATGCTTCTATAATCTTCTCACATCCATCTGCTGCATTTAAGAGAGCGTCATTATTGTTCCTGTCAATCTCCTCTTATGTCAACATATTCTCTTTGTGGCGTCCTTCCTCCTTACTTTTTCGGAAGCTGGGGATCTTTCACATCCTGGCTTGTCTTTATCATCAGCACTTTGTGATCCGCGAAATCCTTGGTAGTCAGGATCTTCGTTGTCTTCCTTTTGAGCCCTTCAGCCTTGGCCCACCCAGATTCTTGCTGGGTCTGACGACATGCCAAGCTTCATAAATGGTACACAACTTAATGCAATAAAAAGCGAAAGCGAGTGGAAAATAATATAAATGATTTGAGTGTGATTATTTCATGCCAGCTAAGATAACATATTAAATCTAATATATTTTACGTTGTTATTTTATCCTTCGACTGTTCACCCACTGTCAATATCCATGTACATATCTAAAGACAAATGCTGGTAGTTGAGTGATTTCTAAATTCTATTGATTTTTTGCAAATATCTCTGGATAATATAAGCTCCATATATCAGCAAATAGAAAATATTAAAAAAAGGCCATGTCAAGGTGCTAACCTGTATGGGAAGGCCATCTGAAGAAAGTAAGTGCTTAACTATTGTTGTATATGGGCAACTGCAATATTTTCTTGAAACCAGATGGAAGTACTAGTGTCAAATTTAGTTATTAGTGTAGATACAGAAGGCACTGCGATATCTACCCGCATTTGTCTTTAAACTTTAAACACCCTCTTGTCCCACCTTTTACGAAAGCGACCAGCCGTTCAGCTATGATATAACATTGGTGTACACTGGCAAAGAAAAGAAGCCTTTTAAAGGTGGTGAATTGTAACTAATATCCTGTTACAGATGATTTCTCTCAAAATATCATACATATGTAGTCAGTGTTCGCTGTTATTATTACTGTATGACTTCGATGTGTGTTACTTGTATTTCATCATATTGAATTCATGTAAAGATTTCATTTCTTCTTTAAGCCAGAAGGTCCAGATGTAGTCATTCTGTTCCCAAAGAAGACAACTCCGTCAAGGTGAACATTGAAATACTCGCAGCACGTCTTGCCCGGTATGCAGTACTGGTCCATGGGACGATGGTGAGGTGTTGGAGGTTTCACTGGTCGTGCCTTCATCCCAGCTCTACCAAGTTCCTCCGCAGTCAATATCTCCCCCACATTGACGCACATGGGACCTGTGACATAATCTGCCTTTCTAAACGTGGTCTCAGTACTTTTATCGATCTTTGCTCGCCACTGGGATCTGTTAAAACGGATGAGTTGTTTCCACTCGTCTGAGGCTCCTTTGCACTGCACTGCCGGGAATTTGGCGAGGTCAGCCTTCAGGACTTTGTAAACGAGAACGGCCGCTCCCACTTCATTGCCGTGACATATACGGTGTGCCCAATCGGAGGCTGTCTGAAACTCTGTAGACAGATAAAACCCAGGCTTGTGCTTGCAGGAGAAATCATTAGGACGTCCACACTTGCTCAAGTCAATCCCATTTTCCATGATGGTTTGGGCATACACATCGATAGTGCCATGGAAGAGGAATACACACGTGTCCGAACTTGCTGGTGGGTAAGGTTTGTCCTTGAGCTTCTCAATTCGCGGAGATTTCCATTCAACATTGATGCAATTCACTCCCTTTTTCTTGAGCCCTGGGTGTTGGAACCATTTATTTGTGGTTGTTGTGTTTATCAGGAACCTCGTGCCCTGCCTGATGGTACATGAGAGGACCTGCTCAACGTAACGTTTTACCCAATCCAGGAGACTATAGAGTGATTCATAAACCTGCACACTGTTATTCAACCAGTCTTCTATCTCCCTTGCCTTCCTCTCGGTAAACCCGTATGCAACAAGCATAGCACGCTTATTTTTCCCTTCTTTGCAGATTGCAGCATTTTGCTCTATGAATCTGAAGTGCCAGTTCAGGTCTTTTTTTATGTTAGGTTGGTCACCTTGTTTCTTCAGCCATGTCTCAAAAGTTGGATTCAGCCCGAAGATTTCTGTTATGGAGCTGCCATCCAAGCTAAATATCCCACTGTCCCTGTCCGATGAAGGTTTCCTGGAATTAAACAAAACCTTTTGTTGTAATCAAGTTAGAGTCACATCTCAAGATAAATTTTTTTATAGTTTCCATTGAGCAGAATCTAAATTAATCTGTAGTATTTGTGTGCAGTGCAATAATAATGTAGCAATACAGCTTAGCTTTCACCTTTAACTTGATGGTACTAAATTGTCTGAAAGAGGTTCTAATATAAGAGTTAACATCCTTTAATTAAGTTGACTTAATAGTGTTGAAAGTGCAGGAAGGAAACAGTCGAGAAACATACACAATAATGACTCTATTTGTGAACGAGTGGCCGTAATCTCCGAGTAGTTGAGGCATAGTAATATTAGAGCGACATCCGACAAGACAAGACGAGATTACGGTCATTCTTATACAAAACAAGTCGTTATTGTATTTATTAGCTACCTACATGATTAATAATAAGAATGAACCATATATCCGCATAGGCCTATAGGATGACTACAAATAATGCCAATGCACTGTGAAACATGGTAGTAATTTGGTGTATACATACGCAGTGTATATAGTTCCCCATTATTCTATGTCTGAAGCATGTAAGACCATTTAGAACTTAGATTTATGATGATAAATGAGATCAATATCATTAATCTAGATTAATCAAAATCAAAATAACTTTCCAAACATTGTCTTTTTGTTGACCTCAAGATCCATAGGGACTATTTTTTCTGACATATCTGAATCTCCGGGTGGCGAATTTAAGGTACTCTTTACATCTCCTATGGAAATTTTGTTATGTTCCCGTGAGAGAAAGTCAAGTTAGGAGGTAAGGCTCGGAAAAATTACTGTCCAAGGCCTTGGCCAGAGGCAGTAATTTTCCCGAGCCTTACCGGGTATAACTTTCACTTTCTCTCTCCGGGGATTTGGTTTCCCTATTCCTGAATACCGTCAAATGTAGTTCAATAATGATAAATAACATTATTTGCTTACCAACCATCAAGTGCGAAGCTAGATCTAACTTTATCAAGTAAGTTGATACTAAAATGTTTTCTCTCCAATGCGCTTTTCATATGAATTTTGTAAGAGACGATCTGATTGGTCTAAATGTCAACCTTGGGTAGTAAATGTCAACCTTGGCTAGTAAACGACAGCCTTGGGTACTTCATTTATACCACCCCTATGGCGTGGTGTAACCATAGGGTATTCAGGCGTAGGTATATAGGATTTATTGTAAGTTCTAAAACTAATTGCATGCTTCTAATACAGGCATTGAGACAATGTCATAATCTTTTAACTTAATGTCAAATACTGACGCGGCTGCAGATCCGCTGGCTTGGGTGGCTTGAGTGTTCCCCATGGTAGAGTCTCAAAGTTCAGTCAGTCACTCTTTATCTGTACCTTCAAAAAGAACATAGTTGTTATCAAAAAGCCACTTTATTATCCAAGGCTTCCAGAGAATACTGAAAAAAAAAAATCCCCTCGCTCTATGCATGCTATTTACTGCGATATTGGGAAGGAATGTACATTTCATGTCCAGAAATCGGCATTGGCACAATAAAGAGTTTATTTTATTGACGCATCATGAAATGTCTGGATATACACTGAAAATCAGAGGCGTGTCCACGCTGTGTAGTCTTATGTACAGGGTGATCATCTATAAAGTGGAGAATCCCATATTCAATGTCAATGGACCGATTATGTTATCTAGTTGGTCAGCTTTGATACTGATATTTTCTATGGACAGGGTTGTGCTTGGAGATTGATGCAGATTGAGAGTAATTCAAACGATAGGATTCATGTACCTCACAGGCAGTTTGTCTGAGACAAATCCTGCTGAGATTCATGTACCTCACAGGCGGTTTGTCTGAGACAAATCCTGCTGAGATTCATGCACCTCACAGGGTATTTGTCTGCGACAAATCCTGCTGAGATTCATGCACCTCACATGGTGTTTGGCTGAGACAAATCCTGCTGAGATTCATGCACCTCACAGGCTATTTGTCTGAGACAAATCCTGCTGAGATTTATGTACCCCAAATGGTATTTGGCTGAGACAAATCTTGCTGAGATTCTGTACCTTGTAAAGTGGGATTCACACGCTGGGATTCATGTACGTTACAGGGTGTTTGTCTGAGACAAATCCTGTTGAAATTCTGTACCTTGTAAAGCAAGATTCACATGATGGGATTCATATACCTTACGGCATGTTTGTCTGAGACAGACCCTGTTGAAATTCTGTACCTTGTAAAGCAGGATTCACATGATGGGATTCATGTACCTTATGGTATGTTTGTCTGAGACAGATCCTGTTGAAATTCTGTACCTTGTAAAGCGGGATTCACATGATGGGATTTTTGTTTTGATCAAATTTGCCATTTTTTCTTGAGACTGATGAAAGCACTTTGCCATGAGAATTTTGTTTCAAAGGAGAATTTTCTGAAGCAGGATTCACACAATGGGATTCATGTACCTTATAGGGTGTTTGTATGAGATGAATCCAGCTGAAATTCCGTACTCGAACACAATCTCTATATCTAAATTGTAGGGTCCATTTCCCTGGGATATCTTTTCCCTGGCAATTGTTGGCAACATTTACCCCTAAAAAGGAACAGAATCCCATGATATTTTGAACGGTGTAAGGCACATGAATCCCACCGTGTGAATTCCACTTTAGACTAGGGGAAAGGTGTGAAGTACACCTGTCTCAGGTACATTAGTCTCTATGTGTGAATCCCACTAAAAGAGAATTGTCTGAGGCTAGAGGAAGGTGTAAAGTACACCTGCCTTAGGTACATTAGTTTCTTCTACCGAATTCTACCTCAGACTCGAGGAAAGGTGTGAAGTACGCCTGTCACAGGTACATTAGTCTCTATGGGTGAATTCTCAAGAATCCTGCTTAAAGTGGGATTCACACGGTGGGATTCCTGTACCTGAAAGAGTGTTTGTTTGTGACAAATCCAGCTGAGATTCGGTACTGGAAGACAATCTCCTCGTCTGGATTGTAGGGTTCCATTTCCCTCATTTTCCCTCAGATTCTCGGCGACAATTACCCCTAAGCAGGTACAGAACCTCATAAGATTTTGATTTTAAACATGTTTAAAATTTACAGGGGCATTTTGGTGAGAAAATTGGACCTGATGCGGAGTCGCCGACTATGTACCTGCCTTAGCCAATAGGAGGCCTGAAAGCATGATTACATGTTTGTAACACCCCTCACCTCAAGGGCACTTGAGTTCTAGAGTGTGTGTTCACTGTGTCTGAGATTATACATGTACCTGGTAAGTCTCTCCATGTGAATCCAATTCGCCATTGTGCCTTGAGACTGCCCAAAGCACCTTACCATGAGATTGTTGTAACATAAGAGAATTGTCTGAGACTAGAGGAATGGTTTGAAGTACACCAGTCTCAGGTACATTAGTATCTACGTGTGAATCCCACTTAAGACTAGGGGAAAGGTGTGAAGTACACTCCTCTCAGGTACATTAGTCTCTATAGTATGTAGATGTTAGGGCCCACCAACCGAAAGTCAGGAGGTTAGGGCCCACTCATCGGGACGTTTGGGCTCACCTATACTAACATCGACATATATCATTTAAATATGCATACGTGCTAAATCATTACTTACATGTCATGATATTTGCGAAAACGGTGTCTATTACGTTTTTAGTGCTATCAAGCTAATGAACATTGACCAATTCCCCAAAATAAGGTGGGCCCTAACGTCTATTCATGCTATTTCTCACTCCCGCCTCCATTGATGTGAATGCGGAGTTGCGGTGCCGCCATGACACGACTGAGGCTTTAAACCCCCCTCCCCCTCCCCGGTCTCGGCTGGGCCCTAACGTCCCGATTTTTGGCTGTTGGGCCCTAATGTCCTGCAATTGTCTCTACGGGTATGCGTGGCTATCACCCGCCCCACAATCTCTCGGTCACGTTCTCCCCCGTCGAGGCTTGGCCGTCTACACCCGTCCGCGGGCGGCATGCGTGAAGTGTGAAAGTCCCGCTGGGTGGGGGGCGGCTGGGGGGTGTTAGAACAGCAAGTGTAGGAGTAGAAACAACAGACAGGGTTAACATCTTTACATAGCATTTGTTTTCACCTGTGGGATAGAGTTTTGTAATATATTCTTAGTATACAATTTGAAGTTCCTGTATGTGTGGGTATATTAAAGCGGGTAAAAAGGGATGCTTTGAGTCTGTTAGTTATGGTGCACAACCCAAACGTATTTGGCTAAGTATAGGGTCGGACTTGTCTGACAAGGGACCTGTTTCAGTAGTCTTGTGACATTACGCCTAGACAGACATCAACAGCGGCACCAACAGTGCAAGCAACAGCGGAAAAAGACTAGCAAATATCTGAAGATCGAAGTGGCCGATCTTCTTCATATTTCGAACGATTATAGATTAGATGTATCCCCTACTCATTTCAAAGTGTCATTGCTTAATTCCTACGAGAAGTGAGTGAAACTCCGTGTGTCATCGACTGCAATCTTGTGATCTGTCCGTATGGTGTCACAGACGCCATCTAGACATGTCACGAAACTACTGAAACAGGTCCCTGGAGTGTGTCTACCCAGCCCCGACTGCGGACGCGGCCGTGTCTGTGTGGGTACAAGCGGGGAAAAGATATGCCTGGGCACCGTTTAACACGTTTCGGTCCTAGGAGAAGAATCCTCCTAGGATCATGCCAGCAATCTAAGACATATCTTAGGACGAAAGACCTTTCCAGTTGAACTAGTGGTGTCCCCCATAGAGAGAAGGTTCCTGCATAATTAGTCTCCTAGGACTGAATTCAGTCTCAGGCTGAGACAAAACAGGCTGTGAAACAGCTGTGCGATCCCTGTGAAGGAGAATTCCTAAGAACTTTAGGTAGTGCCACATAGTGGGGGTTGTGCTAACTAATTTCATCATTTTTAATTCAACTGAATATTTGAAATATTTCCCCTCTAACACTGCCGTTTTGTATTACATACCATATATTATACATATTTCCTCTAGTTAAATTAATAAATAAGGTTGTTATTTGTGATTTTGATCCTCTAAGACAGCTATATAGGTGTCCCCCATCTAGGACCCTTTTGGGACAGTTTGTAAGATGTGGGTCAAACTTGTTAAACACTTATGAACAATCTGGCCTTGGCAAAGACAGTCCCTCGCTAAGATTGTCTTACTAGTTAAATGCCAACTGTCCTAGGACCTCTCTTACAGGCATAACTCTCCTAGGACCACATTGTTAAACTTCCCCCTGGAGTCGGTGTCGCGCGGAGTGGAGATTGTGACCGGGTGATTGTGGCGCGGGCGGTGGTGACCTGTATTCGTCTCTACGTGTTAATCCGAGTTAATGCAAACTTACCGTGATCAAGGCTGTCGATGGTTTCTCTTCTTCACAATGCCGTGTAGCCTCTGTCTCAGGTGGTGTGTACGCCAATATACGATGGTTCTTATTTATATACGACCAACGGACACTTGTTTTGTTGATTTATTTTCCTGTTACGAATGGTTCCACTTTAGAACTCTTCGCTTGTGGGTCATATTTCGTCAATATTTGATTTAATCGAGTTAGTAACGTTTATTTTGATAAGAGGGAGGGGGCTAGAAACTGAAGAGAAAGTAAACATAATAAACATATCCCTAGATAACTGAATACATTGACACGTACGAAAAGGACGGAATCTAAAATGGAAGATTGTCATATTAGCCAGAACACATCAGAACTTGAATAAAGCATTTGAATTGAAAAAGATAACATTCCCAGCAAGTTTAAAGAATTTAGACAGGACTATGAGCAAGAATATGCATAATTGGTTAATTATGATGAACAGGAACAGCAAACCCAAAACACGGATGAGCGTTTATTTTACGCTGATGTAGTGAAGTGAAAATGAAAGGTGAAACTAGACCTCTAACAGGTGGTTGGGTGCAGGATGTTATGCTTAATTAGAATGACCCTGGCGCAAACACCAGATCAGAAAATGAAAGTCTGGTTACTGGTCTAAGTTGAGAAGGATGTGCTATCATTGGTCATGTCGTATTATCTCACCCCTGGTATTTTTGTCCCATAGGCTTAACATTGGGAACTCATTCTCCATGCCCCTACGAGTATTGCTGTCCATTCTCCATGGTCTATATCCTTTGTATCCTCCATTCTCTTTTTTTTTTTTTTTTTTTTCATTTATTATCAAATTCTGGACGAGTCCAGTTCTTCCATTTGACAGGCAGAAATATGACAATATATAATAGCCATATTGACCTTTGATTAGGTATAACAAAATATGATCAGTCACCAAGGTAAATTACTTAAATCACATGATACATCACGTGACATTGCTATTTCCCCAAAAAATGTGCCTGCTGTAGCAGGGTCGTTTATGCAGGCAATGCCTGCCGTGTAATGCTGAGCAGGGGAACTGAATGCTGCAGGGAAGGGGTTAACAGTCTAGTGGAGATTAAGGCCCGGCGTCCACCTACTACGATAGAATCGTAGACCTCCCGATATAGCACCGATACAAAATGCCAAATATCGGTGCCATATCGGGAAGGTACAAAATCATAGACATATGTCTAGACATGCCAATCCACCAGGCATTGTATGGGGTTTTTATCGGTGTCTAATCGCAGAAACGTGGTCAACTGCCCCGATATTAGGTGACCTTCCGACGCGATTTTGATTTTACATCGGGAGGTGCATCATAGACCATATCGTAGCCATATCGTAGTAAGTGGACGCCGGGCCTAAACTTGATAAGAGTGATAAGAATCAGGTAGAACTTATCATTCCTAAGGATAAGGAGCCATGGATGTGTTGATCGTTTTGTAAAAATATCTCAAATGAAACATTCAATTACATTATCTGGGGAATGGTCGCACAAAGGAAGTGGTTTACAATATACATTTAGGCCCAGTGTCCACCTACTACGATATGGCTCCGATATGGTCTACGATGCACCACCCAATAAAAAATCAAAATCGAGTCGGAAGGTCACCTAATATCGGGTTGACCATATTTCTGCGATTTGGCCCTGAAGAAAACCCCATTAAGATGCGTGGTGGATTGTTATGTCTAGACATATGTCTACGATTTTGCACCTTCCCGATATGTCTCCGATATTTGCTTTTTGTATTGGTGCCATATCGGGAGGTCTAAATATCTATCGTAGTAGGTGGACGCCAGGCCTTACGAAAGATAAGCACAAATACAGTATGTAGTTCGAAGCAGACCTGAAACACCGCGTTATAGATATAACCTTGATGATGACATTAAATCAGATATTTACAACGGAATATTCATTGCATCGTCGTTTACAGTATTCTGAAAGTCCTTCCACCAAACATAAAAAAGATGTAGCCATCATAATGAGCTGGGAGTACTGCTTGAAGCTGTTGTGATTGTAATGGATATAGATTGGTGGATGGTAACTGAATGAGACAGATTTGTAGTTCTCCTATGGCGAGCGTATAGACTCTACAAGGAGATCCTTGGATGTTTCATGTTTGGAGTGCGCTGGGATTCCGTCGAGATTTTAAAGGCATATCCTACAATTCACGGTGGCGCCACCTGGTGATTTTTAAATATTAACACTTATCAGTCGAAACTGGTTCCTTGTAATTCATTCTAAATCTTTAAAGCAAATTAAATCATTTGTCTTAATACGTAAAATAGACTAATTTTCGTTTGCTTGATTTGTATAGGAAATGTAATGAAAAATACTGATTTCAATAATTTCAAAAAACAAGTACGGTGCCTATAGATTTTAAGAATTAGACATGTAGTACAACACATCTATTTTATTTTGTGAGAGTTTGAAGAAAATAACACTGGTTTTACCATGTGAAAAACAACCTTTTAGAATTTTTATATATCATTTTATAAAATTATCAACATATTAATAGTACGGTGATCACCTGATTTTTTAAGTTAGATATGTTGTCTAAAAAAACTAAGAGATCATCATATTCAAGTTTCAGGAAAATGAGATTTTAATTTTCTAGCCAAATTGTCTGATATGCCTTTAACAGTCTGTAGTCTCTGAGGGAAGATTTTTGGATGCCTTGACAGACAAGCTTCTTCCATTAATTAGTGAAGGCCTATGACGAGTGCCAGGACCCTTCACAATCAACAATGTTACGTTTATCTGATGGAGAATGCTGTCGCCATGGAACAGCTTACCTCAATAACTGACACATTGTCAGACAGTATCTTCTACTCGCACTCAATTAAAAAAAAACTATGTGCCTAATCCTAATGGGACGATGGGAAGATTATTAAAGTTCCTGTCCTAATAAATAATCTGTGTCTTGTAGAATAATAGCGACTTGGGATTATGTAAAGTGTGGGACTTCATAAGGCCGAGGCCCCAATGAGCTTTTTTCTCCTTTTTCTTCTTATATTTCGGGGGAGAAGTAGTACAGTGATAATCTGCAAAAGCAGGTATTCGTTGTTGTTAACGTGTTATGAGAATGAACCAAATTATCCTACCCCTAATAAAAACACTTCAATGATTTAACATAGGGAAATTTATGTGGCTGCCATGACATGAAGTTAAATTTACGTACCTAGAAAAAGAAAAAAAATGACCAATCAGCGATCTGGAATTATTCACCTGTGTAAATTGTTCCGGCTACAGAGCAAAAATTCTGACAGCTGTCAAAGATGGACGGAATTGAGTCAGACTTTCCCAATATCATAAAGTCGTTGAGATGGGGTATGATAAATAAGAAACCAAACTCAAATTAGACCTGTCAGTGTCTATGCCACTCTGGTCAGGTCTATTCCTCATTTCGCTCAGCTAACGCTTCGCGACCTTCCCGTTTAGGTATAAACACTGACAAGTCTAACTCTCGTTCTGTTTCTACTAATTATGCAATATCAGGAAGTGAGATAAAGATAAGCAATTTAAGCAACAAATTGATTAAGACGAAGGGGTTTAATATCCTTGATATGATCAAACCCCAACTAGTACAGAACACTGCATGGTAATTCACATCTGAAAGGTGATATGGCCAGGTTGGCACTAACACATAATCACCGGACACAACTTTACATAAATCTATGTCTTCAACCAGAAGTTAGGCAAACTTTCAAGTTAGACAACGATTCTCGTTGAAACCCAAACAGCTGAGGCCTGTGAGGACACCCCTCTAATAACATCTCACACTGTATTCTGTACTCTCACTACGCTCTATGGATAAGAATTCTTAACGAACCAGGCTTAGAGCCTTGAGAATCCACTACCCTGCCTCCCGTTCTAAAAACGTACATCAATGCAACCAGAGATTCCTATGATCTCAATAATGCCACCAAGCGGGAATACTGTGTTCCAGTGGATTCTGAAGGCTCTAAGCCTAGTTCGTTAAGAATTCTTCTCCCATAGAGCGTAGTGAGAACCTTGTACAGAATACCACTTAGAGAGTGTGAGATCTTATGAGAGCGGTGGTAAGGATCCATGGAGTGATTTAACTTCTAGTGGTGTTTATAAACACTGAAGAAGATTGCAGTAAGCCTCCAATGGCTGCGTGCAGGACTTGGCATGGATCCAGGAGCATGCAGCTTGAGTGACATTAATGAGACATGAGAATGACTCTGTCAAAGTTAGGGCTACTTGAGGTGGACAAGCACGAACTCTGTTGGTTTGTTCGCGTGTGGTCTCACTGTGTGTTGAAGAATTGAAAATCAACTCAAACTAATACTTCGAGGGATAGTTGATTAATTTGGATGAGCGAGTGTTTATGCTCCTACGATGTCTCTTACGATAGTCTCGTTCAATAGATCGAATTTCTGATTCAGGATACAGAAATTGTTCTCTGATCGTACTCATGCCAATGTCGTTGTATAAGCCATTTGGCCTTAGAGCTAGTAGAGTTCAAGGATACAATATCATGCAGCTTTTGAAATGTCGTTGTATAAATGTATCGTACAACTCTCCTTTCTCCTCCAAATTGTCCTCAGTTGTCTAAAATGCTCCTACACCAAGGACATCTATAGGGCTGTCGGACATTTAGCTTGTTTTTAAAATACAGTATAATAAGTTGTGATTTTAATTGTATTCAGTGTGATCTTTAACAAAATGGCTGGTCATGGTGGAAAAGAAAGGAATGTGCATCATTTAAAGGAAGAAAAGAGGCTCTGGAGGAACTGGATAATCGTAGGTTTATTCAGCACTCCCTAGGGCATGTGGCCTGTTGAATAATCCAGAATACATCGTAGAAATTGTCTCAGACTTAGGTTCGAGGGACTTATCCTTAAGAGACCTCTGCGACACACTTAGGACAATTTCCAAGAGGGATTTTACTGTCCACCAGGGATCTCATTTATGAAACGATATTTGGCGTGGATCATCCCAGACCTCCTCCATCTTGAGTTAGATCTTATCGTCCAGCTCTACGATACATCCTGGATTATTAAACAGGCCCCAGGGCCGTTGAATAATCTAGGCTCATACATGTAGACCCTTTTCTGTACTTCGTACAGTGGTTATCGTTTAATTATATTTAATTTTAATTATTATTTCACAGGCGGCAAAATGGCGGCGGAGTGATCGGCAGCGGGTAAAGAAACGCTCCGTAAATTCTCAAAGGTTACCCGACAAAAAAAGAGGGTGAGGCGCCTACATTTTGTAAATGACATGTCTAAACCTACATACATCAAACTGTGGTAACTGGTATGTCTCAGATCGCGACGAGAAGTCAGTTAAAAACGCAAGAAGACTTACCTGATTCTACGGAACCAACAGACCTGGTCGAAATGCCGCCAAAAACGCCTAAGGCGGAGAAGAAACAAGAAGGCAGCCCGTCAGAGATATGGGCACTCCTGCAAAAGATGTCAAAAGACCTAAATGATATGAAAAAAGATTTAGCTGATCACAAGTCATCTACAAGCGATTCCCTGAAGGAGAACATTGGACCTGACCTCGCTAAAGACTGTACTGACCCATGGATCAATGATGTATTGATTGGAAACCATAAACTGGAGACAATCCAAACAACTAGAGAAGAAGTGTTGAAATTGGTTAAACAAATTGATGTTCTTAAGTCATCTTCTTTTGAAAATGTATCTAGTAGATATCTAAAAGACGCTTTTCTGATTTTGTTGGACCAGTTAGTATACCTGTTTAACATCTCACTCAGCCGAGGAATTTTCCCAGACTCATGGAAAAAGGCTACCGTTATACCTCTCAAGAAGGAGGGAAATAGCCCTGATGTCAATAACCTACGCCCAATTTCCCTGCTCCCACTTCCTGGTAAACTTTTAGAAAAAATTGTACATACTAATACTACTGCCTTCCTGGACAAAAATGACAGTCTATCAGATAAACAAAATGGCTTCAGATCAAACCGCTCAACTATAAAAACTGTTTCTAAATTAACAAACCATATTTTCAATAGTCTAAATTCTCAACAATACACCATATGTACTTACATTGATTTAAAAAAAGCATTCGATACCATAGATCATAAAATTTTATTACAAAAACTTAAAACCATAGGAATACAGTCCACCCTCTTACATTGGTATACTAGCTATTTAACAGACAGAACTCAACAGATGCTTGCAAACAATGTAAAATCGACCCCAGGATCAATCTCCTGTGGAGTTCCACAGGGGTCGATCCTGGGGCCGCTTATGTTTATTATTTACATCAATGATCTGGAAAAGGTAATATCCAAATCCAACTGTTTGCATTACGCCGACGACACGGTGATTTATCTATCTGGTTGTGTAGTGGATGATGTCGTCTATGATATGCAATCCGACCTAAACCGACTTGCACTGTGGTGTAATAGAAACAAGTTGTCTATAAATGTAAAGAAGACCAAATTGATTGTATACGGATCAACAAAAAAGGTAACCAAAGAAATTATAGAAGGTTGTAAACTATCAATAAATGGTAAACAGCTGCAAACAGTTCAATCTTATAAGTATCTTGGGGTAATACAGGACCAGCACTTAAACATTAACTCTCATAAAAATGCTGTAGTAAAAAATGTCTCACACAAGCTTTTTATTCTAAAAAAAATCAGAAAATACATCACAGCGGATGCAGCGCTTGCAATTTATAAATCTATGATTCTTCCTCTTCTGGACTATGGAGACATATTCTTTACAAAGACCACTTTACTAAATTCAAATAGACTTCAAACACTGCAAAATGAAGCTTTCCGCATTATATACAAAGTCCATCCTCTTACTCCTAGAATAATATTACACCGCAGTGCACAGTTACCGTTTTTACAAGAAAGAAGAGAAATGCATGTTAAATTACATATGTATGATATGTTGTCTAACGACTCAATGCTACACACAGCTGTAAGACAAACAAGAAGAACAGATGGAATTGTTTTTAAACAAGTTCAACCAAACTGTACTCGATTTCTAAACAGTCTGAATTACTATGGATCTGTATTATGGAACAATATGCCACCTGAGTTGAGAAATATACAAACACGAAATGTATTTAAATAAATGCAGAAAAAACTCTTAACGACCAAGGTTCCATAGATTGTATTGTATTGTATTGGAATAACTGTGTTTCTGGTGTCTCTGGCAGCTGACATTTCTGTGCGTATTACTCTCCAATCACCGCATAGACAAACTCTTTCAACGATGAGATTCAGCTGGAGTTGGACGTTTCTGGATTGTAATGGTGTCGGTTGCTGATAAAAAGTGATACATATTTATTTTATATCAGTCTATTATAAATTTTTCTTGTGTTGTACATAGATGTTATTTTTAAAATCTGTTGATACCCATGTCGTCAGTGTAAAGGACAACAAAGGATATTGTATGTATGGCACTGGCCGAACAATAATACCAGTTTTGTATTGAACTGAGTTCTACCAGTATAAATAAAAGACTTAAAAAAAAAAAAAGAGTCTGTTCGCTAAGACAATATCAGCCATCCATGAAATTGTTCATGAGTGTCTAATATAGTTGGCCCACATCGTCCCTGGGTCTCTATGCCATACAGGAAAGGTTCTACATGTACGATCCTAGATTATTAAACGGGCCCTTGCACAACACCTGTGCTTGTCTGGAAGTGAAGCAGGTGTTTTGGACCTAGTTATAACGAACCTTACCACTAATGGGTGACTAAACTCTTTGATATTATAATTTTAAATTTTTACGTTCTGCAGAGGTTTGTTCCAAACTTCATGGTTGAAATAGCCAATAGGGAGGGACCAGACTTAATCCTCTGGACCTCTTGGCCAATCAGAAGAGCCGCTACGTTAGAATGCCTTGGCTAAGACAAATTACTGTCCGTCCGTTTGTCGCCGACAAAGGTACATAAATGTTCCGAAATCGGTAGATGAGCATTGTGCTTTACACATCAAGCCACCAAGGTTGGTAAGTTATGATTGGATATATAGTAGACGCCTCTTAAAAGGGTGTTAATGGGGCATTTGAACGATTCTACACTCTATAGTTGATCTGAATTTCTTGGACCAAATTTACTCTCTATTAGGTGGTTTACTGCCGTCATTTATTGGTCTTTCTCTCTTAATGTTTGTCATAATAATCGTAGTAGCCTGTCGTATTAATATCGTAAATATTGCATGAACATAAGAATGTTCTTAGTTTCCTTTAGCCCAGGTTTCATATATCTTTTTTTCTTTTTTTTCAAAAATGGGAGCAAAGCGTTCTCGGGGCAGTTGACCACATTTCTGAGATTAGACATCGATGAAAAATGCTTACAATGCGTGGTGAGTTGGCATGTCTTGACATATGTCTAAGATTTTGCACCTTCCCGATATGGCTCCGATACAAAAAGTCAAAGAAAAGAGGAAACTGTACCTACTTGTCACTGTTGGTACGTTGAGACCAGTCCATTGGACTGAGGACCATACAGTATAAATAAACGTCTTAAAAAAAAAAAAAAAACATTTGTCTACGATTTTGCACCTTCCCAATATGTCTCCATTATTTGCTTTTTGTATCGGTGCCATAGTGGTAGGTCTAGATTTCTATCGTAGTAGGTGACGCCAGGCCTAACAGTCACCTTCAAAAATGGATTGCATTGCCTCTCCTCTTTGCGGTCCTCTCCACTACCTCTGCACCCTAAATGCCGCTTTTAAACGTCGTCCCATCCCCAGGCCAGGAAATGGGAGGGTGTATTAGGACCCCTCAGTCAGAGCAGACCGATGGTTCGTCGGCCCTGGAAATGAGAGGTCAGGCCGTGCCCAGCCATGATTAGTCTCATCAGAGTCGAGCAGGACTTCTGTAGCCCCGCCCCTTCTCCTGTCTATTACCCACAGTCCCACCAGTCATACCAGCCTGCCTTCTGTAGCCCCGCCCCTTCTCCTGTCTATTACCCAAAGTCCCGCCAGTCATACCAGCCTGCCTTCTGTAGCCCCGCCCCTACTCCTGTCTATAACCCACGGTCCCGCCAGTCATACCAGCCTGCCTTATGTAGCCCCGTCCCTCTTCCTGTCTATTACCTTCTGTAGCCCCGCCCCTCCTCCTGTCTGATACCCGCAGTCCGGCCAGTCATACCAGCCAGACTTCTGTAGCCCCGCCCCTCCTCCTGTCTAATACCCGCTGTCCTGCCAGTCATACCAGCCAGACTTCTGTAGCCCCGCCCCTCCTCCTGTCTATAACCTGCAGTCCGGCCAGTCATACCAGCCAGACTTCTGTAGCCCCGCCCCTCCTCCTGTCTATAACCTGCAGTCCGGCCAGTCATACCAGCCAGACTTCTGTAGCCCCGCCCCTCCTCCTGTCTATAACCTGCAGTCCGGCCAGTCATCCCAGCCAGACTTCTGTAGCCCCGCCCCTCCTCCTGTCTATAACCTGCAGTCCGGCCAGTCATACCAGCCAGACTTCTGTAGCCCCGCCCCTCCTCCTGTCTATTACTTTCTGTAGCCCCGCCCCTCCTCCTGTCTGTTACCCGCAGTCCTGTCAGTTATACCAGCTATATACATATATATAAATATATATATATATATATATATATATATATATATATATATATATATATATATATATTCCAAAATACTTGCTGATCATATATAGTGAATAATAAGAGTATATGTTTAGAGTGATTTATCCATTTATTACCCACCGATTACGGAGTCTTCATAGGAAATGCATAGGGCACCTGGAAACAGCTACCCGGAGATTCTGGTATGTCAGAATCTCCTGCAGGAGATTCCAGAAAAATAGTTCTGTCCATGATGAGGTTGAATCGTCATGTACTTCGAAATAAGTTTCTTGAATGTTCATTCAATGTTAATTATTTAGAATCAATCATAATAATCTCATTTACCATCAGAAATCACTGTAATAACATATTTTTTATGTTAAAAGTACAGATTAATGGTGAACTATATTATTGGTGAAAGTCTACACCGAATTACTGCCATGCTTAACTTTGATGTGGTGTCTGGTAGTAAATGTCTTGCAAAAACAGTTTAATTGCAATAGACTTGTTATCGATCTTGTAGGTGGGTAATAAATACAATGATGACTGGTTTTGTATACGAGTGACCGTAATCTCCTCGTAATTAACGACGTATTATCCTACCCCTAATATAAAATCCCATAGGCTTAACATTGAGATTCCGTATGCCACGCTGACTGGCATACGGACGTTTGTATGCCACTAGGGACATACGGAATTTTGATGATTTTCATTCATGATTTTGATATCAAAATATCCTAGAGAGGGGTAGGATAAAATCAAAACCTGATTCGTTTTAATCTTGGCTCCCGTATCCACTCCTGGCGTTTCGTTCCGGATACCACTCGGCTCCGCCTCGTGATATCACTACGCCAAACGCCAGTCGTGGCATACGGGAGCCAAGATTAAAACTCATCCGGTTTTACGATAATATCCTCACTAGTCGCTCGGATATTACTACGCGCCAACTACTCGGAGATTACGGCCACTCGTACACAAAACCAGTCAGTATTGTGTGTATATATATATATATATAAATATATATATATATACATATATATACATGTATACTATATGTGTTCGATATATTGCAACAAGTCACTGAAAAATAGACATCAAACAAATCTGAAGCATCACATCATACGGGATAATATCAAGTAAGTTGAGTACCACTGTACAGCGTATTGTTGATTTGACAGAATAGGCCTGGGGCGAATTGATAACCTGATGTTTGCCTCCATACAATTATGCCCTGGATGGTTATCCCGTCTAGCTGCTTGTCCCCAATGTGTATTTTCCTGTGTGGCTGTGGGGACCCTGTTAGAGTCACTCTCCCAGCAGATCTTTAAAGATGAAGTACAGAAATGAGTCTTGATGATAAATTCATTAAAAATAAAGACCCGCCCCTCACACAGTGAGAGTACGGGTCTGTGTAGAGGCGGTCATGACATGTCAGGTTGGCAGCAGAGTCAGTCAGGGGGTATATATATATATATATATATATATATATATATATATATATATATATATATATATATATATATATAACACAGGTGCGCGGGTGTCTACAGGTCATTTATATGCAGGAATCGCAACAAGTCATGTGGGCTATGGAAGGAAGCCCCAAGAGAACATGGATTACCTGTAAGTTCAACTGTTTCATTGTGAGGAATGGTGGGATTTAAACCAGATAATAAGATAGACAGACAGGCAAAGATATAGAGATACACATGATATATAGATATATATAATACACAGAGTTTCATACATGCCTCCCCCAACACACACCAGTACAACCTTGACCTGTCATGCCTCAATGCCCCTGCCACCTTTCTCTCACCTGGCTTTGTAAATTCATTAGAAAACGTGCACAATACAGTAGGACTATCCTATGAAGCTACAGATACATGAGATACAGATACCAGATAGACATATAGAGATACCTAGATATTGTGTATATTGTATTAGTTACCATATTCATGTTGTGGTCAGTGCACTGCTGGTATTCCTTGTCATAGCCGGTAATCACGGAGCCCTGTGTGTGGACAGACCTGTAGGCTGTACACTCTCCTAATGTCATGCTTCACTGAATCACCCTGCGGAGGCTCTGGTCTTTTATTACCCACCTAATACGGAGTCTCCATAGGAAATGTATAGAGTGCCTGGAATCGGCTACCTGGAGATTCTGGCATGTCAGAATCTCCTGCAGGAGATTCCGGAAAAATAGTCCTGTCCATAATGAGGTCAAATCATCATGTACTTCGAAATAGGTTTCTTGAATGTTTTTTCAATGCTAATTATTTAGAATCAATCATAATAATCCCATTTACCATCAGAAATCACTGTCATAACATACTTTGCATGCTAAAATCACAGGTTTATGGCGAACTCTATTATTGGTGTAAGTTTACACCGAATTACTGCCATGCTTGACAATGCTGTGGTGTCTGGAACTAAATGGCTTACAGAAACCATTTAATTGCAATAGACTTGTTATTAATCTTGTAGGTGGGTAATAAATACAATAACGCCTGGTTTTGTATACGAGAAACCGTAATCTCCTCGTAGTTGACGACGCAATATCCTCGCTAATCGCTCGGATATTACTACGCGTCAACTACTCGGAGATTACGGCGACTCGTACACAAAACCAGTCATTATTGTGTATATATATGCCCGTACAGAGGGGCCATGAGAGGCGTCCCGTTTTGAGTCAGGGCAGACTGCTTCATACTAGGCAGTATAGTACTCATAAGTGACTCTGTCGCAAAGGTCGCCAGCGTTATACAAAGGCCAGCGGCCGGCATACAACCCACGCTCCTCCCAGCTGAGAGTAAGCCCCGCCTGTAGGCGGGGCTTACTCTTTAGGATTAATTAACAGAGCTTAATTGGTTTATATAAGCTTTAACGGCGTTAGCGCTTACTAATCTCTGCCTCAACCCAACCCTGGTGCCCTGGGTATCCACTAAAGACAGGGGAACCAGCCAATATTTCAGATTCAAAACAGGGTAATTGTTTAAAGTTATGTAACTCAAACAACTCATATATTATGAGTTGGGAAATACTGTAATTGTTAAATTAACTTCACAGACAATCCAACTGTTTCTTTTTCAGCTCTATACCACTTCATATTGGGAATCCACAGTTGGCATAACAAATAGCAGAACCGAGTGTATATAATTTACCATATAGATATGTGCATCTCTATTTACAAGTAGAACACAAAAGCCTCCCCTAAAGCGCTAGGAATTTAGGATATTTGAAAAATTCGAATGTGGGGCAGATTTTGCCCCAAACAGTTGGTGCAGAGATATAAGCAGGGAAGGAAGTAGGGCGCAGGATCTATGCTTGGAGAGTGTGTTAGAGTGTGGCCAGACTGTAAATGGGGCTCCTGGGAGAAGAAGCACCGCTCCATTATACCAGCTGGAGCAGCGCGTTCGGCAGGCGACTGTACCTGAATGATTAGCAGGGGGCATCAGCTAATAGGTCTGCTAACCTGTACCCCGCTCCTCCCACCTATTGTCCCCTGACTTTATTACCATTCTTGATCACAGTTGGCCTAGTTTACACCTACCAATTATCACCACCGATTCTAGAGTCTGGCATCAACGACTGGTAATTACATGTGCCCGATAACGCCCAATGCACATCTACCGATTTCGGAATATTTATGTACCTTTGTTGGTGACAAAGGAATGGTACTTTGTCTCAGGCGAGGCATCCTAATGGAGTCGGCCCTAGTCGGTAGATGTGGGGCAGCTAGGGAAGGGTCAGGCAAGGATTAGTGAAGACCCACCTACTTGAGATGTTCTTTTGTTGCCGACGAGTTGTCAGTCGATATTCCTAAATCGCTTGTCAAAAGTTGACAACATGTTGATAAATGTAGTAGGCAACAACAAAATATTGGTAATACCCCTCGATCGGGTGGGTGACAGGATACATAATTTGCTTGTGACAAGTTCTCCGTGAACTATATAATTTGGGAACTAATCGTTCAACTCTGAATCCGTAGACGTGCATTGGACTTAAAATATCGATAAGTGTAAAAATAAGAAATGCATGTATATCAATGATTTCACGATCTCGAATGGCAAAGTATGGCAGCAGCGACTGACTTTTGAGGCCTCCGATGATTTCATACACTTTAAAATTGTCAGCGAAGGACCCGTGTATTTTACAAAGCACTCTGTAGGCAAAAAAAAACATCTCCACTTCCCAGTGAGAAAAAGGTGTGTATATCTTTATCATGACCTTTTTAGCACATAGAGGAGCCCTCTCATTGTTAAATGGGAAATAAATACATTCAGCTGCAGTTTAGGTAGTGTTAATATCCAGATTTCTCCTTCTCCATATATGATCGAGTCTTAACCCTTTAAGGACGGCTGCCTGGGGCCTAGCTACTTCTATAAGGACGGGTGCTGGTGGCAGTCTGTTTGGCTAGAGGACGGCCACATAATAATTAAAACTGATATCCAAGTTTGCAATCATGCAATATGATACATAATCATAAATATTTTATTTCTTTTTAATAGAAATACTAAATATGATGTTATATCTACATTTTCTGAAGATTTCATGAATATTGCTCTATTATTTTTTTGTTAAAACATTTTTGTTAATATTGGGACAATGATGCCTCAAGGCATCATGCGTCTTTAGTGAGGTGATGCCTCAAGGCATCATGCGTCTTTAGTGCGGTGATGCCTCCAGGCATCATGCGTCCTTAAAGGGTTAAGCCCGATACACATCTACCGATTCAGGATTGAACGATTAGTTCCCGAATGGTATAGGAGTCGGTGAACTTGTCCCAGATTAATTACATTATACCTCAGCGCGCGTCGGCCACCCAATCAAGTGCAATTTAACAACGTTCCGTTGTCAGCAACATGTTGAAAAACTTTTGGCCAACGATTTAGAAACATAGAAACCACAACTTGTCAGCGACAAAATAACATCTGAAGGCAATGGTTCACTAATCGTTGCCTGACCTTTGCCTAGTTGTGCTACATCCACCGACTATGGCTGACTCTGTTAGGATGCCTGGCCTGAGACAAATTACCGTCCGTTTGTCGCCGACAAAGGTACTTAAATGTTCCGAAATCGGTAGATGTGAATAACAATTTACAGCACGTTTGCCCGAATTCAGTCAGCCAATGTTAAGTGTAAGGCATCTTTTTATTAGGGGTAGGATAAGGTCTACTCTTCTACACCACCTCCTACCTGTGTATCAACTACGTCACTACTAATCTGACAACCTTCTAACCATATAACAAACATGGTATTATCAAGTTAAAATCATATTAGGCGATACCGCTTATATATATAATCGAGTTTTAGTCTTTCTTTTGGCTGAGCAACATTTTATTTCTTTGTTGTGAGATAAACAGACACAGTGAATTCTTTTGAAATATCCTATTGTAGCCAAGATGACAACAGGTCTACAATGATGGTACTAACAGTAGCCACAACGTTTCGCACCTGTTTAATGTACTTCTTCAGGTGATGAATTGTATTTCTTTATTGGCATTTCATGATATACAGAATGTCTCCAGGCATCGATACAAATATAACAGCACTGTTGTACATTACTGTCTTGAACATATTGCTTCCTTTTTTCATTTTTCTGTATATTTGTGGTAAAGATAGTCTGAAGGGCCTGCTATATCCTATACTCTGACTGACTGTATTTGTTTAATAATGTCATGCTTCCTTTTAATTTCACCATTGTTTCTTGTCCGGTTGACAGCTCAACTTGTATACTTACTTATCCCTACAAAATGTTTCAGTCTTTTCCGTTTTCGATGCAGTCATGTTGTTTAGTTTATCACTTTCTTTAGGTTGCTGCATCTCAAGGGGTTTATATGTACTGAAAAGGGTAAGCTTATCTATCCCTGGGTATTGGTTTCCTCAATTATTATAGCATACTTCTTTGTCAACCATTGAATATGTTCATTCCTCTTTGAGCTCAGGTAGCCTTTGAATGAGCTTTGGGATAACTGTCATTGAGGTTCAAAGAAGAAACTAATATGTTTTGGTCAAAGTTGGCGTTCTCCATGAGTTTGATGCGGGGGGATATGAACGAGGTGAGATTAGATTTTTTATCGTGAGGTGCATCGTAGACCATATCGGAGCCATATCGTAGTAGGTGGACGCCGGGCCTTATAGTATTAGGTGCAGCCCCTGGCATCCTCCGTTATATGTGTAAGATAAGATAAGAGAATGAACAGCAGCAATGGATCATAAAAGACTATTTGTTTCGGTCCAGACAGAAAGGTATGTCTACATAGGGGATGATGGACTTAAAAATGTCCTTTATTAGAAATATCTTGGTGTAATTATCAACATGAAATTTGAGATGCACTTTAACAAAATCGCAACGGATTTTAATGGTAAAATGATTAAATTACGTGAGGTAAAGTATCTGTTAGATAAGGAACAGAGCTTAAGAATCATGAAAGACATGCTGATGTCTTTTCTGAAGTATTCAAGTACCATCCATTATTACTTTAAGTAATAAAAGAGAGATAAAGTGCAAACTCTGATGGATAAAGTTATGAGAGTTGTTTGTAATGTAAGGTTAGTCAGAGATGTCAGCGTGTCAGATTTATCAACCAACTGCGGCATGAAAATACACAATATCTATATAGAACGACCTGACCATGCTGTGCATGGTACAAAACGAGATAGAGAATTGCTGTCTTTTACGGAACAAGGCCTGAGGCCTCGTTCCGTAAGCAACATCGATTCCCATTAAGTTTTGTAGCATGTACATGCATGGTAAGTCATTATGTATTCATCATATACCCAAAATCAATCGAATCTTACCATATATTGGCATAAAAGACACATCTACCTGAAACCGCACACACTGATAAGGTTTCAACATGTGCAGTATAACAGTTTACTATATACCCATGCCGTATATACTGTAAAAACGCACCGTTTCGGCATATGACGTAAAAATACTGTACGGACCGCCGGTCCGTACACTAAAATACGGACCACCTTGCCATACACGTTTATTAACATATCGGTTGTTAAAAATCAAATTAATGATTTTTTTTTTTTAATTTTGGGTATATAGTAAATAAATAACGTCCAACCATGCTTGAACAATTCACAGAACTCGATGATAATTTACGGTTTGTACGGAACTCGGCGTAATCGCCTCGTTCTGTACAAACCGTAAATTAGCATCTCGTTCTGTGAATTGTACAGCATGGTCAGGACGTTCTATATAAGTACTGCACAGGGTTCAGAATACAATTTATGTTGCATAGGGAGCAGCAGTACGTAATTATCAAATATACTGCATGGGTATGTAATAATATGAGAAAACGTGGTTACTGAGCCCGTACGGGTGGCCGTTCGAGGTCATTTTATGAAAAAATACGGCCCGACGCATCAGGCGGTAGGGCCGTATTTTTTCATAAAGTGACCGAGAACGGCACCCGTACAGGCTCAGTCACTACGTTTTCTTATTACTATACACCTACAACTCGTTTAAAATACCGTTTCATCAACTTTCCTAGTCCTGGATTCAACCCCCGGTTCCGAACAAAACCACTGCCATTCACTACGTCCCGCTAGCGGTAAAACCCGGCAACGGTCGACGTGGAGCGGACTATGAAATGTATGACACAGGACGACCTGGAACTCTGGTAGCTAACGTAATTATGACGTCGACAACGCGGAGCGGCCTAACGGGAAGCGGTCGGACTTGTTGTTATGGAGTGATTTCATATGTTTCAACTATTTAAACGGTATTAGGTGAAAGCTATACGTTATTTACTTCGATATTTCACCATTGTACACATGGAGTCGTTACGTGGATATCGGGGGATGCCTCAGAAGTTATGAATGGCAGAGAACAGCCATTTTGTTTGTTTGTTTTTGACACGGACACTGCTCTCGCTCTGTCACGATAATGTACGTTAGTGCGACGTAGTGTCTGTAGAAGCGGGACGTACGTTTTTAAATGCTTAAGCCTATGGGAATCAATACGTCCTACTACTGGGCGAGCCCAAACGTTATTTATACTATATGCCTAGCAGCGGGTAGTAACCCATTGACGTTCGCCTATAGGTGTATAGTAATACCATGATTTGCATCTGAGTGGACGTATTCTCTGTGTAGTTGACACGTTGTAATATTCCGATTGATACTTTTAGACCAATTATTAGGATATACATTTTGTAAAGACACCCCTGTGACATTTGCAAACCACAATTTATAGATATGTCGGTGTTCGGCTGCTATCCATCTGAAGACTATTGGTATGTGTGATTTTTTTCTTTAATAGCAGCATTTATAGACATAAACAAAGAAGAAAAATACAATTAGAATGAGATATCCTGAAATAGTTTCTACAAGACGTTAAAGGAAGAACAGATAACAATTACCACATTCCAGTTCAAACAAAAACGATTTATGATGAAATCATTGCTGCTTATTTTTTATGGATACTTAGATCCTTCACCAAACAAAATACAGTAGTGGGCATAGGTGCTACCAAACTAAATCATTTCAGCTGCTTATAAGAGGTACTGTACATTGTTGGTACGTGTGATATTGATGCAAATAGACTGTATAAGGACTAAATAAGAAACCAATAAATTTTGGTCAAAGTCATCCTTACCTATGAGTTTGAAGCAGAGCGATATGAACGAGGCGACAGTCGCGCGAATATCACATAGCGTTCAAACAAGTTGGAGAACAACAACTTATGATTGTTATGCTTATGAAATTGTATTCTTCACCTTCATACTTTCATCATATCCTTACCCACGTATTCAAGGGTTGGATAAAAAGTGTTTATTACTGTTATGAGATTCCATGTACAACTTATGCTCGGTGGAAGATCTCACCTCGGTGAGAACCGGAGTCAATAAAAAAAAAAAAACAAAAAAAAAAAACAATTTGACCAAACCAAGTTGCTTTCTGTATTCATCTCACCCATGTATTCACGATAGGAAGGGGTGATATAGGATATAGGCCATGGACCACGGTCTGCAATACTCACAGAGGTATTGAGAACGAGTTCCCAGTGTTAAGACTATGGGACGAAAATACCAGGGATGAGATAAATTGATATTTATTATTCACCTATTACAGACTCTCCATAGGAATTGTACAGGACGCCTGGAATTCGCTACCCGGAGATTCTGGAATGTCAGAAACTCCGGGAGGAAATTCCGGAAAAATAGTTCCATCCATAGTTAGGTAAAATGACCATGTACCTCGAAATAAGTTCCTAATCTGATTATTCAGTGTTATAATCAGTCATAATAATCTTAGTATCTATCAGAACTTGCTCTTATGACACGTTTTGAATGCTAAAAGCACAGGAAAATGACAAATGTATATAGCAGACGTCGGCATGCACCGAATTACTAGCATGCTTGAGAGTTATGTGGTCTTATAGAATGTGTGGTCATCCTATACGTTGATACAATATCCATTCTTGATATTAATCGTGTATGTGGGTAATAAATACAGTAAAGGCTGGTTTTGTGTACGAATGACCGTAATTAATAGAGTCAACACGTGTATGGCTTTAAAACATTGTAATAAATTAAATTGTTCAATTCACATCATGGATAAGAGATGTCTAAAAAATGGTTTGTACAATGTGACTTATTTCCGTCACTGTGACTTATTAGCCTTATTCAATGATAAAACTTTATAAAAATAAGGTGGTGTCAGAGGTTTGTGCGTTGGGATTTCATAATGGCGGTCGCCGGTGAGAGAGTGAGGCCCGTGACATCGGGTTTGAAGTGGGATTAAAAGGTTGAAAACCGGAAAGGGTAATGCGGGTGAAATAAGATAAAATATATACAGGTACAAACTAGAGGGATAGGTGAAATAAAACGGTTGACTTTAATTATCTCTAAATCTCTTCATACTTGACGACGTAATATCCTCGCTAATCGCTCCGATATTACTACGCGTCAACAACTCGGATATTAAGGCCACTCGTACACAAAACCAGTCATTATTGCGTTATATTCATCATTAATGATGTGTTCGTCAAAGATTCTGTGAAGCATCCTCACATTACCGGTCCTGCCCAGTGTCCTTTCCACTGCTCCCTAGTGCTTGCAGTTTATAGTTCAAGTGGAAAATCTGCCATTTTCTCCTCAAGTACAAGTTACCCTTTGCCACTGCTTCTTCATGATGTGACTTAACGGTGCGAGGTACAGATGGAAATTCCTGGCGCAGCAAAGAATAAAACCGTCTTACATCTATTTTATGCATGGAGAACACTGGAAACGCCGAACATGAAAAGTACGTATTGATGTAAGTTTATAACTCTATGTATGTTCATAACTCTATGGTTCTGACTAGAAGTCCTTTCCAATCATGCACTCGAGTGGACGGCCTCAGGTTATAGGGCACAGAGTGATTGCTATTTTCACCATCATCCACCAGGATATTATAAGATTGCGCCATTGTAGTCGGGGACAACCACTATTTTCTGCTGTCAAATTATATCGATAATCATGAGACGAGGCTAAAACCCTTCTATTGCAAACCCCCAATTGTTTGGATGAAATCCATTGATAACTAGACCCGCTACTTGGACCCGTGCAGGGAAGAGCGCTTCCATTGGAAGTGATTGTACTTTTGTCCGCTTTTTTCTCTTACCTGAATAAAAAAAAAAAAAAAAAGGTGTTTGGTTTACCATCTAGGGGGGGGGGCAAGATGGACGCAACAGCTATGTGCCCTATTGAAAAACGTGTAGAATAACGAGGGGATAGAGAAAGAGGTAAACAGAGAGAAATAATAATAATAATAATAATAATAATAATAATAATAATAACGAGGGGATAGAGAAAGAGGTAAACAGAGAGAAATGATAATAATAATAATAATAATAATAATAATAATAATAATAATAATAATAATAATTATTGTTATTATTATTATTATTATTATTATTATTATGAAAAAAAAACAGCGTTCAACTTTGAGTTCTACCCACAATGTAGACAATGACATGACCTCGATTTAATGTTTCATTTCATTACAAGAACGATGTACGATGTAGTTCAAATGCTGTTGAAATGAAACTCTTTGTACTCCTTAAGAAATAAACGCTGCAATAACAAATTAAAAGAAAAGAATAGATGCCAGGGGGTGGGGTTGGGAGGTCGCGGGTGGCGGGTAAGTGTTGGTGCATCCTCTACCAACACCCACAGGACGGGGCGGGCTGCGGATCGCAATTTTTTTTTTGGCATCATATATATACGCCTGGCTTATATATATCGCACAGAGCATGTTTTATCTTGGATACGCCAGGCGTGAAAGACAGCCAAGTCGCGGGCGTCTACATATGGAAACTACCTCGTAGACGCCCGAAGCGTAGACGCGGATAAGAGGTGTATACAAATGAAAACAAGTCTATATTCAGCCAATACGTGCGTTATCGCGATGGCGTATATATAGGTAAAATGGTGGTTTTCATGCAGTGTATGTGGCCACTGTAGATCACCAGGCAATAGTCGTCAGGCAGTGGCAAGGAGAAGTCGTGAAGTGGTGCCGAATCGTGTAATGTGATATAATCAGACGATCTAGCCCCCACACGTTTGGCGTTTATATTAGACACTTTTTTTTATAATTTTACTGCTGAAAGTTGTCAGGAGGTGCAAAATGCCAGAATCGCCGGCCAGAATCGTCTAGTGTAAACACCGGGTCAGGGTCAACAATGAATGACATCACCTCTGACAGTTATAAAATAACTGTAGGAGTTCCACAAGGGTCGGTCCTCGGACCTGTATTTTTTTAAATTTTTATGAACGACCTAAAAAAAGTCTTAAATTTTAGTAAAATATCAATGTACGCTGACGATATTGTCTTAACCGTAGACGGTAACTCGCAAAATGATGTAATCTATAGAATTGAAAGTGATCTGAACCAAATTGATGTCTGGACAAAAAAAAATCTACTAGCGATAAATTACACCAAAACCAAGGTAATGTGGATTAGCAATAAAAGGGATGTCAATTTCACATCTGAAGTAGTTATGGGTGATCATACACTATCGGCAGTTAAATTATACAGATATCTAGGGATACTGTTAGACAATAAACTCACACTTAACAAGCACTGTAATAAAATTGTAGGGGAATACAGTCAAAGAATATTCAAACTGCGTAAAATAAGTTACCTAATAAATAGAGACACAAGACTAAAAATTTTCAAACAGATGCTATTGCCTGTGCTTGAGTACGCTGATGCTATTTTTTTTTTTTTTTTTTTTTATTTACTTCAAGTCAACATCTAGCTGAACGCTAGTTCTTCCTGTTGTACATTACAGTCTCGTTTGGTCCTTGTTACATCGAGTTCATGAAAAGGTATGGTATAATGAGATGAATGAGATGATAGATGTGCATCCAATATACTTTTTTAATCCTACTCTTGTTACATCCTCAAACCAACCAATATTACCAGTATAATTATTGACAGTTCTTGTGCTATATAAACATTTGTACACCTTGTAGTTATGTACCCATGCACTTTTGTGGTCATATTTGCTCATATACTCTACCTCAAGGCCAGAGTTATGTTACACATTCACAAAACACAGTGTACGGTATACTACCATTCTTTCAAGTTAGATGTCTCGTTATTCTCTGCTACCTCAAGGCCAACAGAAATTTTAGATTAACTACCTGAGGTAGTATATACAGTACAATACCTTGGATACAACTCGTGTTATTTTATGATTAATTGTATTGATCTTTTGAAACACGCTAATGTGTCGAGTTTTTGTACGTCAGCGTCTAGTTTATTCCATTCCTCAATGCCTCTGTATTCGGTCGATTTTTCATATTTAGTAGTTCTATGCCGGTAAGTTCTAAACTTTATCTTTTCGTCACTTCGTGTATTTCTCCTCCTGTAATCTACATTTTGATCCAATTTTGTCCGTTTATACATTAATTTTAATAGCTGCCTCTTACGCCGAACAGCCAGTGGTTCTACTCCTGTCAACTTATGTAATCGATCTATCGAAGTTCTTGCTTGGTTAAATCCTCCCAAGATAATCCTTAATGCCCGATTTTCCAATCGTTCTAACTTTTTGATTTAATGGGTAGTGTTAGGTTGCAAAAACTAGAGACATTATTTAATAAAGGACTGAGAGTTGTTATTGGTAAGAGGAAATCTATCGGTATGAGTGTGAATAATATGCAAGATGTATGTAGAATAAGAAGCCTATCTTATCGACGAGAAACCCATAAGCTCATGATAGTTAAGTGGTGGAGTAGTTTCAATGACAATGATCTTAGTAACACTAGGACGAATGAAAAAATACGCTTAAAGATAAAGAGATCAAATACCGAAAAATATGTCAAATTGCCGCTATATCAAGGTATGAAATCATGGGATAAACTCCCGATTGAAATACAGATGTTAGAAAATATGGAACAATTCAAGTGTCAAGTAAAAGAATTTATGCTACGAGAGTGATGAATATGACAAATTCCATCCAGTGTCATGGTCTCCACTCTAGAGTTGACCTTACCCTGGCTATTTGGGGAAACTTGGAAAATATAAGTGCTATGTCCCAACTACTTTCAATCTCACTGGGATGATACCTGTAATTGTGTTTTTGTGTTATTCAGCATGCAGTAATGTAGTATTCATGTAGTACAGAATAGTTTGGTATGGTATAACCAAAGTTTGTATATGTATCATATTCAACCAGTTTTTGTATATGTATATCACTACTATTATTACCTTTACTATGTTTCTATGTTATTTACTTCCATGTATTAGTATTAAGGACATATAGATGGAAGATCGTCATTGTACTTGATGAATGCTATATTGTCAATAAACTCTACTTATCAAAACAAAAAACACACTGAAGATGCACACTACCTCTTATACGTATCCTTGTTCATGCTGTAATCTATCAGGTGAAGAATCTAGGTGTCCATCATAAACAAGCAGAAATACTTTGTACGACTCTTTATTATCCACCTAATACAAAGTGCCCATAGAAAACACATAGGCAGCATGTGTGGACATACCCGGCACATACAGATATGTTGTATGCTCCAGGTAGCGCATACGGAAAAATAGTACATATGGAAAAATAGTGCATAATTAAAATGAACTGATATCGACATGTCACTTGTGAAGAAAAGGTGGATAATAAATACAATATAGACTGGTTTCAGATAAAAGCGTTTGGATGCTCCTCGGAGTTGACTATACGCAATATCCTAGCATATGTTCGGATATTACTACGCGTCAACTCCTCGGAGCATACGGCTGCTTGTATCTGAAACCAGTCAATATTGTGTATTTATTATCTCACCTGAAATGTTGTTATTAACTGTTCTTCCTTTAACATCTTGTAGAAACAACATAATGGATATCTCGTTGTAATTAGATCTTCTCGATGTCAATAAACGCTGCTATTAAATCAAGTTCAAAAGGGCAACACAAACTTTCATCGTCAAGATTGAGCTTTAAAGTTTCATAGTTTGATGGTTAATTTCTGTTGATTCAGCAATGGATATCCTGTACATTAGTAAAGTATATAGAAACGGATCAATGGAGAAGTGATTTATAAATCTGTACCTTCCAATGAGGACTTTGTATATGATGGATAATTAGAGAAAACGTGGTTACCCAAAGGGATGACCGTTCAAGGTCTTTTGATGCCATAAATACGTCCCAACGCCGATGGTCGAGGGAGATATTTAGGCATTAAAAGACCGAGAATGGAACCCCTACGGGCTCAGTCACTACAGTTTCTTATTATTACATACCTAAATGTAAAATAACCGCCATTTTATATACTTATCATATTTACCAATTGACCCAATGGTCACATTGCACCTGAATATTCACTACAGGCGCAGTGCGTCCGAACATTATTTATACTGCACCCCTTGCAGCGGGTAGTATTTCATAGACGTTCAGCCATAGGTATGTAATAACAAACCATCGGTCATCGTTTACTGCATCACGATTCATTCTCAATGAGGACTTTGTATGCGACAGATAATAATATCATGAAACATCACGAAATTTCATATGATTGTTTATATGGCATGAGCTATATTTGCACAATGATATCACGAAGCGGAGCTGAGTGATATCTGTAGCAAAAGACAATGAATGCCATGTAAATAATGCTATGCAATTTTGTGATGTTCATATTTTATCCTACCCTGTCACATGTTTTTAACTTCATATGTTACCAGTGGCATATAAATATTTTATGGCATAACCGCGGCATACAGTCACACCATGTTAAGTCTATGGAGATTTATATATGCGGGGTAGCATAAAGTATGTTCATCTGTCATTTAGCATGATGCACAGGTATTCTGTATTGACGTATGGTGGTCCGAGTCCGCCTGGAGTAGGGTGTTGAGGGATGGGGGCGTGCTAACTGCCCTTCTCCTCCTGAGACCTCCCCCACCCCCTCGTTAGACCGCCCACCCTCTCCCTGGGGCCCAGCCCTCACTGGAGTAAAGGCCATCCCTCCAGCCCCACCCACTCACTCAACCTCTCCACACCTCAGCTAGAACACACTCGCTCTTTGCTGAGCTTTGGTTTAATATGGTTCAATGTTTTATCAACAGAACTGTAATTTTTTTTATTCTCCACACCCCGCCCAACCCCCAAGGGGAAGAGTGGGGGGACATAGAAGCGCCAGGGAAAGGATTTAATTATTTCTCATTGGTATTGAGAATGAAATTGATGAGTGTTTCGTCTGTGTCCCCATTCACCAGCGAGTTTGGAGTGCACAGGAATCTGAACGAGGCAATGGCCGAGTTAATATTCCAAGCACTGCTAATGAGATGGCGAATCGGGTCTCGGACAAAGCAGGATTATGTTTCTGATTTTATCTTAGCCTTGACTTATTAACCTGGGGCCTGTTTTTCAGTTGAGATCATGTCCACTTGAGATCCGCTGAGATCGAAAGTGTATTTCAATTGAGATCATTTGAGGTGATCTCAACTTAAGACTAAGATAAGACCGTTTTGGGTGCTTTGGGTGTTTTTCAGTTGAGATGATCTCAGGGATCTCAAGTGAAAGGATCTCAACTTCGGTCTTAACTTGAGATCAGTTGATACTTGTCTCAACTTTTTTATCCAGTGTTAAAACTTATCAAAATTAAAAGATATTTAGAGCAAAGTGTATTGATAACCTGGCAAACATATATTCCAAATTTCATAGTTTTTGTGTGGTTATTATGACCATGAGAGACAATTGATAAGCAACATAAAAACAAGGCACTGCACCACTCAGCTAGTTTGTGCTGAACCTACTGTAATGCTCAAAGTCAGTTTCAACTTGAGATCGGTCTCAACTTTAGTTCGGTCTCAACTTGAGATCTGTCTCAACTTGACATTGGTTCACAAAAGGTATCGCAAGGGACTTGACATAACAGTTTTGGGCGACAATAGGTAATTTAGAGGCTCTGGTTTATTTAAACCACAGGAAGATCACTATAGAACTTGAGAAAGCTCTACACTGAGGGCTAGGGATCTCAACTTGAGATCCTTGGAGTTGAGATATACTAAGATCGGCTGTGTAGACTTGAGACAACGTCTGAAAAACACTTTCCGCCATTGATCTCAAAGTTGGTCTCAGGATCTTGGATTGATCTTAGCGGATCTTAAGTTGAGATCCTCTCAACTGAAAAACACCCCCCTGTTTATCACCAATTGAGTATGAGTTACCATACTAGGAAGCCTGTGAGTATGGGTTCCTCATGTTATATTAAGCCTATGGACGTTTATAGCAGGCTAGGATAAAGTGCGTCAACAACAAAGTTTCACCTAATCAGTAGGAAAAGGAAATGGCTAGATGATGTAGGGCAGAAGTAGGGGTAGAAAATGTCTGTGAAGGGCTTTAATGTTCATGTATATTAAGGACTCAATAATCCTATATACCCATTTCCGAACACTCTTTAGTTACATACCGCTGCTGGGGGTAAATTATGAGCTATGTAGCGAGGCTGACGTTTTCGCCCCAGGCTGACGTTTTCATTCCAGGCTGACGTTTTCGTCCCAGGCTGACATTTTCGTCCTGGACTGATGTTTTCATCCCAGGCTGACCACGTGATTTAAAGAGGGCCGGGACGAAAACATAGCTGTTGCAGATACTCGATTTTTCTTGGGCTATCGCAGGTAAAGAAATAACAATTTTTATCGATATTCGAAGGTATGTAGGAATAGGAGACCAAGTGCCGGTAAGACAAAGTCAAAGTTACTCTGTGAGGACCGGAAAAATTACTGCCCAAGGCATCGGCCGGTCCTCACCACGTAACTTTGACTTTCTCTCACCGAGCATTGTTTCTCTTTAGTATATAGATCTGCTGTTTAAGGACTGGAACCCAACGAAATATTCTTTCGATCGTACTATTCTGACTCCAATAAAATAAACATAAATACCCTATTTAAAGTGTGTAAAGGCAAGTCTGAATTCTGCCCCTACTAGAAGACAGAAGAATTTCACACCTCCTTGTACACATGTACAAACAACGTAAGCGAAATGAACTGCTACAAGTGAAAACAGCCAATACCAGAGCACAAACAGCTCCATTGTTTAATATCAAGTTACCAAATACCGAACAATATAAGAAAAGTGTAGAATTCAGAGGAGCAACCCAATGGAATAAACAGTCACCAACTCAGAGACTGATTGAAACGATCACTGCCTTTAAGCAGGACCAGAAACTTATACTTAAAACTAGAATACCATAACTCATGATTTTATTAAGACTATAGTTTGTGATTACTGTAAAATACGTGTTCTCCTATTAGACACACATGCAGATGGTCGGTGTACACCTTTGTAGGTCATACGTGTGAACCAATCATATTTGTGTTGCAATATACCTCATTATTACCACTGTTATGTACATAGGTTGCATATCTTCCATGCTTGTACTACAAGTGAAACGAATGTAACAATGATTATATGCTGGGATCACGTTGAGACCAGTTCCTATGGAGCTGAGTGAATCCCAGGTTAAATAAATGTCTTAAAAAAAAAAAAATTACAAAATTACTGTAAACGCAGCTTAAGGCCTATTTCCATTGGCCGACAAAAAGGATGTTGATTTTTTTAGTTACCCAGGAAGACGGTGGTGCCAATCACTGTGAATCTATATAGAAGGGTAGTAGATTTCACTCAGCGACCAACCTTTCACTCAGTGGTGAGTGGTGCCACATTTGCATAATCTAAGCAGAAAAAGTTGTGGGTCATTTCACGAGCTGGGTCGTTTCCATTGACCGATTTTGGGTCAGCAGTGCCAAAAGTCTGTTGGTGGTTCCTGACTGTAGATCGGTGACGGGAGATTTATTCATTTATCATATTCGATTGGCTTAGAATACGTCGATAATTCGTATTTATTTTTTATTATAGTTGTATAATACCCCTAATAAAAAACGCCATAGGCTTAACATGGGATTTGTTTATTTCACAGGCGTGACATAAAGTGTTGTTTATGCCACTACTTTCTGATACTGAAAAAATATGGAAACGGGGTAGGATAAAATCTAGACGCCACTCGTTTGAGTTTGAGCTTATTTATGCCACTCATTTTGTTGGCTCCGTAATTTCACTCGTCTTCGACTCGTGAAATTACGGAGCCAACAAAATGCGTGGCATAAATAAACTCAGACTCGAACTTGTGACGTCTCTTGATATTATTTTGTATTATAGTTGTACGACTATCCCTTTGTAAAGCACCTGATGAAGGTGAAAGAGATTGTCTAAAATAAAATTCATAAAAAAAAGAAAAAAAGATCGGCCAATGGAAACAGGCCTTTATGGCTAGTTGTAGAGGGTCCCACTCACTACCCCTCGCTCGTCAGTCACTGTAGGTGTTTATCACACAGGCCACTTATTTCCCTCTCACCCAGCTCCTATTTTTCACCTATTATCACCCACACCCTCTGTTATCTCTGGTGAGGGTGGTGCTTGTCGCACGACCCACCCGCTTATCTTGTCTCCTTTATCACACACCCAAGGGAAGCATTCGTAAAGCCTGAGTCAATCTTCGTTACTTTGTTTATCTGGTGAGAGTATCTTGAGAATTAGAGTGGACATCAATATACCGTAGATGGAAGTCTCCATGTGGGTATAATTGTATATGTACACGTCTGGTTTAGGAATTCTGTAATTATGTTTGCTCTGTGGAATGAATTCTGAAAATAGTCTTGGATACTGTTTAGAAACAGAAAAAAATGTAACTTCTCCTAAATGCCCAAAATATAATATACTATGTATTTAATGGGAAGCCTAGTTGATTTAATATCTTTCTAATTAAACATAACACATGTTCCTGATAGGAAAATTTAAAATTTCATCACTTGTTGATATCCATAACAACCGTTACTACGGCCAAATAAATCGGCTCTTAGCACCACTTCAGAGTATTCCGCTTAGATAGTGAACGACTATGTTTTTTCAGAAGGTAGAAAATACCGAAACGTTGACAAACAGGTCCTAACCCTGACGTCCAAATTGTGACTTACCATCAAACGATTTAACAAAAGACTTTGGGACATAAATCAGCTCCAAGTTGTGGCGTTTATTGCACTTATTGTTTATAAGACTATACATGGACTGTGCGTTTAAGGCATAGACTGCAGACTTGGGTATCATTCAGCTATACGGACCGCGAAATGAGTAGATGAGAGTTTGTCTGGTTAAATGAAAAGACATCATCAGAGGATAAAAAGTTATTACACTAAGAAGGCGCGCTGTGCGCTGGAAGTTGTTACATCATTAGAAACAACTCGTTAACATGGTTGAAACCGGAGACGTTAGGTAACCTGATATGCACTTGTAATTCATAACAAGAAACAGATTAAAGGTTAAAGATGAAGTACAGAAATGAGTCTTGATGATAAATTCATTAAAAATAAAGACCCGCCCCTCACACAGTGAGAGTACGGGTCTGTGTAGAGGCGGTCATGACATGTCAGGTCATATAGATACATATGATACACAGAGTTTCATACATACCTCCCCCAAACACACACCAGTACAACCTTGACCTGTCATGCCTCACTGCCCCTGCCACCTTTCTCTCACCTGGCATTGTAAACATGCACAATGCAGTAAGACTATCCTATGAAACTACAGATACATGAGACACAGATACACATATAGAGATACATAGATATTGTGTATATCGTATTAGTTACCATATTTTCATGTTGTGGTCAGTGTACTCCTGGTATTCCTTGTCATAGTCGGTAATCACGGAGTGTGGACAGGTCGGGGTCTCTACACTCTCCTATGTGTCAGGCTTGAATGGATCTCCTGCAGAGGTTCTGTTCTTATATATGCCCTGCAGAGTCGTCCCGTTTTGAGACAGGGCAGACTGCTTCATACCGGGCAGTATAGTACTCATAAGTGTTATACAAAGGCCAGCATACATACACAATATTGACTGGTTTCAGATACAAGCGGCCGTATGCTCCGAGGAGTTGACGCGTAGTAATATCCGAGCGTATGCGAGGATATTGCGCAGAGTCAACTCCGAGGAGCATACAACCGCTTTTATCTGAAACCAGTCTATATTGTATTTATTATCCACCTTTTCTGGGCAAGTGGCATGTCGAAATCAGTTCATTTTAATTATGCACTATGTTTTAGTACGCACTATTTTTCCGTATGCGCCACCCGGAGCATACAACAAATCTGTATGCTCCGGGTATGCTCCGGGTATGTCCATAGAAACTCCCTATGTGTTTTCTATGGACACTTTGTATTAGGTGGATGATAAAACCCACCCTCCTCCCAGCTGAGACTAAGCACATGTCACTGGCCTGACAGACAAACTTTATGTCATGATATGATATAAGAATATTTATAAGTAGGTTACATAGTAGGTGAAAATTATAATGAAGTTAATTAATAAATATGAGTAGACTAACATGGATAAGCTAATTAGTCCATATGAAGCATAAGCTCTCGCGCTGTTTAACTGTGTGTCGCCTCCTGTGTGAAGAATGTCTGTTTGGCGGCGGGGAGAGGGGTGGAGGCATGTGCTGCGCACGGGCCGCTGCAGTGAAGTGCCCGGTCACCCTGGTTGATGCGTCAGGGACCTGTTTCAATAGTTTCGTGACATGTCTAGATGGCGTCTGCGACACCATAATGGACAGATCACAAGATTGCAATCGATGACAGTCAGAGTTTCACTCACTTCTCATAGGAATTAAGCAATGACACTTTAACATGAGTAGGGGATACATATAACCTATAATCGTTCCAAATATGAAGAAGATTGGCCACTTCGATCTTCTGATATTTGCTAGTCTTTTTCCGCTGTTGCTTGCACTGTTGGTGCCACTGTTGATGTCTGTCTAGGCCTAATGTTACGAGACTACTGAAACAGGTCCCAGGTGACTGGGTGGCCTGCCTGAGGTAGGGGGAAACCCTACCTATGACCACTGCACCCTCTCCCGTCTTTCAATTAAACCTTTATATATACCATATACCTCCGAAAATGAAATTCTATTACATGACAATTGAATAAGATTCTTTGAAACATTTTAAAAATGAGATTTGTTGAGTTTTATTTAAGTTTAAATATTTGATAATAGACATTAGATTTCTATGGTGAATACAAGTTGATGAATAATACAAGTAAAAGTTGTCTAAGGTAAACGCGCAGGTCAAGTTGATTTATGCTTGGTGGATCAGGGCCCCGTTGAATAATCTAGGGTTCTACATAAAGAACCCTTTTCTGTATGCCATAGACAGCCAGAGACAATGTGGGTCAATTTTATTCAACACTTATGGACAACCTTATGTTTGTCTGATACTGTCTTAGCAAACAAACTTAAATATTATCAAACGATAACCCTCGTACAAAGGTACTGACAAGTGTCTTAATGTAAGATCCTAGATGATTCAAGGCCACCAGGGTCTTTGGATAGCAGAGTATTTATGTGACATTTGTTATGATTAAGAGAAACCTCAAACTCTGTTGAGTTTTGTTGTTTTTTTCTTTTAAGAGTAAATATTTATTTCCAATCTTAATTTACCTTATTTGCCATCAGCATCTTAACCATTATACATTCAGCACTATATTTACCCACTTACACTATAATCATTGTTCCTGTAGTCATTACTCCGATTACTCAATCTTTTTTTTCATTTTCCCCTATAGTACCCTTCATAAAATGGGTATTACACACTTACTGACTTTACTTTTCTTGAAAAGTTATTTAGGTTGCCACCCTTGTATTATGTGCTTATTACGCCGTGTTCTCGAATGTTCCTCTTAACAGGAACTGGTTGTCATTCTTCGATTATTGTTAAGAAGTTGGGTTATCCTTCAAAATAGCTTGCCCATTACTTTCGTTGGGTGATAGAGAAAAGAAGTGACCCTGGTCTTTGGCTTTTTACTGATCTAGTGTTATATATACCATTCATAGTTCTGATAACATTCTTCCATAGTTTGCAGGTCTTATCTTAACTAAAAGAATCTCTGTTGAATTTAGATCTTGGAGAGACCTGGTTTTTTTTTATTCAGGATGATGGGATTAGGTACAATCATCTCCAATGGACGCTCTTCCTTGAACCGATCCAACTCGACATTAAGACAACAGTGCACGACAATATCACAAAGAAACTAGACAGCGTGATTGTCCAAAAACAAGCATATTTTACGCAAATGTTTTTCAGCTTGGGGCTTTTATGGCCACAGTTTGCAGGTCATTTGACTCCACGAGTGTCAATTTAGTCATAGTCAATATCTGTTATTCAATCAATCTATGTTATCTATGTTAGAAGAACACGATGCAAACGGCAGTTGTTTCCGGACACATATAACATTAACATTTAACTAGACAGGCGAAACACTGCTGAGTGTTGCCCGTAATTGATGACCGCAGCGATCCATGTTCAAAGATGGACATCCATCATTCTGTGGCCGTTAGAGATCACTAATTGAAGTCATTTATCAGCCAGCATCTTCTTCTGGGTATAGAAAGGAGCTCAGAGTGAACTGTACATTCACGAAAACCACAAATGATTGCAAATCCCGGAAATAAGAATATACAAAAGATTTTTCTTTGTTTAAAGCAGCATTTATACAAAAGATTATGAATGTTGTAGACGAGCGATCGGCGTGAGCGGCTCAATATTCTTTGCCGAACACTTTCATCTCCCACACCCAACCAGGAAAGCGCAGATCCATGTCCGGGACGCAAAAGTTTCTGACCTTTATACAAAAGATCAGTTCAAGGTGGTAAGGGAGATCAGGCAAAATAGTAATGAAGCCTATGTCTATTAGCCCAACGACACAATTGTAATAGTGATCTACTATATATACCTTTTCTTCTTTTTTTCCATTCATTTTTATTGGCCTTTTGTACAAGATATATAACTTATATAACATGCATCGAGTGTAATTTCTTCAATAAGGTGGCATGGCCATCAGCCGAGGCTGGTATTCTTGGCCACCAGTTTTTAACGTTCCTAGTGGATACATCTGCTGTATCTGCTGTGCAGCCTGCTCTTTCTGCGTTCCAGGTTGCAATTGTCACCCTCCTTCTTCAGGATCACCCGTGGCTGCTTCTTGAGGACTTGCAGTGTCATCTGGTGCACTTGAAACTCTTGCCGGTGACCTCCAAAAGGTGTTTGCTGCATGTAAAGGCCCTTCACATAGTTGAGATGAATGTGAACTTCAAGTAAATTATAAAGTGTTCATTGCCTCACAAAGGTTTTGAGACTTGCGACTTGAGACTGTTTACTTCTTGTTTATATATGTATGTATATATATATGAATATGTGGCAAATTATCATTTCTATAACCTTTGAAACCTGGGAAATCCATGCAGTTGAAGATATATGTGCAGTACAGAACAAGTATTTTCCATAGACGACTCACTAATAAAACCTAGCCAATGCCTGGTAAACTTCGAATACATATAGTTGGTGGTAACTGCTCAGACTGTCGGCGTGCCCCACGAGTCGACAGCCGAGTTACTCACAGATGGTCGGTCAAACAGCAGGAAGTGGTATTGAGGTGGAACCATAACCGTCGGAGAGGAAAAGCCTTCTCAGAAAAGAAACTACACCATAAAGGCTACAGGTAGATAAGCAGAGCAGGTTCAGGGACAGCCAGAAGTCCGCCCCTCGCTACCTTCACTGTCTAGTTAGCAGCTGCTTTTTCGAAAAAAAAAACAAAAAAAAAAACTCCCATTTCTTCCTGTGTGTTCGGCCAAATAATGGCACTTCTTACTATTAGGGGTTATCGTGTAAGGCTTGGCGTCCACCTACTACGATAGAAATTTAGACCGATATGGCACCGATACAAAAAGCTGATATCGGAGACTTATCGGGAAGGTGCAAAATTGTAGACATATGTCTAGATATGCCAATCAAACACGTATCGTAATGGATTTTTTTGGTGCCTAATCGCAGAAACGTGGTCAACTGCCCCGATGTTAGGCGACCTTCCGATGCAATTTTGATTTTTTTATCGGGAGGTGCATCGTAGACCATATCAGAGCCATATGGTAGTAGATGGACGCCAGGCCTTAGCAGCTGCTTTTTCTAAAAAAGAAAAAGTCAAGCTCCCATTTCTTCCTGTGTGTTCAGCCAAATGATGGGACTTCTCGGTATGAGGGGTTATCGTGTTTTGTTGGTTATCGTGTGATTTGAGGAGTAGAGGGATAATGTCAGCAATTAGTTCAATATATGGTGTATCATTTTGTTGTTCTTTCTAAGTTTTACAAATATGAATCATCGCAAAATCTGGAAAACCCGATGAAAATAAGGCTCCCTTCAAAAGGCTTTATTTGAGTTCTCACCAATGTAAAATGACAAATGTAATATGAAAATTCTCGATAAAGCTTCTTGAATAGAAAGAATAGGATATTACTCCTCAAACTCAGTCAAGGCTTGAAAGGGAGGATGCCCCTGGGTTGGTATTCTGTGTACCTTCCTGGGTTGGTTTTTCACCAACCTGGGAAAGCCTGCAACTTACAAGTGTAGCAAAGGGTTATTACCCTCTCATTTATCTCGTGGTTTCGACTGTTATCCAGTCTCATCAGGCAATGTGCGATAGGTGTTTCCTGTGATCTTTCTCCCCAGAAACTTTTTCAGGGTGGTGATATGTCCGCCCTTCTTATATGTCCACCTCGGAAAAAAATGGTTGTAATATTCTCTCAATACATTTTAACCTGTTACTCACTCCCCCCTAGTTTGCACGTTTTGGTTTTAAATTTTCTAGTTCTGTCGGAATTTACCAGAGACTCCACAGTAGGAAAGGAATTTCCTACTGGGGAGTGCAGTATCTTCATTATATAGCCCACCGGATCTGCAAATTTCAAATTTTTTTCGGTCAAGTATTTCAGATGTAAGAGAAATCGTCGTTTTCGTCGCCATTTTCGTTGGCGACAAGCTACGGCGGGCTACGAAATTCAAACATGTTTGAATTTCGTAGACATAATCTGGTATAATCAAACATGTTTGAATTTCGTAGACACCTACGATTAACGTTCTTTCGTTGTAGCGTGTCGTAGCGCGTCATATGAAAAGTGCAGTGGGGAGAAAACATAGATTGTTAAGTTACTCGATAAGGTTGGATCTGGTTTCATGTTTGATGGTGGGTGAGCAAATAATGCCAATTATCGTTATTAAACCACATTTGAAGGTATATAAGAAAAGGGAAACAGAGTTTCCGGAGAGAGAAAGTCAAAGTTACGAGGTAAGGCTCGGAAAAATTACTGCTCAAGGCCTTGGCCGCGGGCAGTATTTTTTCCAGTAGTACATGGCAACTTTGTTTAGTATTCATAAGTTACTCAACCCCCAGAACGTGGTGTAAGCATAGAGTGTACGGCCATAGGTATATAGGAATATATGATATTTCATAATAATATCTAATGAAAATAGTTCCAAGTTAAAGTATAAAATGATCGATTTGAGACCCTTATCTATTATCAAATTTCACCATTTTTGCAGTGCGGCATTACCATTATATATTCTAGGTATTCCGAAAATTTCATAATTCTCCTTCGGTTTTTCCAAATGATTTCCTGATGGTGTCGGATTCACAACCAGCTCAATGTAACACACCCCCCCCCCCCCCCCCTGCATGTTATTGGATTTCAATATGAGAAATGTGATCCTGGCAGTTCTTCTTCCCCATATTTTGGATGCGATGGACACAAATTGAACTTATTGAATTAATTTCCAGTAACCTTACAATTAGTGCAGGAAATTACAGGTGACCATTGCGATGTGTTTATCGAAAAGGAAACTCATGATAAGAAGTTGCAGTTATGAATAATGATGACTAGGGAGGCTTATGGTCGCTTGAGGAATGACAGACAGTTAAAATTCAGTTTTTGATAAAGGTCATGTGGTATTGGTCATGTAATAGCAGTTTACAAATTCCAACTTTAACTGTAAATCTTCAAAACGTGTCTTAAAGAAGGTTTGTAACAAAGCATGATACAGGTTATTCCTTCTCGAGAAGGATTGCTTTATTCCTATTTGAGAAAATGTGTTACATAGATAATGTGGGTTTTATCGTTCAACTCATACACCCTAAATCTAAATTGATCATCTTGCATCAGCTCCATAAATGTTTGAATCAAAAAGTGTACAGTCAGACAAAGTCGGTATATGATGCAAGGTATTCATTTATTGGTCAGATGTACAGGTGGTATGTCAATAATGTTGTACGATAGATTTTGTTGAAGTGGTCATCCATAAAATAGGTACGCAGCAAGAGGGATTGCGAGGGGTTAGACCAAGGGCCCGTTGAATAATCTAGGATCGTACGTGTAGACCCTTTCCTCTGAGCTGTTGAATAATCTAGTCCTGATCTTACATAAAGACACTTGTACATATCTTTGTACATGGGGTATCGCTTGAACATGGGGTATCGTTTGCTCAGACAGTATGAAACATCCATAAGGTCGTCCATAAGTGTTGAATAAAGTTGACCCACATTATCCCTGACAGTCTACGGCATACAGAAAAAGGGTTTTTATGTAGGACCCTAGATTATTCAATGGGTCTAGTACATCGTCTAGTACAGCCGTGTTGTTGGGTGGATAGGCTGCTGGGTGGGTCAATTGGTTGGCAGACAGGTTGGTGGGAGGGCAGGTGGCTCAGTAGGGTCGTGGTGGGCATGTCTGAAGGAAGGAAAGAACTAGTGGCAGGGTGGTGGGTGGGCTGGACACTAGATGAGCTGGCTGGCATGTAAGAAGGTTGGTGGATAGGGAGGTTGGTAGGTGAGGTAGGTTAGTATGTGGATCTAGGTTGGTGGACAGGGAGGTTGGTAGGTGAGGTAGGTAGGTTGGTAGACAGAGTGGCTGGTAGGTTGGTATGTAGGTAGGTTGGTGGACAGGGAGGTTGGTAGGTAAGCAGGTTGGTATGTAGGTAGATTGGTGGACAGGGTGGCTGGTAGGTTAGCAGGTTGGTATGTAGGTAGATTGGTGGACAGGGTGGCTGTTAGGTGAGCAGGTTGATATGTAGGTAGGTTGGTGGATAGGATGGCTGGTAGGTTAGCAGATTGGTATGTAGGTAGGTTGGTGGATAGGATGGCTGGTAGGTTAGCAGGTTGGTATACGGAGTATGTAGGGCAGGTTGACATGTGAGCTCCTTGGTTTTGTGTACATACTTTATGGATGGGCGCCTATGATAGAAACCCTGGCAGAAACCATTTCAATCGTTGCAAGTAAACTCAATCCAATGCTATACTTGATAACAACAATAATGAGAAATACATCTGTAGCAATTGTATTTTTTTGTATGTATATCATTATATGTCAATTAGAGATCTAGGCGTATGTATGACAGAAGGCATACAACTCAGATTAAAAGAGTTCTGTGGAGTGTGCAAATAGATTCCTCTGACACTGCACAAAAATCACCAGTTTATATACAGTAAAACCCCGCGTAAGCGGTCACCTCCATTCCGGGCCAAAGTGTCCACTTATGCGGGGTGTCCGCTTGCGTGGGGTGTCCGTTAGGCGGGTTCTACTGTATGTATACACCTGGTGTATATAGGTATGATTTTGCATATACAAGGTAGTCCTATTTTCTGTCATCTATAGACGTGTAAAATGTATACGACCCGCATATATACATGTCCCACACATGATATTTCTCTTCATATATGCTTTGCGGCAAATACAGCCATTACGCTGATATATAGAAGAGGAAACGTGTCAATATACAGCAGATACATGCACTTACACGAAGGCGTACATATGAATAAACTGGTGGTTTTCGCACAGTGCATGCAATATGTGAGACAACTCAAGTGTACTTGTGAAACTGGGGCCTGTTTAATAATCTAGGCTCATACATGAAGGCCCTTTTCTGTACCTCGTACAATGGTTATTGTTTGATTATTTTTAAGTTCGTTAGCTCAGACAGTCTTAGCTGTCCATGAGGTCGTCCATAAGTGTTGAATAAAGTTGACCCATATCGTCCCTGGGTCTCCTATTATATTACATAAGATTATATTCCGAAAGCGTTACAATGGTGGTCAAAGTCAGGTTCCTCTCAACTTTTAAACTTTCCCCATGGTAAATATGTTAATATATCCCCATGCCGTATATACTGTAAATACGCACCGTTTCGCAATATAACATAAAAATATTGTACGGAAAAATACGGAACGCTTCCGTAAACGTTAATCAAAATATTAGTTGTTAAACCATATGAAATTAATGATCTTTTCCTAATTGCGGGGATATATTAAATAAAGAATGACCTACCATGCTTGTACAAGCCACAAAACTCGATAATAATTTACCGTCTGTACGGAACGAGGCGTTTACGCCGAGTTCCGTACAAACTGCAAATTATCATCTCATTTTGTAGCTTGTACAGCATGGTCAGGATGTTCTATAATAATTACATAGACTGCCATGCCAGTATTTTCATATTCTACCATTCCATGACATTACATCATTCTAAACTGAAAAGTAAACACTTCTGTTGCACAAGTATCTCATCAAATACTGAGAATATCTACACAGGGGTATACATAACACAACATTCTGGACCTGAAAATAAGGTCTCAGTATCTCACCGGGAGGTAGGTACATATTATCTCACCCTTAGTTTTCTCCATAGGCTTAACGCTAGGAACTCATACTCCACGGCCATGAAGGTAGTATACCCAATACTCAATGGCTAATTAGGTGAGTTATTCTATTAAATAATACTGTTTCTGATCATGTATACGCCGTGAGATAAAATCAGAAACCCACTCGACGATAATAACTTGGTCTGGATTCAACCTCGTTTGACCGCTACTTAATTCACTCAGCCTCGCCTCGTGAATTTCTACGCGATCCAACTTGCTGGAGTACGGACCAAGTTATTTTCATCCCATGAGTTTCCTTCCAAGAACATTTTACTATGGAGATGGACAAAATGGTGACTTCTTTTGAACGATATTTTCCATTGCATACATAATATTTGGAGATCAAAAGGGGCATGGATATTGGCTGAAAGTACAGTAGTAGGGTGGGGGGGGGGGGGGCTTAATAGTATGCATACTATCACCTTCTTTGTTACCCTTTTATGAGCAGCATATTATTTACAAAACTATCATTCTCAGAGACAACTTTAGCTGCCTGATGGTGTCATTCTCCAACTCATTTGAATGCTATGTGATCTTCACTCGGCTGTCACCTCGTTCATGTCACCTCGCATCAAACTCGTGAAAAACGACGACTTTGACCAAAACTTGTTGGTTTCTTCTTTAATCCTTCTCACTGTCCCCAGGTATTAAACGGCCCCCTGGCTCACCAATGATGATGGAAATAAACGTATTTATGATGTTTTCATCATACTCTGCCACTTTACAACAACCATTGATAATATTCTACACACAATATATACCTGAATTTCGTACAAAGGTTTTCATCGTAACATCTTACTCATACCTTGATACATATTGTACAATGGAGTAGTTATACTGTACATGCAAATAGGAATATCAAATATATAGATATACGTATCTCTGTCAGGTTATATGTAAGTGAAAATACTGCAGGAATAGAACCCCATCATTTCATATGGTATCAATGAAATGTCATATGTAGATGAATCAGCACTCTATCAAAATAGAAACGACCGTCAGATACAATAATTCCAGGTATGATTTAAAGCAAATCGATTATAGATAAGAACGACATAGGACAATCCTGCTTTCGTAAGCACACTGTGTGTGAACCGGGCTAAGTAGATTTGTGGAGTGTCTAAACACCAATATCGAGTTTGGGAAAATATGTCTAGGCACGTAGAAACGGGTAGGTCTCGCGAACGGGGGCTCGTTTAATAATCTAGAGTCGTACATGTAGACTCTTTTCTGTACCTCGTACAAGGGTGTTCGTTTGATGATATTTAAGTCTGTTCGCTGAGACAGTCTTAGCCGTCCATAAGGTCGTCCATAAGAGTTGAATAAAGTTGACCCACATCGTCCCTGGATCTCTAGCATACAGAAAAAGATCTACATGTACGATCTTGAGCCCTATTGAATAATCTAGGGCCCTACATAAAGACCCTTTTTCTATATGCCATAGACAGCCAGGGACGATGTGGGTCAACTTTATTCAACACTTATAATTATGGACGGCCTAACTGTCTTAGCAAACAAATTTAAATATTATCAAATGATAACGCTTGTACAAAGGTACGGACAAGTGTCTTTATGTAAGATCATAGATTATTCAACGGCTCCCTGGATTATTGAACGGGCCCCTGGACCATGATCTCGTAGAACACATCGAGATCGTGCATCGTCAGCCCATCATTTTCAGAGGCTTCCGTAAAGATTTTCAAAAAAGGTTATTTTCACCGCATAGAATATCACAACCAACATATTATGTTATTGTTCTCACTAGGTATGTCTATATTATCTATGTCTGGGCCTTTTATAATGCTAACAGTCACAACCATTAACTCCTACTAATAGAGGAATCATGTATTGGAGGAAATCTAAGGTATAACCTCAAACGAATTGCAATATAAGGTTTTTCTGTGGATGTGTAGGCCTAAGCCTAGCCTGAACAACATGCAAAATGTCTACATAAAATCCATAGGGGGAAATGCCCAAAATAATCCCCCAAAATAGCCGCCGTTTCGCCTATGAAAAATAAATTTTTGCCCCCTCCCATTTCACATCTTTTCACATATACATGTAGTCATGTGACCCCTTGTTTTGAAGCATTTTCAGGGTACTACCTCATTTGGTTATTTCTGCCATTTTATATTTGGGCTATTTTGGACACTTTCCCTCATGAATTTTATGTAGAATTTTTGTATATTGCTCAGGCAAGTCTTGGGTCTACACATCCATAGTAAAACATTATATTGCAATTTGTACAAGATAGGGGCCTAAATTTGCCGAGATTTTCTCCACTAAAGTACATTTTGTGTTTCTGTAATTGACCCCTTCATAGTATCATCCATGGTATACAAAGTCCTCAGTGAGAATATATGTGGACATATACCACAACCGTACGCATTTTGTAGGCAGGGCTGTGCACTGACTTCTGGTAGGGAACAGGAACCACCGACGGACCTTCACCACTGCTGACGCAAAATCAGTCAATGGAAACATTTAAGGGGAACCCTAAAAATCTCCGCCGTTTTCGTCGGCTAATGTTAACGAAATTCACTTTTAATCCTTTCACACGCTATCCACTCTGCAGGCTGGACTATGCACCGACTTCCGGTAGGGATCAGGCTGAAAACCCACCACTCCGTTAGCTATAGGCCGGTAGAGTACTCTAGTGGAGAGTCCTCGGCCTATTCCACTGTTAGTAGATGTCACGGTCATACTCATACTGAGCGACATGAATGAGTCCCGATTAAACTCCACCTTGCCGCAGCAGCAGCAGCAACGTCGAAACTCCAATTTGAGCGCATTTTTAAATGAGCTGCTCATAACACAGTAACATATGGGGTTGATGGAGGAGTTGGCATGCCCCAACCACAGAGCATACGTATGGACATGATGCAGTACCCACCCACGGCCTTGTTTCTGCAGCTCCTCATCTAGGAAGTCCAACACGATGCTGATTACAAACAGTGGCAGCCAGGAGATGGCAAAGAGTATGGCCATCACGAAAAGCATCCGAGCAACTCGCCGACGGCCTGATTGAGTAGCTCGGGCGTTGTCCGACTCGGCGGCCGTTGTGCTGGCATGTAGGGAGGAGTCAGTACGCCATAGATTAAGCCCGATCTGGAGATACCCCACACAGATAAAGATAACCGGACCCATGTAGAGGATGATAAGCAGGGCGAAGTTGTAGACGTGCTTCAGGACGGGCGTACTCCATTGCTCGATGCAGATGGACATTGTAAACGTGAGAATCCTCTCCACCACATGCTCCTTGCGCACGAATAAACTCGGGAGCACAGCTAGGGCTGCCACGAACCAAATGGTGCAGATTATAGTGTGGATACGAGTTCGGGACATGAAGGCTCTGGCTTTCAGTGGACAGCGAATAGCGTAGAACCGCTCAGCACTGATCACAGCCAAGGTGAGGATACTGGAGGAGACTGACAACCCCTGACTGAAGTTCACGATCTTACACATGGCATCACCGTAGATCCAATTGGAGTAGATCTCGAAAGCTACACTGAAGGGCATACACATACCCACCACCATCAGATCACACACCGCCAAATTCACCAGGAACGAGTTGGTGACGGTGCGCATTTTGCGGTTGCGCGCGAACACGAAGATCACCAGGAGGTTCCCGACCAGCCCCAGGAGGAAGGTGACGCAGTACAGCGCCACCAGGGTCGCTGTAGGGGTCTCCTGGTGCCGGAAGAACTCCCTGCGTAGCTGATCGGCCAGTTCGTCGGTCATCCAGCTGCGGTAGTTGTCATGCGCGTCCACGCCACCGCTGAAAATGAGGCTCCCCTGCGTCACTTCCGGTCCCGTGACGTCACTTCCGGATCCGGAGACGTTGAGGCCGGCGGCGTCTGTGGATAGGTGGCTCGTTACCTCCATTATCGCTCAGATACAGAGTAGTCACGTGGTGAATGAAGGATTGTGGTCATCACTGGTTAAATCTTCACTAGATGTTGTCGTAATACTCCTAATGTTTGGAGCACAGAACACAAAGTAGTAACATATTAGTATTAAATGTAGGATTGTGATCATTACTGCCGTCAGCGTGGTTAAATCTCACTAGATGTTGTCGCAGTACTCCTAATGTTTGGAGCACAGAACACAAAGTATTAACTTATTAGTGTTCAATGTAGGATTGCGCTCATTACTGCCGTCAGCGTGGTTAGATCGCACTAGATGTTGTCAAAATACTCCTAATGTTCGGAGCACAGAACACAAAGTAGTAGCGTATCAGTGTTGAATGTAGGATTGTGATCATTACTGCCATCAGCGTGATTAGATCTCACTAGATGTTGTCATAGTACTCCTAATGTTCGGAGCACAGAACACAAAGTAGTAACGTCTCAGTGTTAAATGTAGGATTGTGGTCATCACTGCCAATAGTGTGGTTAGACCTAGCTAGAGCTTCTCGTAATACTCCTAATGTCCAGAGTGCAAAAGGCAAGGTAGTAACATGCCAGCGTTAAATGTAGGAATTTGGTCATCATTGCCATCAGTGCGGTTAGATCGCACTAGATCTTAGCGTAATACTCCTATTGTCTGAAGCACAGAATACAAAGTAGTACCGTGTTGAAAATAGGACTGTGTTCATGATTGCCAAAACTGTAGTTAGTTCTCACAAGATCCCATCATAGTACTACTCCTAATGTCCTGAGTATGTATACAAAAGACAAAGTAGTAACCTATCGGTGTTGAGTGTAGGATTATGATCATCAATACTATCAGTGTGGTTAAATCTCACTGTAGTTAAATCTCACTTGTCAAAATACTCCTAATGTCCTGAGTTCAGAATACAAAGCATCAATGTATCAGAGTTGAGTGTAGGATTTTGATCATCACAGGTACCACTGCAATCAGCATAGGTAAACGTCACTAGATATCGTTGCAGTACGCCTAATGTCTGGAGTACAAAAGACAAAGTGTTAACATATCATTGTTGAATGTAGGATTTTGATCATTACTGCCAGCCGTGTGGTAACATTTCACTAGATTCCGTAATAATACTCCTAATGTCCAGAGTATAGAACACAAAGTAGTAAGGTATCGGTGTTAAATGTAGGATTGTGATCATTACTGCTGTTAGTGTGGTTAAATGTCACTAGATGTTGTCATGCAACTCCTAATGTTCGGAGCACAGAACACAGAATAGTAACATATAGGTGTTAAATGTAGGATTGCAATCATTACTGCCGTCAGGGTGGTTAAATCCCACTAGATTCGGTCGTAGAACTCCTAATGTTCGGAGCACAGAACACAAAGTAGTAACGTATTAGTGTTAAATGTAAGATTGGGATCATCACTGCTATCCCTGTAGTTAAATCTCACTAGATTCGGTCGTAATACTCCTAATGTTCGGAGCACAGAACACAAAGTAGTAAGGTATCTGTGTTAAATGTAGGATTGTGATCATCACTGCTATAAGTGTGGTTAGATCTCACTAGATCCCATCGTAATACTCCTAATGCCCTGAGCACAGAATGTTAACTCTCTCCTCACGGTTTCTGCCGTTTGCATCTTTACCAGATCCTCCTCGCTGGTCCTGTAGCGGTAACGGTGACCACGGGTCGACTACAAGTGTTACCGAGCATGGCGGGAGGAAATGAGGGACCTCTGTCCCTTCCACAGGCTCTTCGCGGCCGCCGGGCTTGGCGGGCAAATTGATCCTAATAGCATCAGTAATATCCATTAAAGCACATCATTGAGTTACCGCAGCGTGAACCATGAGGCTCGGACTCTGTCTTCACGCGGGGCCGCCGACCACACACCGTCCAGGCGTCAGACCCGCCTTTAGTGTCTGAAAAAGACGCAAAGAGAGAAAAACAGATTGTATGGACAGCTCCTATTACCATGCTTCAGCTTTTATCTCAGCACCTTAGCTTTTACCTCAGCCTGGTATAAATGAGTATAGGCTTAACATTGGGAACTCGATCTTAACAGGCTAGCGAGTATTGTGATTCTTCTGAAAAAAATATTTTCCTTTTTCGGTGGCTCCAATTTTGGAGACAAAAATTGTATATTGCATTGTAATTCTTACGCAGTGGGTGATAAACAGATGAATATTTCCAGGCTATGATAAAATCAGAAACATATTCGCGCTTGGTCTGAGTCCCCATTCGCCATCTCATTTGGAGTGCTTCGGCATATTCACTCGGCTATCGCCTCGTTCATATTACTGCACACTCCAAACTCGATGGCAAACAGGGACTCAGACCAAACACTCATCAGGGACCTGTTTCTCTAGTTTCGTGACGTGTCTGTGACACCATACAGACATTGGGGTTGTCTAGTTTCGTGACAACACAAGTAGCTGCCCTTAGGTAAAGACAGACCCCCAAACATAAGAATTAGACAAATCTACACGTCATGGGACCTATTTCACTAGTTTCGTGACAAAAGTGTTAGACAGACATGAAAAGCGGCACCAACAGTGCAAGCAAGAACGGACAAAACAAAGTCTTTAATGTCTAGTTCTAATGAAACCGGACACACCATCTAGACACCATCTAGACATGACACAGAACTAGTGAAACAGGTTCCAGTTTCTTTCTTACTATCTAAATCTTGGTACAAGTTTAGCCATAGGAATAACGTTAGAAAGAGAATACTCAACGACCAATCATTGAGGAGTGAATATCAGATGTCATACGTTATTAACCAACTGGATTCGCTATAGGTAATTTGAATTAATCTGAAAATTTGATGATAATCTAATGTCAGTGAAAGGGGTGAGATAGATCCAGAACCACACTCGAATCGTATAATAATCAATAATCCACGAGTTTAGATGGGCCATAATCGTCATTCGTCTTTGCGGCCCACCCAAACTTGTGGAGTATTGTGGATTTATACGATTCTCCATGCAGTTCTATATGATCATTATCCACCTAATAGACAGTGTCCACTGAAAACACACAGGCAGCCTGTATCTACATCCCCGGAGCATACAGATCTGTTGTATGCACCGCGTTGCAAAGGCCAGCGCATACGGAAAAATAGTGCATATGAAAAAATAGTACGTGCCTAAATGAACTAATATTAGTACCCGGCTTGTCAGGAAAAGGTGAATAATGAATAAAATGTAGACTGGGTTTGGATAAAAAGTGGTTGTATGCTCCTCGGAGTTGCCTCCGCGCAATATCCTCGCATGCGCTGGGATATCACTACGCGCGCGTTAACACCTCGGAGCCTACGGCCGCTTGTATCTGAAACCAATCAATATGGTGTATTTAGTGTCAATGACACTGACACCCTCAGCCCGTGTCCACAGCCAAAGGCCAACAACTCGCAGGCATCTCCGAGCGAATTGATCACACAGCGCGAAATAAAAAGGAGATGGGACTTGCGCGCGTTGGTGGGGCTTCTCAGAATGTTGTCAGTCCCCCCAGCCGTCCCGGTCGCCTCTACTTTACGTGGAGATAAGTGAATCAGGACTTTACCCAGGTGAGCGGCGGGCGGCGGGCGGCGGGCGGCGGGCGGCGGGCGGCGGGAGGAGGGAGGCAGGCGGAGGGCGGAGGGCGGAGGGCGATGGGCGGAGGCAGGCAGGCGGAGGGCGGAGGAAGGCAGGCGGAGGGCGAAGGGTGGAGGGCGGAGGAAGGCAGGCGGCCGGCAGCAGATGGCGGGCGGTGGGCGGCAGGTGGCGGGTGGCGGGCGGCGGGCGGTGGGCGATGGGCGGCGGTCTACGAGTTCGGTGCAGGTGAATTCGCTACCACTACGGGTTCGGTACCGGGGAATTCGCTAACGCTACGTTCCCGGCCCCGCCGCCTATGTTGCGGTCAGGTCGGCCAGGTCTACCGGACTATATGGCCGGTCGTGCGGGCTACCCTGGGCCTAAAATTGCCTCAAGGTATCATTTCTCTTAAATCTATGAAATTCTTTTAGACAGGCAAGTAATCAATAAATAAACATGAAATCTTCAGAAAATGTAGGTATAATATCATAATCAATAAAAGTAAGCTAAAATGAGTGAGATATTATTGATTACTATTAAATTGTAATTGTCATCTTGGTCAACGAATTCACTTTAGGTATTTGCTTTCATTTACACAATTTTGTTTTCTTTTGCGGCGGCAGCGGCGGCGGCGGCGTGGTGTGGGGGAAACTCCGCTGAGCAGCTCAATGAAAGAGGCGGCCGCCGAGCGCCCGTGAGCCGGTGTTGGACTCACCTGAGCGCCGGGGAGTAGGAGTGGGGACTCCGGCGGAACACCAGTGAATTCGGTACCGCCAGCGTTTCGGTCCATGAAGACGGTGAATTCAGTACCGCTCGGTGCCCCGACCGCGGTCCCAGTGTAGTGTGCTAGCTTGTTACCCTGTGATTAACTGTTATTATCGCCCACTAGTATCTGGTGCGCATGCGCGAGCATGTGCAGTGTTGAAGTCCACGATTGGAGAGTGAAAAATCTGCCGAAATTAAGCATATCACGACATATCACGACATGTAATTCTCATGGTGAAATATTATTCTGTTCATTAATTTACATTAAAATAACATTTATAGAGAGCCAAAGTGAACCCGCTGAAACCACAGATACCTGTTTACAAAACACCATTTCCGGTGGCCAGTAAGAACAGGGCTTAGTGTTAAACTTATGGGGGTTTGAGACTAGAATTTTGTTTTTGGTCTCGTTTGTTACTTTTGAAATGTAGTTTACTACTATCGTTTCTGAATAACTCTGTCTTGAAGCTACGATGACAGTAGGTAAGTTCATCAAATATATGGATCTAAAAGATGGGAGAATGGCACATATAATCTGGAGTCAAAGTACTGAGTGCCTATATCCTGAAATGGTGTTTTGTGAACGGGTATCTGTGGTTTCAGTGGGTTCACTTTGGCTCCCCATATAGCAATACATCCAATAGTCCGTGGTAGCTGAACGGAAGAATGTGTCAAGACGTATGCATGTATTGAGTGGGCGATAATAACGGTTTATCACAGGGCAATAAACTATCGCAGCACACCGGCCGGCCGGCCAACCATGGTCCCGGTCAGCCACAGGCCTAACCCTTGCTCTAACCCCTAACGGATCCCCAACCCAACATGGTATCAAATTCACCAGTACCAAACTGGCATGATATCCAATTCACCAGTACCAAACTGGCATGGTATCCAATTCACCGGTACCAAACTTGCAGAAGTATCAAATTCACCGGTACCGAAGATGCACAGTACCGAATTCGCCAGTACAGAACTTACACAATATCAAATTCACCAGTACCAAACTTGCAGCAGTATCGATATTCACCAGTACCAAACTTACACGGTAGCAAATTCACCGTGTACCCTCAGGCGACGCAGATGCATGCCGTGGAAGGGGTGCAGGAGCCGCGAGGATGTTGATCAGGTCGGTGTAACACCCTCTCAGGGCCTTCTATATAGCCCCAGTAATGACACAAGCCCAGAAACTGTTCTCCATGCACCGTTCCTAAATTAGAAGCTACTTTCTAAGTCTCCTCCCGGCCTGCACAGCGGCAGACGCCCCCTCTGGCGGTGCTTTACGGAAGCAGCCGTGTGATATAATGTCTGTCCTTCCATGCATACTTCGCCACGTCGGTCGTAGGGTGGTGAGACTAGACTGATGCAGAGTGATAGGCAATATACAACAAACAACCAGAAAAACGAGACAAGCTTGGCATCTGTATCATAATCGATGCAAACCACATTCCTCTACACAGTCTGGGGCGAGAAGCGATAGTCTGTCTAATTGTGCTTACGGCTATTGAGATTATATAACAGTTATCTGATTCTCAACCCAGCTTAACTTAAATACGATACAAAATCAATCATTCTGAGACTGTCTGGCGTGTCCCGCTGAAGTATGATTCACAAGGTGGGATTCATGTACCTCACCGGGTGTTTGTCTGAGACAAGTCCTGCTGAGATTCATGTACCTCACAGAGTGTTTGTCTGAGACAAATCCTGCTTAGATTCATGTACCTCACAGAGTGTTTGTCTGAGACAAATCCTGCTGATATTCATGTACCTCACAGGGTGTTTGTCTGAGACAAGTCATGCTGAGATTCTGTTCCCTGTAAAGTGGGATTCACACGGTGGGATTCATGTACCTTACAGGTGTTTTCCTGAGACAAATCCTGCTGAGATTCTGTACCCTGTAAAGAGGGATTCACACGGTGGGATTTATGTACTTTACAGGGTGTTTGTCTGAGACAAATCCTGCTGAGATTCTATATCCTGTAAAGTGGGATTCACATGATGGGATTCATGTACCATACAGGGTGTTTGTCTGAGACAAATCCTGCTGAGATTCTATACCCTGTAAAGTGGGATTCACACGGTGGGATTTATGTACCTCATAGGGTGTTCATCTGAGACAAATCCCTCTGAGATTCATGTACCTCACAGGGTGTTTGTCTGAGACTAATTCTGCTGAGAGTCATGTACCTCACAGGGCGTTTTCTGAGACAAATCCTGCTGAGATTCCTATACCTCACAGGGTGTTTGTCTGAGACAAATCCTGCTGAGATTCATGTACCTCACAGGGCGTTTTCTGAGACAAATCCTGATTAGAGTCATGTACCTCACAGGGTGTTCGTCTGAGACAAATCCTGCTGAAATTCATGTACCTCACAGGGTGTTTGTCTGAGACAAGTCCTGCTGAGATTCATGTACCTTACTGGGTGTTTTTCTGAGTGCTTTTTAGGGGAACTAAAAAACTCTTTACTGTTTTCGTCGGATAATCGAAACGGGCTTTCAGGTGAGGTAACAGAGTTTTGTTCTACTTTAATTCTACTTCATTCCGCAAGCATCTTGCTTTCAGTACGGTATATAAAGACGGTAATTAGTCACACAGCAGGTCTCAGGCCCCTCACCCATCTGTCTCCACCCACAGTCATGTGTGTACAATAAAGTAGTCACAGGCTTTTCTCTATCACTTAAGAATTAATCTTATCATGGTCTTGTTGCATTCTCGTTACCTACCTGAAATGATCCGTCTTTATGGAAGCCAGACCTACGAGATGATCAGGAAGTAAGATCTTGGCGAAAAAACACAGGTTTTACCCTTTTTTATAGGTCTTGGTTCCTAGGTGGGTTTAATCCTTTATAATATGATGTCTTCTGTTAAAATAGAAACCAATAAACTATAAAAACTGCAAAAGATTTCATTGAATTCTGAGGACCAAATTTAAAAACGCAATGACACTCACATCGTGGTCACCGTCGCCTGAGGCTAATCCTACTCGTAATAGTTCAGCCAGTATCGTTTTTAATTTGAAAACAAACACTTCTTAGGTCCGTAGTCAATGCAGGATAGCATCATACCAATAGCATAGACTTGTAAACAATCCTATAGTGGAGCGATTGACTTCAAGATGGTTGGTGACCCGTCACTGTTTTGTGTTGAGTATGAAGCAGTGGCTTCATAATGCTACCTTGTTTTAAATAAATCCATGGCCCTGTTAGTGTTTCATTTGCGTAACGTCTGTGTGATGACTTTTCCATGATTTAACATCTTTGAGATGACCTTTCCATGATATAACATCTATGTGATGACCTTTCCTTCATGTAACATCTGTGTAATGATCTTTCCATGAATTAATTTCCATGTGATGACCTTTCTGTGGTGTAATATCTGTGTGATGACCCTTCCGTGGTGTGATGTGCGTGACGACCTTTCCGTGGGATGATGTCCATGTAATAATCTTGCTGTTGTGTAAAGTCTGTGTGATGACTTTTCTGTGGTTTAACATCTATGTGATGACCTTTCCATGGTATAACATCCGTGTGATGACTGTTCTATGGTTTAATGTCTATGTGATGACCTTTCCATGGTATAACATCCTTGTGATGACCTTTCCATGGTATAACATCTGTGTGATGACCTTTCCATGGTATAAAGTCTGTTTGATGACCTTTCCATGGTATAACGTCTGTGTGATGACCTTTCTGTGGTATATCGTCCTTGTGATGACATTTCCGTGGTATAAAGTCCTTGTGATGACCTTTCCGTGGTATAATGTCCGTGTGATGACCTTTCCGTCGAGACGGGTCTTAATATAAACACTATGAACACGCCTTATTATTCCCTTATTATTCCTGGTAGTCTTCGGGTAAATATCTTGGCTTGGTACCAGAGTTATGGTGGCCTGCGTGACCACTTACCGGCCGGAATAAGTCATGCCCCACCCCCGGGCCTCTCTCATTTGTTGCTTACAGTCGCGCTGACCTGACCTTCACCTCTGACCAACCAAGGTCATTCGAGGCCTCACAGATATACTCCATCACTGCTCATTCCTGTCCACCTAGCTGTAAAGCTCACACAGGCATTCCGCAATGATGTTTCATGGAAAATAAAAAGAAATCATCCCAGGAAATTATGGAATTAAAGTCCGATCTGTTTATCCACGCATAAGGTAAGGAGTGTAGAGCAGAGTTAGCTTTGGGTAATAATCCGTTAGCTTTTGGAAATAATCCATTGGTTATAATCACGAAATTATCCACGTATACTTAAAGTTGCACTGGCAGGCTACACACGACATGGTCTTTCATCCACATATCCACGTACTATTAGGAGACCGGAAATGATGGAATTGAAGTACAATCCGTTTATCCACGCGTAGGGAGTGTAGAGTAGAGATAGCTTTGGGAAATAATCCGTTAGCTTTAGGAAATGATCCGTTGGTTATAATCACGCAATTATCCCCGCATGTTTAAAGTTGTATTGGCAGGCCACACACGACCTATGGACTTTAATCCACATATCCACGTACTGTTGGGAGACCGGGATCGTATTCAATCCACTCCCGGGTCTCAGTATGAGCTGCTCCGGTCGCCACCAACTCCTCCAGTGAGCAGCTGAGCGATCTGCTCACGCACCTTGTCATCGCTCCTCCTCCTCCTCCTCCTCACCACATACCTCTGGGCTTTTGTCTCAGACAGTTCTCCTGCCGGCTGCGGGGGATCCAGTAGTTGATTGCTTCCACACAACTCACCCAGCGGTCACAGTGAAGAGGGGCGTTAGGAAACTCCGTTGTCCGTTGTGTGGCTGGCTAACTTTGGTTTAGCGGACAGTGCACTTTACGTGGTAATCCCCGAAGTGTATCGTATTGTGTCCGCTGTAGGGGAGAGAGCCTCGTGGCCGGGCTGGGCGGGAGAGGTGTGTGTGGATGCCGCAGCGTGGCGCCAAGGACTGCCTCCTGTATCTGTTGGGGGCGTGGTGGCGTAGGGGCGGTGGAGGTGGTGGTGGTGTGGCGCGGGGCGGCGGCGGTGGTAGCCGTGTGGCGGCAGGTGTGTGGTGGTGGTGTGGTGGTGGCGGTGTCGGCAGTGGTGTGGTGGTGGTGTGGGGGCGGCGGGGATGGTAGCAGTGGTGTGGTGGTGGTGTGGGGGGCAGCGGGAATGGTGGTGGCGGTGTGGAGGCGGTTGTGTAGTGGTGGTGTGGTGGTGTGGTGGTGGCGGTGTCGGCAGTGGTGTGGCAGCAGTGGTGTGGTGGTGGTGTGGGGGCGGCGGGGATGGTAGCAGTGGTGTGGTGGTGTGGGGGGCAGCGGGAATGGTGGTGGCGGTGTGGAGGCGGTTGTGTGGTGGTGTGGTGGTGGCGGTGTCGGCAGTGGTGTGGCAGCAGTGGTGTGGTGGTGGTGTGGGGGTGGCGGGGATGGTGGTAGTGGTGTGGCGGCGGTTGTGTGGTGGTGGTGTGGTGGTGGCGGTGTCAGCAGTGGTGTGGTAGCAGTGGTGTGGTGGTGGTGTGGCGTAGGGGTGGTGGAGGTGGTGGTGGAATGGGGGCGGCGGGCAGTGGTTGTAGTGGTGTAGTGGCAGTTGTGTGGTGGTGTGGCAGTGGTGTGGTGGTGTGCCAGTGGTGTGCTGGCGGCAGCGATTGCGGTGGTGGTGGCAGTTGTGTGTGCGGTGGCGATGATGGTGTGGTGCCATGGGGGTTGTGTGGTGGTGGTGTTGTTGGGGCAGTGGCATGGTGGTGGTGTGGTGGTGGCATGGTGGTGCTGTTGCGGCGGTGGTGGTGTGGTGGTAGCGGCGGTGATGTTGTGGTGGTGTAGCGGTGGTGTGGTGGTGGTAGTGTTGCGGTGGTGTGGTGGTGTGATGGTGGTGTGGCAGTGGCGGCAGTGGCGTAGTGGTGGCGGTGGTGTGGCAGTGGCGGCAGTGGCGTAGTGGTGGCAGTAGTGTGGCAGTGGTGGCAGTGGTGAGGTAGTGTGATGGTGGTGTGTCGGTGGCGGCAGTGGTGTGGTGGTGTAATGGTGGTCTGGCGGGGGCTGCAGTGGTGTGGTAGGGGAGGCGGCAGTCGTGGCGGTGGCCGTATGGTGGGGGGGTGGTGTTGTAGTGTGGCAGTGGTGTTGTAGTGTGGCGGTGGTGTTGTAGTGTGGTGGTGGTGTTGTAGTGTGGCAGCAGTGTGGGTGTGGTGGTGATGTCGTGGTGGCGATAGTGGTGTCGTGGTGTTGGTAGTGGTGTTGTAGTGTGGCGGTGGTGTTGTAGTGTGGCGGTGGTGTTGTAGTGTGGCGGTGGTGTTGTAGTGTGGCGGTGGTGTTGTAGTGTGGCGGTGGTGTTGTAGTGTGGCGGTGGTGTTGTAGTGTGGCGTTGGCGGTCCGGTAGGGGCGGTAGTGTGGTGGTGTGGTAGCGGTGTTGATGTGGGGTTGGTGGTGGTAGTTCGGCCGGTGAGAGATAGGGGGCGTTCAGGTACACACAGGGCTTACAGCCACAGCCCCGGCGGGGAGTCGTAGCGCCACCTAGCAGCACTCCCAGAAGTCAGACATGAACACTACGTTAGCCCTGGTCGCGTTAAATCCGCGGCCGCCTTGACCCAGAAGCGGGAAAGGTTTGTTATTCTTCTACCACATCTTCTGTACTGCTTGTACAAAAGATCTAGGCTTAACTTCATAGCCAATTTACCATTTTGTTATTTCCTTCTTTTTTTTTCTTCTTCAAAATCATCACTTTATAATGATTTCTTGGTTTCTATATCAATTAGTTAGTGGTTTGGGGACTAACAAGGGTGGGTACACTGGCACGGGGTTATAGTCCTTTGACAGAGTAGATACAGAGGTAACGGCCATTCTAGCAGACGACTGTACCTGGAGGAAAGCCTGGGAAAATAACTATTATTTTATACAACCCAAGGCAATTCTAAAACAATTATTTGACATTCGTAGTTTATTCAACGGCCCCCAGGATCTCAGTGGCCCAGCTGACCATGACCAATCACTGAAGACCAAATCCCTCAAGACCCACTGGTCCTTGATATGTTTGAATGTTAGGCAGTTGCAGAAATGGCACGTTAACTGGGTGCAAGTGGGATATAGAAAACTATCCATAGATTTTTTTTTTTTTTTTTTTTTTTAAATATTTATCTTTATTCTGGAGTGATCTACTAGGATGGAAGTTCACCCTATTTTCGGTAGGCTCCAGGGCCATATTTCATTTTCGGTTTTGATATAAGAGTTGGTTTTAATATAAAGAGAAGAACATTCAATACAAGGTGTCATAAATAGATATGGTAATACATCAGTATACACTTTCGATTCACTGCAAAGTACAGACAACGATACTTAATACTACAAGGTATTTACACATATTTCATAGTTACATAAAGTAAGGTACGTTAAACATGATGTGGTGGAGTCTGCATTTGGGATATGGGAGATTACAGCACTCAGTATATTATACGTTGGGCAGTGAGGTTTCACTTTGTGTATGCCTTGAATTTCTCATTTGTCGTTATAAGTCTTGTATTTGTGTTAAGGTTATTCCAGGCAGTACCAGTTTTGTATAGAACACTTCTCCTATATAAATCGAGATTAAAAGCATTTTCTAACATCAATGGAGCAGCGCCAGAACGAGTGTTTCGAGGTTGGGGGTCTGTGTAGCTTTCCAGTTGTATTCTATTGTGGGCAAAATTTAATACATGAGCTTGTCTTCTTTCTTCTAGTAAGTTAACCTTGCATTCTCTATGAATTCGAGAGGTTTCCGTACGAGGGGGGACTTTTAAACATATTTTAAGGGCTCTATTTTGTATCTTCTGTAATTTATTTAGTAGGTATTTGGAGCAGTTTTGGATAAGAATATCACCATATTCCATCATAGGTAATACCTTTGCTTTATATATTTGTATGGCTTGATGTGTAGTTAGATATTTCCTAATTTGGGATAACATATAAGTTTTATGGCTAGCTTTTTGAATTAGGTTATTTATATGCTTATCAAAATTCAATTGCCTGTCAAGTTTGACACCGAGATAATTAAAGTTTTCTACTTCTTCCACTATTTTCTCATTTAGAATGATTGGTGGTGTGATTAGGTCCTTTAGTTTTCGAGCAGTTCCAAAGTGCATTTGTTTGGTTTTACCCACATTTATTGTCATTTTATTGTTTAAGCACCATTTTTCAAGGTTTTCCACATCTGTCTGTAATATAGTATTTGCGGTGAGGGCGTGTGCATGACTCGTGAAAATAACGGCATCATCTGCATATAATTTTATTTCGCTATTTTCTACGATGTCAGTTATATCATTTATAAATATTAAAAAAAGTAATGGTCCTAAAGTTGAGCCTTGGGGAACACCATGAGCTTTTTGCCAATTTTGATTTAGTCTTGTTTGTAAGAGTATATTGTTTCCTATTTGAGAGGTAGTTTTCCAGCCAGAAGATAATATTTCGAGGTAGTCCGTACATATTTAGTTTGTTTATTAGGATATTGTGATCTATTGTGTCAAAAGCTTTGGCATAATCAATAAAAATGGCTGTCGTTATTTTCTGGGTATCCATGCTTAACCCTTTCCTTACCGCACCTAGAATAGCGCGTAGTGCGTTAACGACCGCGCACCCTGCGGCGAACGTTTCCACCACTACCGCACGTCGCACGCTGTAAAGACGTTTAAATACCGGCCTATTCTGCAAGCCTTAGAAAATGGCACAAAGTGCAGAGGGGTGCTTCACAAATTAGCAAATTTAGTTAACTTAGGGAATTAATCAGATGAATTGAATGATATAGAAAAAAAAGAGACTCCAGGCTTTATTTTCATACCATTCATTATAAAATAGATCTATATTTGATAATTATATTAATATTTTCAATTGCAGGAAGAATTTGACTCTTTTTTTGCCCCATTGACTAAAGCCTGTACATAGGCCCAATATATCACTGCACCTACAAAGATGTGTATCTTTTTTTTCATCGCGATGACATATTGTTTTTTTCACATAAATTATAATAAGAAGATATGGAGAAAACATCTGTTAAGTTGTTTTGTATGTAGAATTAATATATTATGGAGAAATAATATAAATGTGATATGCCTGATAGGTGGTGCCTGGTGCACTCTGTCATATAGTAAGTGTAAGGCATCATTTCCTCAACTCGCCGCTATTCATAACATGGAACAAAAATATCACCATGGCGACCATACTTAAAAAATTATGTTAATTATGATAGATATTATGGTTTTCTTTATTCAGTGAAATTTTTTTTTAAATCGATGCATTATTTTCTGAAATATAATGTCTCAAATTTTTTTATATCAAAATGCTGCATTTATGCAGCATCGGTATTCCCATGGTGCTGCATTTATGCAGCAGCGGTTTTCCTATGGTGCTGCATAAATGCAGCAGCGGTACTGGCGTGGTGCTGCATATATGCAGCAGCGGTATTGAAAGGGATAAAAAGATCTGATCTGTAAATTCTGCTATTGTATTTATTGTAGATTTACCTGGGAGGAATCCGCCTTGATGAGCTGTTAGTAATTTATTTTGGGTGAAGTGGGTTAGTAGGTATTTATGGATAATTTTTTCTAGGATTTTGCCTGGTAATGGAAGTTCGGATATTAGTCTTAGGTCACCTACATGCATGCTATTCTTCTTTTTTGGGAGTGGTGTTACTTTGCCTATTTTCCATTCATCCGGGAAGATCTGGGTTTGTATGCTCAGATGGTACAGGTGAGTTAGTTGCTTGCTAAGTACTAGAAAACTATCTTTGAGTATTTTGCTTGGTAAATATTCTATTGCCGAGGATTTATGTCTATTTATTTGTTTTATGAGATCTATTACCTCTTCTTCATTTAATTTGAGATCCGGTGCAATAATTTCATGATTTTCCAGAGTGTTTCTCCACTCATCAGGAAACTTTTCAGCTAACTTTGCACCAATTGTTGTAAAGAAATTATTGATGTAGTCTGATGTTTCAGCAACCGGTATGCGTTTTTTAGAGTTTTCGTCTTCGATTAGCACATTCTTTTGCTCACATTTATTTGGGAGTAATTCCTGCATTTTTCTCCAGAAGATTTTGTGATCTTCATTTTCATTACCCAGTATATACATTCGTTTTGCATTGATAATACTCTGTTTGCATTCATTTCTAGCTGTGCAGTAGATACGGTGTGTTTCATTATTTTTATTTTTCTGATAATCTTTCCAAGATCTATCCTTTTCAACTATCATTTCTATTATTTCCTGAGTAATCCAAGGGTTTTCTTGATGTTTATATTGAAGATTTTTTAATGGACACATACTTGATAGGTTCTGGTTAATTATATTATACATTTCATCCCATCCATCATTTGGATCTTTACATCTATAAAAGTTTTCCCAGTTTGAGTTCAATAATTTTTCTTGAAAATTGTCTTTGTTGTAGTTTCTGTAGGATCTACCTTTTACTTGTTCAGTTGTGTATTTTTCTTTTGGCTTCTTTTTGGTTATGAATATACCTCTATGGTCCCCCATTGCAAATGGTAATGTTCCGCTATTTGTTATGTATCTTAGATTTGAGAAAGCTAGGTCAATCATATTTTCGTATCTGGTGGGTTCTGATATATGTTGTATTAGACCTAAGTTGTCCTCAATTTGCTTTAGAGTCTTTGTCTCTGGGTTGTTTAAATCTCCGTAGCTAACATTAAAATCACCAATTATAATTATATTATGGTCATTGTATTGGCCAATTAAAGATTCCAAGGTATCTGTAAGATATTCAACTGCTTTCAAAGGGTTTTTTTCTGGTGGTCTGTAAATCACTCCGATAATGATCTTTTTTTTGGTTTTTAGGTTCCAGTTTGAGCCACATACATTCAATTATGTCTTTACTTATGTTATATTTTTTTATATCACTACTCGTGTTTATAAGTTTTTCATTTATATATACACATAGTCCTCCTATTTTCAACTCTCCTTTATCATTTAGTGTTTCTCTATCTGCTCTCATATTAATATAACCTTGCACATGAAGTAACTCGTTAGGGTACTGAGGGGTTAACCATGATTCCGATATGGTATAAATATCTGCCTGTGATAGCTCAACATGCATTTTTACAACATCAATTTTTCCTTTCATGCTGCAGACATTTTGGTGCACTACGTGGAAACCTTTACCCAGAACTTTAAGTTCGTCATCCATAGTCACCTAGTTGAGGCTGTCCCATTCCCTTTTTCACACACTCCAGATTTTTTCTATCATCATTTTTTATGAATATTTTGTACATTAAACTATGATTATAAAAATCATACAGTATCCCTCCATACCGACACAGATTGAATGTCATGCGCATACCGATGATAAAATAACAATGAACAGCAGGCAGGTAAGTGTGTTTTAGATGTTTATAATTATTAATAGTCATATAGGTATTTAATTGGTTAAGTATTGTATATTAGCAGTTACTATTAATAGTTTGGTTGCGATGCACCTATATTTGTGTTTCTCCACAGTTATAGTGTATGTGTCTTTCCACATATTGGATAAGTTGTGTATAAGAATTTTCACATATTTAATTAAATAACATGTGTCTTTCCACAGTAAGTTCTTTAGTAGAAATTAGATTGAAATAGAGTAAGTTGTGTGTTTCTCCACATCGATATTGAGTTGTTGTTTAAATTGGTATGAATCAGGCCTCTGACAGGCTGTGCATTCCACAGCTTCATCGCCTGTTGGTTTACTTAGGTTGACTGTATCACCATATTGTTTTAACTTTAAGGTAATTAGGATATGATAAAAGATAATACAACCGTTATATCATATAAATACAGTCTGTACTTGTAATGGTTTAGACTTTAAGGTTAACCCTTTAACCGCCGCATGATGCCTCCAGGCATTCCCGTGGCTACCGCCGCATGATGCCTCCAGGCATTCCCCTAGCTACCGCCGCATGATGCCTCCAGGCATTCCCCTGTGTACCGCCACATGATGCATCATAGACTTGGTTTTTTTTCAAATTCATTTTTTTGGATAGATTTAAGCACGAAAGGGTTAATAAAACTTCCATATATAAATAAAACAGCTTAAAATCAATGTATTTGTGTTTTTAGTCTATTTAGTTATATGGCGATGGATATTTGCGAGTAGAACACCGAGAAAAATAAAACAATGCACAGATCGACTTGCGCCTATGGACGAGTTGAGTGCCTGACAGACCATTTCCCGATACAGTGAAATGACGAACGAGTTTAAATATATTTAAAAGCTTACGATATGGCTGCCTTGCTCACATTAGTACAGAATATACATATTGTGGTGGTTGGATGGGCCTGGGAGAGAGGGGGCAGCCGTGCTCCGGGACACGCTCGTGGGGTACCAGCGGGAGTCTCGCGGGGGCCCGATACTCGGCGTGAGATGTCGTCACTCGCCGGGTATTTAAGTGAGCGCGCTGCCCCGGGGAAGGCATTCTGGTTGTGCTAGCTCTAGGGCGTGGCCACCTCTCCCTTCCAGACCCATCTGAATCCCCAGGGGGTTAGCTTAGGATTGCGTTAGAGAATTGTACTCATAGGCTTGTAAATAAAGACCCAAACAACTTGTCTGTTGGCACTTGAATTTCAGCGTCTGTTGGTTATTACATTGGTGGCAGCGGTGTCGTGCTTCTACTGACATATGGAGGGTCTGGACCGACTGGGGGCAGGGGTCCGGGGCTCGTTGGTTGAGCTCGGGGAAGAGGGTCTTCTGCTCCGGCGTCCGGGGCCCCTGGTCACCCCAGAGGCGTCCTGCAGCTGGGACCCCCCCTCCGGAGTATCCGGGGCGTTGCCTCTCCCGGAGGACCTCCGTGCGTCCTCGGTGGTGTCGGGGGATATGGAGGGGAAGGGGGGTAGGTTTAAGACCTCCAGAGAGGGGCGTGAACGGCCCTGGGGGAGGTTGCATATGGAGGAGCCTGCCCCGGACCACACCCGAGATGGCCCCGGTGCTCCCCCGGGGGATCTGGATGAGGGACGTGGGGTGGACCGGAACTGGGGCGACTCCTCACCTGCGGTGGGGTTGTCGGACTGGAGGGATGATGGGGCCGAGCCTGGAGACGTGGCCCCTCGAGGCGCTGCGGACTCTGGCGGCGAGCGCCCAGGGTTGCGGGAACGGCGTGCGGGGGGGTCGGACCTCGTTCCCCCGCCCCAAAGTTCCCGGGGGGGCCCAAGTGTCCAACTGGCGCCCCGGAAGGGTATGGAGATGGGACTCGGGGTGGATCGTAGCTGGAGGATTGGAGGCGGCAGAGGGTCTTGGGAGGGGCCGGGAGCGCCGAGGTCCCGGAGCAGCTCCCCACAGCTGGCTGGGATATCTGACTGGGGGGTCGGGGGGGCAGCTGGCCTGTGGATTTCGGGGACGGCAGCTCCGTCTGTGGGCCTGAGAGCCGGGGTGGCGCTCCAGGCATGGCCCTGGGCCTCCTCGCGTGAGGTAGGAGGGGTGTCGGAGGTGGTGGGTCAAGCCCCATCCCCTGACATCCCCACCTCCGGGGGGGATGGGGTCATGCCCCGGGCTGTGGCCCCCAAACCAGTAGTAATGCCCTCAAAATATGACGGGACCTCTAACCTGGAGGAGTTTATAGCCCACTTTGAGCTGTGTATTGCGGCAAACGGGTGGACCCCATTCCAGGCCGGGACGTTCTTGGGGGTCTCCCTCTCCAGGCTGGCCCGCCGGGTCCTTCCCGGCATCCGGCCGGGGGCCCCGGGGGGGCTTGACCGCCTCAGGGAGGCCCTCTATAAATGATTCCAACCCCGGAATCGGCAGGAGACGTACAAGGCGCTCCTCCGCAACCTTGAGAGATCCCCGGAAGAGGGGCTACAGCTCTTCGGGGAGGAAGTGTGGCGCCTAACGAGACTAGCGTACCCGGAGGCGGATGCGTCGACGATCGACTCGATGTGTCGTGACCGATTCGTTGAGGGTCTCCGGGGCAAGCAGCTCCGTGACTGGATCTTTCAAAGCAAGCCCCAGTCCATGAGTGACGCCGTATCCACGGCCCTGGAGGCCGAGGCGTACCTAAAAACGGACCGGGGAGGGTCCCGGCGGGTAAGGGCTGCCGGGGGCTCCATGGCTGAGGAGATGGCTGCACTTAAGGAAGAGCTAGGCAAACTCCGGAGTCAGATGATGCAGGGACCGTCCAACCCAGGCCCCCGTAAATGCTTTCACTGCAAGCAGGAGGGGCACATCCGCATCAACTGCCCGTTGCGGAGGCTGGCACCAGAGTCATCTCCAGCTCCTCCGGTGCAGGGGGGCCCTGGGTCCGGGATGCCGGGATGCCGGAAAACTAGGGGCGACCTCTGCCGGCGGCAGGTTGGAGGTCAAGGGGGGAAGGAAAGCCGATTGCGTACTGCAGGGGGAGAGAGAGCGGGGGGGCCTGGGCCTCCGGGTTGAGGGCTGCGTGCGGGGGAGACCGGTGTGGATGCTGGTGGACACCGGTGCCACGGTGAATCTCCTCTCCCTCGCATTGGTGGCAACGACATGGGTGCCCCGGGGAGGTGACGGAAGCCGGGGGGCCGCTCACCTGTGCGGACGGTAGGCCTTTGGCTATAACGGGGAAAGTCAGGGCCACCCTGGAGTGGGCCTCCTGGTCTACTCCGATGGACTTTGTTTGTTTGTTTGGGTAGTTTAACGTCCAATTTGTTCAATTACTCCAGTGGACTGGGTGATAGCCGATGTGGGGAGCGACGCCATCCTGGGGGCCGGGTTCCTCCGGGACCAGGGGAGGACGGTCGACGTGGGCCGCTGCAGGCTGAGCTGGGATCCCCCCGCGGAGTGCCGTCGCGTGCGGAACCTCCGGGCGGCGGTGATCCCGGGGAGGTCTGAACTGGTGCTGACGGGAGAGATGGAGGGACCAGTGGGGAAATGTGGGGCCGGGGTTCTGGAGGGCCGGGACCGCCCGGAGTTCCGTGTGGGGCGGGGCTTGGTGGAACCAGAGGGGGGCTTGTGCCCTGTTCGGGTCCTCAACCTGGGTCCTACGGCTGTGACTGTGTACCTGGGAATGGTGCTGGGGGTGCTGGAACCGGTGGAGGGCGCCTCCGGAATGGGAACCGATGGCGATACCTGCCGGATAGTGGAGGCGCTCCCAGCTGGAGATGGTAGCAAAGGGGAAGTGCTGGACGGGCTGGTGGACCACCTCCAGGGGAGGGAACGGTCGGCTATGCGAGTCCTGTTAGGGCGGCACTCGGGAGCCTTCCAGCTCTCTCCAGGGGACCGGGGCCGCACTACCTTGGTCCGCCACACCATTGACACGGAGACGGCCGGGCCCATCAGACAACCGCCCCGGAGGCTAGCCCCGTATAGGCGGGAGACAGTGGGGGTGGAGGTAGAAAAAATGTTGAAGGAAGGGGTCATCGAGCCGTCTCAGAGCCCGTGGGCCTCTCTGGTCGTCCTCATCCGCAAGAAAGACTGGGCAGTGAGGTTCTGCATAGACTATAGGCGTGTGAACGCAGTCACAGTCAAGGATGCCTACCCGCTGCCCCGTGTTGACGACTCATTGGACACGCTGGCTGGGTCCAGATGGTTTAGTACCTTGGACCTGGTCAGCGGATACTGGCAGGTGGAAGTGGAGGAGGCGGACCATCCCAAAACCGCCTTCACTACCCACCGGGGCCTCTTTCAGTATCGCGTAATGCCGTTCGGGCTGTGTAATGCCCCGGGAACATTCCAGCGGCTAATGGAGGTGGCCATGCAGGGCCTGCAATGGGCAACCTGCCTGGTCTACCTCGACGATATCATTATATTCGCACCAGACTTTGAGGAGGACCTCGACGAGGTGCTGGACCGCCTGATACAGGCAGGGTTAAGGGTCAAGCCGTCCAAGTGCCAGCTAGGCCGGAGAGAAGTCCAGTTTTTGGGGCATGTGGTCTCGGAGGCCGGGGTCGCGAAGGTGGAGTCGGTCAGGGAGTGGCCTGAGCCCCGGAATGTCTCGGAGGTCTGTAGCTTTCTTGGGCTCGCGGGGTATTACCGTGCTTTTGTACCAGGGTTCGCGGAGCTGGCTAAGCCTCTGTCCTCCCTGGCGGACAAAGGTCGGGTGTTTGTGTGGACCCCCGTCTGCGACGCCGCATTCCGGGGGTTGAAGGCTAAGCTGACAGCTGCGCCGGTCCTCGGGTACCCCCGAGAGCATGGTAAATTGATTGTGGACACTGACGCTTGTGACGGGGGTGTGGGTGCAGTGCTTTCGCAAGTGCAAGGGGGGCTGGAGAGGGTCCTGGCCTATGCTACCCTCACCAAGCCAGAGCGCAACTACTGCGTTACCAGGAAGGAAATGTTGGCCATCATGTTCGCCCTCGCCAAGTTCCATCACTATTTGGTCGGACAGCCTGTCTTGGTGCGGACGGACCACGCGGCGCTTAAGTGGCTCCGGGGCCTTCGGGAGCCGGTGGGCCAAGTAGCGCGGTGGCTGCATATCATGGAGTGCTATGATCTTCAGATCGAGCACCGCCCGGGACGGCTGCACGGTAACGCTGACGGCTTATCCCGGGTGCCGTGCCGACAGTGTGGCATGCAGACCCCCATAGCCCAACGATGGCTGTGGTCACACGGTCTAGAGGCAGGACACTGGAAGCGGAGCCCTCCGGGGACTCGACGGTACCCGGGGCAGCCCCGGATACCTCGCCCCACTCTTGGGAAGACGACCAAGTGAACGAACCTGACTTGCAACGAGTGAGGGAATGGCTGGAGGAGGGGACTCCACACCCACCGGGGGAGGGGGATGGCCCGGAGATACGCACATGGTGGGCCCAGAGGGACCGACTGGCGCTCCGGGAGGGCCTCCTGGGCCGCTGGTGGTACGTGCTGGGGGGCGACAAGGTATTTCAGCTGGCGGTGCCCCGGGAGCGGCGGCGGGAGATCCTCCAGAGCCTACATGGGCCACCCCTGTCCGGCCACCTGGGTCGGACCCGGACGGTCCGGCGCTGCCAGGCCAGCTATTATTGGCCAGGGTTCCGGCAGGATGTGTCAGTCTTTTGCGCCGCCTGCGTAGCCTGTCTCAAGAGAAAAGGGCCTCCGGGGCCCCACCGGGCGCCAATGGGCCACGTAGCGACGAGCGAGCCCCTGCAGAGGGCTGCACTTGACATCATGGGTCCGCTGCCCCGGAGCGAGGGGGGGCAATCAATATATCCTCGTTATGATGGATTACTTCACGAAGTGGGCAGAGGGGGTGCCCCTCCCCAACCAGGAGGCGGGTACGGTGGCGCAAGCCTTTGTGGAACACTTTGTGTGCCGCCTGGGACCCCCTGCTGTGCTCCACTCGGACCAGGGCCGTAACTTCCAGTCAGAATTGTTCCGGCGTACTACAGAGTTATTGGGGATCAGTCAGACCAGGACCTGTGCGTTTCGACTGCAGAGCGATGGGTTGGTGGAGCGCGCTAACCGCACCATCGAGAATCTGCTGGCGGCTGTCGTGCGGGAGGACCAGGGCGACTGGGACCGCCATCTGCCCTTCGTCATGAGTGCTTATCATTCCTCCGTGCACGCCTCCACCAGGGTCACGCCGAACCGGATGATGTTGGGTCGGGAGACTGCGGCGCCTCTTGCCCTGTTGTACCCCCCGCGGTAGGCCGGGGCACTGCCTCGGAGCCTCCGGAGGGGTACGTAGGGCGTCTCCGTGAAGGGATGGAGCAGGCCCAAGACTGGGCGCGGCGGTGCCTGGGGGTGGCGGTGGCCCGCCAACGGCAGAACCATGATCTCCGAGCACGGGGGGCCCCGTTCGAAGTGGGATCTAGGGTCTACTACTTCTACCCGCAGGGCCGGGTGGGGGTCACCCCGAAGCTGCAGTCATAGTGTACGCCATCGAAATGGGACGGCGCAAGCGGGTAGTACACTTCGACGCCCTGAAGGGGGAGCCACCCAACCCTGATCGGGTGCGGCAAGTGCGCCCCCCAGCGGGACCAGGGGGAGTATACGCGGAGTTGGGGCAGCATCAGAGAATGTCGTCTGGGCACTTCTCGAGGGACCAGTTCCAGGCCGCTTCCGAGACCACATTCGAGTATTCAGTTTGGCCCCCAGAAGGGAGGGTGCTGGGGGGGGGCGTATAGGGAAAAACCTCTATGATCAATGTGACAAAGATTTAATAGATGCAAATATGCAACATCTAGCTACTGATTATTTACCTGAACCGAACCACCTAGATCCTACCGACTATGATATGACAATAGAAAAGGATGAATTATTAACAATAGTTAAAGACATTAGTATACACAAAGCCTCCAGTTTAAAAGATATTTCACCCGAAGTAATCAAGGATACAATGTTAATACTAGTGGATCAATTCTTGTATTTGTTTAACTGCTCAATTACAACAGGGGTTATTCCAATTGGTTGGAAAATAGGAAGTGTGACGCCGATTCCAAAGGCTGGAGATACCACTAATATAAATAACTGGAGGCCAATTACCATACTAGCTACACCTGGTAAAGTACTAGAAAAAATAATACATACCCGTTTATATGACATAGTTACGAAAAAGGATCTAATTACTAACAATCAATTCGGATTTCGACCCGAGCTAGGTACAGGTGACGCTCTCTACAACTATATAACACATCTCTATAACTCTAAAGACAATGTTAAAAGTATGAAAATGGTGTAAGCAATGGTCACCGCTGCCTGCTATGTTGACGTACGCAAGGCCTTTGATTGTGTCCCCCACGATATACTTCTGCTGAAACTGAAACACAAATTTCAGCTTCCTGGCAATCTATTAAGATGGATCACGTCTTATCTAGATAACAGGATGCAACTGGTGAACATAAATAGGAAAAGTTCTGGAGTTTCGACAGTCCCTTTTGGAGTGCCACAGGGGTCAGTGCTGGGACCACTGTTGTTTATATTGTATATAGATGATATGTGCGAGAGAGTAACAGAATGTCATGGTATTCAGTACGCAGACGACTTGGTCTTGTTTGGAATGGATATGAGAGCGGAAGCAGCCTCTGCGAAACTACAAATAGCCATAGATAAGATTTCCACCTGGTGTAATGCTAATGCCCTAACGATGAACCTTGAGAAGACTAAAACTTTTTGGTACGGATCCAAAAATAGAGTGGCTAGATTAAATCCTATCAATTTAATTGTATAAGTACCTGGGTGTCACTTTAGATTCCACGTTGTCTTTGAACAAGCACATGAAATCGGTTTTTAAATCTGCTAACTCCAGACTGTTCAAATTGGCTAAACTTAGAAATTCAATATCTGAGAAAGTTGCGCGACAAATTTATATCTCTACCATTAGACCAGTCATGGAGTATGCCTCGTTTATTATTGACGGAGCAACCATTGTGGACACTACAAAGTTACAAAGGCATCAAAACAGAGGCCTGCGTATCATAACTAGAAAAAGAGTAACAGAGCTTAATACGGATCAACTGCACAAAATCTGTGCAGTTGAGAAGTTACAGGTTAGAAGAACACGTCAGCTACTGAGTATCATGTACAAACTGGCCCGGGACGATTAAAACCTTGACCCAACCAGCAGAGGAACGAGAAGTGACCTTAAGCTTAACCTATTGACCCAAAGGCATAAAACTAGTAGCTATGAGAAAAGCCCAGATTATAGGGGAACAAAACTTTGGAATAGCCTAAAAATTGAGATACAAATGCTACCTACGAAAAAATCCTTTAAATGGGCAATAAAGAAAGAGTTAGACGTGTAATAATAACATGATCCTGCTGAGTTGGCTGGGGTTCTTCTAGTTGTCGTTGTCATGAACCGCGGCATTTTCTGTTGTGAACTTCTTGTCATCATATCACACCATTATCATTATCATAAAACACACCTTGTTGTACTTGGAGCTCTAACCACCTAATTAGGTGCGGGGTGATTCACCATCCATGGAAGAACTGTCCTGTGACAGAATCGGATGTTTGATTGAAATTTAAAAAAAAAAAAAAAAAAAAAATTATTAGATCGGAGACAAAGCCCCCAGGTCCGACCACGTCGAGTGCCAAACAGACACTGATCATATTACCTTGATGAATCTGAAATAAAATATAACTGCCTGTGTAAAGCTAACCTATGTACATATTGTGAATACGATGTCGACTGCTGCACCTGGAAATGTCTCAAGCCTGTCAACCTGTGTATATATTGAACAATATTGCTGAATAATCGATCTGAAAAAAATACAACACATTCTTAAAATATATTTTAAATCTTACTTCACCTACCTTGACATCTTTTCTCTCTTCCAGAAGTATTCGTATGTAGATATAATCAATCATTGTCCAGCAATCAATTTAAAAGTTAACTCCTCCTGGAGATGTCAATGCTGAATAGGCACAAGTCGAATTTTCCGAATTCAATATATCAGCCTGGACATTAAATATATATGTAGATGATCCATAGACTGTGGGAAATAACCACATGTAGCCTTGTAATGATCAAATTCCATTAGAATCCTTAGGCGAATCGATTTGAAGAGACCACTGTAACTGCACGAATCTAATTTTCAAAAATCAATATCTAAGTCCCACCATGTCCGAATTGCACATTATATATATCGGAAGAAAGCCCAGAATCTATGATCTACGAATATCAATGTCTACAGTCATACATTTAAAGTTAAATCCTCATAATAAATGATTTTCGAAATCCTGTCTTGCCCAGCTCCTAACTCCCCTACCGCTCCCATAGTAAAGGCTCAGCTTAGATGACCATTTCTTTTAATTCAATTCTAATTTCTCCGCTGGTTCAAATTGAATGATATTTCGTATGAACGAACCCCAGTAGTTTGCCCTAATATAAGTCCCTGTCCATAGATTCAAGGTGAAAAGCAAAAAAAAACCAACATTTTGAAAAAGCTGTGTTAGAACCTAGCTATGGCGAAATAAGCCATTTTATTCACTGAGTACTTTTAATTTTCTAAATTCGATAACTAATTCCCACATTGTCCGAATAAACAAAATATATACCAGGAGAAAGCTAAGGACCCGTAGTTTACGAATATTAATGTCTACAGTAATATATATCAAGTTAAATCTTCATAATATATGATTTTCTGAATCGTGCCTGGCCCAGATCCGCACTCCCTTACCGATCCTATAGTAAAATATAGAGGGTGCGTATGGCGCATCTTAATATTTCGATTACTTGGTCTCAAATCAACCGAAATGGACAATATTATAGCATTATGAAGCTGAGAGTGTGTTGTTTACGAAAATTCAATTATCTAAGATTTAAACCCCGAAAGAGATGATTTAGTTAGCCGAAACACAAAAATGCGTAATGCTGACTTTCTTTTTTCGATTATTAATTCTAACCTGATCTAACCTGGACAATATTTACATAGAAAGGAAGCTTAGAGTGTGTAGAATATGAATATACTTATGATTAGTCATTAATCTAAAGTTTAAAACCCGGTGCGAGCTGATTTCGTATTATACCTTGACAACCCTACCGTTCGAGCAGGGACACGGCTTCCCATAGACTCAACCTTATAATCTATACAGCACTCTATAGAGGCTTTGCCGTCCTTATCTATAAAACGTTAGGTTAATTCCACCGTGTCAAGTCGGACATCCTCGTATAGCTGCTGATCAGACGAATATGATGCTGGTTTCATTTTACAATGTTGACGCCATAGGACGATATAAATGGCAATTTTGTGGGTTGTCGAATCGACTCGTAGCAGACAGCTTAGCAGACATGGCGCTGTCACTGGACTTGACACCTATACTCCCTAGGCTGAAAGATCCGAAGTTATCAGCGTATTAACCGCACTTTCGTTTGGTTTTTCGCCATAATATTTATATCCTTTTGTAGGCACAAGCCTTATCTTGAACGTGTTGGGCTCTGTTTATGTTGTTAATCCGCTATTTGACGAGGGGAAATGATTTTACACAGCGTCCATTGGGTAGATGAATCAGCTTAGCCATAGACCCTATGCCAGTACTCGCGCATGCGCGGCAACTCGGGAGTTCCGGTCTGCGCGACTAATGTAAACAACACGGCCGCGAGTACGATCGGTAGCATTCCCGTTTTTAGATCGATCATTTCTGGGGGTTAGATACACATATTACAGTGAAATTTGAACATGTATAAGTTACTAGACATGGGAAATTAGAGAATTGTGAAAGATAATGGCGTATTACCAGTTAAACTGCTTCGAAAAATGTTTTGCCAAGAGTGACAGTGGCTGCCACAAGTTTCGGAGCAGGGATGCGTTACTTACTAGCTCTGGCCATGCTACTTCGGTCTTTTTCTCTACAGGCTATTATTATGCACTATTCAAATACGAAAATCTTGAATATTGCAACAGTGCTTATATGTTTAAGCCTGCGGCGTTGTGATACATAGGTTTGCCGTAGGGGGCGCGGCGGTTCAACTCCCGTCCGGAATTGGTGTGCGGCGGTTAAAGGGTGAAGATTCACTGTGTCTGAAACCTTTTAACTGTTAAACTCATCTATAATTGCAGCCTCATTCATCTATGATGAACATCCTATTTGCTCCTATTTTATTTATAATTGCAGCCTCATTGAACAATGATGTACATACTATTTGCTATAAATCTGTATGGGGGGACTGCGGTGCAGTGATAGTACATATTGGCCTCATGAATATGTCACCTGCCTCCCCGAATTACTACAACCTGTGCAGTTTCTGCCATATGGAAGCGGGGGTGGCACTAGGAGGTATTCTGCTCCGGTGAATCACCCTCAGACCGCTGCTCCAGTCACCGTCGGACATAATCAGAATAAAGGGGGGCGTCCACCAACCACGACAAGGCTACGAAAATGGGTTCCCAACAAGGTCCACGACTGGGCTAGGCTACAACTGGAGGCCTTGTGGTGGTTGGTGGACCCCAGTTCCTGACAAGAGTCTACGACAAGGTCACGACAAGGCCATGATTGGAAGCTTGTCGGGAGCCTTCCGACAAGGCTATGACAACATCGAACATGTTTGATCGATAATGGACTGTGTGTGGTCAGCAAGCCCTAGCCTATGAGAAAAAAGGCTGTATTCCACAACACCAAACAGCCATAAAACGTGGAGCTCTATTGAGCTCTATTGTGGTTTGGAGTACATTAGATGTCACTCTATCAATATCTGAAAAGATCTTTGATAGAGCTCTAATAGATTGTATGTAGTAGCTGTTACTAGTTAGCCTATTCATAGGAATCTACATAGAGCTGTCATTTGAGTAGGCCTACATGCCAAAACGATAGGGGGTGATGCGCTTCACACCTCCTCTGCCCTGTACCGCAGGTACCCCAAGAGAAATTACCCTGTCCTCACCACTGTAATCACTGTAGCTCATCACTGGAACACAACTCGTACCTACCAGTGATGTAAAAACATGTCTGTTCGTCATAGATTCCTCAGGGAGGGATAAAGCGCCAGTTCAGTACAATTGAGGAGAATGGGAATTGTCCGCTTCTTTTACGCCCGGCGGTCAGTAAAGTACATACATGGCGCACTTATCGGATTCAGAGTAGACCCAAGAGACACCTGTCAACGTGGCAAGCGTGGAAGTGTATGGTGTGCTGTAGACTTGCTCAAGTCTTTGGTTATGAACATTCATTAAATGATTAAACACAATCAGAATAAAGTTCATTATAGTATGTATCCTTCTCTATCCCAAATATCTCTTTCCCTGACTGGCTCATGAATCAAAGACTTGTCCACTATGAACAGAATCTCCTGTTTATGGCCCCAAGCCGCTCCCTGTAACCCTATTCCTCCTCCTACCCCTCCCCCCTCCCCTCCTCCAGTTCCCTGGCCGATGTGGGTTTAACCTTTCCAACCTCTAAGTCGGCACAGAGGTGGCGGCCTACCTAGAATCCGTGCCTGCACATCAGAGCATGCACGTGGTGCCTTTACGGCATCTTCAGTGGCGACCCCTAGTGCTAACAGCTAACACTATAATACACTCGCCGAGCAGAATCTTATTTCCTCGTCACTGTTGCTACAGTAGAGCATTTGTTTAGCGTAGGAAACCGAAGGTTCATGTACATACATACATAATAATGACTGGTTTTGTTTACGAGTGGCCGTTAACTCCAAGTAGTTGACATGTAGTAATATCTGAGCAATATTAGAGTTACGTCGTCAACTACTTGTTAAAAGTATTGATTACTTGTAAAAACTATTGATCAGATACATTCCTCTGCTATGTGATCACTAATTTCCACTGCGTGAAAACCACCAGTTTGTTCATATATACGCCATCGTGTTAGTGCATGTATCAGCTGTATATTGACACGTTTCCTCTTCTGTACGTCAGCATAGTGGCTGTATTTACCGCAAAGCATATATGAAGAGAAATATTGTGTGCGGGACATGTATACATGTGAGGTATACATTTTACACATCTATAGATGAGACGTATTCACAGCGGAAAATAGGAATACCTTGTATACGCAAAATCATACCTATATATGCCGGGTGTATACATATATGAAATAGTGGTTTTCACGCAGTGTTAACTGCGTATTTTTGACTTATGAAGACAGTAAGCCAGTTTCCGTATATATTCTCTTTTAAGCATAGAAAGATGAGCAAACAGGAATAAATGACAGATATATCTTTTAATACCCGTGAAACATGTATGACTAGATCAAAAACATATCCTGCAACACAACAAGAAACAAAGTATAATACTAGTTCATTGATGATTTCTCCTTCACTTTCAACCTTTACATAAATCTTCCATCTATTACAAAGTATTCAACATATGTCTACAAAGGGAATGTTCCTTTAATTTCGTATCCAAAGGAAGTTTCTTTTATGTTCTCCACTTTACATTTTAAATGGTCTTCCAGTTTCAACAGTTTAATTGGCAAATGATACATCTACAATACCACGAATCGATGTGTGGTTTACAATATTAATATTCAGCATTATACAAGATACATATATTGACAGTTACAACTGAGAATAAATAATGGGGATATAGCAGTGGATGGATGTGTACAGGATTAAATAATGACAATGTGGATAGATAAAGAAAAAGAAATTAGATGCTCATTGATTTGAATGCAACTCATAAAATCCAAATATAAACTCTCGCCATTTCAGAAGCCTGAATTACCCGTTATTACCTAATTATAATGATTAAATTACGATTCTCAAATTAATATCATGTTACGTTCAATAGTAATATCATAGAGATAATAAGAAAGCCAATTGAGAGCCACTTGACCTTTTTCAATGTCATCGATGGGGGCTAGAGAACTTTAATGAATATTGCATTTTACCAAGAGCAACAAATATGATTTAGCTTTGTGGAGTCACATTACATGGTTTGTTTCAGATTTGCTAAGCAAGTATGTGCAACTATGGAAAAGGGTTGAACTATCGTACATGTGTATCTATCTCACCCCTGGCAATTTTTTCCCATAGGCTTAACATTATGAATTCGTTGTCAATAGTCCTTCAAGTATTAGTACTGATACTCAATGGGTGATGACGTCACACATGTGATGATCATTTACTTAATTTATTGTGGACAGTGATGAGATAAATACCGAAGGCAACTCATTTCAGTCACAGTCGTCCATCTCCATACTATTTAAATGATTTGCTCTGCATTCAAGTTCATATTGGTTTCTTCTTTAAAACTTATTGCTTTTTGGGGTAAAATGAGATAAATCTTTCTTACGACAGGACGAATATGTCAAATATCAAGATCGTATGCATGTCAAATGACAGTAAGTTTGCACCTGTTGTGGGATTTGGATTTGGTGACTATACCAAGGTTAAGCAGGCATAACTGAAGAAGAAACCAACAAGTTTTGGTCAAAGCCATTCTCCACAAATTTGATGTGGACTGATATGAATGAGGCGACAGTGGAGTGAATATCCCTTGGTGTTCAAATGGGTTGGGGAACAATGACTTTGACCAAACATGAGTTGCTTTCTGTATTTATCTCACCCCTTTACACACTAAAAGAATAGACATCACACAGGATATAGACCATGGAGAATGGACTGCAATGATCATAAGGGTATAGAGAACGAGTTCCAAATTCTAAGCCTTCAGGGCAAAAATACCAGGGGTGAGATAAATTCACAAAAAGTCATGGGAATTATTCAGACGAAACATCTATGCCTCAGATCTAAAGTGTATTTCATCAGAAAATTGATAGATTCTATATCAAAATGTGACCCTAGGTTTCAGCTTCACCTTGAAGTAATCTAGAGCTAGACCAGTTATGTATGTTTGTTTTCCAAAAATATCCAAAGAGATTATTATCTACCCTCTACAGAAAGCAACTCGCAGAGGCAATTGAGACGAATATATTTAGACTCTAGAAACCTTATGGAATACTGGGGATGTATTTCTTATAGTTAAATGAATATTCCTGAGTTTTCTTCTTGTTTTTTGTCCAAAATAGAATAGGAAGTTAATAATTAACCTTATGTATGACTCATGTTTCTTACTATAAGTATATATTAAATATAACCAAATAATTCTTATAAACAAATAGGATTTTACCAACAATAATATGTTATGTATTGATAATCTGACATGCACATCAAATAAGGAAATCACCTACTCATCTTAAAGACAAATGCTGGTAGTTGGGTGATTTCTAAATTCTATTGATTTTTGCAAATAACTCTGGATGATATTGGTCTCATATATCAGCAAATAGAAAATTCAAAAAAGGCATGTCACCATGTTTAAAACTTCTATGGGGAGACCATCTGAAAATGTAAATGCTTAACTATTGTTGTCTATGGAAAACTGCAATATTTTGACTTTGTTGCTAAATTACACTGATGTTCTATCGCTATCTTCAAATAATTCTGGATTATGGTAGTTTGGAACATGCATGAATGAGAAATGCTAAAAAAATACTATGTCACCATGCAAATTTCTATGGGAAGGCCATCTGAAGAAGTTAAGTGCTTATCTATTGGTATCTATGGGAAACTGCTACATTTTCATGAAACCTGATGGCAGCACCGGTGTTAATTTAGTAAAAATAGGGGGCGCTGCGATACCTACCCGCATTTGTCTTTAAGGTACAACATTTTAAGATACAAGATCATCTAAGAAAATGTGGAGGCAATATTTCAATGACGAAGCACTTGAGCACAAACCGTATGATTATGTAAGTATATAAACGTTAGCATATATGACAATTCCAATACAATTTGCTTTAACCCCCGCAGTCATCTTATTCTAACTGAAAAACAATCTAAAAAGCAATTTTGCAACCTTCTTTGTCCTCAATACAAAGGTAGAAAGGAAAGCTACACATAATTTTTTAATCAGATTTCGAAGATTTTGTTCTTTAGCAAATCGCAGTCACCTTAACAACAGGTTATCGGGTGCAATTGACCTATCCTTAGGCCTGACGTCCACCTACTACGATAGAAATTTAGACCTACCGATATGGCACTGATACAAAAGGCAAATATCAGAGAATATGGGGAAGGTGCAAAATCGTAGACATATGTCTAGACATGCCAATCCACCACGCATTGTATGGTTTTTTTATCAGTGTCTAATCACAGAGACGTGGTCAACTGGCCCGATATTAGGTGACCTTCTGACGCGATTTTTATTTTTATATCGGAATGTGCATCGTAGACCATATCGGAGCCATACCATAGTAGGTGGACGCTGGGCCTAAAGGGCCTATTTTGGCCACAGGCACCCATCCTTAAAGGGTTAAAAAGAAATAGTTTCGCTGCCGAAAAATGGCCGATTCCTTTAAACCTAAAATCATGTTCTTCTTTGCTTCTCAGAGCAGCACCCTCCGCAGAATGTGAATCTGCAGCAGTTGCAGCATCGCGTACCACAACTCATGTTGCTCACCACAGGAGGTCGCTGTCTGCGAGCGAAGTTAATAAACACCTGCTCCAGGGTGGTCTGACTGACGGAGTAGTCCTCGATGTGGTACTGGTCCTTAGCCTGCTCCATCACGCCGAACAGGTGGGCCCAGGTGAGGCCCGGCTCCAGGATCTGGTAGTGGGACAGGCCCTGGTGCACATCTTTCAGTACGTGGTTGGGGAACTGCTGACCCACGAAGGTCATCAGTGCGCGTGTCCGCTCGGCCACTTCCGCTTCAGTGGCGCCCCCTACTTTGGTCATCAGCGTATAGCCCTCACCGAACTTGGTCTTGAGGTGCTGGGTGGAGCCGAGGCATTTGAACTGGCCGTTGACCATGATGGCAAGACGTGTGCATAACGCTTCGCACTCCTCCATGCTGGAAGAGAGTTGTTACAGTGATGTTTTTAGTAAGGAATACAATATGGAGGATGTTTGTAGTGAGGAAAACAATATGGAGGATGTTTGTAGTAAGGAAAACAACATCTAGGATGTTTGTAGTGAGGAAAACAATATGGATTTTTTTTTTTTTTTTTTTTTTTTTTTAAAATTTTATGTTAATCGAAATGCTGTCGCGTATAGGGACCTGCCCTTTTCCTTATAGTTAAATGCACTCCACCCTGGACAGTGCAGGTACCACGTTTTGCTTTTACTGCCAGTTTTTACAGTAATCCCACCTCAATCCTTTTGTTTATTCGCTAGTCTAAACAAACAGAACCGGGAAACGCCCATTCTTTCCCCACTGTCAGCTCTCTGTCACCGTGCTGCCTCTTAGCAACCAGATAGGATGTTGACAAAAACAAACTCGCCTAGAGTCTGTTACCGCGTATGAAAACCACTGCTTCAGCAGTCTTTTCAAATAGAATGCAGCCTGATGATTTTCATAGATGAAACCGTATGAACCTTTGAGGCCACCACAGGCCTCAGAACATACGTCAGGGCCCATAAACAATCTGTTGACACAGTCGTCATCGATACACATGCCCCGACAACAGAACGAAAACAAATGTCGTCCGTAATCGACATCTTGCTTTTGATTGGCCGAGAGAGGTCACGTGGTACAAAACTATAAAAGGGGATGACAGCTCAAACTGTCACCCACATCGCGGTTGCTGCACCTATCGTGTAGACCATAGATCTAGCCACGTAATAATTGATTCTCTCTTTAATCTTCGAGATCTACCTGCACAACCTACTTTAGGTTTAATTCCCACCGAGTCATAATTACATTCATTTCAAATCAGTGGATATTTACCTTAAACTACCGCTGTCAATAACGTAATCCGATCTCATGGATAACAGAGAAGACTGGCCGCCGATCGATCGACACGCCAGCGATGCTGATGTTGATCACTCGACAACGGATCAAGATCAACCACCCACTGCCGCACAGGTAAGTTCAAACGCCACAGGGCGAGTACTCAATACTGGTGATACTAGCGATGACACTTTCCTAACTCCAAAACATAGTTTGGTTGACTTAACGGAATCGACAGACGATGAACGGGAGGCTGATCTTACTCAGCTTCTCGGGCTCGCGCTGCGTGACGTCACAGCTATAAGTAAACCGGAAGTACCCACCCCCGCAAATGGCCAACCGCTGAAACGCAAAAGAACGGGTTCGGACAATCCCCCCGCTCTACCGCGCTTCAACGTTGAGCATACAGACCCCAATCTAGCTCAATTCATAAGCAATTTGACCAATAACCCTGACACGGGTACTCAAATTTTAAATCTTTTACGCTCCATCCGCGAGGATGGCACGAAAGTGAACACGGCAAGCGGACCCGCTCGATCGGTCACGACTGATCGACCCGCTGTCAACACTGTCAATACTAAATCTAATGACTTGGGCGCCCCGTCCACATCGTTAACCATAAATGTGGGAAATGGAAATAAACGATCTGTTTCCTTTGTCCCACAGGCCCTGAACAATGCCAACCCTCCTGCACAAGCCCCTGCACGTCGTCTAGCGATGTCAGACGGCATGGAAAAAGTTTGGCGTCAAGCTCGCAATGTCGATCTATGGAGAATACGATCGACCCAACGAGCGACCTGGTTACGCGAATTGACTCAGTCCCACACCCTGACACCTTGGGCGTCTGGACTGGCTCCACTCCCAGACTATATAAGTCAGAACCAGGACCTTGTGTCTGAAATCGCCGACATCCGCAGAGAGGCAGCTGAAAACGTAATGTTACGCACAGCAGCCTACCTGGAACGTAAGGCCGAATCAGACCAGACTACCAGGACCACCCTGCTGAACACGGTGGGACTCCTCATGACACAAGAAGGGTCCCCCGATTTTCAGCGGGCTACTAACAAGCTACTAGAGTTTTCGACCCGCGAGGAGACGAACCTCTCTTCACAACTAGCTAGGCGACGCACGTTCCTCGAACAGCATCAGCCCACCACCAGGGACCTGGCCCTTGGGATCCTCATTCCCCCAACGGCCCCCCCTACCACAACCCCCCTGGACCTAGCTGCAACCCCTTCCACCCCCCTAGTGACCAACCAGCAGCCCGTCCCCCTACTCCAACCCACACCACACCCCCCCACCTTGGCAGGACCAGCCCCCAAGCCCCCCCTGCCACAACGCCCCCCCAGACAACAGAGACGCCCCACCGCCCCCCCTACCCAAGGGGCCGCTCCCCGTTTCGCCAATCTGGCCCCTGCCCGACGCCCACTTCGCCCCATACCACCCCCACAAGACGACAGCTCTAATCCTTTAGACATCGCTCTAGACTATCTACTGGACCCAGCAGAGTTCCCCCCACCTTTAGGGACTCAGTTCGGAGATCAGAATAGCTGGGGAAAGGGCAAGTCAAAGGGTAAAAACAAAGGCAAGGGTAAACGCACCCCCCGATCAGAGACCCCATCCTCCGCCACCCCTTCTGACCAAAAGCGTGCTCGCTCGGCTTCACCCACGAACCGACCTAGTACCAGCAGGGATTTTTCGGCACCCCGTCAACGACCAGACCCAACAGTCAGGCCGACGAACGGGGTGTGGCAGGAGGCGCCACGCCGACGCCCCAGACCGAACAACAACCAAGCCCGCCAGATCTCACGGGAAGACCTTCGCCGGGCCTTGGGAAGCATTCTAAAGACATTCCTATAGACACTTCACCACCTTTCCACCTTGATAGAGACTCTGAACACTTCACCTTGTTGAATTTTGTTAATAAAATCTCTTTACCTGTTGATATCGAATCTGTTTCAGTCATCAACCTTTCAAAACACAACCTCTCCACAGGTGAGAGGTCTGTCCTTTCTAAGGGTCTAAATTTCTGCCCCACCCCAGGTGAGCCCCACATGGGCGACCTACGCAGGGACTTAGACCTTTTTCATCGCCATCTCAAATTAAAAGCTATTAGTGACCCAGAGAATGCCCACCTGAGACCATCCTGGATGGCCCGGGTGGACACCACTAGCGATGAGAATGATGACAACACTGCCAAACTTAGCTCACCCATTCTTACGAGTATAAATAGGTCCAAAGTCATCAAACGTAGTGAACAGTGGACCCCACCACTAGTCTCACCATCTCTGAAAGCATACATTTTAGCCAACGAAACTGATCTTAACAAAACCTTTGTAAAAGCTCCCAGTGGCTCCAATGTAAATAAAGCTGAAAAAGAAGCTCTTAAATCTCTCAGAGGGAATCGCTCCATTGTGATAAAACCTGCAGATAAAGGGGGCTCCATAGTCGTTCTCAACAGAGAAGACTATTAAAGGAGGGAGAACGCCAACTCGCAGACTCCAAGTTCTACAAGGAGGTCCCAGATGACCTCACTGAACAACATCGATCCTACATCAATGCCTATGTAGAACGCCTCTTCGCAGCGAACGAGATCGCTAAGGGCCTGAAAGGTAAGTTACTTACTACCTCTGAAAAAACGCCACAACTGTATCTCTTACCAAAAATCCATAAGAATACTCGACCCCCACCTGGCAGACCCATAGTCTCTGCCAACGGGAGTCCAACTGAGAAAATATCGGCACTGGTTGACATTTATCTCCGACCCTTTCTACTTCAGGTCAAATCATACTTGAGGGACACCACTGATTTCCTCCAGAAACTTTCCAACATAGGAGACCTCCCTGCAGGTCACCTACTAGGAACCTTAGATGTGACGTCACTGTACACAAACATCCCCAACCTAGAGGGCTACTTGGCCACATACCGACTACTCTGCCGGCATAGGACCACCACACCAAAGGGTGAGCTCTCTAATGAACAAATATGCAAACTCCTGTGGCTTGTGTTAACCAAAAACAACTTTGACTTCAATGGCAAACACTTTCTGCAAGTGGGGGGTACTGCCATGGGCACACGGGTGGCACCCACATATGCCAACCTCTTCATGGCAGACTTTGAAGACAAACACGTTTACTCTTATGAACTCCAACCAAGCATGTGGTTGCGGTTCATCGACGACATCTTCTTCATTTGGCCACACGGCCAAGAGAAACTAAATTTGTTCGTCGCACACCTTAATAGTGTACATGACACCATTAAATTCACTTCTGAAGTCTCGGACTCTTCCGTAAACTTCTTAGACACCACTGTACTCTTAAACCCAGATGGCGTCATTACGACTGACCTGTATACCAAACCTACAGACAGTCTGAACTATCTCCACTTTAATTCCGCCCACCCGCGTCATTGTGTGAGAGGAATACCACATGGACAGTTTCTGCGACTCCGCAGAATCTGCTCAGACGACAACCATTTTGCCGAACATTGCGTCACCCGAGGTAAACACTTTGTGCGACGCGGCTACCCCGCGGCCTTTATCGGTGAGTCCTTCCTCAAGGCCTCAAGGGTAAAACGCCAAACCCTGCTCTTCCCACCTGTGGGAAACACAGGGCCTCAGACAGACCCCAACATCCTTGTAACCACTTACAACCCAGGCTTTAGGGGCCTCAGAGATGTAGTCGAAAAGAATTGGGATATCTTAGGGAAGTCATGTGCAACACGTAGCATCCACCGAGAGAAACTCATTTCCGCTTTCAAGCGACCACCTAGCTTGAGGGACACTCAGTCAGGGCAAAATTACCCCCGGCGACGCCCCCTGAGGAGAAAACGCTGAACAAAAGGCAATGCTTGAGGCCGAAGAGTTGCCGCTATTGCCCTAAGCTCAACACCACTGGCAGGATCAGATGTTCAGCCAGTGGACGCACATATATGAGTAGACATAATGTGAGCTGCTGCAGCTCTAACCTTATCTACTGCATTGAGTGCACCCGCTGTGGAATCCAGTATGTTGGGCAGACGAAGGTGGAGCTGAAGCGCCGGTTCGTCCAGCACTTCGGTAACATCAAATGCGCCAGAGTGGAGATAAGTGAAGTGGCCAGACACTTCACCTCCAACGGGCACCAGGGGGAGGATGACGTGTCCATCCATGTCATCGACTTTGTCCATGCCCACCCAGACACGACAAAGGCCGAGTACCTCCGCAATCTACTTGAGTTTAATTGGATCCAAAGACTTCATACCAACGCTCCGTTGGGCTTGAACGTCAGTGACCCCCTGAAACACTAACAGACTCACCGGGACCCTAGCGACAGCACCATATAGCCACGTTTAAAAATTTTATGTTAATCGAAATGCTGTCGCGTATAGGGACCTGCCCTTTTCCTTATAGTTAAATGCACTCCACCCTGGACAGTGCAGGTACCACGTTTTGCTTTTACTGCCAGTTTTTACAGTAATCCCACCTCAATCCTTTTGTTTATTCGCTAGTCTAAACAAACAGAACCGGGAAACGCCCATTCTTTCCCCACTGTCAGCTCTCTGTCACCGTGCTGCCTCTTAGCAACCAGATAGGATGTTGACAAAAACAAACTCGCCTAGAGTCTGTTACCGCGTATGAAAACCACTGCTTCAGCAGTCTTTTCAAATAGAATGCAGCCTGATGATTCTCATAGATGAAACCGTATGAACCTTTGAGGCCACCACAGGCCTCAGAACATACGTCAGGGCCCATAAACAATCTGTTGACACAGTCGTCATCGATACACATGCCCCGACAACAGAACGAAAACAAATGTCGTCCGTAATCGACATCTTGCTTTTGATTGGCCGAGAGAGGTCACGTGGTACAAAACTATAAAAGGGGATGACAGCTCAAACTGTCACCCACATCGCGGTTGCTGCACCTATCGTGTAGACCATAGATCTAGCCACGTAATAAAAAGGAAAACAATATGGAGGATGTTTTTAAGAAGGAAAACAATATGGAGGATGTTTTAGTGAGGGATACAATATGGAGGATGTTTTTAGTGAGAAAACAATATTGAGAATGCTTTTAGTGAGGAAAACAATATGGAGGATGTTTTTAATGAGAAAAACAATATGGAGGATTGCAGTGAATATAGTGACAAAAACAATATGGAGGATGTTTATAGTGACAAAAACAATTTGGAGGATATTTGTAGTAAGGGAAAACAATATGGAGGATGTTTTTTTGGGAGGTATACAGTATGGCAGAGGCCTGATTCCGTATAGTCGATTTCACTCCTGATTTGTTCCAGATGTAGTCCAGTTTCGGTCCTGCCGCCAAATATGTTGTCTGGGGCCGATCGTCACAGTGGAATTGGGTATGTATTCTACCCCATTCGCCCATTCTTTCCCCACTGTTTTTTTTGTTAAGGGGGGTGTCACGACCGAAACTGGAGTACACAATGTACATCTTGACCACTTGGGGAGTGAAATCAGCTATAGTTTTGTATTCTCAATTCTTAACCCAACTATAGACTCTAGTCCCTGGTCGCAGCCATTTTGCTTCTGTTGTGCAAGACGCCACACTTGCTTTCGCCTTGAAAAGGACAGGTTCATTAGCGTTTTGTGCGTTTTGGTATATTATTATAGTCTGGTCTATGACGACCATTTGGCAAAGCCTTCTCTAATTAAATGTGACTATTTCTTTCTACTGATGTGTCTGTCTCAATTTCTACTGATGTTATTGTCTCAATTCCTCAATTACTCTGGGAATTATTGACAATTTTCATCAATGTTCATTAATGTGGATTTCTTCAGAAATAAATCAGGACGACTTCACAACTTGAATAGCTCATATCTCTTAGCTGAACACCAAAGACCTCTCACCTGTGGGAGGTGAGAATGAGCGTTCTGCCGCTCATCCTGACCTGAGTCAAGGTATCCCATAATAGTCTGCGGGCGACTGGGTCCATGCCTGTTGTGGGTTCGTCCAGGAAGATGATTGGCGGATCCCCTACCAACGCAATGGCAGTACTCAGTTTCCGTTTATTACCACCACTGTGAAAGGAAACATAGAGCTAGTCTTAGTTTTAGTTCTGTATATCAAAGTGGATACTCAAACAAGGAGATTTCAATTAGTTCCTTCATGTATAATGGACCCAAAGGCAACCAAGGAGGTGTTAGTTATGCTTAAAGGCATATCGGACAAATTGGCTTGAAAATTAAAACCTATGTAAATTTTCTGAAAATTTGATATGATGTGATGTGTTGTGGAACACATATCTAATTCAAAATTTCACTATGCTAGTTTGTTATTTGTAGATTAATTACTTATCTTCTGTAATTTAAGCAAATGTAAATTGGCCTATTTTAACTCCTAAGATTGGATAAACCGCATAAAATGTGTCAATTTCTGGGAGATTATGGTCACCCATACACAAAACCAGTCATTATTGTGTATGTAGTTGATGATGTAATATTCTCGCTAACGCTCAGACATTACAACGCATCAACTACTCGGAGATTATGGCCCATCGTACACAAAAACACTCATTATTGTGTACGTAGTTGACGATGTAATATTCTTGCTGTCGCTCGGACATTACCATGCATCAACTACTCGGTGATTATGGCCACTCTTACAAAGAACCAGTCATTTGTGTATATCTACTCACCTGAGATCGCCCGCCTGCTTGGTGGCGTATTTCTCGAGTAGAAGTGAGGTGATGAGGCGTCCAACCACCGCCGGAATCGTCTCCTCGTCCACACCGCGCAGGCGCGCATACATAAACAGCGTCTCCTCCACTGTCATCTGCTCAATGAGGGCGTCGAACTGCGGGCAGTAGCCCAGTAACTGCTGCACCTGTGAGTTAGAACAATGGACTATCAGCTGGTCTCGAGAAATCTCTGAATGCTTTTATAGAGCTGCATTGAGAATCGTATAAATCTTATCAATGAGGGCATCAAACTGCGGGCAGTAGCCCAGTAACTGCTGCACCTGTTAGAGAGCAATGGACTATCAGCTGGTCTCGAGAAATCTCTGAATGCTTTTATAGAGCTGCATTGAGAATCGTATGAATCGTATCAATAGACAATAATCGATGGTTTTGTGGACAGGCGGCCGTAAACCACGAGAGGTTGACGCATTGTTAAATCCAGTAATTGCCATATTAAAGGGTGTAACAATAGGGACTATTTCTTTGCTTTATAGCAAAAGAGACTATTTTTCCCATATACCATGGGTTTGAGGCTGTATACCAGGTTTAAATCCATATACCACAGGTTTTATACAATGGGTCATGGTTTACTGAGTCCCCATACATTTTCAATGGGGGCTTTGTATACGATGGATAATAGATGAGGGTGTCGAACTGCGGGCAGTAGCCCAGTAACTGCTGCACCTGTGATTGAGCAATAGACGTCAGTTGGTCTCGAGAAATCTCTGAACACTTATATAGACCTGCATTGAGAATCGTATAAATCGTATCAATGTGGGTGTTGAACTGCGGGCAGTAGCCCAGTAACTGGTGCACCTGTGAGAAAGTAATGGACTGTCAGCTGGGGGCCATTTTATTTCTAACTCTGGTTGGGGACAACAAACCCATCGAAGGATCCCTCCACGGACGACACATTCAGGAAGAGGTCGTCCATGGCGTTTTATTATGTGTGTTCAGGTAATAATAATTGATAATAATAATAATGATAATGATGATGATAATAATAGTAATAATAATGATAATTATAATAATAATAATTATGATAATGATAATGATGATAATAATAATAATAATAATAATGATGATGATGATGATGATAATAACAAACAATGATAATGATAATAGTAATAATAATAACAAACAATGATAATAATAATGATGATAATAATATTAACAACAATAATAATGATGATAACAATAATAATGATAAAAATGGTATTAATAATGGTAATGATTATGATAGTAATAGTAAAGAGTATCTCTGCTCGGCTCACCTGTTTGATGTTGCGCTTGACGCTGTAGCCCCCGAGGAAGGCGTCGCCGGCGGACAGGGCCAGGTCCCCGGTCATCATCTTGAAGGTGGTCGTCTTGCCGGCGCCATTTACGCCGAGCAGCCCGAAACACTCACCCTGAGGGATGCCCACCGACAGGCGGTCCACGGCCAGGAAGTTACCGTAGTACTTCTTCACCTCAGAGAGGACGAGCGAGTCGTTGTGGACGAGGCGGGATAACGGGGTGTCGGCGATACGCTGACGCTCTGCCTGCACGTCCGCGTCCTCCTCCAGGTGTGCCTGGAGGCTGCCGTCCACCTGCAGGTAATATATAGAGACATGGTTAATGTGCCTGGAGGCTGCCATCCACCTAAAGGTAATATCAGGTAACGTCCTTAATGAGGACGAAACAGTTCCCGTTCGAGGTCAGTTGTCGATTTCATACTGCCTGACGCCATAGGCTGAAGGCCGTATGAAATCGGCAACTGTCTGAGAATGAGAACCGTTTTGTCCACAGTGAGGATGTTTGCTTATTATTATATACCTTAAATCGATGAAAAAATGCCATTTTAATGATTTATTGAGTCAGACTCGCAGCCGGCATGATCCTAATATTACTGCGCCCCTAGCAGCGGGCAGTATTTGATGGGCATTCACACACAGATATATAATAATATATGAGATAGGGTACATGTCCCTGGAGGTTGCTGTCCACCTGTAGGTAATATATAGAGACATGGTTAGTGTGTCTATAGGCTGCCCACCATCTCCAGGTAATACCAGGAAACATGTTTAATGTGTCTGTAGGCTGCCCACCACCAGTAGATAATATGCAGAGATATGGTTAGTTTGTCTGTAGGCTGCCATCCGTTTTCTTATTATTACATACCTGAATACGAAAAAAAACGCCGTTTTACATACTTATCCTATGTACCAATTGACCGGATGGTCACAGTGCGGCCGACTATTCACTACAGGCGCAGTGCGCCCGAACATTAATCCTACTGCACCCCTAGCAGCGGGTAGTATTTCATAGACGTTCACCCATAGGTATGTAATAATATAGATGATAGAGTACACATACCACTTGAGTCTCGAGGGACTCGGAGCTGTCACTGTCGTCAGTGTTGGATCCCTCCACCACGCGCTGCCAGACGCTGTTCACTGACTCCGACTCCAGGGCAAAGATGGCGGCCAGGAAGATGAAGCCCTGGATGCCGAGGAAGAGGCAGGCGCGCCCGATGCCCGGAGACTCGAACGACAGCACATTGTCCTGCCAGGTGATGCAGTAGTCACCACAGTTCTCTGCAGAACAAGTACAGCATTTACCACCATCACATACCTTCATGGATGAATGAGCATCCAATTATGAATAAATAACAATTAAAAGGCAGTGGTTCCATTCTGTCAATAGATTATATCCTGATTATATAGAACTTCATTTAGAATCGTAAGATAGACAATACTTATATAAAACGTCCTGACCATGCTGTACAAGTCACAGAACAAGATGCTAATTTACGGTTTGTACAAACTGAGGCGTTTACGCCGAGTTCTGTACAAACGGTAAATCATCATCAAGTTCTGTGACTTAAACAAGCATGGTTGGACGTTATATAATTACTATATACCCGGAAAAAAAATCTTTTTCATTTGGCCTAACAACCAAAATCTTAATAAATGTGTATGGGTAGATAGTCTGTATTTTCCTGTACGGAGCACTGGTCCGTACACTATTTTTACGTCATATGCAGAAACGGTGCGTATTTACAGTATATACAGCATGGGTATATAGTAATGCATGAGTTTGGATGTTCCGCACGCGTCTATACTTAATGATAAATGTATTTTTTCTCCAAACTCTGGTCTTCTTATTTAATGGCATACCCTACTTTGCAAAGTGGTGCCATTGGTGATATTCAAATACTGACAATTATCAAGTAAAACTGGTTCATTGGACTTGTTCTATTAGCAAGCTAGTGAAATATAAATTGTTATCGAGTTTGACCTAACAGAACAGGTAAATTAGGCTAATTTACATTTCAATGATTTATATAGGAAATGTACTGAAAATTGGTTTCCCTCAATTCTCTCTCTAAAAATAGGACGGAGACCTATGATTTTTAAAAGTTAGATCGGTATTACTATACATTTACTAGAAAGTTTGGAGAAAATGACATGGGTTTTACTATGCAAAAAAGATATCTTTTTATAATTTCTATATAAATTCAGCATAACATTTATCTGTAAATCAAAAGCTAGCACAGTGACCCCCATTTTTTAGATTAGATGTTCTACAATACTTGGAGATCATATTGAACTTCCAGTAATTTACATGGGATTTGATATTTAAGCCAAATTGTCCTACATTCTTTTAAATTGTCCGATATGACTTTAATTGGCATTTTATTGTCTCACCTGGGCAACATCCGTTTGTCTGGTTGGTTAGTTTAACGGCTTGGCAGATAAACTCGATACTGTCCTTGGTACAGGACCGTTTAGACTCGTAGTTGATGAAGAAGTCTTGCAGCGAACTGCCGAAGGCGAAGTTGGGCAGCAGAATGTAGAAGACCCACTCGAGCACCTTGGCTACGTCCTGGGTGCCGAGGTCGGGGATGTTGAGGATGAGAATGGCGAGGACAGCCGCCGTGCCTGCAACAACAACATTCACAGGCCGTTAAGCCTTTAACAGCAGCATCATGCTTCCAGGCATTCATCTGGCTACAGCAGCATGATGCTTCCAGGCATTCCCCTGGCTACAGCAGCATGATGCCTCCAGGCATTCCCCTGGCTACAGCAGCATTATGCCTCCAGGCATTCCCCTGGCTGTGGCAGCATGATGCCTCGAGGCATTCCCCTGGCTACAGCAGCATGATGCCTCCAGGCATTCCCCTGGCTACAGCAGCATGATGCCTCCAGGCATTCCCCTGCCTACAGCAGCATTATGCCTCCAGGCATTCCCCTGGCTACAGCAGCATGATGCCTCCAGGCATTATAGAGGTGTCATTGATGCTTATATACAAAATTTAATAAATAAAAAAATAATTGTTTGAATTGAAAGAAATTTTGACATTGTAAAAAACGGCATATTGACCTTTGATTTGGTATAACAAAATATTATCAGCTACCAAGGTAAATTACTCAAATCACATGAGACATCATGTGACATTGCTATTTTCCAGAAAAAAGGTGCCTGCTGTAGCAGGGTCGTTTATGCAGGCAATGCCTGCTGTGCAATGGTGGTCAGAGAAATTGAGTGCTGCAGGGAAAGGGTTAAAGTGGGATTCACAGATGGGATTCATGTACCGAACAAGGTGCTTGTCTGAGACAAATACTGCTGAGATTCTCTACTGGAACACAATCTCCTCGTCTGAATTGTAGGGTTCTATTTTCCTGAGACAAGTTATTTTCCCTGCGACAGTTAGCCCTAATAACCAGGTACAGAATCTCATGAGATTTTGATATTAAACACGTTTACAATTCACAGGGGCAGTTTTGGTGAGACAAATAAATGGACCTGCTGCGACTATGTACCTGTCCTAGCCAATAGGAGCCCAAAAAGCATAATTACATGTTTGTAACACCCCTCACCTCAAGGGTACTTAAGTCCCAGGGTGGTTGTTCAATGGGACTATGTTTGAAATTATGTACCAGGTGTGTCCTTCCATGTGAATTAAATTCGAGGGGGGAAGAGGGAAAATCGTCGGAGTCAAATTTCCATACCAAGGTACATAGTCTCAAGCAATTATGATTTTAAACCTGTTTCAAAGTTTTCGGCCATTCTGGTGAGACTGGCATACCTCCCACTGATAATGAGGGACCCTAGTCTCAGTGGTAAAGATTGTCTGAGACTATGTACCTGGTGTGTCCTTCTCTGTGAATCAGATCTGTCATTCTTTCCTAGAGACTGGAAAAACTCAATTTGAACATTCTATCCTGCGATAATTGGACAGAGGAAAAAATTATGGGAGACTGGGGAAAGTAGGTACAGTACACCAATCTCAAGTACATGCGTCTCTTCGTCTGAATCCCACTTTAGAAGAGCTAAACCTGGATTCACATGAAGGGACTAATGTTCCTGAAACAGGTGTACTTCACACCGTTACCCTAGTCTCAATATGAATTCACATGGTGGGATTTGTATACCTCACAGGGAAATCCTGCTGAGATTCTCTACCATATATATAATCACGCATCCAACTTGGTGATGCGGTTATACTCTTACACCACAGAGGGCGCCACCACTCCTACCACTCCTGTACTCACACCTGTACTCTCTACACTGATCAACTTCGACGCTATGCTGTAATTCCACATTTTATCTATTTAGCTGTATTCAGCTGGTATCGAGACATTTGCTCAGGTCTCTACAATGACCTACCGATTCGCCGATCCGGCCCAGAAGAAGGGAGCGCCATATTTACCGTTCGAGGCCACCCCTCTCATAAGATCTCACACTCTCTAAGTCGTATTCTGTACTCCCACTATGCTCTATAGGAGAATGATTCTTAACGAACTAGGCTTAGAGCCTTCAGAATGCACTGGCCTGCCTCTCGTGCTAAACACGTACATCAATGCAACTCAAAGATTCCTATAATCTCAATGTTGCCACCTAGCGGGAATACTTTGTGTCAGTGGATTTTCAAACCTCTAAGCCTAGTTTGTTGAGACTTCTTCTCCCATAGAGCACAGTGAGAACCTTGTACAGATTACGACTTAGAGAGTGTGAGATCTTATGAAAGGGGTACACCGTGAGTACTGGTTTTTTGGGGTTAATTCTTATTCTAATTGAGTAAATCTAACATTTTGTCACGTTTATCCAATTTTGATAGATAAAATAGGCCAATAGGAAAAATATGGTTTTCTTCAATTCATTCTAAACGAGGACGGTGACTTATAGTTTTTAGAACTATATATGTACTATATTCTGTGAAAGTTTGAAGAAAATGACATGGGTTTTACTTTTTAGAATTTCTATACATTCTAATATAAAATCATCATAATATTGATATATAAATAAAAAACTAGCATGGTGACCCCTGATTTTTAAGTTAGATATATGTGTGTTCCACAACACTTCGAGATCATCTTCTTTAATTTTCAGGAAATTGACATGGGTTTTAAATTTTGACCCAAATTGTCCGATATACCTTTAACAGGGACAGGGACATTTATGTGGTACTGATATAGAACTGCATCGAGAATCGTATAAATAGACAATACTCCACGAGTTTGGATGAGCCACAAGCGATAACGGCCCATTCAAACGAGTGGAGTAGTGTCTACTTTACTATTTGAGTGCGGTTCTGGATTTATCTCATCCCTTTTTATGACATTAAATATCCTCAAGATTTCACAATAATTGGAACAGACTTAGCAAATCCATATGACATCATCTCAAATTGCACTAGGCCACGGTCGTGGCGTAGTATTGTCACTTTACGGGGGTGATTGTTGAGTATTTTTTTCGAATGTTATTCCTATGGCTAAACTTGTACCAGGGGTGAGATAAATTATCATAAAGATTCTTCAGATTTATAATCAAAGAGATCGAAAGAAGTGATAGTTAATGCATCGTTTCTCTATTATCACCCCAGATACTGAGCTAACACCCACAGACATTACTGTAAAGAATACATACTTTATATTTCATTATATTGCTATTAGCACGATCAATGTTATGTTTCTGAAAACCATCGTTGTCGATAAAAAGAGTTAACTAGGAACTTTCTTACCTGTCTTATTGTAGGAAATAGCCACAGGGGAAGGTGTTAAGTTTCATTTTGTATCCCTAATGAGGAAACCTGTTATTTCTGTCATAACACCTGATAATACCGATTTGCACTTAGGTGAGTAATAAGAACGAGTGTTTGGTCTGTGTCCCTGTTCGCCATCGAGTTTGGAGCAAACAGGTAAAATAAATGAGGCAATAGCCGAATGAATATTTTAAAGTGCTCGCAACGAGATGGTGAATGGGGACTCAGACAACACATGAATATGTTTCTAATTTGATCTTAGCCTGGGTATATTTATCTGTTTATTACCCATTGAGTATGAGTTACCGTACTCACTAGCCTGTTGGTATATGAGTTCCTAATGTTAAGCGAATGGACGTTTATACCAACTTTTACATTGCAAGATCTTTCACCGAGGGTTATCATGGAGTTACAGTAGAAAACAGCAGAAATCCTTATACCTTTACATTTATTTTATAAAAGTAAATAAGAACTAGGAGTTGATAGTATCTTCATCATTGATGAATGAGCGTGCAATTATAAATGAATAACAATTGAAAGATTTTGGTTACATTCAGTATATATGATCGTTTTCTGTAACCCACTTGCACCCAGTCAACTTGCCGTTTCTTAAACTGCCTGAGTCTAGGATCCAGATATATCAAGAACCAATAGGTCAATGGGGTACTTCGGTCTTGAGTGATACTAACTGTGGTAGTGTATCCTACACATACTGCCCGCTCCTACCCATGTTGTATTTATATCCGTACGACTCCTAGGTGACGTACAGGGTATGTATGTGGCGTACGGGGCGCGTACGGTGGCTAAATCCAAAAACTTTCCCAGAAGCAAAGTTAAAAATTGGATATTTTAAGGTATATGATGATACAAAAACAGGCATACTGTGGCTGTACGTGATAAATATGTGGTAAAATTTTACCACGTATTTATCACGTACAGCCACAGTAACCCTGTTTCCGTAGAATATACAGACAACACAGTGTGAGATTATTCACAGGTGTGATGAGGATGAGATAACCGTTGTGCTGCGAAAATTAGTTACCCTGCGAAAAACATGTTTTGTCGCCCACTCAATACGCACATGCGTCTGGACACGTTTTTCCATCCAGATATCACGGACTATTGGCTGTACTATCATTTTGATGTGATTTGAATGTAAACAACTGAAAAGAATAGTATTTCACCATGAGAATTATATGTGGTGATATTTCGTAATATGCTTAATTTCGACAACCTTTTCACTCTCCAATCGTGAACTTCAACGCCGCGCATATTTACGCATGTGCACCAGATACTAGTGGGCGATAAAACAAGTTTTTTGCAGGGTAACCAATTTTCGCATGACACTGACCTGTTTCTCAGACAGGTGGGTGGGAGGCTCACCTGTAAAGATGTTGAGGACGGTGATCCAAACGTATCCCGTAGACGGCACTGTAAACAGGTGTGACAACAGGTAGATGAACGGCAGCACGGCCCAGCCATAGAGCAGGAAGATGAGGAAAATGTACCTGTCACAAAACCAGGCAATACACACAGCTAAATCGGTAATCTTTCATAGGACTGCAGCTCATGATGAAAAAGGGCTTTAATTTAGGATTCAACTTTATAAAGGGGTCATATTTTTATGTAATAATTTTGTAATTTCAGTTTCCATTGCAATATAAGATTTTTCAAAATATCACATCAGATACACTTTCTGTCATAATTTATTTTGGAATTGCATATTTTCTTTCCATATTTCATATGCATAAAGGTCTCTAGAGTACCCATCCTAGGTTACTGTCTGTGACATATAAACAATAGGAAAAAAGAATTATTTCTTTTTAATTTGCTGAATACCCACCCTAGGTTACTGCCTGTGACATGTGAAAATTAAAAAAACATTTTTTAGAACATCTGCTGAGTACCCACCCTAGGTTACTGTCTGTGACATATGAATAGTAAAAGACTTTTTTTAATTTGCTGACACTGCACGAAAACCACTATTTTACATATATATACGCCATTGCGATAACGCACGTATCGGCGTTATCGTGGCTTGTTTATACTTGTATACACCTCTTATACGCGTCTACGTTTCGGGCGTCTACGAGACAGTTTCCATATGTAGACGCGCGCGACTTGGCTGTCTTTCACGCCTGGCGTATTCAAGATAAAACTGCGATAAAACTGCGATATATATACGCCAGGCGTATATATGATACCAAAAAAAAGAAAATTGCGACCTGCAGCCCGCCCCGTCCTGTGGGTGTTGGTAGAGGTTGCACCAACACTGACCCGCCACCCGCGACCTCCCAACAGACTTGGAAGGTTAATGGCAAATGAAATATGCTACCACTGATGTCCCCAAGTGGCAGAGGTCGGAATTATTGGATAATGGCATAAATAAACAGAATCGGGCGTATATATGACGTATATAAGATGGCACCATGGACACGTATATTACGCCACTAGATAAGGCGTCTACGAGACGTCTAATAGGTCGAACTTCTAGACGCAAAATCCTACTGTTAGACGCGTTTCGCATACATATGTGAAGTGGTAAGTTTCGTGCAGTGTGAATACCCACCCTAGGTTACTGCCAATGACATGTATATAATAAAAAACTTCTTTTTCTGAATCTGCTGAATACCCACCCTAGATTACTGCCTGCGATATAAGCATCGACCTGGAAGGCGAGGAAGAGGAGCAGCAGGAGACAGGAAGGCAGCAGGTAGTTGAGAAAGTCCCAGACGAAGGTGGAGAGCCAGTAGGTGACAGAGCGAACTCCACTCACATACTGGATGTGTTTGGACTTGACAGCCCTCTCCTTGATGAGGAACACGGAGAAGGTACCTACTAGGAAGGCCATGCCGAACATGATATTGTACGCCACGACGAAGGCTACGGCCAGCTGACTCGCTGAAATAAAGGATTGTATATTGGTTTTTATTATCCACCTAATACAAAGTGTCCATAGAAAACACACAGGGAATGTGTATGGACATACCTGGCGCATACGGATATGTTGTATGCTCCGGATGGCGGAAAAATAGTGCCTATGGGACAATAGTGCATAACTAAAACGAACGGATATCGACATGCCACTTCCTCAGAAAAGGTGGATAATAAATACAATATAGACTGGTTGGAGTTGACTCGGAGCATACGCTCGGATATTACTACGCGTCAACTCCTCGGAGCATACGGCCGCTTATATCTGAAACTAGTCAATGTTGTGTATTTATTATCCATCTAATACAAAGTGTATTATCCATCTAATACAAAGTGTCCATAGAAAAAAAGCAGCTTTCTCAAACTAGTATGATATAATAACAAATCTGGTCATTCCTATCAGTGCTTTCGATATGTAATTACAGCATATTGCTGGATGTTTCTTAGGTAACTGCCTTCTTTCCTCTTTAAATTCCCAAAGACATTCCTTGTTCACAACTGTTCACAACTGGTAAATGATAGAGGGAAACTATGCTAAAAACCACCAAACTATGCTAACTATGCTATGTTTGGTGGAATTGCTAAAAAAGGCAACACGCACAAAAAATGAGGATGACATAAACATAGCCCGTCGTATTAGAAATTTTGTAAAATTAGAAGTCAAACGAATAAAAGCGGAATATTTTAAAGCTATCATTGATGAAAATGTGAGTAACCCAAAAACTTTCTGGAGAACCATCTCTGAAGTGACAAACTCAAACAAATCAAACAACCAGACTATCAAACTCGAAAGGCAAGAAGATAATGTTGAGATATCTGAAAATGAAGTACCGAATTACATAAATCAGTTCTTCACCACCATAGGCAGCAAGCTTGCAGAGAACCAACATGAACCATGGAAAATGGATCAGTTAAATCTAAATACACACTTTGCTTTAAAGACTGCCACTGAGGAAGAGGTCCTACAGCTAGTTAGGAAAATTGACATAAGAAAACCCTCAGGCACTACCAATCTCTCAACTAAAATACTGAAAGACACCTTCCTCACCCTCCCTTATCACCTTACATATATCATAAACCTATCAATCGAGTATCAGATTTTCCCGACATCCTGGAAGCGAGCTATGGTTACACCTATACATAAAGGTGGAAACAGACTAGACGTAAACAATTATAGGCCAATTTCTATACTACCGCTCCCCAGTAAACTCATCGAAAAGATCATACACTCCCAACTATACGAATATTTTGACTCAAATAACCTACTTTCACATAACCAATTTGGATTCAGGCCCAGTTACTCAACTACTCAAGCTCTTGCTAAATTCACAGATGACCTATACACTGATATCAATAATAATAACTCAATAGATGCAATATTCATAGATTTAAAAAAAGCATTTGACACTATCGATCATAACATACTCCTTGCAAAATTCTCCATATATAATTTCTCTCAAAATTCCCTTGCCTGGTTTAGAAGCTATCTAACAAATAGGAAACAGCAGACAAAGTGCAATAACGCAATATCCACTGAACTCACAATAACGCATGGTGTTCCTCAAGGGTCAACACTAGGACCTCTCCTATTTCTAATTTTCATAAATGATGCTCAAAAAACTCTCCAACATTCTAATATACAACTATATGCCGATGATACTGTCCTTTATCGAAGTAATCCCACTCACTCGAATGAAAACCGTCAAAAACTGCATGATGACCTAAACCGTTTCAGCTCATGGTGTGAAAGAAACAAGCTCACGATAAATGCCAATAAGACAAAGGCTATGACCTTCTCTACAAGAAATAAGCTAAAGAATATGCATCCCCAACCATTATATTTAAAAACTACCGAAATCGAACATGTGATATCATATACCTACCTAGGGGTAATACTAGACCAGGTCTTGGATTTTCGTAGACACTTGGCCAAAGTTCTCCATGTAACCCATCACAAAACTTATCTAATGCACAAAATCAGACCGTATATCACTGAAAAAGCTGCCACATCGATGTATAAACATATGGTTCTACCGTATCTAGACTATGGAGATATCATCTACCACGGGGGCCCGAGCCACCTATTAAAGAAACTCCAAATCACACAAAATAAATGCCTTCGTCTTGCTTACCCACACTGGCCAAAGAAAAGTACTGCGGAATTGCATAAGCGGTATAATCTGGACGCATTAGTCGATCGTAGAAATAAACACCAAGTAATGACAGCCTTTAGGAGATCAAGCTCTGACACTTAAGTTGATTTGCGAGATATCAGAACGAGGGCGCATGACCAGAAACTGCTAAAAGTTACAAAACCTAAGTGTGCCAAATATACCAAAAGTGTCCAATACAAATGTGCCAAACTATGGAACGAACTAGCTCCGGACATACGTGCCTTAAAAACGCCAGAGTTACTTAAAAGATACCTAAGAACAAACAAGCCTTTGGGTGATAAATGACAACTTGCTTTATCATAAATTGCTAAAGGACTATCTGCAGGTGTGTTACCCATGTCATTAACAAAATTATATGAAACCTTGGGCCTAACAAATTGCCCAACACCATTGTTGACCGGATAGACCAACCTGATCCACTAGATGGTTGATCATGCTAAAAGCCCCCCCCCCTCGTTATTAAGATCATCAACACGTTGCACCTTCAATCATCCTCTTTGGGGCAGTAAGCCTATGCAAATGTATTTTCTCTCTCCTCTTCTAGATGACAGATACTGTATATCTGTAAACAGACCCGCAACCAGCGGTTATTGTTTGGCTGGACGAAAGTAAGACAGGCCACTGAGCCTAAGAAATCCAGGATAAATAAACGAATGAAAAAAAAAAAAAAAAAAAATGCTCCGTTGAGAGAAAGTCAAAGTTACGTAGTAATTTTTCCAAGCCATACCGAGTAACTTTGACTTTCTCTTACCGGTACTTGGTTTCCCTATTCCTATAGACCTTCAAATATTGATAAAATGATTATATCTTTAACTGCGATAGCCCCAGAAAAAATGGCCACCCTTTTTTCTGGGGCTATCGCAGTCAAAAATATAATCATATAATCGAGTAACCGTGTCAGCCCGGGACGAAAACGTCAGCCTCGCTACATAACTCATAATTACTGCACCCCCAGCAGCGGTTTGTAACTATAGAGGTTTCGGAAATGGGTATATAGGAATCTGTTATAAATTATAGCGCATTAGTAATGTGATATTTACCCATGTCCTGATCTAGCAGGTTCTGTGCGGTGCGGGGTAGGGGGTGGTTGACAGCTTCAATGGTGTAGTCCGAGCCTCCGGTGAGGTACCTCAGCAACGTGTTCCCAGCCATACTCAAACTGATGGCAATAGTGTGGTAAGCCTGTGTATTGAATTGTAAAAAATATTATACAATAAACAAGATTTACATCTCCACTAAACATACTAGATCCACAGCAGTTGACATGCAGTTAGACTGGAAGTCAGTAACCACATCAAGATGACGTTGGCAAAACTTTGAGCATGGAGCGCTGCCACTTCATGATTTCGGAGCTGTTTTGCAAGCACCCCATAATGAATAAGGAAACCTCGTGCAAAGATATCGAGATTTCTAACTTTGGGTCATTGAGGTAGGCATATCGACTAAATACACCGGGCTATTAAAGTAGGCATGCAAGACTTATATAGAACTGCCTCGAGATTCGTATAAATAGACAATACTCCACGAGTTTGGATGGGCCGCAATCGTCATCGAGGCGAAGCCGAGTGACGATTATGGCCCATCCAAACGAGTGGAGTATTGTCTATTTTACGATTCGAGTGCGGTTCTGGATTTATCTCACCCCTTTCTATGATGTTAGATAGTATCAGACTATCAGAATAGCTCGAATATAGCTAGAAAATCTATATGACGTCATCTCACATTCGCTACGCCACGGCCGTGGCGTAGTATTGTCACTTTACAGGGGTGATCGTTGAGTATTTTTTCCTAATGTTATTTCTATGGCGAAGCTTGTACCAGGGGTGAGATAATACATCTCGACTAAACAAAAAAAGTTGTTGAAGTAGGCATTCATCTCGACTAAATTCACCTGGGTGTTGAAGTAGGTGTATATTACATCTCGACTAAACATCTCGACTAAACATACCGAAACATACCTGGTTGTTGAAGTAGGGATACATTACATCTCAACTAAACATACCTGGTCCACAGCAGTTGACACACAGATAGACTGGAAGTCAGTAACCATGGCAAGATGACGTTGGCAAAACTTTGAGCATGGAGCGCTGCCACTTCATGATTTCGGAGATGTTTTACACGCACCCCGTAATGAATAACATACCTGGTTGTTGAAGTAGGGATATATTACATCTCCACTAAACATACCTGGTCCACAGCAGTTGACACACAGATAGACTGGAAGTCAGTAACCATGGCAAGATGACTATGGCAAAACTTGGAGCATGGGCCGCTGCAGCTTCATGACTTCGGAGATGTTTTACACGCACCCCGTAATGAATAACATACCTGGTTGTTGAAGTAGGCGTAGATGGCTGACGTGGCGTTGGTGACATTAACGACGGGTTGCTGGTCCGCGAACCCTGCGGCCACCATGTAGTCACGGTTATAGCGCCCCATGCTTGAATCTCCCACCGACAAAAGCTCAGCAAATACGTCTGGTTTCTTTAGCACCTACAACACCATCACAGAACTCAATATGAATAATGGAATATATGGAGACATGGTTAGTAGTCTTGTCAATTTAGGTGTACAACCACTACAAATTGTATTAGCATTTTTTTCTTCACATTGCATATCAGAGAGGTCCCACGAACATCATATTAAAGGTCCACCTGGAGAAATATGCCTAATTTGCATAAATCCAATTTAATGACTTAAACACCTAAAATACTGTTCATGCATTACTATACCTAAACATATATATATATATATATTACAGTCCATCCACAAATCCAGAGGTCATTTTTCTTCTTTATTTATTCACAAAGGAGTTTGGGGTCATTGCATATGTGAACAACTATTGGGTTATGCGTCGATGATTGTATTGCCATACAGGTAAATTAAATATCTTGATAATTCTGATTTCTATCAAGAAATTATTACAACACCTAAATGACAACAATAAATGAGTACAAAATACAAAATTTGTTCACTGATAATTTCATTGAAAATTTCAATGAACAAATAGAAGGTAACACCATATACAGTTACCATTCAAATAACGGGGCATTGGCACAACAGGGGCTTGTTTAGTAATGTAAGCTCGTACATGAAGACCCTTTTCTATACGCCAACAAGACCTAGGGACGATTTGGGTCAACTTTATTCAGCACTTATGGACGACCTGGGAGGAGTCTTTAAAACCAATAACGATATTGACTGAACGATTACGATTAGGACCAACCTCAGGCGACAGTGACCACGATCGGAGTGTCACCCCGAAGACAAATGCTGGTAGTTGGGTGATTTCTAAATTCTATTGATATTTACAAATAACTCTGGATGATATAAGTCTCAAATAAAAAAACGCATGTCATCATGCTAACTTCTATGGGAAGGCCATCTGAAAATGTAATTGCTTAACTATTGGTGCCTCTGGGAAACTGCAATATTCTGACTTTGGTGCTAGATGACACTGATGTTCTATTGCCATCCTCAAATAATTCTGGATTCTGAAGAAGGTAAGTGCTTAACTATTGTTGTCTATGGGAAACTGCAATATTTTCATGAAATCAGATGGCAGCACCTGTGTCAAATATTAGTTCTGAGGGTTGTCACACAAGGCAGTGCGATACATACCCGCATTTGTCTCTAAATGTGGTCTTCAGAATTCCATGGGCTCTATTGCAGTTTATATCATTTACTGTTCCCTATTTACCTGAAGACATTTTATAATGAAGGATCAAATCCACCTAGTAACAGACTTTTATAAAAAGGTAAAACTTGTGGCTTTCTTGTTGAAATCTTACTTTCTGATCGTCTTGGATGACTGTCCTCAAGAAAGAGGGATCACTTTATATATGTTGCCTATAAAAGGTTAGAGTGGTCATATACACTTTCAGCATGCTGAGAAAAATCTGTCCCTTCACTATCTGCGTGCTATTCGCAATTGGATACGGAGCAGGGTGCCAGTGTATGAGGGTCTTAGACGGATGCCCAGCTGACCATGACCAATCAATCAAGACTGACATACCTCATTGACTTACTGGTGTTTGATATGTTTGGATCCTATAGATAGGCTCAGGCATTTACAGATTGGGTGAAAGTGGTTACAGAAAACGATCCATAGACTGAATCTAACCCAAACCTTTTAATAGTTATTCATTTAAAATTGCATGCTCATTCATCTATGATGAACATCCTATTTACTCCTAGTTTGAAGTGTCTGTGTACACTGTTCTCTCATAGGCATAGGTTATTAAACATACCCCAGGAATGTCAGAAAGGAATAACTCCCACAAAGCAAAAACTCTCACAACATTGTTGAGCTACACATTTGAATCAGACTGGAACTTACCTGAATTGGCGTCTTTAATTGTTTGCAAGTTTTGTCAATAAGATAAAGATAAGTTATTAGATGACAATATTTTGAAGATTTTTTTGAAAATATTTTGCAGCTACAGATACTGATGCTTTTGTTGTTGCCAGTGGCAAAAGAAGAATGTAGATTATTAGGGTGATGCCAGATAACCAATATGGCTATTGCATCTAGATTATAGATGAGTTGCTTTCTGTGTTTATCTAACCCCTGTGCACACAAATATAATGGACAATGCACGAAATATAGAGATAAAGGGGTGAGATAAAGTGCCTTACATACGAGGCAAGTTACGACATCCAGGGTAAAGCTGTGGCACTTCAATGCATGGGCCGTACCATACTACCACACAGCAGGGACTGGCCTGCAACCTCCTATAGGGCACATAGCTATACTGTTATGGAGGTGGCCATCTTGCCCCTAACACTAAACAAAACACCAGATGGCAGGTCCAGTTATCAATGGACTATTAAAAAAGATCTGGGGTTTGCAATAAAAAAGTTTTAACCTTGTCTCACATTTATCTATAGATTATAACAGCAGGAAATAATGGTTGTCCCCCGACTATAGTGGCGCTATATTACAATTTCCTGGTGGATGATGGCGGATCTATCAATCACTCTGTGCCCTAAAGCAAAAAAAAACACCAGCACTTGTCATCCTTACACTGGCAACCAGAGCTACACAAAGATACCTCTGGTCGGGTTAAATAAGCGGCCGCCTTTTCTGGTGGATGATGCTAGGAGAGTGTGTTGTGTGATAATCTCAAAGCCAATTTTTAATTTTCTTATTTCCTTTTGTGTACATTCATTAAATACAATGAGCATAAAACTAGGTTTTATTATCAATTTGTTTACCTATGAATATTTCTCACCAAGACCTTTTGCCTTTAGAGCCTACAGAGAAGAACACTACTTGGTTTGAGGCGCACCCCGAGTGATCCCGTGTGGTATTTAACCCGACCAAACTATTGACACCCTCCCCTCTACAATAGGATTGATGAATTAAAAGCATACCTCTTTAACACCGGTTTGTGTCTTGGTCATGATGTACTTATAGGAGTCTGATAGTTGGACAAGAGTCACATTGTCGGATGAAGTCTGATAAAGAACTGTCTGGTCGGAGAAACTACTCATGTCGAGAGAGAGTGGTGGAGGGTCATCTGTACTTGACGGGAGAGTCTGCAATTACAACAATCAGCAGTGTATTACATATGCTATATTGTGAATTGCATTTCTCTATATCTTAGTTAGAAATCTGAACTCAACAAACCAGGGTCCTGTTTTTCAGACAGCGACGTCTTTATTAGTTGTGATCACAAAAGAGTGACAGTTTGGGAGACCAAAACAGTGATCATGACCAAAAATTATTCCTCAGAGCTGGTCGCTGTTGGGATATAATGATCACTGTTGGTCCAAGGCCCATTCAAACACAAAAACTTGTCTCATGCGTATATTACTTGCCAGAAAATTATGAAATTTGGGAATTAGATATAACAGACATGGATGATTCACTGCAGTAAATATTGTATCATTTGATAAAGTGGAAGTTTATGAAATGAAATATTTTAATTAGAAGTATGAAACTATCACACCAACTTAGGGTTGAGTACTGCAGTAGGATATAAACAAGGCAGTGCAGTGTCAGCAGTTGTAACTGGCTTTTTGGTGAAGCAATTCTTATGAATAGAATAATCATTGGAAAATTATGTAATTTTGGATGAAGGTATGACATCCATATAGAATCCTTCTCTGCAAATATCTTTTAATTTTGATAAGTTTCAGTATGAATAGAGCTTCCCTCTACTCACTTTGAGAATGATGCAGCCAATTGTGGTGAAGAAAAGCGGAACGAGCAGTTGAGTGAGAGTCACGAGCCTATTACGCCACGAGTGAATCACTCGTTTGATGAAGAGTGCCTTGAACTGCTGGCCATAGAGCCCCACTCCGGACCTACTCTTGTAGAATGTCCCAAACACTGAAATAAGCCACAGACAATGTATACATGAGATTTCCTATTAAAGAAAAACCATGATGCTTTGAGTTCCAAGTTTGATGAGGGACAGACTAAATAACTGGTATTTTATTTTGTATGAAAAACAAAGGTGCACCAATAATTCTCCAGGAGAAAGTGAGGTATATGCTACGTATACCAAAAAATACACACATACAAATAACTGGTATTATTATACACACATACAAATAACTGGTATTAATAACAAGAAAAAGATAAAAATAATTGGTATTATTCATGATATATCATTGTTATTGATATTTTCATTTTTATGTTTATCAACATCACTATCATAAAAGAATCATGCTGGTCTAAAGAAGTTGATGGTTTCTTTTGACAAAGTATTGACCTATGTGCTGGTACAAAGAGTGCATCATCTCGAGAAAATACTCGCCTCGTATCATCTATAGATTGAAAATGGAAAAGTTGATATCAGTATGTTAACCATCAATGAAACCAATACAAATTAGAAGTAAATGGTATGCTCACCATTAATAAATGAGCGTGCAACAATTAAAAACGTTTTGGTTACAATCAGTATGTGTATCGTTTTCTGTGACTCATTTTCACCCAGTTAATTAGTCTAGGATCCAAACATATCAAACACCAGTGGGTCAATGAGGTATTTTGGTCTCTAGTGATTGGTCATGGTCAGCTGGGCATTCCTCTAAAACCCTGGCATCCTGCTCCTTTCCCAATATCACAGTGAACAGCACACAGATAGTAAAGGGTAGGTTCTTTGCAGTAAGGTGGAAGCCTATAGGTCATGTATGTATAGACAATAATCGATGGTTTTGTGGATAGGCGGCCGTAAACCACGAGAGGTTGACGCGTAGTAATACACGAGCGCTAGCGAGTGTATTACGACGTCAACCTCGAGTGGTTTACAGAGCCGCCTATCCACATATCCATCGTTTGTTGTATTTATTATCCATCTTTTCGAATAATTTAAACCCAGTAATTGCCATACTAAAGGGTATAACAATAGGGACTATTTCCTGCTCTATAGCAAAGATGGACTATTTTCCCCGTATACCATGGTTTTGAGGCCGTATACCACAGGTGTGAATCCGTATACCACAGTTATGGTATCTGACAGGTTTTATATAATGGTGTACCTGGGGATTACACCAGACAATATTGGCTGCGATCCTTGAATTTAGCACCACCTGAAGATTTTCAGCCATAAGAAGTTCCACGCAGCAGCCAAGTGCATGGCGACTACAGATCGTCTGACTATGTAAGATTTTGTCATTTTTGCATATGGCGTCAGAGAGTATGAAATCGACAACAGGGCCCTGTTTTTCAGTAACGACATCGTCGGGCAGCGATACCCCACGATCGTCCAGCGATTCCACGACATTCTGGAAGACACAAAATGGCCGCTGTTCTATAGACACGATCGTAGTGCGCCACTCACGATCGCCGCGAAAAATGTCGGCTGCTACGACAAGTATAGAACTGTCTTAGGTTCTATAACACATCACTGTGTGTATATAGAGGATTTTTCCACTTCCCGACGGAATTAAGCAATGAAACTTTAACACGAGTAAGGGGTACTTATAACCTATAATTGTACAAAATATGAAGACAATCGGACCCACCGTCCCGAAGATATCGACGTTTGAATTTGAAACATCGGGCTATCGGTTGGATATCATACAACCACTCTCCTAGCAGATCTTTCACGGTAAAGAGCGCTGAATCTCTGCTGGGAGAGTGACGTAATCGTAGAGTGAGGGTAGAGCTACACTGGCCACCAGAGCAGCGTTTGCTATGTCGAAATTCAAACGTCGATATCTTCGGGACGGTGAATTCGATTGTCTTCATATTTGGTACGATTATAGGTTATATGTATACCTTACTCGTGTTAAAATTTCATTGCTTAATTCTAACGGTAAGTGAAGTTGCGCATTCTGTGCGACATGTCCATAGGTGTCATGAACCAACGACAATTTGGGCGACATTTTCAATCACGTGACCCCACGATTGTCGTGACTGAAAAACACGTCTGGACGCCCTATGCTTCTTAGACTCACGACATATCGCCTATTCACTAAAGTGTCGTGTCTATCGAACACTGACGGCAAAAACACGTCGCCCATAACGATTGTCGTGACTGAAAAACAGGGCCCTGATCTCGAATGGGAACCATTTCATTCACAATAAAGACATTTCTTAATATCATTACACACGTCATATGATATCAAGATAAACTTGACTATAAAGTTACAAGGCTTATCTCACTAAGTCTTACTTCCTAGGAATATACAAAGATATTCTGTCGCTAACATTATCATTGCTGTACGGTCGAGATACACAATATTGATTGGTTTCAGATACAAGCAGCCGTAATCTCCGAAAATGTGTAGTAATATATGGAGACATGGTTAGTGTGGCTGAATGGAATCTGTTCAGATATATTGTGGTCGGAAATATTCACCAAGTTCGAAGAACGAGGTGAATATAACCAATCAAAATATCGAGGAACAGATGGAATTCAGACTCACTCACTATGTCTCCTCATTATTATATACCTAGAAATCATTAAAAACGCCATTTTACAATTAACTACTCACTCTTTTTAAAGCATGAAAAGGGTCACGTGTTACGGAGGGACGTATGAATATTATTTCGTCACTAAGTGACGAACGGAATCTGTACTACTGGTACAGTAAAAGTGAGACATTTGCCCACAGGTATATAGTAATATCTAGCACATGAACATTTTTTCTGCCATCTTTCATTTTTGTGATTTAATATACTTTGTTTTATAAAAAACGATTACCGGAAACAACATTGTTTTTTAGATTTCTCGTAACATAACAGCACTTTATCAGTTTGTGACGAATTTCTGATGTAAATTTCCTGCCAGTTTGCCACTAAGGGCTCGATGGCGTGTTGGGGACTATTTCTTCCGTAACCTCCTACTTTCACAAGTAGGAGGTTACATGTATCCGTAATCTCCTACTTGCTAATTACACACACCCAATGCGTTGTCTATGTAACCTCTATAATCGGTGGTAAATAAAACTTTTGATCATCAGCAACCTTAGTGTAATAAACCTTTATCCTACAAATGACGTTTTATTATTTAAGGAGGTATATAGTAGATATAAAGGTTTAAATAAAAGACGGGAGAGGCCGCGGCGGTCGACCTCCCCCGGTCAACCCCCTCCCCCCATGTGCACTAGGGAGACTCGGCCCCGTTGAATAATCGGGGGTCCTACATAAAGACCCTTTTTCTGTATGCCATAGACAGCCAGGGACAATGTGGGTCAACTTTATTCAACACTTATGGACGACCTTATGGTTGTCTGATACTGTCTTAGCAAACAAACTTAAATATTATCAAAAAGTAACCCTTGTAGAAAGGTATGACAAGCGCTTTATGTAAGATCCTAGATTATTCAACGGCCGCCTGGACACATCCCTGCTGGGACCCGTGCACAGCACACACTTCCGACGACCCTCCCCATCAGCAAATGGACTGGCTTCAAACAGTGTTAACAGCGCGAGAGCTTATGATTCATATGGGCTAATTAGCATACCCATGTTAGTTATCCTATATAGGTACTAATTGACCACCTTTTACGTCTCTTAAGTTAACCTCGTTATGTATTATCATGATATAATGGAATGATTTTCTCTTATGTCAGTGACATTTACTTATCAGGTTATATTTAACCTCATTATATTTCAATCATGTTATAACTGGTCAAGCGCTTATCGGGTCATATGAATTAATTGTATTTCACCATAACTAGTTGTTCCTAATTCCTAACAGCATGCGCAGCGCACAGCATGCCTTCTTAGTGTAATGAACCTTTAACCTCCAATGACCTTCCATGTCAGTGACATGCGCTTATCAGGTTTTATTTACCTCATTATAAATACAGTAGAACCCAGCCTTAACGGACACCCTAGCTCAAAACAAATCCTTCTAATAGGTGTTTATTTTAACCCCGTGTGAGCGGTAACCCTGCATAAGCGGACACTTTGGGCCAGAACGGAGGGTGTCCACTTATGCAGGGTTCTACTGTAGTTTAATCATGTTATAACAAGTGAAGCACTCATCGGATTAAATAACTTAATTGTATTTAACCATGTTATAACTAGTTGTTGCTAATGATGTAACAACATGCGCAGCGCAGTTTCTGCACCCCTCTCATAAGATCTCACACTCTCTAAGTGGTATTCTGTACAAGGTTCTCACTATGCTCTATGGGAGAAGAATTCTTAACGAACTAGGCTTAGAATCCACTGGCACACAGTATTCCCGCTAAGTGACATCATTGAGATCATAGGAATCTTTGGGTTGCATTGATGTACGTCTTTAGTACAGGAGGCAGGCCAGTGGATTATCAAGGCTTAAATCGTCAAGAATTCTTCTCCTATACTGCATAGTGAGAGTACTATAGAGGAAACCCATGAAAGTTTAGGGTCTGAGCCCGTATCCCATCGAGTTTGAATCAAGTAGTAATTCACAAGGCGAAGCCGCGTGAATTACTACGTGATTCAAATGAGATGGGATCGAGCTCTGACCCTAAACTTGAATGGGTTTCTGAATTTATCTCACCCTTAATATTGACTAATGGGCTAACATTTGTGACATTATCCCCCATTGGATATTTTTCATAAATATCTAATAGGCATTAGATACGAGTTCCCAATGTTAAGTCTATGGAGAAAAAATATCTGGGGTGAGATAAAGAATAGCACTTAGAGAGTATGAGATCTTATGAGAGGAGTAGTTTCTTAGTGTAATAAACCTTTATCCTCCTCTTCATTTAACAGTAACCTTACTGTAAATTACACCTCCATTTAAAATCTAACCTGACTTGGTCTGACTGGAGTTTTGGCGGGAATATTTCCTTGCGGAGAATTTCGGTCGGGTGTCTGGATGCCAGTCGTCTGCTTCAATGACCAGTTTCCCTGAGGAGAAGGTGCTCCCACTAAACTCATCAGCGATGTCAGCTTCAGCTGCTGCCACCCGCGCAATATCTGTAGCAACAGCTTGAACTACAAGGCCAGAAAGAGAAGACAAGCATGCGGCATGCAGTGCAGACAGGGGTCAATCATGCAAAGAAGAAACATGGGATCTTAAAGGCATATCGGACAAGTTGGCTTCACTGCGCGAAAACCACCAGTTTATTCATATATACGTCATCGTGTAAGTACATGTATCGGCTGTATATTGACATGTTTCTTCTTCTATACGTCAGCGTAATGGCTGTATTTACCGCAAAGTGTATATGAAGAGAAATATTGTGTGCGGGACATATATGCGTGGATCGTATACATTTTGCACATCTATAGATATATACACAACGGAAAATAGGATTACCTTGTATACGCAAAATCATACCTATATACGGCGGGTGTATACATATATATAAACTGGCAGTTTTCGTGCACTGCTTGAAAACCTATGTCATATTCCTGAAACTTGAATATGATAACCTATGAGTGTTGTAGAACACATATCTAATTTAAAAAGTCAGGGATCACCATGCTAGTTTCTGATTCAGAAATCAATATCATGGAAGATTTATAATAGAATACATAAAAGTTCAAAAAAGTTATTTTCCATATAGTAAAACCCATGTCACTTTTCTCAAACCTTCAGAGAATATAATAGATGTATGGTACTACACATTTAAGTTTAAAAAAAATTCTTCTTTTTGAGAGTAGTCATTTTCAGGAAAATGACATGAGTTTTGAAGGCAAATTGTCCGATATGCCTTTAAATTTGAATTGAGTTATATGACATAGACTGAGAATCTATAAAGGGTGTGGACAGGTCTAGAATCAGAAGAAAGAAGGCAGTAATAAGCAAGGAACAGCATTGAGGATGACTGGAGGAATTTGTGAATCCAAAAATAGCAAATAACAAGTTCCTGTTAACCCTTTAAAGGATGTTTTAAGTGGGGCGTCCACCAACCACAACAAGGCTACGACAATGGGTTCCCGACAAAGTCCACAATTGGCTTACGATTGGAGGCCTTGTCTTGGTTGGTGGACCCCCGCCTTTATGCCCAAAGGCATCACCGTGTTATTGACCCACGATCACTTCTGGAGCTATCAGCACACCTTCTCCAATATTTAGATAATTGTTTTTGAAAATTGAATATTAAAGCAATTAATTAGATTTTCACAGAATGTAGGTATATTTTGTGATTTTATTTTAAATATTTATGATTAAATCGCCCTGGTGATACTTTAATATAGGTAGAATAGAGGTAGCTGAAGGAGAGAAAAACCTGAATTTTTGCCATATCATATACAACAGAGAAATGACCACTTGAGAGGACAATATCAATAGCATGCATTTGCAAGATGTGAATGGAGTACTTGGTTAAGAAACAGTTGGGTTTCAAGCAATAACAAAGAGGCAAAGAGGCTACAACACGAGTGAGATGGGTTTTGCAATGTGTTGGTTAGATCATTCCTCAAGTACCTACCCCTCTCAGTGGTTGTTAATTGGCCATTCAGATCTGTCTCATTCTCCTGCAGTACTTGTTCTGGTGCCCCCTTGTGCAACCTCTGTTCTAGTGTGTCATCCACAGATTCGCCAACTCTGCAAGCATGGAAAGATATCTCGGTTTCTTAGATAAATAAATGTTAGTGTTAGTATTTAAAGATTGGAGGCAACAAGAGGTTTACATAGCATGGAGAACTTTATTTGCCGCAAGGTAAATAGGGCAGTATCCTGAAAAGTGAACTTTTGAGTGTAATGAAAGTTATGCATCATTTCAGGATTACATCAGCCTATGTTGATAAAGCCCATTATTTTAGGGAGGGTGGGTGGACAAATAACTTTGCGACAGTTTGATTGACACATGATCTATGTGGGAAAGTCACATGCAAACTACGAGGGATAGTCACATGTAAACTACAAGGGATAGTCACATGTAAACTATGAGGGATAGTCACATGTAAACTACAAGGGAAAGTCACATGTAAACTACAAGGGAAAGTCACATGTAAACTACCAGGAAAAGTCACATGTAAACTACAAGGGAAAGTCACATGTAGACTATGAGGGATAGTCACATGTAAACTACAAGAGATAGTCACATGTAAACTATGAGGGAAAGTCACATGTAAACTACAAGGGAAAGCCACATGTAAACAACAAGGGATAGTCACATGTAAACTATGAGGAATAGTCACATGTAAACTACAAGGGAAAGTCACATGTAAACTACAAGGGAAAGTCACATGTAAACTACCAGGAAAAGTCACATGTAAACTACAAGGGAAAGTCGCATGTAGACTATGAGGGATAGTCACATGTAAACTACAAGAGATAGTCACATGTAAACTATGAGGGAAAGTCACATGTAAACTACAAGGGAAAGCCACATGTAAACAACAAGGGATAGTCACATGTAAACTATGAGGGAAAGTCACATGTAAACTACAAGGGAAAGTCACATGTAATCTACTGGGGAAAATCACATGTAAACTACGAGGGACAGTCACATGTAAACCACGAAGGAAAGTCACATGTAAACTACAAGGGATAGTCGCATATATAAAGTACGAGAGATGGTCCCATGTAATCTACGTGGGAAAGCCATGTTTAACACACTCTGAGGGAAAAAAATATTTTTTTAAATCTTTTTTAAAGCTAAAATCTAAATAAATAAACAGTTAAAATCTCACTTGAGGAAGACCTCCTCCAGGGTGGTCACCGAGGCGCCGTAGCTGGAGATGCCGAGCTCCTTGCGGTTGGCCTCGAGGTAGGAGAAGAGCGCCTCGAAGCTGGAGCTGCTCTCGTGGGGCAGGACGAAGGACAGCTCGGCGCTGATGTTAGACTCGAGCTTAGCGCCGGGCACGTGCTTCATGATGACGTCAGTCAGCGTGCCCACGTGACAGTCGGGCTCCTTCACCATCACCATGTGGTACCCGACACCTGCCAATAGAAGCACATTTCATTAGGCCTGGCGTCCACCTACTACGATAGAAATTTAGACCTACCGATATGGCAACGATACAAAATGCAAATATCGGAGACATATCGGGAAGGTGCAATATCGTAGACATATGTCTAGACATGCCAGTCCACCACGCATCGCAAGGTTTTTTTTGTGTCTAATTGCAGAAACGTGGTCAACTTCCCCGATATTAGGGGACCTTCCGACGCGATTTTGATTTTTTATCGGGAGGTGCATCGTAGATTATATCGAAGCCATATTGTAGTAGGTGGACGCCGGGCCTTACACACCTGTGGGTGCACCCCTCTCATAAGATCTCATACTCTCTAAGTCGTATTCTGTACTCTCACTACAATCTATGGAGAAGAATTCTTAACGGACTAGGCTTAGAGCCTTGAGAATCCACTGGCCTGCCTCCTGTGCTAAAGACGTACATCAATGTAACCAAAGATTCCTATAATCTCAATAATGCCACCTAGCGGGAATTCTGTGTGCCAGTGGATTCTCAATATACGTCATATATATATACGCCTGATTCTGTTGTATTTATGCAGCTATCCAATAATTCTGATCTCTGCCACTTGGGGACACCACTGTAGTATATCTCATTTGCCATTAGTCATTAAGTCCTTGGTATATGGAAAATCCAATGCTATATCATCAATTTTGATTATAAAATTGTTCTAAAACCCTATTTAGGATAATTTACCGTATTTGTTTTTGAGGAAGAGGGAGCTGCCGGCACATTGGATGACGCCCTCAGCCATGATGGCGATGCGGTCTCCGAGCAGGTCAGCCTCGTCCATGAAGTGCGTGGTGAGCACCATGGTGCGCCCCGCCCGCTCACCCTGGAGCAGGTCCCAGGTCTGCCGCCGGGCCTCCGGGTCCATGCCCGACGTCGGCTCGTCCAGGATCACCACCTGCAGGAAAATACAGGCTTTAGTATCCATCGTATCGTTACCCGGGTTCTCCACCAGTGTTACTATCAGTTGTTAATAGTAAGCTGAATGCCCAGGTTCTCCACCAGTGTTACTATCAGTTGTTAATAGTAAGCTGAATGCCCAGGTTCTCCACCAGTGTTACTATCAGTATTCTATTGTAGTATTGACACTTTACATGTGTGATTGTTGAGTATTTCTTCTTATGTTATTCCTATGGCTAAACTTGTACCAGGGGTGAGATGATTAGTAGAAAGTTAGCCTGGTCAAGGTTTATGCCACAATGGACAGGTCGCATATTACTGCACGAAGCGATAGCTGAGCGTAGTGAGTAGCAGACCTGGCCAAAGTGGTATAAACCTTGACCAGGCTAACTCGAGTTCAGTTTAGAATGTATCCTACCTTGTCTCCATGACTTTATACTATTAGGAAATATGCAAACACTCACCCCAATCCATTTATGAATACATAAATTGCCATGTTTGATACCTGTCAGAATTTTTCTCCACAGCCAGATCTAATTTCACAGGTGAATAATTTTGCTGATTGGTCAATTTTTTTTAGGTACACAAAAAACACTTTATGTCATGGCATGCCACATAAACTTTTCCTATGTGAAGTCTATGGTGTTTTTTTATTAGGGGTAGGATAAAGAACACTTGGTAATAACTTTGTGATAGTCCACTGACCTTCGACCCTCCGATGAGGGCGATGCCCACCGACAGTTTGCGCTTCATTCCTCCCGACAGACCACGTGACTGGACGTCTGTCTTGTCCTCGAGTTTGAGCAGTTTAATCATGTGCGAGACCTCCTCCTGCACCACGCTGCCGGTACACCCCTTCAGCTGTCAGAAGGAGGGCAGATGTCAATAACATTACCTGACTCTTAAGTCTAATGCACATCTACCGATTTGTGACATTGATGTAATTTTGTCGGCAACAAAGGAATGGTACTTTGTCTCAGGTGAGGTATCCTGACAGAGACGGCCCTAGCCCTTAGTGAATGACATTTCAACTTAGCATAGTGCCATTATGACCTTTCCTTCTTTACTCTTTTCTTGAACTAAAACCCCGTTCAAACAAATAGACTTCATCAATTCATTCTATTCTACATTCCAAATATGTATAATGAGTGCATATCTATGATGTACTCTGGAAATATATGCAGCAACAGAAACAATTACTGTTATCTATGGTCCGCTAGCTCAGTAGAAGTTACTGAGAATTACAGAAAAAATAGATAGCGATGTTTTCTATTTATGATAGTAAGGGTTAATCTTTGTATATGCTATTTTTATATACAATGCCATTTTTATATATTTTTATATATAATTTGTATATATTTTATATATGATTTACAGACGTGCAGTTTATATCTCATACAAAAATAGCGATATTTTCTATTCATAATATGAAGAGTGAATTTATACATATATGCTATTTTAATACATTTTAAATATAATTAATGCTATTTTTATATAATTTTATATGTGATATTTTGTATATTTTTATATATGATTTACAGACTCATACCTTGGCGAAGAAGGTGAGGTGCTCCTTAACAGTGAGCTCGTCAAAGAGCACATCATGCTGCGGACAGAGACCGAGGGACGAGCGAACGTGTTCTATGTCAGTGCGGATGTCGTAGCCGTTAACCCTCGCCGTGCCCGAGGTGGGAGGCAGGAAGCCTGAAAAAGCCATGTTTATCATTATATACCTGTGCAAAGACGTTAAATATATACCGTCCGACCAGCAGAGTATGGTGGTATAAAATGATGTACCCCCTACTTTGAATACATGTTTTTTTTAATTTCACATATAATTCACCTGAAGATAGGTGGTCTTCCATTATAAGAATACAGAATCCGGGCTGTTTACAAATGTCAATGTAGTCAAAATCCAAATCACATATGTCATTGGCTGATAGAATTGCACTGACCTACTTATGGCGTACTGAAAGTGACTTTAAAAAAAAAAAAAAGCTTTTATCTATACTGGAGTGAACGTTTGTGTAATATTTGAAAACCCATCTTCCAACGGCTCAAGTTTTAAGGGTCTATGTTGCCTTTTGCCTAACTGTGGCAGTTGAGATGAGGTTTGTGTGAATAATAAGTCACCATAAGAAGGAAAGGTCTTCGGATAGTGCAATGTAATATAATACAATTGAAGTTATAGTATAAATGGAACATCAACATACATGTACCACTACATGTAAGTGGATACTGTTTGATCATACATTTTGATAAGACGGGTACAACATATAGTAGTAGTTAACAAGTTTTAGAAAGGCTAATATCACAGTGTCGCATAATGTCCATGGCTAGTAATCGTATGCTAGTCGTTGGTTTCCTAGCTTATTTTTTTCGGATTTGCTCTTAGTAAAAACAAAAATGAAAAAAAAGTTCACATGCTAAATACGGATATGAGTGCTGTATTTATCGCCGCAAATTTTTTTTAAAAAGAAGAAAGTTCACATGCTAAATACAGATATAAGTGCTGTATTTAACGCCGTAAAATTCTAAAAAAAGAAGAAAGTTCACATGCTAAATACAGATATGAGTGCTGTATTTAATGCCGTAAAATTCTAAAAAAAGAAGAAAGTTCACATGCTAAATACGGATATGAGTGCTGTATTTACTGCTGTAAAATTTTCTTTAAAAAAAGAAAGTTCACATGCTAAATACAGATATTAGTGCTGTATTTACCGCCATAAAATTTAAAAAAGAAAAAAGAAAGTTCACATGCTAAATACGGATATGAGTGCTGTATTTACCGCCGTAAAATTTTTTTTTAAAGAAGGTTTACATGCTAAATACGAATATGAGTGCTGTATTTACCGGTGAGCATGGATATTGTGGTCGTCTTGCCAGCCCCGTTATGTCCAAGCAGGGCTGTGATCTGTCCCTCATACATGTCCAGTTTCAGGTCTGACACTGCTACTTTCTCCGTTCCCCGGCGCACAAAGACCTACACAGAATGATAGGTCTATTTAAAATTCTGTATTTCCTAGGTTTAGATACTAGGAGCAAATGTTATGTTCATCATTGATGAAAGAGTGTGCAATAATATAAGAATAACAATTAAAAGGTTTGGGTTACATTCAGTCTATAGATAGTATTCTGTAACCAATTTACACCCAGTCAACTTGCTATTTCTGCAACTATTTATCTAGGATCCAAACATATCAAGCACCAGTGGGTATTGGGGTATTTTTGTCTTGAGTGATTGGTTATGGTCAGCTGGGCATGCCTCTAAGACCCTGAGACACTGGCTCCCTGCTATATTCCCTGCTATAGTGAATAGCATGCAGAGAGTGAAGGGATAGTTCTCATGCAGTATGCTGGAAGTCTATATGCTAGCACTCTAACCTCTTGGCGATGTATATAGAGCATGCGAACATGTTCTAATAAAGGATAGAGATGGCAAGGGAAGCAACTGTGTCCAATTATTTATCTCACCCCTGCTATTTCTTCCCCATAGACTTAACCTTGGTAACTCGTACTCAATGCCCATGGAGTATTTAGAACAAATTCTGAACATTGGCCAAAAACTCGATGGGGATTGATGTTTTTACAGAACTCGGCCTAGGGCCTCGTTCCGTAAAACACAACAATTGCCCATCTCGTTTTGTAGCATGTACAGCATGGTCAGATCGTTCTATATAAATTATACATTGTACCTTGCGCAGTTTGTTGATGGAGATGCCGGCCGTCAGGTGCACCGGGTTCTTCTCAAAGAATGGAGACGGATTGTCGTCTGCAGTCATCTCTACGTCATTATCCTCCACTTTGCTGGTCACTGAACCGCACCAGTACTTCCTCTGTCAGGTGCAACACAAGTCTTATTTAAGACAAATACTGGTAGTTGGGTGATTTCTAAATTATATTGATGTTTGCAGATAACTCTGGATGATATAAGTTCCATATATCAGCAAATAGAAGATACAAAAAATATTGGCATGTCACCATGCTAACTTCTATGGGAAGGCCGTCTGAAAATGTAAGTGCTTAACTATTGGTGTCTGTAGAAAACTGCAATATTTTGACTTTGCTGCTAAATGAAACTGATGTTCTATCGCTATCTTCAAATAATTCTGGATTTATGATAGTTGAGAACATGTACAAATGGGAATACTAACGTACATACTAAGGCATGCTTTGATTGGTTTTTTTAAATATCTTTTTAACCCTGGATAAGATAAGACAGTGTCTGCCAATTAACAATCTGTAACCAGTATCGTTGTCCATTCAATAGTATTGGTCAATATGGCGTATAATCTGACTATCTAGGGGAAATAACATAAAACATGGCAAATTTTCATTATGAACAATACAATAGCCGTATTAGGGTGGGATTTTTAAAACCTGCTAAATTGCCAAAATAAGCTTATTCAAGGTTCATGTTGTATAAACGTATCTCATGAATGTAAAAATGAAATTATTTGGTGTATCTTTTGATAATCTTTCTTTCCAACATAGGGTTTTGTAGAGCTCTGATGAATTTTTCCTTCCGAAAATCAACAAAAACTGTGATTTTCTATTGATTTTTGCTTTGTTCAAAATCTGGGAGACACAATTTCGAGCAAATTGTATTTATTAACATGTTTAAAGCATATGTCATGAGAAGTGTAGACAATATAATTTTGAAAATTGGTAAAAGATTGAAAAAATATTAAAAAGGTAAAAACTATCCAGGACCTTCAAATTTTCCAACATAGAGACCCATAGAGTATGTTGTTAAAGACCCCCGACTTTCAGAGGAAAATACTAATGAGATATATAGTGAGAAATTAATTTATCTTTATTGTACAATGTTGACCAGAATCCTGACTGTGATACCTGAAAGTTTTTACACAATCGGATTATCCATCCTGATATCAGAACATTATGATCCCATGATGATATTTTTCCAAAAACATGGGTTGTTGGACAACACACCTCTAAAAGATGTGTAAAAGAAAAAATAATCATAATAGAATAACAAATATCATTGGTTATGTTAAGTACCCCTACCACTCATAAATACCCAGGTTGGTTTTTTTCTAAATAAAAAAATATACTTTTTATTGTTCAAAAACTGAACACGTGTTGTCCGACACCCCGGGGTGTCGGACAACACGCTGTTTTACAAGTTATGATTTTGGGGTTGTTTTTTATCAGTAATTGAGTGGTTTGCTTTGTGAAATATAGCTTATTATCATTTCATTAAAAATATAAAGTATTATAGCCTCAAATATTATTTTTCTCATTGTTTTGAGTAATTCTATTAACGTGTTGTCCGACACCCCTCATGTTGTCCGACACCCCTGTGTTGCCCAACACCCCAAATATGGTTTAGAGCTTTTCTTTTAAATCTAATATATGAAAAAGGTATTTTGGATAAAATATAATGTGTGTCACCGTATAATATTAGTCATTCTTAAGTTATAAGCATTTATAACATTTCTTGAAATTTCAGATATTTAGGGGGTTGGACAACATGCAGTATTATACACAACTTCAAAAGGCTCTCAAATCTAAACCATTGATCTGATTTTGTTGGAATAATATTTTTCTGGAACGTACTTAGTAGGTGAGTAACATAAAATATAAAAAGAAGTATTATTCGGAAATTTTTTTTTGCGTGTTTTATCCCAGGTTCAAAGCTGAATTTAGCAGGTTTCAAACATCCGACCCATAAAATTACCAGTTGTCTCACAATCGAAATACCATTATAAAATGAAAGAAAAAATATATTTTCAATATTGCAAAGTAATTTTTCCAGTAGTTCCCTGATTGTTAGTAAAGGCGAGTAGTAACTACATTTACAATTCAAGATGTTCGTGTCAATATGGGGGTAAATGGGGCTGAGGGGTAAAGAACTAGAACGCATAAATTTCAGGAATAGTGTAGACGGCTATTTTTAAGTACTGTTCTTTCTTTATACTTGAATTTGGGATAGGTATCTATAGACTGGCATTCAGGTGGAATTTTATTCCACAGTGATGCATATTTGAACATAACGCTTTTGGGTTAGTGTTTTGGGGGCTGACGGATTGCCTTACCGTGATCATGAAGTAAGGGGCTTTAGGAATGCTGTAGTCTTCAGACTTACTGTAAACATGAAATATGGGGCTTTAGGAATGATGTAGTCTCCAGACTTACCATAAAAATAAGGTATTGGGGTTTAGGAATGCTGTAGTCTCCAGACTTACCGTAAACATGAAGTAAGGGGCTTTAGGAATACCGTAGCCTGAAGACTTATCGTGATCATGAAATAAGGGGCTTTAGGAATGCCGTAGCCTCCAGACTTACCCTGATCATGAAATAGGGGGCTTTAGGAATGCCGTAATCTCCAGATTTAGCATAAACATGAAGTACAGGGCTTTAGGAATGCCGTAATCTCCAGATTTAGCGTAAACATGAAGTACAGGGCTTTAGGAATGCCGTAATCTCCAGATTTAGTGTAAACATGAAGTATGGGGCTTTAGGAATGCCGTAATCTCCAGACTTACTGTAAACATGAAGTATGGGGCTTTAGGAAGTCTGTAATCTCCAGACTTACCGTAAACATGAAGTATGGGGCTTTAGGTATGCCGTAGTCTCCAGGCAGGACGGCGTCAAAGTACCACGCGACGAGTCCGTAGAAGACAATGTCAACAATGAGCATGAGGAAGACATGACCCATAGAGAAGTCGTCGTCCACGTTCACTGGTCTGAAGAAGTTACTCCACTGCATGCCCGCGCCTATAACACCGGTATGAAGAATACTGGAGAACTCGACCAGTAAAAAAACTCGACCCATAATTAAACTTGACCCGTAACAAACTCGACCCGTAAGAAGAACTCGACCAGTAACGAATCCAAAGGGTAACAAACTCGACCCGTTTTAAGAACTTGACCCGTATCAAACTTAACCCGTTTTAAATCTTCTCAACTCAAGTATCTTATTACAACTGTGGATAAATACTGAACACTTTTTATTATCCATCGTATACAAAGCCACCATTGAGAATGTATGGGGACTCAGTAAACCACGACCGATTGTATAAAACCTGTCAGATACCATAACTGTGGTATACGGATTCAAACCTGTGGTATACGGCCTCAAAACCATGGTATACGGGAAAAATAGTCCCTTTTGCTATAGAGCAAAGAAATAGTCCCTATTGTTATACCCTCTAATATGGCAATTACTGGGTTTAATTTATTCAAAAAGATGGTTAATAAATGCAACAAACGATGGTTTTGTGGACCCGCGGCTCTGTAAACCACTCGAGGTTGACATCGTAATACACTCGCTGGCGCTCGTGTATTACTACGCGTTAACCTCTCGTGGTTTACGGCCGCCTGTCTACAAAACCATCGATTATTGTCTATGTACATACAGACATACTGTCCATGGGTTAACTATGGATACCTTGTATAAGGTGGATTATATAACATATCTGTATTTATCAGGTATGTCCATACAGACATAGGTCCACTATTGACACCTTGTATCAGGTGGATCATATAACATACCCGTATAGACCGGGTTTGTCCATACAGACATACTATCCATAGGTTCCCTATGGACACCTTATATAAGGTGGATTGTAAGCATGGCATGAAAGGCTAGTTTCATCGGAGTCTTACCTGTTGCTTCATAGAAGGCAATTTGCTGACAGCCAAATGCCATGGCGACGTTGTTGAAGAGACAGGTACCGATTTTGGCTCCCAGTGACAATGTTGAGTAACGGCTTTGTAAGAAGAAATATGGTATGTAGGAGAAGAGGTAGAGAATGCATCCCGCTGCCGCTCCACTGTTAGCTGAAAAATAAACCAAACAGGACATGGTCAGCTACAGTTTTATATATATATATATTTTTTTTTTGGACATAATTCATTCGCCATCAGTTTTGGCGGTCTTCCATGAAGTAGCCCTTAACATCTAACATATAAATATACAATAAACATAGAGAGGACAATGCAGTTTAGACGCCACAGTCAATTGCTAAGGGAAGATAATTTCTTTGGAATGAACCCAAATATTTTAGGGAAACTAGTTAACCTAATTGGGATGGCTCCTCGTACCGCGTTACTCTCGATAAAATTATTGCATGAGCTCTGCGAGCTCATGCAATAATTTTATCGAGAGTAACAAGGTACGAGGAGCTGTCCCAATTAAGTTAACAAGTTTCACTTGTACTATACACCTCTAAATATTCGTAATTATTCAATAACTTACCAAAATAAGTCAATGTCGAAGTGATAATTAATGACGCCTGGGCGGGTGGAAGTGGTTTTCTGCTACACACCACGCACGATGTTCATAGCCGCTATTTCGTAAATAATATTCAAACTGTTTGAAAATTGTTTTCTTTGGCATTGATATTCTGATAATATTATTTATTAATTTCCTGTTTGATTTTTTTTGGTGAATTTTGGTTGTTTATTATTTATTTACATATTTCTGTCTTAAACAATGAGATCGAACTTTCAAAGTATTGTGGTACGGCGCCATACCGGCACAGTATTGTGGTACGGCTCAACTACCACTTGCATAGCAGAGGGTGGTATTTTGAGTATTTTGAGGCATAGGTGTATAGTACAATAACAATTACACTAGCCTCATGATTTTTTTTACCTTGTTCTTAAATTCAAGTCGAGTTCGTTACGGGACGAGTTTTTTATGGGTCGAGTTCGTTTCGGGTCACATTCTCCAGTATTCGTAGGTGAAAAGTCAAGAGACTCACCACCCCAGAACTAGGGCTCAAAATAAGCGTATTATTTTACTGAAATGTCATAGAACATCGTTTTTCTGGAGAAAAAAAAACACCAGTATATCCGGATATGACAGAAGGCCTGTTTCCATTGGTCGACAAAAACGGTATCGATTTTTTTAGTTCTCCTAATGGCCTATTTCTATCGCCATTTGCTTGTAATTAATCTCAGGGTATGCGTGTATCCAACTGTATACTCCCACCTTATGGATTATTATTCCTCTTCCTATTGAATACGTGATCAGTTACTACATTCAGCTACTATAATTACTAATAACAAACTAGGGCGGACCTGAATCATTTCTTCCCATTAACCCTTTAAGGACGGGTGCCTGTGGCCAACCTACCGCCTTGAGGACGGGTGCTGGTGGCGCTGTATACCGCTAGGGGACGGGCACACAGTCGTTAAAACCCATAATTCAATTGTTTAATCATGTGAAATGATATATAATCTTAAATATATATATTTTTTAGTATAAATGTTAATAATGGTACCATACACACATTCTGTGAAAATTTCATTAATGTTCCTCCATTATTTTTGGTTAAAAACGATTTTTTGTAGGTTTTTGAGAAATGATGCCTCAAGGCATCGTTCGCCCTGGCCTGGATGATGCCTCAAGGCATCATTCGCCCTGGGCTGGATGATGCCTCAAGGCATCATTCGCCCTAAAAGGGTTAACTTATTCATAATCACTGGTGCGGTAGAAAATGGCAAATATTGTTACCTTGATGTATGCCTCTTTGTGCATAGATATATTATTTGACGACGAACGGGTCGGAAGATCGGCCAGACCGAGTCTGGATAAATTGGTATTCTAATGTTTATTGACCCATTAAATTTTTTTTAAAAGATGATATAGACAAACAGTGATGATGAAATAATTCCCTTAAATCATATTCGTATATTCCATATTTTATATAATCATCACTCATTTTATCAATGATCTTATAATAAAATGATTGTCAAACAATTAAAATTTTCCCAATATGCGAGTTGACTTTTAATTTCCTTATCACATTTTTTACTTTTTCATTCCCATCGTCATCTTCTAGATACTTCTGATGGATGAACTATGTTACACGATGAAATATCGTTGTTTTATTTTATTTTATTTTTATTACAAACTTTATTTTCGAATAATATAATGATATTATGAACGAGAGGAACTTGGCCAGAATGATGACAATACAGAGGTCAGTTTCTGTCCGTCCTTACCATGCAAAAATTAAAAAATAATAATAATAAAGAAATTTAAAATCTCAAATGTCTGATGAAAACTTGCTGCGAATAAAAGGACATACACAATAATGACTTGTTTTGTGTACCAGTGGCTGTAATCTCTGAGTAGTTGACGCGTAGTAATATCCGAGCGATTAGCGAGGATATTACGTCGTCAACTACGAGGAGATTTCAGCAACTCGTATACAAAACCAGTCGTTATTGTATTTATTACCCACCTACAAGATTAATAACAAATCTATTGCAATCAAAATGTTTCTGCAAGACATTTAGTTCCAGACACCACAGCACTGGCAAGCATGTCAGTAATTCGGTGTAGACTTACACCTATAACATAGTTCGCCATTTTCCCATGATTTTAGCATGCAAAGCATGTTATGACAGTGATTTCTGATGTTAAATGAGATAATTATGACTGATTATAAATAATCAATACTGAGTGAACCTTCAAGAAACATAATAATTTGACCTCATTATGGATGGGACTTGTTATTCCGGAATCTCCTGCAGGAGATTCTGACATGCCAGAATCTCCGGTTAGCTAATTCCAGGTGACCTATACATTTCCTATAGGTGGGTAATAAAACACAGGTAAAAGACCTGATACAGGTAAAAGACTTAATAGTTTATTTGGCATGAAAATGAGACGACAGAACCTAACTGTTGAAAGATTTCATGCAGGCAACGTTCTGCGAAATTAAATCATGAAACCTGATAGTTTGAGGACCCCTATTTCCAATCTCCCTTAGACCACACCGGAGATGAGGTGTCGGATGAATCCGGTGACGTAGGAGGTGATAGAATCACGGACAGGTGTACCATTTGGGGAGAGTGAGAAGTATAACGGCCCTGTTAATGCCCCAGTCACACTGGCGTCAATTTTGGCGTTTCTTCTACGTATTTGAAAAGATGCGAGTTCCGCGTATTTAGTACGTAAACACAACGCTTTTATATTTTAATACGCAATCCAGTCACACTGGCGTAAATTCGGGTGTATCTACTACGTATTTTAGACGTTGGGTACCACGTATTGGCTACGGATTGTAAACGTTTCTGTTTTCATAGCTTGTACGTTTTTTTTAACATTTCTCAACGCTTATCTACGCATATGTACGCGTTGTGGCACTTTACCGCATTCATTTACGCATTCATAATGTGTAGAGATTTCAGTTTAAAATGTTTATCCAGTAAAATTCTGATACCGCGTTTTTTCTGCATTTTGTTTACGCTCTTTTACGTATTCCGACTTTTGTCTACGTATCTCCGCGTTTTGCGGCGTTTTACAACGTATTCGTAGATTTCATAATAGTAGAAGAACGTAGACGTACGTACACGGGATTATTACATACCTATGGCCGAACGTCTATGAAATACTACCCGCTGCTACGGGTGCAGTATAGATAATGTGCGCCCGTAGTGAATATTCGGGCGCACAATGGGGTCAATTGGTAGATATGATAAGTATTTAAAATGGTGTTTAAAATGGTATTTGTTAAGGTATGTAATAATAAGATAACATAGTGACTGAGCCAGTAGGGATGCCATTCTCGGCCTTTTCGATGCCATAAATATGTTTATGGCATAAAATGACCTCGAACGGCTATCCCTTCAGGCTCAGTAACCACGTTTTCTCTTAAAACGCCGATTTTTACGCCAGTATGACCAGGGCATTAATAATCGAGAGATCGAGTATGACTGTAGGTGCACCCCTCTCATAAGAGCTCGCACTCTCTAAGTAGTATTCTGTATAAGGTTCTCACTGCGCTCAATGGAAGAAGAATTCTTAACGAACTAAGCTTAGAGCCTTGAGAATCCAGTATCCCCGCTAGGCGGCATCACTGGGATTATAGGAATCTTTGAGTTGCATTAATGTACGTCTTTAGCACGGGAGGCAGGCCAGTGGATTTTCAAGGCTCTAAGCCTAGTTTGTTAAGAGTTATTCTCCTAGTACATGAGTGCAGTGAGAGTACAGAATACCACCCAGAGAGTGTGAGATCTTATGAGAGGGGTGCACCAACTGACCAGGTAAGTCATTTGAACCACACAATTTCGCACATTAAGGCCCGGCACCCACCTACTACGATATGGCTCCAATATGGTCTATGATGCACCTCCCGATAAAAACTCAAAATCGCGTCGGAAGGTCCCCAAATATCGGGGCATTTGACCATGTTTCTGCAATTAGACACAGATAAAAACCCCATACAATGTGTGGTGGATTGGCATGTCAAGACATATGTCTACGATTCTGCACGTTCCCGATATGTCTCCTATATTTGCTTTTTGTATCGGTGCCATATCAGTAGGTCTAAATTTCTATCGTAGTAGGTGGACGCCAGGCCTTAGGCTGATTTCCGGTTTTGCTCCTCTCCTCATTGGTTAAAACCGTGGTCGTCTGTGGTTACTTGTACACACTGTTGTTTGGGTGTTATGGTTTGTTGTTCTGAGGGGTGTGTCCCATCTGATCAACCTTGACCTCTCAGCACTGTCATGGTGGTCTTTCTGTTTTGTTTTTACAAACTTGATTAAACTGTGCAGTTTCTGGCTCATCAGATACATTTCTGACTTATTTGGGTAGGTAAAAGTGTTATCCTGTGTGTCAACCTGTGTTTTTGTTTGACATCTGTGTCTCCTCCTTCTCCTTGTCCTTTGGTAGGACAGTGCATATCTATTTAACATGGATTGCCCTATGACAGTTCCAGGACTATGATATGGCAGTCCTAGAGGAATCCTTTTAAGTATCAAACATCCTCCTTCTCCCCCACAGGAGATAAAACTTTCTCTTTCCCTATTCCCTACTTTTCTGAATAGAAAGAATTGACGATATTGTTGCATATTCAATGATTTTAACCGAGGCCTTATAGAAATTATTATACCCATGCAGTATATTTGATAATTACATACTGCTACTCTACATGCAGTATAAATTTATACTGAACCCTGTGCAGTACACTGTTATACTGCACACGTTGAAATGAAATACCACGCTGACATTTCTTTTATGCCAGTATATGGTAAGATTTGATTTATCTTGGCCTCGTTCCGTAAAAAATAACACTTCCCCATCTCGTTTTGTAGCTGTCAGCAAACTTAGACTTAATAGTCGAGGATCGTACATGAAGACTCTTTTCTGTACCTCGTAAAAGGGTTCTCATTTGATGATATTAAAGTCTGTTCGCTGAGGCAGTATTAGCTGTCCATAAGCATTTATATAGAACGTCCTGACCATGCTGTACAAGCCACAGAACGAGATGCTAATTTACGATGTGTACGGACCGAGGCGTTTACGCCGAGTTCCGTACAAACGGTAAATTATCATCGAGTTCTGTGACTTGTACAAGCATGGTTGGACGTTATATATTTACTATATACCCAAAATTTAAAAGAAATTTCATTTAGCATAACAATCAATATCTTAATAAATGTGTATGGCAAGGTTGTCCATATTTTAGTGTACGGACCAGTGGTCCGTACAGTATTTTCATGTTATATGGCAAAACAGTGTGTATTTACAGTATGTACGGCATGGGTATATAATAATGAATTATGTTGACTCAAATCGTTCATGGGTCACTATCGCATACAGAAAAGGGTCTACATGTATGATCCTATATTTCTAGTTTTATTTTCAGCAATTTTTATTAAGGGAATATTATGTGTACAATCACCGAATATGGCGATACAGCCATTCGTCCACTCAAGCCCTAGCTCCCTACTCCTCAACCTAATGGCGGGTGTTAAGTCGAATGAGCAGTGGGTACCATTTTTGTGTAAGACTTTGGTATAACCCGACGGGGGTTTGAACCCACGACCTCCCATGCTCGAGACGAACACCCGTACCACTTAGCCACCGAGATTATCGAATGATTGCCACAATTGAGAAGAACATGAGAAATAAATCACCTTTTGCGAAGAAAGTGGAGACGGCGAAGCAGAAGGAGATGATGGAGACGGAGTAGAGCATGAGGAAGACGAAGACGAGGGAGCCGTCGCTGTATGTGAGTATGGCTCCCTCCCCCAGCTTCACACAGAAGAGAATGGTCATCACGACGACTGAGATGAGCAGGAAGACCAGGTACTTGATGAACCATGCGGTCCAGTGCAGCCAGTTGGCCAGACCCATCATCTTCATAGACTCCTGAACAAGTCAATAAGCAAGTAGTCAACAGCAAATGTTTTATTGTTCATGAGCATTATAGAAAATCACTCTCACCTGTGAAATACTTAATGAAAAATCATGAAATTCTGGAACTGAGTAACAGATATAAAGGCATCTCCGTGAAAGAAAATATTGTGTTTTTTGCTTAAGTCGAATTGCCTCAAAAAATTGTTTTATAGTTTGACCCGGAAACAAGCTTTTGTTGTCTGTAACCACTACGCATTGTTTAAAAACTGGCATATAACATATCCCTTGTTAGAGCGTGCTTGCACGCGCTAAATACATCATCTAGAGACCTAAAGGTTAGAGTGGTCAAATATATACACTTTCAGCGTGCTGCCAGAAAACTATCCCTTCACTATATGCGTGCTATCCACTGTGATAATGTGAAAGGAGCAGGGTGCCAGTGTCTCAGGGTCTTAGAAGCATGCTCAGTTGACCATGACCAATCACTAGAGACCGAAATACCTCATTGACCCATTGGTGCTTGACCTTGATACTTGTGGATCCTATTCTCAGGTGGTTGCAGAAATAGCAGGTTGACTGGGTCCCATTAGGTTACAGAAAACTACCCATAGACTGAATGTAACCCAAACCTTTAATTGTTATTCATGTATAATTGCACGCTCCTTCATCAATGATGTACATTCTATTTGCTCCTAGTATATATATGTATCGTTTTCTGTAACCCGCGCACTAAACTTGCCATTCCTTCAATTGCTTGAGTCTAGGATCCAAGCATATCAAGTACCAGTGGGTCTTGTATGCCTAAAGGTAAGCGTGGTCACATATACGCTTCAAGCGTACTGCAAAAACACTATCCCTTCACTGTATGTGTGCTACTCACTGTTATACTGGCAAAGGAGCAGAGTGCCAGTGTCTCAGTGTATTAGAAGCATGCCCAGCTGACCATGACCAATCACTGCACCCCTAGCATTATTACTGCACCCCTAGTAGCGGGCAGAATTTGATAGACATTCACACACAGGTACATAATAACTAGGAGCTAATAGTAACAATTCAAAGGTTTGAGTTAGATTTACCCTATGGATAGGTTTCTGTAACCCACTTGTACCCAATCAACTTGCCATTTCTGTAACTGCCTATCTAGGATCCAAACTCATCAAGCACCAGTGGGTCCTCAGGTCTTGAGTGATTGGTCATGGTCAGCTGGGCACGCCTCTAAGACCCTATATGGACCTCTATAACCTCTAGATGATGTATTTAGCGTGTGCAAGCACGCTCTAATAAACTAGGAACAAATAGCATGTTCATCACAGATGAATAGGCGTGCAATTATAATGGAATAACAATTAAAAGGTTTAGATAGATTTAGCCTATGGATAGTTTTCTGTAACCCACTCTCACCCAGTCAACTTGCCAATTCTGTAACTGCCCATCTAGAATCCAAACACATCAAGTACCAGTGGGTCTTGAGGTATTTTGGTCATGGTCAGCTGGGCACGCCTTTAAGACACTGAGACACTGGCTCCCTGCTCTGTTCTCAATATCACAGTGAATAGCACACAGATAGTGAAGGGATAGTTTGTATGCAATACCCTGAACGTCTATATGGACCTCTATATCCTCTAGATGATGTATTTAGCGTGTGCAAGCACGCTCTAATAAATAAAGTGGCACGTTTGATTGACTGACCTTGAGTTTCCGCTCCTTCTCGAGCACGACGTCCTTGACGATGTTGGCAGCGGTGATGATGAAGCTGAGCAGGATGATGAAGGGGAACTGCTGCTGGATGACGAGGATGAAGCGATCGTCGATGAACCTGGGGTACGGGAAGCGCTGCAGCTTCACGTCTATCTCCCCCGACGCCTCCTCAGCCGACGCCCCGCCCACCTCGGCGATGATTGACAGGTCCGTGGCCCGCTGAAGCGCCAGGAAACCTAGAGAGTAGTAGTCTAGGAAAGAGAGTAATATATGGAGACAGGGTTAGTGTGCTTGAATGGAATGTGTTCAGCGGTGTTTTGGTCGGAAATATTCACCGAGTTCCAAGAATGATCATTTCTGACCAAAACATCGAGGGAGAGATGGAATTCAGGTATAATTATTATGTCTCCTTATTATTGTATACCTGTAAATCATTAAAAACGCCATTTTATAGTGGTCACATGGTACGAAGGGACGTATGAATATTATTTCATCGCTTAGTAATGAACGGAATTCGTACTCCTGGTCAGTAAAAGTGAGACATTCGTCCGTAGCTATGTGATGATATTCCGCATGAAATTACCTGATAATTCATTAGTATTTGATTGAAAATGGTTACTGTACAATAGAGTAACTAGTATTTAACTAAATCTCAATTATTTGATAGTTCTATGATACCCATTGCTTATCCTAATATCAATAAATAGGTAATTGCATTTTGCCCATCTAATACAGAGTCTCCATACTAAGCCTATGGAGCCTACAAATCGCTACTGAGTAGATTCCAGAAAGCCGTATTATCCTAGGAGAATTTGTCTTTTTCAGCCACCTGATAGGCATTAAGGAACTCTTTCATATGAACAATGCACGGTGCTTGCATCGAATCTTTAATTATTTAGATTCTTTCCTAATGACAAGTCAAAAGGTGAGTAATGAATACAACATTACTATGATTTCTATCTTTGATAAAGGACACTATGCGGTACCTACTCGCTATCGCTCGGAGTACTATTACGCGTCAACTATGCGGAGAATACGACCACGCAGATCCAAATCATGGTAATATTGTGTATGTAGCTAAATAAGTTAACATAGGAATCGTCACGTTGCAACTGGAGCCTACCTACTAGATCCTCCAAGATAAATAAAAAGTGGAGTTTCTTTATTTCGTTTTCTTTTTCCTTTAGCAAGGAACCATCCAGCTGGAGATAACCTATTTCAGCCTCGTCTTTAATATACTAAAAAGCAAAAAAGGAGGGGGGGGGGAAGAAAAATCTCGAACAATAAAAATTTTCTTAAAAATCACAACTCAGATTACTATACTTCCAAAACAAAATTTAAGCCTCGTCTGTGATATCGATAAAAACAAATAAAGGGGGTGAGAGATCTTTTTAAAAAAATCGAAAAATAACAAAAAAATTCCTGAAAAAAAAATTCACTATACTTCAAAAAAAAAATTGAATTAAAAAAATGGAAGGTAAAAAGAGCTACTCACTGGGCCTGCCCCCGTAGGTTGAGTTGCTCCTGGGCTTGATGTCGGGGCGCAGCGGGAACATGAGCTCGGTGTACCAGTCGGAGGTGAGCAGCAGGTTGAGCCGGTTCTCTGAGCTGGCTCGCAGACGGATCTTATACTGGACGTGACTGGTGAGGTTCTCTCCGTCCTCCGTCAGCCCTCCACTGAACACCAGCCCGCCCAGCACGCCGTTCACGGCCGGCGTGTCCCTCCGCATGAAGTCCACCAGGGAGGACTCGTTCGTGAAGCCCAGATCTGAAAACAAGTGTAAAAGGGATTCAGATGTAGAGACTTATGTACCTGAGACGGGTGTACTTCACACCTTTCCCCTAGTCTAAAGCGGGATTCACACGTAGAGATTAATGTACCTGAGACGGGTGTACTTCACACCTTAAGCAGGATTCTCACATAGAGACTAATGTACCTGTGACGGGTGTACTTCACACCTTAAGCAGGATTCTCACATAGAGACTAATGTACCTGAGATGGGTGTACTTCACACCTTAAGCGGGATTCTCACATAGAGACTAATGTACCTGAGACGAGTGTATTTCACACCTTAAGCGGGATTCTCACATAGAGACTAATGTACCTGAGACGGGTGTATTTCACATCTGAAAGTGGGATTCACAGATAGAGACTCATGTACTTGAGTCGGGTGTACTTCACACCTTAAAGTGAGATCCCCATGTAGAGACTAATGTACCTGATATGGGTGTACTTTACACCTTATAGTGAGATTCACACATAGAGGCTAATGTACCTGAGATGGGTGTACTTCACACCTTTCCCCTAGTCTAAAGTGAGATTCACATGTAGAGACTAATGAACCTGAGACGGGGGTACTTCACACCCTTAGCAGGATTCACACATAGAGACTAATGTACCTGAGACAGGTGTACTTCATACCTATAGTGAGATTCACACATAGAGACTCATGTACCTGAGACGGGTGTACTTCACACCTTTAAGCGGGATTCACATGTAGAGACTTATGTACCTGAGACGGGTGTACTTCACACCTTAAAGTGGGATTCACACATAGAGACTAATGTACCTGAGACGGGTGTCCTTCACACCTTTTCCCCTGTCTAAAGCGGGATTCACACATAGAGACTAATGTACCCGAGACGGGTGTACCTCACACCTTTCCCCTGTCTAAAGCGGGATTCACATATAGAGACTTATGTACCTGAGACGGGTGTACTTTACACCTTTTCCCCTGTCTAAAGTGGGATTCACACATAGAGACTAATGTACCTGAGACGGGTGTACCTCACACCTTTCCCCTGTCTAAAGCGGGATTCATATATAGAGACTAATGTACCTGAGACGGGTGTACTTTACACCTTTTCCCCTGTCTAAAGCGGGATTCACACATAGAGACTAATGTACCTGAGACGGAAGTACTTCACACCTATCCCTTAGTCTAATGCGGGATTCACACTAGAGAAGAATCATTGACCATTAACATAGGACGGCGGGAATAAACAGAATTTGATCTCAGGGAGAGAAAACCATACAGAACTACTCGTGATCGCGTTACTAAACTGATCACTTCTACGTCCTACATTGATAATATCAAAAAAGGAAGTAATATGTTAAAGACAGTAATGCCACACAATATTAAAATGATTTGGATCTGCATGGTCGTATAGTTCGCGTAGTTGACAAATAGTAAGGAGTATTGTGAGGAGTATTGCGTAGTGTCAACTACAAGGAGAATATGGCCACACAGATCGAAATCATGGTAATGTTGTATTTATTACTCACCTTTGGACTAATCATCAGGGGAAAAAATCCTGTAAATGATTAGAAATTTGACACAAGCGCCATGCATTGCTTCTATTAAATAGTTCTTATAATGGCCGTCAGAAGGCTGAAAAAGCCGTATTCTTCTATACAGCTTTCCAGAATCTACTCAGTAGCGATCTGTATACGCTCCATGGGCTTGGTATGGAGACTCCGTACTCTGAGATATCTCAAATTGATTCTTTATGTAAACTTTATGACTTTATTATTTGATGTCCGATATGTGCGCCTGTCAGAGGCAGAGGTTGACAACTCACCTGGCATTTACATTAGACGATTATAGTGGCGATTCTTGGACCTGATGACTTTTAGTCTAATACTAGGAGCATACGTTATTTCCATTCACAATGGAAGAGCGCGGTATATCAAAATATCATAGAATAAAAGTAAGAGAATATCAATACTTTAGTATATTTCTTTTGAGATGTTTGTCATTTTCTGGCTAACATTTTTGATTTTGACTTGTGGCTGGTCTAGCATACCACAGATCACATTCAACTTGTCTTGGTTGTGACTGAATTTGTCATTTAGGGTCTTGGTCAAATGCCCTACTTCTCTGGCTAATAGGTCAGCTATGCCACTCAGTTTGCTCTTTGAAAGCCCCTTAGCGTTTGATGCACTCAAGTTTGTTTTGCTTGAAGGTACTTCATTTGGAGTACTAGTGCCCTTGGTAATCCTCTTACTAACATATTTGTCATCTGTTTTCCTTCTACTTCTAAGAGTTCATTTGATATCTTCAGATGGGGTATCATCTGGAACATTCATATATTTGGCACAATTATCATAGTCCATTGATATCTGATTTCTGTTGATTTGCTACACCACACCGCACACACATTCACATGGTCACTAAGCCATGAAAGTTCTATTAATAGGAACCAAGTCAGTAGTGGGGCAGGGATACGTGATACTGGGATACTGGGCCCCTGCTCATTTAACCAGGCCTTTATAGTTGGGACATTGATAGTGAAGCGATAGGTTCTTTACAGCAAGCTGAAACCCTGTGTGAGCATTCTAACCTCTATCTAGATGACGTATATGAGCGCGATTTCTCGCGCTCAATAAGCACCAAGTGCCTGTCGACTGCAGATCGTCTGATTATGTCTGATTATACACACTCTGACAACAGTGACTAATTCAAGCCGGCATGATTTAGTCGTCTACATGGGCGGCAACTCTGTGAAAACTCATAGTCATCAGTGTAAACGCTCAGGTATGTTCTGAGGTTGACGACTTTTGCAGTGGACATCGCTGATCACTGCTCTTTTTTGGTCGAAAGTGCTCCCAAAAGGGAACAAGGAAAATTGGACAAATGCATATACCAGTGCCTGCGAGTTGCCCTGGGTGAACGTGCCTATAGAAATAATATGCTAATAAGTAACTCAGACCTACTGGACATTTTCACGATGAGGTCCCCAAAAGAACGTAGATTATCATTACTAATGGGAATAGTAAAAAGTCTAGACAAACTAGATCATCTTGAAAGACGGGCACTTACAGAAAGGGCCACCCGAAGCACAACAAAAATGGATCTGAGGATCGTGAAACCTAATACCGAACATTTCAGAAGGTCCCCAATGTACATAGGGACACATATTTGGAACCAATTACCCATGAGTGTCCAGGAAAGCGATTCAAAAGCATTATTTAAATCGGAGGTAAAAGACAAGATAAAACTGTTTATTGCATAGTAATAATATATATCGTGTCCTAGTATATAGTCAAAAATCTGTAAAGAATAAGGACAATGTACCATGTATTCCCCAAATGATAACGACCACACTTTATATTCAACCAACGTACTGATATGCTTGTAACAACAACAACAAATGTATAGTCTTTAAGAATTAGTATTAAATTTCTGTCAATTGCTTGGAAGAACGACCTGTATTTGTCGAATGGCAATAAAGAACTATATAAAAAAAAACAAAAAAAACAAAAAAAAACATTGCCATGGCTTGACGACTATAGGCTGACGATCGCATTTAGCCATCTAGTGTAAATGCAGGGTTAGGGCACCACCTGACGCCTACTGGTTGAGATCTACAGTCGCCACGTATTTAGTCATCTAGTGTAAACGCTGGATTAGGGCACCACCTGAAGACTATTGGCTGACGATCTACAGTTGCCACGTATTTAGTCGTCTTGTGTAAACGCCGGGTTAGGGCACCACCTGACGACTATTGGCTGACGATCTACAGTCGCCACATATTTAGTCATCTAGTGTAAACGCTAGGTTAGGGCACCACCTGACGTCTACTGGCTGACGATCTACAGTCGCCACATATTTAGTCATCTAGTGTAAACGCTGGATTAGGGCACCACCTGAAGACTATTGGCTGACGATCTACAGTTGCCACGTATTTAGTCGTCTAGTGTAAACGCCGGGTTAGGGCACCACCTGACGACTATTGGCTGACGATCTACAGTCGCCACATATTCAGTCATCTAGTGTAAACGCTGGGTTAGGGCACCACTTGATGACTATTGGCCAGACGATCTACAGTCATCATGTATTCAGTCATCTAGTGTAAATGCTGGGTTAGGGCACCACTTGACGACTACTGGCTGACGATCCACAGTCGCCACATATCTAGTCGTCTAGTGTAAACACTGTGTTATAGCACCACCTGACGACTACTGGCTGACGATCTACAGTCGTCATGTATTCAGTCGTCTAATGTAAATACCGGGTCAGTGTGCTGCGTACACGTGAGTCAGACGGCGAGACACTTGACTGTGTAGTGTGGGTGCAGTGTCATCAAATATAGAGATTAGATTGTACACATAGGATTACGCACCACTCATACCATCTAGTCAACCTTTGCACCTACAAGTTATGACGATCTGTAACCATATATATCTATCTATATAGAACGACCTGACCATACTGTACAAGCAAGAAAACGAGATGGCGATTTAGGTACGGAACAAGGCGTTTAGCAGAGTTCCGTATACATTATAATTTCCCATTCGGTTTTCTAGCTTGTGAAAGAATGGTAGGTTGTTCTTTATTTCAACCCTGGTACAAGGTTAGCCAAAGGAATAACCTTAAAAAGATTTATTCAATCATCACCCAGGTAAAGTGAGAATACTATGCCATGGCCATGGGGGAGTGAATGCGATATGACGTCATATGCGATAGACTAATCAGCGGCCAGGAATTCATATAGAAGACAAGACATGAACCTTGACATATAAATGGATTCGCAAAGTAATTTGAATTTTTCTGATATTGCGATGCTATTCTATTGTCCATGAAAGGGTTAAGCTAAATCCAGAACCAGTTTGGCATAACAACCATGTTTTAGTAGACCTGGGGCCCGTTTCAATAGAATGCGTCACTAAGCCACTTAGTGACACGTTTAGTGACCCCAATAGTGACTTGAATAGCAGAAAATCTTCGGTCTCGTTTCAGAAGGCATGTCACTGTAGGGGAGGTGTGTCTTGTCACTATTGTGGATGTGTCCCTAGTTTGCTATGACAGAATTCAAATGTGAATATCGTTGAATTGCAATAGCCGATCTCCTTCATATTTGATATGTTTATATGTCGTATGTGTCCCTAACTGGGGTTAAAATTTCATAGCTTAATTCCTAAAGGAAGTAAAGTTACGCATTTGTGACAATAGAAGCGAGAGGGTATACCCTCTCGCTATTAAAGACACAATAGTGACCATTTTAGTGACTGGACAACAGTATTCTGAAATGGTACAAGCCACTATTTGCGCCTGTCTGTTACCCTATGCCGCTAAGTGGGTTGTCACTAACGTACTGCAACGCGAAATGCCGCTATTGTGTCGCAGGACACAATAACGGACGTCCTACAGGCTATTAAAACGGGTCCCAGTACACAACAGGGTTCCGTATTTGGCAGTACGGATCCAAGGGAGCTGTTTTTACCTACTATATCTAAAACGGTAGAATTTCGTCGAATCCGCTTGAAGTTGCTCCCGTACATAGAGACATAGTGAACCCGACCTGGGCCTGGAGATTGAAGGGCCACGAGAGTGAGATTCTCGTGCAGTTTTAAACTGTAAGCTGCTACTCTTTTTTGTATTTCTATATGCAGACATGCATGCGTTTTCTCTTATGGTTCATTTTGAACCATGCCGAAATCAAAGTTTAGTACTGTAGTTTTCTGATCTACTTTTCTCGTGAGAACCCAATGAGATCTCAACTTTCGCTGGTCGCCCTATTAAAACTCCACTGATTCCCCCAACCCACGACCAGCCTAAGTATTTGGCCTGATAAAGCCACCCGTCTCTGTGTAGTAGTTATCAGAGCTCTTGCTTGGGCATGCGAGTGACTGGAGTTCGATTGCCGTTGCGGCGGATCGGTATTTCGTTTTTCAATATTTTTCCCTTTAACTCGGACTCGACGAAGTCGCTAGTTTAAACTAAAAACGATAACAAAATTCATCTCATCGTGGTCTTCTATGCATTCTTGTTACCCAAAGTCATCTTTGTATCATGAGGCAATCAGAAAAATATCTTCAAAAGATATCCTGGACTGCTGAGAACCACATTTAAAAACAGACTGACATTCCGATCGTGGTCACTATCGTCTGAGGTTAGTCCTTATCATTATCATTCAGCCAATATCTTTCTTAGTTTTAAAAACACTTCCCTGTTTCGTACGGTATTTTTACGTTATATGGTGAAACGATGAATATTTAGGGTATGCAAACGTCATAGGTTTATAATAATACATAACATGTACCTAATTTTCTTGATTTCAGTTATTTTTGTTACTGTTGTTTCTTATCATAGCCCAACGGTTGACAACTAACGATGAGTTGTTTTGTTGACGTGATCGACCTTTGTTTATCGATTTTAGTAATTATCATACAATATTACTCATTTATTCGTATAACACTATGATTTATGCACTAGATAGAGAACACTAGTACGTATCTTGCAGAGATCTAGAGAGGGGACAACACTCCCTTAGATAACAAGTAAATGTTAGTAGTACACTGATAAGAAAATGGGACACATGTGCTTAGTTACGAGTTCGGTAAGAATAACTCCGCAACATAATCAGGAGATCGGTAATTCAAATCAAGCCCTGAGGGTTGGGGTGGGGCGGTTATTTTTTAGCAAATCTTTGTATTACTTATTTGTTTACATAAAACATTGTATCACATTTTATGTACAATTCTTTTTCAGAATCAATTTACCAATATTTTACATTTTGCCATTCTATATGGTCTGATTATGGGTCGGATTTTTGAAACCTGCTATATTACGCTTTCTTCCTGGGGTCAGACACTAAAAAATAATTTTAAATTAATACTTCTTTTTATATCTTATATTAGTCTCCTACCAAGGACCTTCCACAAAAACAGTATTCCAACAAAATCAGACAAATGGTTCAGATTTGCGAGCCTTTTGAAATTGTGTATAATACTGCATGTTGTCCACCCCCCTAAAATATTTGAAATTTCAAGAAACGTTATAAAAGGTTATAATTTGAGAAAAACTGATATTATATGGTGACATATGTCATATTTGACCCAAAACATCTCTATCACATATTAGATTTGAAACAAAAGCTATGAGCATATTTAGGTGTTGGGCCACACAGGGGTGTCAGACTACACGAGGGGTGTCAGACAACACATTTCTTAAATCACTCAGAACAATGGACAAAATAATATTTGTGGCTATAATCCTTTATTTTCTTAATCAAATGATAGAAATCTTCGTTTTTCAAAGCAAACCACTCAATTATTGATAAGAAATAACCCCGAATTCATGACTTATATCTGAGCGTGTTGTATTGTCCAACCGCCCATTTTTTGGAAAAAATATCATCATGGAATCACAATGTTTTAATATCAGAATGGATAATCCCATTGTATTGAAACTTTCAGGTATCACAGTAGAGATTTTGGTCAACATCTCACAATAAAGGAAAACTAATATCTCATTTAATATCTCATTAGTATTATCCTCTCAAAATTGGGGTGTCAGACAACATGCTCTATAGGTCTCTCTGTTGGAAAATTTAAAGGTCCTGGATAGTTTTGACCGTTTTAATATTTTTTCAAATTTTTACCTATTTTCAAAACTATATTGTATACACTTCTCATGACATATGGTTCAAACATGTTAATAAAAACAATTGGCTCAACATTGTGCCTCATAGACTTTGAAAAAAAACCTGAAAATCATGAAAAACACTGTTTTTGTTGATTTTCGAAAGGAAATATTCCTCAGAGCTATACAAAACCCTTTATTGGAATTAAAGACCATCAAAAGATGCACCAAAAAATGCCACAGTAATACATCGATGAGATACGTGAATACAACATCAGCCTTAACCCATTCGTGGCGGGTGATGCCTGCAGGCATCACCACGGTATATCGGGTGATGCCTGCAGGGCACACCACGGTAGATCGGGTGATGCCTGGAGGCATCATTTTCGAGAAGTTTACGAAAACAGACTATATATACAGAAATAATGGAAGAACAAACCTGAAATTTTCACAGAATGTAGGGATGACATGGTTATTAATAAATATGTATCGAAAATGAAACAAAAAGTTGGTCACATGACCTTTTAATCGAATAAATGCGGGAAATACGAACAAGAGAAGACAACCGAGCAGAATCACCACTACAACCCGCCAACATGGAAGATTCGGACTGTCAGGGGTTTATTTTCGATCAATATTTCGAATTCTCTACTCATCCAAACTTGACAATATTATATGGGAACAAACCTCAGAGTGTGGGGAATATCCTCGTATAAGTCACTGCTAAAATATTATATGTTAAAAGCCTGTACGAATTGATTTTCTAACTCACCTTCATCCGCTGTCATAGTCGGCTTCCCCCCCCCCCCCACCACTGAGTCAATTGCGCGGTTTGATGACAATATCTTCAATTAATTTTCTACTACTTACACACATTAAACCTGCTTAATATTTATACGGGAACAAACCTCAGAGTCTCTCCATTGCTCCTACCTACCTCCCTGATCGTTTATATGATGCTAAAAGCACGTACAAATTGATTTTCAAATCAACCTATTTCTCTGGTCAGCCCTGTGTCAACCACTCTCCGCAGTAGATGCCTTGTTGAAGCAAGTCAAAATATGAATCACGTAAGGCCCAATGCTAAAATTCGATCATCAAGTTAATTCTCGTTCAAAATGTAAAATATTTTACGGGAACAAACCTCAGAGTGTGGGGAATATTTCTGTATAAGTCTCTGCTAATATATTTAATATTGAACCCTTGTGCGATATTTTTTTAACTCGCCTAGATCCGCTGTAGTAGTTGGCTTCCACTACCCCCCGCCCCACCACTGAGTCAAGTGTGTGGTTCGAAGATAATATCTTCAATTCTTTTTCTATTATTTCCACACGTTAAACCTGCTCAATATATATACTGGAATAAACCCCAGAGTCTCGGCTTTGCTCCCACCTACCTCCCTGATTGTTTATATGATGTTAAAAGCATGTACGAATTGATTTTCAAATAGACATATTTCGCTAATGACTCTGTGATAACCCATCTCCACAGTAGAAGCCAGGTTGAAGCAAGTCAAAATATTCTGCGCGTAAGGCCTGTGTTCTGATTAATATATCACAAATTCTACTCGTCCAAACCAGACAATATTATACGGGAAGAAAGCTAGGAGTGTGGGGAATATCCTCGTATAAGTCACTGCTCGAATATTTAAAGCTAGAACCTTGTCCGATATGATTTTCTAGCTTGCCTACATCCGCTGTCATAGCCAGCGTCTCCCCCCACCACTGAGTCAAGTCCGCGGTTCGATGACAACTTCGTTAAATCATTTGATATTACTTTCACACATTCAATCTGGACAATATATATACGGGAACAAACCTCAGAGTCTCGGCTTCACTCCCATGTACATCCCTGTTTGTTTATCTAATGTTAAAAGCCCCTACGAAATGATTTTGAAAATGACATCTTATGCTTGACAACTCTGTGATAACCTCTCTCCACAGTAGATGCCATGTTGAAGCAAGTCAAAATATAAACAGCACCTTGGTTGAATTTGTTCGCACAGATCCATCACTTAATATAATCATATAGATATCACACAGGAAAAACTCACCAGGCTTCGCTGTTTCTTCCAGTATAATCCAATGGCTAAGTCATAACGTCTTTTAGTGGTAAATCGACCAAAGCCAGAGAGAGGTTTTAGGTAAACAACTCGGCTTTTGTAGTATCGGCCCCATAGCCGCAACACTGAGTAGAAAGTCTATAGGATCTGTGCGTTGGTAAATGTCAATTTTCTTCTGTTATCTGGTGTCTATATTAATAAACCAGATACTGCCAGAATCGTGAAGACTTGCAGAATATTCCCAAAATGATGATTGATAAAGTCAATGCCTTTTTTGTGGATAACACACCAGCAAAGTTAGACTGCTCCAAAACGGCAATTTTGCAGTCTGGCGTTGTCAATGTAAACTACAGTGACAGTTTTTTCTCCGATCGATGTCTCAACTTGGTCCAGTTCATATACGTTGATCTGCTGGTCATTTCTCCATAATAACCACCCACACACATAGGGAATATATATATTGTGGTTGTCCTCGGCTGGTAGACTGATATTCCAATAATCCAATAGATAAATCCAGGTTCAAACACTTTGATTACTCGCCGGCGTCTGTAGACTTGTGGGCGCCATTTGCTTTTTTTTAAACGTTATCCAGTAACTCAGATTTGTTTCTGGATTTTCTCAATTATGCTTAATATATACCAAACCAAATTCTCAGCAGAGTTCGGAAATAGTCACAGGAAGAGAATCCTGTCAACAAGTTTTATTGTTATTCATCAAGAATTCGATAAAACAAATATCTCCAACCCTACAACGTTACGCCGTTCTAGATCTAGGCCGGAAGTGTGTATAGGCCCGCCGCCAAGCGGAAGAATCTGACTGTTACCCAGGCTTGCTTCGCGCGCTCTAAAAATGGCCCGCCGTGAATGGGTTAAATAACCCTGTTTTGGGTAATTTAGCAGGTTTTGAAAATCCCACCCTAATATGCTTCCATTTTTGTTTGGTATCTTGAATGTACATGTATATGGATTAGATTTTTTCAGAATGTACAATCCCATGAATTTGGGTCATTTTTTTACAAAATCATCCGTGAAACCTTTAATAATTAATATATTAAAAAGCGTTTTTGCATCTTTTCAGGGACGTTCTCAGCTTTTCATTTATATAAATTTTGACTATGTGGGACTGCTCCTTCATTATGCAATAATTCATGAAAGTGTGAAAATGAGTAAAAATGGGCCAAAACACCATAATAATACAATACTATAAGTGTCATCATATTAAATATGGATAGCTACAGCATATGGAAAGCTACTTTTCCAAAAAGCTGTAACACTGACATGTCAGAATCTCCACTCCTCGAATATTACAGCCGCTTGTATCTGAAACCAGTTATTATTATATAACTGTGGCCGTATGAACTACGCATACTACCCGCTCCTACCCATGGCGTATTTATATCTGTATGCCACACTGTGACGTATGGGGTATGTGATCACGTAACTAGGTACGATTTCGATATTTTTAGGTATATAATAATACGAAAACAGGCTGACTGTCTTTGTACTTCAGAAATACGCGGTAAAATTATTGATCACATACATCCCGATGCTGTAGGCAGAGGGATGTATGTGTATTTTTGACGTACGAAGACAGTAAGCCAGTTTCCGTATAATATTGTTTATCTCACCCCAGGTACTTGTTCTCCATAGACTTTACATCGAGAACTCGTATCTAACGCCCATAGAGTATTTAGGAAAAATATCCAATGGGGGATTATGTCACAAATGTTCGCCCATTAGTGATCAATTCAGAAACCTATTCAAGTCTAGGGTCAGAGCTCGATCCCATCTTGTTTGAATCGCTACATAATTCACGTGGTTTCTCCTTCCGAATTACTATACGATTCAAACTTGATGGGATATGAGCTCTGACCCTATACTTTCCTTTATAAACTAGGAGTAAATGGTATGTTCATCATAGATGAATGAGCATGCAATTATAAATGAATAACAATTAAAAGGTTTGAGTTAGATTGAGCCTACGGATAGATTTTTGTAACCAACTTGCACCCAGTCAACTTGCTATTTCTGTAACTACCTATCAGTAGGTCAATGAGGTATTTTGGTCTTGAGTGATTGGTCATGGTCAGCTGGGCACGCCTCTAAGACCCTGAGACACTGGCACCCTGCTCTGTTCTCATTATCACATTGAATAGCACACAGATAGTGAAGTGGTAGTATGTATGCAGTACCCTGAAAGTCTATATGGACCCCTCTAAATTCTAGATGATGTATATTGCGCATGCAAGCATGCTCTAAAAACATCGAATTTACTCAATTCAAATTCGAATGAATCACAAAGAAGCACATTTGACTGATAATTGACATGATTCAAAAATCACCAGGTGGCGCCACTGTAAATATTAGGATGTGCCTTTAAGACCGACATGATGACACAGCATTGTTGTAAGTGCTCACCTGAAGGGTGTCCCTGATAACAGTGGTCAACATTCAATGGCCATCAGAGTGACCAGTGGACGACCCACTTATCTAACAACATGAGGAGAATGTGTGAGATCACGATGATGTTAACTGGACAACGGGGACGCACAATATAGAGGAAACCTATGAAAGTTTACAGTCAGAGCTTGTGTCTCGTCGAGTTTGAATAGCTGATATAATGGTGATATTATAGAGGAAACCTATGAAAGTTTACAGTCAGAACTTGTGGCCCGTCGAGTTGGAATAGCTGAAATAATGGTGATATTATAGAGGAAACCTATGAAAGTTTACAGTCAGAGCTTGTGTCCCGTCGAGTTTGAATAGCTGATATAATGGTGATATTATAGAGGAAACCTATGAAAGTTTACAGTCAGAGCTTGTATCCCGTCAAGTTTGAATAGCTGAAATAATGGTGATATTATAGAGGAAACCTATGAAAGTTTACAGTCAGAGCTTGTGTCCCGTCGAGTGGGAATAGCTGAAATAATGGTGATATTATAGAGGAAACCTTTGAAAGTTTACAGTCAGAGCTTGTATCCCGTCAAGTTTGAATAGCTGAAATAATGGTGATATTATAGAGGAAACCTATGAAAGTTTACAGTCAGAGCTTGTGTCCCGTCGAGTTTGAATAGCTGATATAATGGTGATATTATAGAGGAAACCTATGAAAGTTTACAGTCAGAGCTTGTGTCCTGTCGAGTTTGAATAGCTGATATAATGGTGATATTATAGAGGAAACCTATGAAAGTTTACAGTCAGAGCTTGTATCCCGTCAAGTTTGAATAGCTGAAATAATGGTGATATTAGAGGAAACCTATGAAAGTTTACAGTCAGAGCTTGTGTCCCGTCGAGTGGGAATAGCTGAAATAATGGTGATATTATAGAGGAAACCTATGAAAGTTTACAGTCAGAACTTGTGGCCCGTCGAGTTTGAATAGCTGAAATAATGGTGATATTATAGAGGAAATCTATGAAAGTTTATGGTGAAAGCTCATATCCCATCGAGTTTGAATAGCTGGTATAATGGTGATATAATAGATGAAATCTATGAAAGTTTATGGTGAGAGCTCATATCCCGTCGAGGTTGAATAGCTGAAATAATGGGGATATCACAGAGGGAATCAATGAAAGTTTACAGTCAGAGCTTGTGCCCCGTGGAGTTCGAATAGCTGAAATAATGGGGATATTATAGAGGAAACCTATGAAAGTTTACAGTCAGAGCTTGTATCCCGTCGAGTGTGAATAGCTGAAATAATGGTGATATTATAGATGAAATCTATGAAAGTTTATGGTGAGAGCTCATATCCCGTCGAGTTTGAATACTGAAATAATGGGGATATTATAGAGGGAACCTATGAAAGTTTACGGTCGAAGCTCTTAGTCCATTGAGTTGGAATAGCTGAAATAATGGTGATATTATAGAGGGAACCTATGAAAGTTTACGGTGAGAGCTGGTATCCGTCAAGTTTGAATAGCTGAAATAATGGTGATATTATGGAGGAACCAATGAAGGTTTATGCTTACAGCTCATATCCTATCGAGTCTGAATAGCGTAGTATTTCACAAGGTAAAGCCACATGAATTGCGTAACGATTCAAATGAGATGGGATCGAGTTCTGATTTTAAACTTGAATAGATTTCTGAATTTATCTCACCCCTCACATTGACCAATTGGCTAATATTTATGACATAATTCCCCATTGAGATTTTTTTTCTAAATACTCCATGGGCGTTGAGTTCGAGATCCCAATATTAAGTCTATAGGGAAAAAATATTGGGGGTGTGATAAAAGATATTACTATACACCTATGGCCAAACGTCTGTGAAATACCACCCACTGCTACGAGTCCGGCTTCATACCTTGAGAGAGACACAGCAATAACACCCAAAGTGTGAACGGCGGGTGTGATTGCAGGAGTGTTATTGTTTGACAGATTAGACTGCTGGAACAATCTAGGGCATTGCATTAACGAGTCTGGGCTGTCTTAACGTCATAGTTAATGATTAACTTGGTTCTAACTTGGAAAAAGATAAGCGGGTGATAGCTTGGCCTGCCAATGCATTATTGTGTACCCAGTTTCGGTGAACCTTTGTTATCTAAGCTATATATAAAGTATCATTGAGGTGATATGCTGGAATGACACACCATATTGGAGCTGGAATACCATAGGATACGGTTATTTCTTAAGAAGTAATGTGCATGGAAATTATAAACATTTTACGTTCGTACACTCAGTGATACAATGCTAAGGGATACGTTGCTAGGTGTTTGTTTGGTTGCAAGCATTGCGTAACCAAGCAGATAAGGTGCGACACCGGCCTGTGGAAAAAGATCTAATAAGGGTAGGGCATATATGTGTCAGTAACCGATAATACATGTATCATATGTTATCTATGACCTATTCCGGTTGTTTGGATTTCGTTTCGAACAGCATCACTATCGATTGATCGAGATGTCAATTCGTAGGTAAATTATTATCAATTCAATCTGTGTTTTGATACCTACTGTTATTTAATACTCTGACGTCACCAAGCACGTGACATGACATGTGATTATTATTATTTTTTTTTTTTTTGCACAAAGGGTACACTAATTGCCTCTGCCATGGCAGGTATTTTGGCCATTCAAATAACGAATAACGGATCTGACACAACTCAGTTCACTCTACTCGCTGACTAAGACGGAGGTGACTACAAAATATTTACCCACCCACCCACACCAAAAGACTTTTCATTTCCACGCTTCTGTTGAACTCTTAACTCATCAATGTACTTTTATTCGTTTTACATTGTCAATTTTTACTATACGCTACTAATCTCATTTTACCAAATCCATGTTGTATCTTTTGAATAATGTCTTAATAAATACATTATTTTATTGTCAGCACGTTATATCTTAATTACACAATTTAAGATAATTTAATCCTATTTCTCAGAGGGAATGTTCCCCGGCTCTTGGCATTAATAGGGAAGGTATAGATGCTGTCAATCATTGAAATGAATATTATTAGGAAACTTCCTTGTTGGGGACGAAATGATTCACATGTTTGGGGTCAGTTGTCAATTTCATAATGCCTAACGCCATAGGTGGAAGGCAGTATGAAATCGACGACTGGCCGAGAATGAGAGCCATTTCGTCCACAGTAAGGATGTTTGCCTATCATAATATACCTCAAATCGATTAAATCTTAATCTTAATGACTTATCAAGTCACAGTCACAGCGGGCAGGAACATTATCATTACTGCACCGCAAGCAGCGGGCAATATTTGATAGACATTCACACACATGTATATAACAATAAACACATGAAAAGTCAGTTCTTACCTCGACCGAAGCTTTTCGTGGTCATCCCCAGTCGATCGGCCACACTGGAAGCCAATCGGTCGGTGACGGGGTTGGTCGGCGCGTAAGCCAGCCCCCATTTCCCACCCCATATTGGTCCTGACACCAGTTGATCCACAGAGAAAGGCCTCCAGTAATGGGGCTCGTCGTAATTGGTAACAATAATCCTCTGCCGGATGAGCACCAGGATCAGGGCGAACAACGTGGGCACCCCGATCTCGAAGAGCGTGAGGATGATTTTGCGCTTCTGAATGAGGAAATTTTTCCAGAGAAGGAGGAGAAACTTGGTGCCCGCGCCCATGGCGCCTCGGTCGGCAGAGAGCTGTGCTTGGTTCCCGGTCCCTCACCTGGAGAGGTATGGGCAGGTGTGTGTGTGTTGTAGTGGTCTGTTTCCTCTCTCACCTGGAGAGATATGGGCAGGTGTGTTGTAGTGGTCTCTCTCGTCTCACCTGTGGTGGACTGTGCTCGGTTGCGTTAGGACTATGTCTCACCTGGTGGGAAAATGATGTACGACTGGTATCTATGTGTGGTTGTTATCTACACTGGCCGCCAGAGCTATAGATCCAGCTAGGTTTAGGGGGAGGGTAAGGGGTAGGGTTGGGGATAGGGTTAGGGTTGGGGCGAGGAATAGGGATAGGGTTAGGGTTAGGGTTGGGGATAGAGTTAGGGTTAGGGCGAGGAATAGGGATAGGGTTAGGGTTAGGGTTGGGGATAGAGTTAGGGTTAGGGTTACGATAATTAGGGATAGATTTAGGGATAGGTTTAGGGCTAAAGTTGGGGATAGGTTTAGGGTTAGGGTTACGATAATTAGGGATAGATTTAGGGATAGGTTTAGGGCTAAAGTTGGGGATAGGTTTAGGGTTAGGGTTACGATAATTAGGGATAGATTTAGGGATAGGTTTAGGGCTAAAGTTGGGGATAGGTTTAGGGTTAGGGTTACGATAATTAGGGACAGGGTTCGGGTTAGGGTTAGGGTTGGGGATAGGTTTAGGGTTAGGTTTAGGATTAGGGATAGAGTTAGGGTTGGGGATAGGGTTAGGGTTAGGGTTAGGATTAGGGATAGAGTTAGTGTTAGGGTTAGGGTGGTTACTGGAGAACTCGACCCGAAACGAACTCGACCCATAGTTGTTAGGAGAACTCAACCCATTCTGGAGAAATCGATTGGAGAACTTGACCCGTTTCAGATGCTTATGAATAAGACATTTTTATGGGGAAGGAAAGATCTGATTAGACAAATAAACCTGAGGATATAGAAAATAAGTCCAGCTAGGTTCAGGGTTAGGGGTAGGGTGTTCTGTTTGTTTTCTTCCCCGTGTGGAATTTGACCCGACCAACCCCTATGACAGAACAGAGTGTAGACGGAGCTGGCGGCCAATCTAAAATGAGAGTCACAGGGTATTTGTCTGAGACAAATCCTGCAAAGATTCTGTACCCCGTAAAGCGGGATGAGATTCATGTACCTCACAGGGTGTTTCTCTGAGACAAGTCCTGCTGAGATTCTGTACCCTGTAAAGTGGAATTCACACGGTGGGATTCATGTACCTCACAAGGTGTTTATTTGAGACAAGTCCTGCTGAGATTCTGTACCCTGTAAAGTGGAATTCACACGGTGGGATTCATGTACCTCACAGGGTGTTTCTTTGAGACAAGTCCTGCTGAGATTCTGTACCCTGTAAAGTGGAATTCACACGGTGGGATTCATGTACCTCATAGGGTGTTTCTTTGATACAAGTCCTGCTGAGATTCTGTACCCTGTAAAGTGGGATTCACACGGTGGGATTCATGTACCTCACAAGGTGTTTATTTGAGACAAGTCCTGCTGAGATTCTGTACCCCGTAAAGCGGGATGAGATTCATGTACCTCACAAGGTGTTTATTTGAGACAAATCCTGCAAAGATTCTGTACCCCGTAAAGCGGGATGAGATTCATGTACCTCACAGGGTGTTTGTTTGAGACAAGTCCTGCTGAGATTCTGTACCCTGTAAAGTGGAATTCACACGGTGGGATTCATGTACCTCACAGGGTGTTTCTTTGATACAAGTCCTGCTGAGATTCTGTACTCTGTAAAGTGGAATTCACACGGTGGGATTCATGTACCTCACAGGGTGTTTCTTTGAGACAAGTCCTGCTGAGATTCTGTACCCTGTAAAGTGGAATTCACATGGTGGGATTCATGTACCTCATAGGGTGTTTCTTTGATACGAGTCCTGCTGAGATTCTGTACCCTGTAAAGTGGAATTCACACAGTGGGATTCATGTACCTCATAGGGTGTTTCTTTGATACAAGTCCTGCTGAGATTCTGTACCCTGTAAAGTGGGATTCACACGGTGGGATTCATGTACCTCACAAGGTGTTTATTTGAGACAAGTCCTGCTGAGATTCTGTACCCCGTAAAGCGGGATGAGATTCATGTACCTCACAAGGTGTTTATTTGAGACAAATCCTGCAAAGATTCTGTACCCCGTAAAGCGGGATGAGATTCATGTACCTCACAGGGTGTTTGTTTGAGACAAGTCCTGCTGAGATTCTGTACCCTGTAAAGTGGAATTCACACGGTGGGATTCATGTACCTCACAAGGTGTTTATTTGAGACAAGTCCTGCTGAGATTCTGTACCCTGTAAAGTGGGATTCACACGGTGGGATTCATGTACCTCACAGGGTGTTTCTTTGAGACAAGTCCTGCTGAGATTCTGTACCCTGTAAAGTGGAATTCACACGGTGGGATTCATGTACCTCACAGGGTGTTTCTTTGAGACAAGTCCTGCTGAGATTCTGTACCCTGTAAAGTGGAATTCACACGGTGGGATTCATGTACCTCATAGGGTGTTTCTTTGATACAAGTCCTGCTGAGATTCTGTACCCTGTAAAGTGGGATTCACACGGTGGGATTCATGTACCTCACAAGGTGTTTATTTGAGACAAATCCTGCTAAGATTTTCTACTCGAACACAATTTTTTCATCTAAATTGTAGGGTTCCATTTCCCTGAGACAAGTTTTTCACCTGCAATTGCTGGCGAAACTTTCCCATAAGAAAGAGAACAGAATCTCATGAGATTTTTAACCCTGTGAGGTACATGAATCCCACCGTGTGAATTCCACTTCACAAGGAACAGAAGCTCATGAGATTTTGAACCCTGTGAGGTACATGAATCCTACCGTGGGAATTTCACTTCACAATGAACAGAATCTCATGAAATTTTGAACCCTTTGAGGTACATGAATCCTACCGTGGGAATTCCACTTAACGAGGAACAGAATCTCATGAGATTTTGAACCCTGTGAATTACATGAATCACACCGTGTGAATTCCGCTTTAAGGTACGGGAAATATGTTTTTTCCGGTAGGAGCGCTTCGTGCGCTCAGTTCCCCGGTAGTCCGTCAGATGGCGCCACGCTGAGTGCGTTCAGGAGCGTTCTTTCTTGTTCCCTGATTCAGCTACGTTCAGATCAATGCAGGTACTTAGATCAACCCACATCAGTCCCTTATATCAACCAAACAGATGCACCATGTACCTGAGAAACAACAGGGGTTTAATCCGAACAGTTCAATCAGTCACAAGGGATTTGTTTGTTTTGTTTGTTTGTTTGTTTGTTTGGGAAGTTTAACGTCCAATTTGTTCAATTACTTTGGTTTACTTTCCTAGAATTTGCATTTCCTGATGGAATAACAAGGTATGCGGCCTGGTTGATCCAGGCATCTTACTTTTCTCAATTATATCTTGTCGAAGATTTTACATTCCCTGAGGAAGTCAAGAATTTCTTTCTTGCCACTGTTATGGAAAACACTCTGCATTGTTGTCACATTCTTTAGGAATTCCTTCTTGCTGTCCCAAGGGACAAAAGTACAAATCACAGGGGCCATATTTACCTAATGTGCACCTTCGATTATCACCGGATAATATTTCAAAACTTAGAGTCCCTCAGGGATCTGTCCTAGGCCCCCTCCTGTTTATCTGTTCATAGATGAGCTATCGTGAACATTTGAAAAGGCCAACTACCTGCTATATGCTGACGATCTCGTGCTCTTCTTTAGCTCCTAGAAATATGGGGGAAATATTGTACCAGTTATATTGGATTGTGGTCGTTTGCTATCATTAAATGAAGAGTCGTCATTGGAGGGTTAAGGTTCATTACACTAAGGCCTGGCGTCCACCTACTACCATAGAAATTTAGACCTATCGATATGGCACCGATACAAAAAGCAAATATCGGAGACATATCGGGAAGGTTGAATTACGTGGCAACAGCTTCAGCGACTGCTGGTAAAAAAATTTCCGCTGGAGGTGGTACGCAGGTCCCATCCGACCAACGACCATGCGGGAGGAAAGATTTGCCCTACAAATCGGGAAGGTGCAATATCGTACACATATGTCTAGACATGCCAATTCACCATGCATATAGGAAGGGGTTGACTGGTAAAAAAAGGTGATAATGATCCCGATATTCCCTACGATATTGTAAACAAGGGCTACAGTGCATATCTTAAGGTGTTATCTTCATCTTTAGATATACGATACACTATAATTCAGGAAATATCGCATCGATAATGTTTCCCAGGACACATATAACAACAATGTATTTTTCTCAGACACTAAAAGCTCTTTTTCAAATCAAACTAAGAAAGATCGATTTGAGACACTTAAACCTTATCAAATATCACCAGATTTGCAGGACATGCGGATATATGTATATCGCTTATCTAATTCCAAAATTTCACAGTTTTCTGATCAGTATCGCACACGTGAGCGCAATTTTCCCGACGGAATACTCTGCAATGCTCCCGATTAGCCACCGCAATTTCAACATGTTGAAATGTTGTAGAGACCCTACGATACAGCTTTTACATCGGTACCAAATCGTAGACGCCTGTTTTGCATCGGTGCTTAAGAGGGTGCGTCCACCAACCACGACAAGGCTGCGACAACGGCTTTCCGACAAGGTCCACGACAGCTCTGCGATTGGAAGCCTTGTCGTAGCCTTGTCGTGGTTGGTGGACCACAGTTCCCGACAAGAGGCTACGACAAGGCCACGACAGGCTGCTACATGAAGCTTGTCGGGGGCCTGTCGGGGGCCTTCCGACAAGGTTACGACAAAATCGAACATGTTCGATTTTTGAGCCGTGTCGTGGCGTGTCGTGGCGTGTCGCAGAGGTCTACGATAGAATATTTAGGTGGAGCGTGCAATTCCCGACAGGCTGCGACAAGGGGTCACGACAGCTCCCCTCCTCACGACAAGGCTGCGACAAGGCACCGATTGGAAATTTCTTGTCGGCGTGTGTCGCAGCCCTGTCGTGGTTGGTGGACGCACCCTCTTATCGCAGAGACGTGGTCAACTGCCCCGATGTTAGGTGACCTTCCAACGCGATTTTGATTTTGTATTCCCGATACAAAATCAAAATCGCGTCGGAAGGTCACCTAACATCGGTCCATCGTAAACCATATCGGAGGCATATCGTAGTAGGTGGACGCCGGACCTTAGCATGCATGCTACGCACTGCACATGTTGTTTCACTTTTAGGAACAACTGGTTATAACATGGTTCATACAATGAAATTATTTAAGCGCTTCACCCTTTATAACATGATTAAAACTAATGAGGTTAAGTAACATGATACGCACATGTCACTGACATAAGAGACAAACCTTACATTATGATATGATAGAATATAACGAGGTTACACAAGAGACATAGAAGGTCAAAAAATATAATGAGGTTAATTAGCACCTATATAAGGATAACAAACACGGATATGCTAATAAGCATAAGCTCTCGCTCTGTTAAACTGTGTGACATCTCCCAATTTATCTCACCCCTGGAATATGTCACGTATGGCCATGTCACGTATGGCCACCTTCAGTGATTCACTCAACATCATTGCCATTGAGTGTTACACTTTTATTAGACCTTCTTTCCTTCTGAGAAAACTTGTTTAAAGGCATATTTGGTGATATCAAATCCCTTTGGTTATGCGGATTCATCTCTCCTATCGGGGGAGGAGCCTGGGAGACCTTCCATCTCCAGGACTAGTCTGCACCTGGGAAATACAAAGTTCTGATGCTGCTCACATTATATTTTCATGAGCATATTGCCGAGGGTTATATTATATATATATATTTGATTTCCTCTTATATACATGACTCCTAAACATGGTCAAACGGGGAGGATATATATTATATTTAAAAGGAGAGGCGAAAGTCGCTGGTGAGAAAGAGATGTGTTTTCTGGAAGTTTACTGTCTCCGCGTGATTGTGCCTACGTGCACATCCGTATTGTATCCACCTCTAGTCTCAACAAGTCGTTACTCATGTCAACTTGTTTGTGAGAACCTTGCTCGCATGTTCGGCTTTCTCACGCTCCTCAGATGAACGTATACGCATGCATCAATATGTTAAAGAAAACCGTAATTATACTAAATCCTTCTTATGTAGGAAATAAGGTTTTAAGTTGTGGTGAATAGAAGGGAGAAATACCTATGGTGCATAAAAAGGGAGAAATACTAAGCTATTATCTTCCCTAAAGCTATTATCTTCCCTAAAACTATTATCTTCCCTAAAATTATTATCTTTTCTAAGCTAATATATTTCCTTTCTGTACATACTATGTATATAGAGGTTTTACCTCAAGAAGGTTGCACGTGGCAGAACATGTCAGAATCCTCTTGGAGGAACGCGCAAACATCTTTGTGGTTTCTTCTTAAAATGGGATAGAGGTCCCTAGACGGAAAAGACGTATCCATATTTGGGGGAGCGTCTTGTCCCTACATGTGACCGCTAGTGACCAATTGGGAAAAATGTAACCATGTTTGGAAACAGTTACCGCGTCTGTAATTGACTGTATAAGGAATGGTATGTGGGTATGTGACGTACTCGTCCGTTGTGACGTCTAAATGTACTCTGGTTATAAAATAAAGCGCCTGCCGGCATAAGGCAGATCCTCTCTCCTCTCAGCTTCAACCACACGTTGTCACTAGAGTTGTTTTGTTACGGAGCCTCACCCCACTGTGTGACCAGAGCAGTTTCAGTGGGGGAAGCAACTCAGCACGCATGAGGTGCGGACGAGCATCGACGTGACAAATGGTGACCCCGACGTGATTCATATTATGAAGTGACGAACGTGATGGACATGTGAGGAGGCAGCAACCGCGGGGATCTCTGGTATATACCCATTTTACCACGCATCCAGAGCTGACTGCTATATCCTCGTATTCTGGTTCTGCTCGGGAGAGTAGAACTGACAAATGGCGCTCTATCCCAGTTGTATGTAAAGAAAGGTGGACCCGGGACGATGGAACGGGACAACTCTTCGCGGCCCTGCCCACGGGAGAGTGTCGACATCGACAAGATCAACTGTCTGCCTAGAATATGGAAACCTCGGAACCTCGAGCGGCTGGCTGCGACGACCCTGTGTCTGGTTTGGTGAGTAGAGGTACATCTGTTTGCATGGTAGTAACGGGTTCGGGCATTGTACTTAGAATGTGGCATGAAAACTTAAGTTGGTACCTTTAAAACCCTCTTTAAATAGAACGGGGAGACCCTATACCTAAATGGTTGATACACCAAGGCATAAATATGACACTAGACAGAACACCCCCCTGCCCCGCTCCGCCCCTTCCATCTCTTCTACCACTTCCATCTCCGCTACCACTACCACCACATCCCCATGTAGTAAGGTTTTACGAAATGTAGGTTTGCAGACAGACACCCACCAACGAAGTAAGCGACGATTGGGAATGTCGGATAAGGAGGAAACCTCCGCTTCTCGGTCCGAGGCTAAGGAGCAAAGCAGCGAAAGGACCGCAGAGTCCGCTAAAGCCAAGCCTAGTGGTGTCTTTGATTTTTCTGGCGCTGCAGGGAGTAGTGCAGAAAAAGCAAAAATGAGTAAAAAGGGATCCGGCAGAGATAGAGAAGAGGTGAGAACGAAGTATACGTATCTCACTGAGGTAGCCGGGGATACGGAGGATGAGGATGAAGATGAGGAGGCAAATTGGGGTAGAAGAACACAGGATGAAGAGCAGATGACTAAGTTGTTGGCGGCCGTGACTGATAACCATTCTTTGGGTCGTTATTCTCGTGATACTGGTAGGTGTGACGGAAACAACCCGGCAAAAACTCTAACCTGGTTGAGAGAGTTGGACAAGGTACCGGAAAATATACGCCTAAAGGTAGCGACTCTTACCGCCTCCGATCCTTTGGGGGTTAGCCTGAGGCGTCTAATAGCCAACCCTGAGAACACCTGGCCTATGATAAAAAACACCCTGGCCCATGCATATGTGTCTGCAGATTTTCAGCAGGCCCAGAGAGATAAGTTAAGGAATTTGGCTCAGAGATCAGGAGAGTCTATCCGTGCATATGTCTCCGCTTTTGAAACTCTTTTTAATGAGGGATATGCAAGCCTGCCACAAGATCAATCTGAACTTATAAGGGATCTCCTTAGCGGGATGGAAGACAGGGCCGTGGCGTGCAGGATTGCGGCGCGCCGACCTACCTCTCTCCGGGTAGCCATAAAACAGGTTATCTCATATAGCCAAAGAGAAGATTATCTCAAACCAAGGGATACCGGGAAAGTCCATTCACTTGAAGGGGAAGTGAGTGAGACCGCCCTCCTGCGGGGTGTGGTGGAAGAACTGAGGCAGGAAGTGGCTTCTGCCAACCGGTCCCAACAGGAGATGAGGGATAAGATGAAGCAGGTATTAGCTGTACAAAGTACCCAAAAGAAACCTGAACCTGTGGTGAGTGCGAGTCTCAGAAAAAAGAAACCACGCACAGCCACCCCGCAAGATAAATGTTTCCGTTGTAACAGGTTTGGTCATTTCGCGAACGATTGTAAGAATGGTCCGGGACCTAAAGACTCTTCTAACGGGTCTAGACCGCAAGAAGTGGCGGAGGATGTCTGCCTGCGGTGCCGCCAGAGCGGGCATGTCGTAGAAGGGTGTCGGGCTCGGCCCCCGACTCGTCCTTGCTTTTGTGGGGGACGACACTGGAGGTACGATTGCAAAGATAAGGGTAGTTTTCCTACGCCTGTGGCTACCCCAGCCAACCAGGGAAACTAGTTAAGCCCTCAGTCCTCACCCCTTGGCCAGGGGATGGGCGCTGTTGTGGCGCAGAGGGAGCCGTACGACCTAGGGTACGACTCGATGTAGAAGGAATACAGGTGACAGCCCTGATAGACACTGGTAGTACACATACTCTTATAACCGCTCAACTGTATACTCGCTTACCACAGTTTATTCCCTTAAAAGAACCGCCAATGGTGCGGAGTATAACCGGACACACCCTGACTGTAAAGGGTACCTGTACCGTCAATATAGGGGGATTCCCAACAGAAGTTTTAGTGTGCGATAACGCAGGGGGAGTTGATTTGTTGATCGGGTCCAATCTGTGCCGCCGGGCATGTGTAATCGATTTTGTACAAAATGTAATGAGATTAGGAGAGAAAGTATATCCACTTGTAACTAATCCATCACAGTATTGTGGTCCTGTGATGTCAGTATCCCAAGTTCCAATGTCGAGCAGTTCCCTCGTTAATGACGTCTTAACGAGGTATCGGGATGTGTTCAGTGAAAAAGAGAAGCTGGTCCGAGTTGCTCGATCACTGCCGCCAGCAGTGGTTGACACGGGTGACAGCGGCCCTATTCATCAGAACCCCTATAGAATGCCATTGGACAAAAGAGAAAAGGTAGAACAATGCGTACAAGAAATGCTAGCTGACGGGGTGATAAGACCGAGGACGTCCCCCTGGGCGTCTCCCATCACCCTGGTCCCGAAAAAGGACGGCGGTACTCGGTTTTGCGTAGACTACCGTAAAATAAATGCAATGACAAAAGGTGATGCCTATCCGCTGCCTTACATTCAAGATATCTTTGACACACTAGAGGGGGCCACGGTTTTCTCCACCCTAGACCTTAAGTCCGGGTACTGGCAGATGCCTATGGACCCTGCCTCTATTGAGAAGACGGCTTTTACCTGTCATCTCGGACTTTTTGAGTTCACCAGAATGGCGTTTGGTTTAAAGAACGCCCCGGCTCAGTTCCAACGAGCCATGACTAAAGTGTTGTCCGGCCTCATCGGGCGCTGCTGCATGGTATTCATAGATGACATTGTCATCTATAGCAAGAACGAGAAAGAACATGTAGAACATCTGAGAAAGGTCCTTGACAGGTTGAGAGAGGCAGGTCTGCAGGTAAAACCATCGAAGTGTAGCTTCTACAAGACCCAAATAGAATTGCTCGGGTATGTGGTTGATGCTGAGGGCATACGCCCCCATGAATCAAAAATAGAGGCCATACGGGATATGGAACCGCCAAAAGATAGAACGGCAGTACGAAGTTTCCTTGGTATGGCCGGATACTATCGTCAGTGCATTCCGGGATTCGCGACCCTGGCGGTGCCACTGACGGAGTTGACGAAACCAAAGAACGAGTTCATATGGGGTGAAGAACATCAAAAATCCTTCGACCAGCTGAAGGCTGCTTTGACCAAAGCACCAGTCTTAGCACACCCCGACGTCAACAAGCCCTACATCTTATACACCGATGCGTCTGATCAATGCATTGGTGCTATCCTTGTCCAAAAAGATGATAAAGGGATAGAACAGGTCATACATTATGTCTCGCACAAATTGTCTGAAAGGCAGCGATTGTGGCCTATCATAGAAAAAGAAGCCTATGCCATTGTGTATGCCCTTAAGAAGTTACACCCGTACCTGGGAGGGGGTGCCCGCTTTGAAATCCACACGGATCATAAGCCCTTAAGGTGCCTTTTCCAATCAGAAATCAGGAATACCAAGCTCCAAAGGTGGTCAATCCAGATATCTGAGTATGCCGCCCCAATTATGTATCACAAGGGAAAGCTAAATGTCCGAGCAGACATGCTGTCAAGAATAGCAAGTGTAGCCCCAGGTAATGACCAAGGCGGGGAGGAGATCTGGGCGTCAGAAACCCCGGATGTCTGGAACACTGACAGCATTGATCCTCTGGCTTTGAGGAAGCTCCAGAAAGAACAGTTCCAAGATGGGTTCATTGAGGCTGAACAGGGGACAGACGAAACCCGATATGTGGTATATCAGGGAATTCTGTACAGCCTAGCAGAACCATTCAAAAACGGGGGTATCTATCCCCGGTTGATGCTACCCCAACAGTATAGGAAGGCGGTGATTGACCGTTGTCACGGGGAAATAGGGCATTCGGCGCCAGAAAAGACCTTAAAGAGGGTACAGGAAAATTACCTTTGGCCCGGAATGCGGAAAACTATTAGGGAGTATATAAGTAGCTGTGTGTTATGTAACACCCTCACACCGGCAAATGCTGCTGCCCCAAGGGGACAGATGCCTACGCCCCCGTGTTCTTTCCACACATGGGGAATGGACCTGGTGGGACCCTTCCCTAGAGATCAACGAGGTCGACAGTACCTGTTAACATGTATTGATCATCTTACTGGCTGGGTAGAAGCAATACCAATAGCATCAAAGAAATCTACTACCGTGTGGGAAGCCTTGTCACGTGAGGTGGTAGCTAGATATGGACTCCCTGCAGTCGTAGTGACTGATAATGGAGGGGAATTCACGGAGACCCATTTTGAGGAATGGATGAGGAATAATGGTGTCCAACACCGTAAGACTTCGCAGTATCATCCCCAGTCCAATGGGATGGTAGAGCGATTCAATGGAACAATCCAGAGGTTGCTTTTGAAACTGACAGGGGGAGACCCGCGAAAAATGGACAAGGTACCTGTCCGAGGCGCTATATGCGTATAGAATTACGGCTGGTCCCGCCGGCATCAGTCCGTACCAATCAGTGTATGGCAGGAAAGCGCGCCTGCCCCGAACTTCTACAGGTAACCCTGAGGAGGGTGAAAGGTTACAGGCAATACGGCTAGCACAGAGCCTATTGCATGAATTCCGCCTGGAAACGAGAGCCGCCTATAAGACAAAAGAGCCGGGCCGGGCTAAACGCCTACCCGTTGGGGCCTTTGTCACGGTGCGCGCCCTCTTTCCCCGGAAGGGGCAGCCTAAATGGCAGCCCGGCTACCGGGTGATCTCCAATCATGAAGGAGGCTTCCGCGTAGAGGAACTCGAAACGGGACGCGTCGTTCGAGTTAATCAACGGAATGCTCGTGTCATTCCTGAAGCAAAGTCGTATGAGGAGGTAGATCCAGTGCCTGCCCCAACGAGTAAGGAATCAAAGCTTCCGCCTGCTGAAGCTAACCCCGTTCCCGTAATCCCAAATCCCCATCTGTCCACAGTCCTTACACCAGCAGCAGCTGCTGTTAACACTTACTCAAGTAGGAGCATGGGGTGTCCTAATTCCTTTGAAATTGATTGGAATTCCTGGCTGGAAACGGTGAGACTCTGTACTAACTGAGTCCTCATCTTATTTCAGGTGCCTGGCGCTATCCAGCGGACAGGAAATAGCCAAAATAGAAACTGGGGCGATTATATCTCACGAAGAGGAGGTGAGAGAGATAAGCTCTTATTCTCAGGTATATGTATACCTATCGGCTGACCATTCACTGGATGTGAAATGGCTACAAATGTGTGACAGCCTAGAACATCGCATACGAGAGAAACAGGACCGGTATAACCATTACCACCCTAACACAGATGCACTGGCTTTCACCGAGAATTTGTTGAGAAGACTTGCCGTCATCCGGACGCGGATAAGGCATGTCAGTCGACGAAAAAGGGGACTTTTAAATATAGTTGGCGAGATTTCTTCATTCTTATTTGGGACAGCCACTGAGGCCGATATTGAAGCCCTGCAGGCGGCGGATTTGGCGTTGGCGGAGGAAATTGAGGGTGTAGTAGATACACAAATAGGACTAGTGGCCAAAGTAAACCTTTTGGGAGTGCAGGAAGAGAAGTTAGCCCATACTGTAAACTCGATAATAAGGCGGCAAGACGCGCAAGAGGGAAGTATAATACGCCTGAGCCATATGGAACCTATTGTTGAATATAACGGGGTAGTGCTAGGATTCACAGTTGTGATGGATTTAATTGATGAACATCTAACTAGTTACGAAGCAGCGGTAGCCAAGGCCTCTAGCGTGCGAGTTGCCTGCGAGGCGCGAGTTGTTTCTGATCAGGTGGTGCCTGTGCCATTAATGGAGAAAATACTCTCTTCAAAAGATAATGGCCTGCAAGTTAATACCCTGGCTTATTATGCTTATGTCCGGGTGGAAAAGATAATGGTTGTCGACTCTCAGGCCATTTGTGTCCTGCGGGCACCTTTATTCGGGTCCCACGAGCAGCGTTTATACACTTTAAACACCATGGCAGTGTGTGAAGGGAAGAAATGTATAAAAATCCACCAGCCACAACCGTTTGTTCTAGATTTGACAACTGAAGATCTGTATTTCCCGTATGAATGTTATGGTCCAGACCCGCGAGCATGTAAATCCGGGGTGAAGTATGATAGACGGCAACAACCGTGTTTACATGGGTTGATAAATGGAGACGCGGAACAACAGGCCAAGTGTCCGGTAACACTCTACACTGGGCGACCGCCACCATCTAGAGTAGTCTCAACTCCCCTAAATAGATACATTGTAGAAACAGAAGACACAACTTACCACTATGCATGTCCTCACGAAAGCCCAGTTACTGGAAAATTAACTGCCGGGAGTTATGTTATCCAAGTAGGCCAGCGATGCGGACTTGACACCGATTTCTGGAATCTTCGAGGCCTGCCCCTTACTCGTTTTTCCCACAACATAACCGTCCCACCTCCACAGCCCATGGACTTGTCCTGGTTGAATTTTTCCCGGTACCCAATAAGAATACATAAAGTTTGGCAGACTAGCGGCATATCTGAGCTAAATTTTCCCTCCTTCAATGCCCTTGAAGCCCCCCCTCGCAGCAGAATAGTATCGAGAATAAAAACTATACAGGCTAACGTAGCAAGTAGAGCCTGGTGGTTTTGGCTTATAGTAGCCCTATCAATAATAGTGGGATTTGTAGTATTTCTGTATCTTACAAAAAGAGGTTATAAGATTAGAGAAAAGATTAAGAAGCAAGGGTTTTTACTGTGCTGTAAGAATAAAAAATGTTATGGTATAGAGAGGGAAAAAGTTCTTCCTGAGGTGAGGTACAGTGCTCGAACCTGTGAGGCTATGATTCAGGTGGACGTGCCAGACGAGGGAAATGAGGATGACGTAATTAGTCGTTCCCGCAGTCCTAGCCCGTCGAGATAAAAAGGGAATGAAGGCATGATCAAAAACCTCAAAATTAACACCTATTTCTGCGATCCTTCCTGACTACTGTCCTGATGTCTTGTGCAAAGACTAAAATGACTGTTTTTCACACCCTTGGTGTTCTACTTTGAGGTGCTGAACTAAACTGCATCTGACGGAACCATGCTCGGACAGAGTGTGTGAAAACGAGGGTATCTGACGGAACCATGCTCGGACGGAGTATGTGAAAACGAGGGTATCTGACGGAACCATGCTCGGACGGAGTGTGTGAAAACGAGGGTATCTGACGGAACCATGCTCGGACGGAGTATGTGAAAACGAGGGTATCTGACGGAACCATGCTCAGACGGAGTGTGTGAAAACGAGGGTATCTGACGGAACCACGCTCGGACGGGGTGTGTGAAAAACACGGACGACACGATTAAAACCATTCCTCCCTTCGGTCCACACAATAGACACAGACTCTGATACAACTGGTGATACAACTGGTGGTACAACTTGTGGTACAACTGTCATGGGGTTGACAGAAGACGAGTCGTGATGTTCTCGGATTCATACCATTGCAAAAAGTTGTTTTTTTATTTCTATTTTTATTCTTAATTGACTATATAACGCTTAGGGTTTCGTGATGATTACCACACGCCCAACATCATTCGGCCGACATATTGACTTGCTAGCACTCTCCATAACCAGAGGTTCCTTGTTACTGCTACATGTATGCACCAACCTTGAACTTCTCTAAAAAGGGCACGAAACCCTTGATTTGGAGAATAACCAGTCTGGTATTGAGTTTAAGCTAGGGTAGAAGACAAAATAAAAAGGCCCACGAGTGATAACCTTACTCTCGTTTCAAAATAAAAAGGCCCACGAGTAATAACCTTACTCTCGTAAACAAAATAAAAAGGCCCACGAGTGATAACCTTACTCTCGTAAACAAAATAAAAAGGCCCACGAGTGATAACCTTACTCTCGTTGTCAAAACTCGCTGTCAAAATAAAAAGGATAATGTAATCATTACTAGGTAAAAATTAATTGAACAAATTGAACGATTATGACACTGGGTACTTATTCTAACACAATGACCTTGATACTCTGTGTAATCTGTGAATCTTGGTGCTGGACATACCCACAGACTAATAATGTGTGATGACCTCAAAGTAAGAACCGGGCGATCCTCTCGCAACGGACTATGGTGACGCCTCATGTGATCGGTCAGGCAAGGTGGAACTAGGACAGATTTCACCGTCTGACTGAAGGAAATATATGAACCTCTTCAAGTTCATGTGGACATACTGTGTTATAGATGTGATTTAATTGTGCTGTACTTTTCCTAACAAGGACACTGGGAACTTCTTCAAAGACTTTGAGGAGTACTCTATAAAAAAAGAAACAATGACAACTTTTCATGGCAATGAAAACAATAGTTTCAGAACGTCTAATGGGTAGACGATTCTCGTGATGTTATTACACGACGCTGGTATTTCAGTCTTTTTGGGTCTTCCTCTTTCTAGTAAATTGCGAGGTTACTGATCTGAAAGTCAATAATCCTATGAACAATACCAAATGGAATAATCCATGGGGTGATTTGTTGTGTTGTCAAAAAGACAAAAGGCTGTTGTAATAAATAGTCCAAGACAGTAGAGTAAAAGAGATTGGAGAACCTGGGTAACGGAGAAAGATGGCGCTCGACGATTCCTTCTCCTTTCGGGGCATTTGTTAACCGAGTCAAAGCTCCTGGGGTAGGGACGTTGTGGACGTTTCTCGACTTCGTGTACCTAAGGCCACCGTCAGCAACGTAAGAACAGTGGCGCCCAACGATTCCTTCTCCTTTCGGGGCGTTTGTTAACCGAGTCAAAGCTCCTGGAGTGGGGACGTTGCAGAAGCTGCTCGACTTCGTGTATCGGAGGCCACTATCCATGGGGGCAGGACGGGACAGGTGTGAATCAAGAAAAGTGAAAATTGATTCAAAATGGCTATCTCAGCCGAGTTTATTTTTCAAGAACTTGAGTATGAGAAATTGAGTCGGTATAGCAGGTATTTTCATGCTTTGTGGTATTATGATGGTGAAATGGGCATAACGACCATCACTCTACCACCTATATTCTCATGTGCTGAATATATGAAGGTGTTTAAGGCTTTTGCTGACCATAATAATATATATGCGTTGGCACGAGCACTGTGGCAGTCGGTGAAGAAAAGCTCCGGTAACGCATACGTGGAGTTTTGCAATTTCTTTGGGTGCGATGAGCTCTACCACTTGTTAGTCTAAATCACATTTACTCTAGAACCCGAAGAGGCACACCATTTCTTGGGCAAAGTATTGAATTATTATCCCTCAAACGTAGCAGGTCGAGGGGAGTCAATCATAGAGGCTCTGATTAACTGCACAGGTGCTAAACGGCAAAATCTTTTCCCAAGAATCTATGATGAGAAACGTGGGGAATTTTCCAAGGCAGGAATCAGAAGGGTACTACGACACGGTGCTAGAAAGAAGGCTTTCCTTCTACAACAGAAAACAGGGCTATGTTGTGTATGCTTGCAGGATCTTACCTATATTGAATACAAAGATAGGTGGGATATCAGAATGGGAGCGCGAATGACCTGCTGCGGCGCCCTCGTGCACCAAAAGTGTTTCTGGAAGACTCTCGACCAGATGGTGCGACGATGGGCAACATGCAAGTTTTGCGGGACGATACTGAAGGGTAACGGGAAGGTTGAGACTGACCTAGTAAATTGGGGAACAGCCATGAACCAATACAGGTGCCGTGACCTCTTGGGGATTCCCCCCCATGCGGCAATAAAACTACCACCCACTCCCTCCGGTCACGTGGAGAATTGGGGCTAACCTATTTTGAGGACATGAAGGAAACTCCATACCCGTTTCCGGTCTATATGCGGAATCATGTGGGCTCCAACCCTTCTGCTCAGTCCATTACTGGCTGGTTGATTTGCAGTTCCATTTCCTTCACTTCCAATATGGCTTGACAGTCAACACATGGCCACTTTTGGTCATGTTCTCTCTTTAGAATAGCAAAGACATTTTTAATGTCTCTAATGACAGTATTCTCTAGATCATATTGTCCAATAGTTAGTAAAACAAGCCAACGAACGTGTTAAACATAAGGCGACCGCCATAGTAAAAGTAACTGTCAAACTAAAGGAAGAATGCAAACTTGATCCTCAGTAAGGAAAACGGAGTACATCCTCTAAATCTTTCTCTGATTTAAGGTGGCTCTGGTCATGAGACATATTGGAGAGTCCGTCCAGGGAAAACTCTAGCTGGTAAAGGTTCTAAGTGGTACTTGCCGTCCAGCTGCACCACGCTGGTCTTCATTTGCATTAGCAAGTTGGTTCTAAGTGGTACTTGCCGTCCAGTTGTACCGCTTTGGTCTTCGTCTGGATCGGCAAGAAATTGGTTCAAAGTGGGACTGTTTTTCTTGGGTGCTAAAAATACAATAAAATATGCTATACACACCCACACACATACACACACGTTTCTCTCCTCCCTGGCAGCATTCCTTCAATATCTTCTTCAGGGACTTGAAGACTGGTTCCATTGGGTAGCCGAAGTCTTCCCAAAAAGGTTCTGCACAGATCAGACAGGGCCATTTATCGTCCAGATCACTTGCCTAGCGACTTCAGTTCATGCGACTTCGGTCCGTGTGATTTCTGACCATAAAATTGTCGTCCAAATCACTTGGCTAGCAACTGCTGTCTAGATGTCTTGCCCTACTTCCTGATGTCTACCACCATCTGGAGGTATTCTGCCGTTTTTCCCGTTGACCTAAACAATGTATAGTAAACTCCAACTCGTTCCGACCAGACAGCAAATACACATTTGCCCTGGCTAACACTGTTTTGGTCCATCCTTATTCCCAGTGACTATGCCTGTCAAACATCGCTCCTGTCGATGCAGGAGTCTCCTTGGGAGACTGGGCGTGCCTTCCTTCAGGGCACTGGGGGTGTTCTTCGGTGCACATGGTGGCAGTAACTGAAGCTCCTCAAGCTAAAGCCATGAAGGTACAGGGAATCATCTTCTTTTGTTCTAAATCATCACCAACCTGGCAAAGGCTGCTGATTATTTTAAGGTAGGGAGGGCCAATGTCACGTATGGCCATGTCATGTATGGCCACCTTCAGTAATTCGCTCAACATCATTGCCATTGAGTGTTACACTTTTATTAGACCTTCTTTCCTTCTGAGAAAACTTGTTTAAAGGCATATTTGGTGATATCAAATCCCTTTGGTTATGCGGATTCATCTCTCCTATCGGGGGAGGAGCCTGGGAGACCTTCCATCTCCAGGACTAGTCTGCACCTGGGAAATACCATGCGTAACTGGTCGCGCCACAAAGTTCTGATGCTGCTCACATTATATTTTCATGAGCATATTGCCGAGGGTTATATTATATATATATATTTGATTTCCTCTTATATACACGACTCCTAAACATGGTCAAACGGGGAGGATATATATTATATTTAAAAGGAGAGGCGAAAGTCGCTGGTGAGAAAGAGATGTGTTTTCTGGAAGTTTACTGTCTCCGCGTGATTGTGCCTACGTGCACATCCGTATTGTATCCACCTCTAGTCTCAACAAGTCGTTACTCATGTCAACTTGTTTGTGAGAACCTTGCTCGCATGTCCGGCTTTCTCACGCTCCTCAGATGAACGTATACGCATGCATCAATATGTTAAAGAAAACCGTAATTATACTAAATCCTTCTTATGTAGGAAATAAGGTTTTAAGTTGTGGTGAATAGAAGGGAGAAATACCTATGGTGCATAAAAAGGGAGAAATACTAAGCTATTATCTTCCCTAAAGCTATTATCTTCCCTAAAACTATTATCTTCCCTAAAATTATTATCTTTTCTAAGCTAATATATTTCCTTTCTGTACATACTATGTATATAGAGGTTTTACCTCAAGAAGGTTGCACGTGGCAGGACATGTCAGAATCCTCTTGGAGGAACACGCAAACATCTTTGCGGTTTCTTCTTAAAATGGGATAGAGGTCCCTAGACGGAAAAGACGTATCCATATTTGGGGGAGCGTCTTGTCCCTACATGTGACCGCTAGTGACCAATTGGGAAAAATGTAACCATGTTTGGAAACAGTTACCGCGTCTGTAATTGACTGTATAAGGAATGGTATGTGGGTATGTGACGTACTCGTCCGTTGTGACGTCTAAATGTACTCTGGTTATAAAATAAAGCGCCTGCCGGCATAAGGCAGATCCTCTCTCCTCTCAGCTTCAACCACACGTTGTCACTAGAGTTGTTTTGTTACGGAGCCTCACCCCACTGTGTGACCAGAGCGGTTTCAGTGGGGGAAGCAACTCAGCACGCATGAGGTGCGGACGAGCATCGACGTGACAGAATAAATGTCCATAGGCTTAACATTGGGAACCCGTTCTCCATGCCCCTGTCCCCTACAAGTATTGCAGTCCGTTCTCCATGGTATATATCCTGTGTGTTGTCCATTCTTTTAGTGTGTACAGGGGTGAGATAAATACAGAAAGCAACTTGTTTTGGCCAAAGAAGTCATTCTCCAACTCGTTTGAGTGTTATGTGCTATTCACTCGGCTGTCACCTTGTTCATATCACACCGCATCAAACTCGTGGAGAACGACGACTTTGACCAAAACTTGTTGGTTTCTTCTTTAATTCTACATAGGTAATAGTAGTATTGTAGAGTCACAGCAGAAACCGCTTAGAAGTGGGCATGGCCGTTGAGCGATAATGTCTGAGTGACAATTATGGTGCAGCCAAACAAGTGCTCGTGTATTACCACACGTGTTTACGGCCGCCTGTACACAAAACCATCGATTATTGTCTATATCTTGTTTTCAAGATAAAACCAAGATAAGTATTAACTATGACATTTAGACAGCCCAGACTCGTTCATATAATGCCCTAGATTGTTCCAGCAGTCTAATCTGTCAAAAAAATAATCCCTATTGTTATACCCTTTAATTAGGCTAACGCTCATGTATTACGATGCGTCAACCTCTCGTGGTTTACGGCCGCCTGTCCACAAATAAAACATCGTTTATTGTCTAGGAATATCATGAGAAAAGTTCATACAACATATGATCGGGTATATCACTATACCTGTGGTAGTACATTCCTACCCATGTCGAATTTATATCCATATTACACCTAGGTGACATACAGGGTATGTATGTGGTGTATGAGTCGTGAACGGCGGCGAAATCCAAAAACTCGCCCAGAGGCAAAGTTAAAAATTCTATATTTTAAGGTATATAATAATAATACAAAAACAGGTATACTGTGTCTGTATGTGATAAATACTTGGTAAAATTGATGATAAAACGAATCTCTGCCTGTGGTATCATTTCGTTTTATTGTCAATTTTACGGCGTATTTATCATGTACAGCCACAGTAACCCTGTTTCCGTATCTTACTGGGCATATCGATCGTTTATAGTTATACACACAAGTAGTCCAACATGACACATTAATTTTACACCCTTCACAGAGCCTCCACTGCTCACAGATTAATAAATCCATATATACGTACTCATTGACCAAATCAAGTGGTTATAACTAGGGCTATTGCATAAGCCACATCCGTTGATATCGATGAAGGATACATATGATGAGCTTTACTGAAAGGGTATACATAGTGTCTATAGTAAACCTATAGGAACTCTGTATGGACATACCCGGCGCGTACGGATGTTTTATTATCCACCTAATACAAAGTGTCCATAGCAAACCTAAAGAACTCTATATGGACATACCTGGTGCATATGGATATCTATTATTATCCACCTAATACAAAGTGTCCATAGTACACCTATAGCAACTCTGTATGGACATACCCGGCGCATACGGATATGTTTTATTATCCACCTAATACAAAGTATCCATGGTAAACCTATAGGAACTATGTATGGACATACCCGGCGCATACGGATATTTGTTATGCTCCGGGCTGCAAAAACATATGATAAAAGCGGCGCATACGGAAAAATAGTGCATATAAAAAAATAGTGCATATCTAAAGTGAATTAAAATTGGCACACCTCTAGTTGGATAAAGGTTGATGATAAATTCAATATAGTCTGGCTTCAGTCTGTTCTGATAAAAGCAGCAGTATGCTCCTCGGAGTTCCCCTGCGCGATATCCTCGCATTCGCTCAGATATTACTATTTAGTTGTTTTTATCCTCTTGTATTTGACCCTGTATCACCCCGTATGTTGATACACTACCATACTAAGACCATGAATATGGAACTTGTGGCTAAGAATGAGACCTAAAATAAGTTTCAGTGTAGATATTAGATGATAGATTGATAATCTCAAAACCAAAACAAAAATTATTTGTACAGTCTCTACCAAAATGTTTTTCATTCAATGTATGACTATATGGACGCATGGTTAGTGTGCTTGAATGGAATCTGTTCATAGATATTTTGGTCGGAGATATTCCCCGAGTTCGAAGAATGAGGTGAATATATATCTGATATCGAGAGACAGATGGAATTCAGACACACTCACTATGTCTCCTTATTATTATATACCTAGAAATCATCAAAAACGCAATTATACAATTTTACAACTCACTTTTTCAAGAACGAAAGTGGTCATGTGGTACGGAGGGACGTATGAATATTCTTTCGCCACTCAGTGACGAACAGAATCTATACTGTTGGTCTGTAAAAGTAACACTTTTGCCCATGGGTACATGTATATGATAATATAGACACTGACACATATTGGTATTCATTATATACCTATACAGTATGTATTTGATATTAATGTATACTGCTGCTCCCTGTGCAGTATACATAGACAATAATCGATGGTTTTGTGGACAGGCGGCCGTAAACCACGAGGGGTTGACGCATAGTAATACACGAGCGCTAGCGAGTGTATTACGAGGTCAACCGCGAGTGGTTTACAGAGCTGCCTGCCCACAAAATCATCGTTTGTTGCATTTATTACCCATCTTTTCGAATAAATTTTACGCAGTAATTGCCATATTAACGGGTATAAGATTAGGAACTATTTCTTTGCTCTATAGCAAAAGGGACTATTTTTCCCGTATACCATGGTTTTGAGGCCGTATACCACAGGTTTGAATCCGTATACCACAGTTATGGTATCTGACAGGTTTTATACAATGGGTCGTGGTTTACTGAGTCCCCATACATTTTCAATGGGGACTTTGTATACGATGGATAATAAATTGTACACTGAACCCTGTGCAGTACACTGAACGGGTTATACTGCACACGTTGAGACATCAGCAGTGTGTGAGCTTTCATGCTGACATGTCTTCTATGCCAATATATGGTAAGATTTGATCAATTTTGGGTATATAATACATATATAACGACCCACCATGCTTGTACATGCTACAAAACTCGATGGGAATTGATGGTGTTTTTTCTTTTACCAAACTCGGCCTGGGGCTTCGTTCTGTAGAAAACAACAATTCCCCATTTTCTTTTGTAGCATGTACAGCATGGTCAGATCATTCTATATAAGTATCCAAAAGAACTATGCCGACTTAAGAAAACGGTATCATTGCAAAATGAAGCTGATTATAACAATAATAAAGAAAGGAAGCTGCAACACATATATATAGGGCTTGTACAAGTTGTGTATTGTAGGACAAATGTGTTTTATCACCTCCCTCTGTAAACGTGCATGTACCGCGTACGTACTCCGTGTGTGCCGCGAGCGTCGAGGACGAGTGTCCAAGCCACACTGTACATAGACCCACACCTCCGGTGCCCGGTCGCTAGGCAACGACCAAAACACCACCACACATGCACGTACATACACCCAACAGTCAGCGACAACTTGGGATCAACTCGGAAAAACTTTTTATCGGGATAAATCGAGGGAATCTGGATTTGAAACAACGTGAAAGATGAGTTTGTTGGCCACGTCGTATCGCTATGAGAAAATGACGGCTAAGCCGGGCCTTGTACGAGCTCTGTCGGCCCAGGCTGAGCGAGTTCAGGTAGGTCTCTTCTCCGTACCATGTTTACTACACCGCCGCAGGCCTGCCAAACATGCTGTGGCCACTTTAATAATACACACCTGTATGTATATCGCACCACTTGACGATACGTGCTATCTACCGAGCACCGTATAGTGTCACACAGTGCCAAACAACACCATGGCGCCTACGTGGAATAAGCGTATTAAAATGCCACCTTTGGAGTTTGTGGTTTGTCACCAGGTTTAGATGTATTAATTTGGATGAGTTTGGCATATGCTGTAATCAAGCTGAGCTGTTTGGGAAGTGTGTGTCAGGGCTTGCCAACAACCAGGGGCTAGGATCTAGGATCGTACATGTTGACCCTTTTCTGCATGCCATAGAGACCCAGGGACGATATGGGTCAACTTTATTCAACACTTATATAATTTTATGGACAGCTGATACTGTCCTAGCGAACAGACTTAGATATAACTAAACGGGGCCTATAAGGCCAGTCCTTCTCATACCATGTTTATGTGGTGTGGTGTGCAGCCACCTTTCTCCTTCATCCCCAGCAGGGGTAGATTTACTGCTATATCAAAGGCCAATCCTTCTCATACCATGTCTATGTGGTGTGGGAACTAAAAGAACTCTCATCTCGGTAAATGTGAAGGAGTGAGATTTCTACCTTAAGTCATCTCATAGATTTGGTTCCCTTCAAACCCAAAGTAAGTCTAGTAGAACATATTGGACGTTAAACTACCCAAACAACAACAACATCATCATAGACGTGATAGGTTTTATTGGCACACACACAAACACACCTAAACAGAAAAACCCACACACACCCAGACACACATACATCCCCTTGATTGGTGATTTTTTTTTATTCACGTATAAAGACTTACAAATTCACCCTATATTGGGCGTTATTAGGCAGTAAAAGTTTGCTCAGCTGGTCCCTTCATAGATATGCTCCTACCCTGAGATTATCGGCTCTGAGAAAACAAGTGTTATCATTCACCCATGACGTATATCTATATAGAACAACCTGACCATGCTGTACATGATACAAAACGAGATGGGGAATTGTTGTTTTTTCCGGAACGAATCCATCGCAATAGGGTTCATAAAACGTGTGCGACAATCGCATCGCACCAGTGGTCGTCCATAAGGGTTCAGTTAAGTTGACCAACTTCGTCTCTGGGTCTATATGGCATACAGAAACGGTTCTACATGTGCGATCCTAGATTATCTCACCCCTGGTACAAGTTTAGCCATAGGAATATTAGAAAAAAATACTCAACGATCACCCCAGTAAAGTAATAATACTACGCCACAGCCATGGCGTAGTGAATTTGAGATGACGTCATATGGAGTTGCTAAGTCTATTCTAATTATTGTGAAATTTTAATGATATTTAATGTCATAAAAAAGGGTGAGATAATTCCAGAAACGCACTCGAATCGTAAAATACACAAAACTCCACTCGATGAATGGGCTATAATCGTCACTCAGCTTCGCCTCGATGACGATTGCGGCCCATCCAAACTTGTGGAGTATTGTATATTTATACGATTCTCGATGCAGCTCTATATAATTATTAAACGGCCCCATCTTGACACTGGATAACATGTATGTTATTACTTTCAGCGAGATGAGATGTTTGCCGCCCGGGAATGCCAGTCACGTCAGTAAGTTCAATTCGCACAGCCACTATTTTTTATATTTTTCTTGTATTTACTTCAAGTCAACATCTAGCTGAGCGCTAGTTCTTCCTGTTGTACTACAGAGTCTCGTTGATTCCTTGTTACATCGAGATCCAGAACAATTGATGGAATGATGAAAATAGGTGAGATGATAGGTATACAAACATTATGCACTTAAAGTCACAAGAATAGTTTACATACTCATATAACCTATTTAACGGTATGTAAATATACTTTTGTCATGTTTTGCCATGATGTATACGACAGGACACAACACGATGCCAGCAGTAAACAATGATAGGAATTTGTTTTACCTCAAGGCCAGAACTATATTCCACATTCGTATCCACGTATTGAAGTGGTATCATGATATCATGGACTATTAACAAAGAATTCATTAGTTATGACTACTAGTTAAATCGCCAGCGAAGGAACAGGTTATTCTGTATTTCGCTCGGATGTGTTAATCTAGAACTGGATGACTCTCGGAAAAGACCTTCAATAAGTATGAGCAACTAAATAAAGGGTGACAATCAAGCGAACAAAACTATGAAAAGTGTCAGCTAGTAGAAACTAAATGAGAAAAGTACCCAGGAGTCTGGTATCAATGATTTGAATCGCTACGTAATTCAGGCGGCTTCACCTTGTGAATTACTACGTGATTCATACTCGATTGGCTACGAGCTCTGACCCTAAACCTTCATAGATGTCCTCGGTAGAAACGTTTAATGTACTCAGGTTTCTTCTTTGATCCTCCATTTTCCTGACATTTTGTGCATCCTTCATGTTTCAGGGACGCGCAGACGAACCTGATGTCTGCCTGGAGTGAGACTCTGGAGTTTAAACAGGCGGCCAGGCGGGGGGCACTGGAGGCCAGGGTCTTCGGCGGAGAGTTGACGTGTGCCCGCAAGGCGTCACTACTAGTACGTACAGGCTCCTGTGTTCTTTATTAGAGCGTGCTTGCACGCGCTAAATACATCATCTAGAGTTTAGAGGGGTCCATATAGACTTAGAGGGTACTGCATACAAAATATCCCTTCACTATCTGTGTGCTATTCACTGTGATATTGAGAACAGAGCAGGGAGCCAGTGTCTCGGGGTCTTAGAGTTGTGCCCAGCTGACCATGACCAATCACTCAAGACCAAAATACCTCATTGACCTTCTGGTGCTTGATATGTTTGGATCCTAGACTCAGGCAGTTGCAGAAATGGCAAGTTGACTAGGTGCATGTGAATTACAGAAAATAATCCATAGGCTGAGTTTAACTCAAACCTTTTACTAGTTCTTATTCATTTATAATTGCACGCTCATTCATCAATGATGAACATACTATGTGAAACCATAGTTATGGTGACAATACGGGATAGATTTATGAGTTGTCCCTGCTAAATTCGTTCAGAACGAGCTGTTTACAACGAGTTCTGAACGAATTTAGCAGAGACAACGAATAAATCTATGTTTGATCACGGGGCTTTGCTGGAAGTCGAGCTCCTTTCCCACCACGTAGCTTCTAAGGTTAAACAAATATGTTTGATCACTGGGCTTTGCTGGAAGTCGAGCTCCTTTTTCCGTCAGGTGATCCAACGGAACGAAAAAGTTACGCAACAACGAATAAATCTAGTCCGTATTGGCACCATCACTATGGTTTCATATTATTAGATACCTTAATTCGGTCTTAATTCGCTAAAACTGACCGTTATTCGACGTCGAAATCACTTTTTGCAACTCGCAAAGACGATGTGTACGTTAGCAGACATACCGGAAATTGAGAATCGGAAGTGATCAACGCGCAGCCGCGCATACATTATATCGCCGCATAAATTACCGCTCGATCACCCTGCTACGCTCGATCATCCCGTTGGACAGCTCTACTCGAGCGGTGCAGTATATCACAGGGGTTTTGACATCGACGAGTCGCCAGCTCGGCCCGTGAACGTATCGAAATCGATATTTCTCGCATATCTAAGCTATCTAACGTGTATCATGTGGTTCGTTATCGTATTTCACCTCGAAGTTTGATGTATTTTCGCACAAACTCGCTCCGTGGTTTCTGTACGAAGCCTCACAACTCGCCAAGTGAAGGGAACCGCCATTTTTGAATCTGGCACCTAGAATTCTGTTGCCGGCCTCTCGGCCAATCAGATTGCGTTATTTCTTCAAAGGGTGCAGTCTGTCAGCCAAAGCGTGCAGGTAAGGTTCAAAGGATGCAGTCTGTCAGCCAAAGCATGCAGTCTGTAGGTTTATCTCACCCCTGGAATAAATGCCCATAGGCTTAACATTGGGAACTCGTTCTCCATGCCCCTACGAGTATTGTGGTCCGTTCTCCATGGTCTAAATCCTGTGTGTCATCCATTCTTTTCATATGTATAGGGGTGAGATAAATACAGAAAGCAACTCGTTTTGGTCAAAGAAGTCATTCTGCAACTCGTTTGAATGCTACATGATATTCACTCGGCTGTCGCCTCGTTCATATCACTCCGCATCAAACTCGTGGAGAACGACGACTTTGACCAAACCTTGTTGGTTTCTTCTTTAATCCAAAGGCACCTGTACATAGTTTCACGGCGTACAGTGCAATCTGTGTACGATAACTATACCCCTAGCAGCAATGTGTATTTACACTGACTTAGTGCATAGGTATATAATAATATGTGAAACCATAGTTATGGTGACAGTACGGGTTAGATTTATGAGTTGTTTCGGAGAAATTCGTTCTGAACGAGCCGGAACAACGAGTAAATCTACCCCGTACTGGCACCATCACTATGGTTTCATATTATTATATACCTTAATTCGGTTTTAATTCGCTAAAACTGACCGTAATTTGACGTAGAAGTGACTTGGCACAACACTCAAACACGATGTGTACGCCAGCAGACTTGCCGGATGTTGATTACCGGAAGTGGTCACCGCGCAGCCGCGAATACATTATAGCGCTGCATGAATTAACGCACAGTCATCCTGCTACGCTCGATCATGCCGTCGGACAGCGATACTCGAGCGGTGCAGTGTCTCCGCTATTTCTTGACATCGACGAGTCGCCCGCTCGGCCCGTGAACGTATCGAAATCGATATTTCTCGCATATCTAAGTTATCTAAAGTGTATCATGTGGTTCGTTATCGTATTCCACCTCGATGTTTGATGTATTTTCACACGAACTCGCTCCATGGTTTCTGTACGAAGCCTCAGAACTCGCGAAGTGAAGCGATCAGTATTTCGTCAAAGCGTGCATTCTGTCAGCCAAAGCATGCAGGTAAGGTTCAAAGGATGCAGTCTGTTAGTCAAAGGGTGCAGTCTGTCGATACCCAAAGGCACCGGTACAAAGAATCACGGCATACAGTGCATTCTGTGTATGATAACTGTACCCCTAGGAGCAGTATGTATTTACTCTGACTTTGTGCATAGGTATATAATATACTATGATAGACTTATAGTGTACACTTTCAGCGTGATTTAGGAACCAGCAGAACTTGCGCCATCTTTAAATGGCGGAGGCTGTTGAAGGCTGGTCTCAGGGTAATGAGATTTGCAAACTACAGCACTAAATTTTGTTTTCAAAGTGGCTAGGAAAAAATCATAAGAGAAAAAGCAGATCTGAGTGAAGAACTACAAAAAAGAACAGCAGGTTTAGATTTTTCTGCACCCTGGAATCTCATTCTCATGGTAGTTCAATCTCCATTGACAGGTCTAGTTATGTCTGTTTTTATGTGGGGGAGCAACTCCAAGCACATCCTCTCGAAATTGTGCCTTTTTATATATAGTAGGTAATCTTATACAAAGTCCCCATTGAAAATGTATAGGGACTCAGTAAACCACGACCCATTATATGAAACCTGTCATATACCATAACTGTGGTATACAGATTCAAACTTGCGGGATACAGCCTCAAAGCCATGGTATATGGAAAAAAATCCCTTTGCACTGTATAGCAAAGAAATAGTCCCTATTGTCGACCCTATAATATGACATTTAATGCGTTAGATTTTCTCGCAAAGATGGATAATGAATACAACATACAGTGGTATTGTAGACAGGAGGCTATGTAAACCACTCGGGTTGACGTTGTAATATAGTCGCTAGCACTCGAGTATTACTACACGCCAGCCCGCGTGGTTTACGGCCACCTGTCTGCAAAACCATTGGTTATTGTCTATGCAATGACTAACACAAGAGGCCTTACATGGAATAAATCAGAACAGGTCTGATTTTTTCCCCTTTTCTTTTACACTTATTAGTATTTTATGTACAATGCAGAATGATCGGTCGGTGATGCAAGGTTCATGATTCTGTGATCAACATTGCTGTAAACTAGGCATAAAGCCAATTCGGGGGCTCTGTATAATGTTTTCACCTTTTCTGCTCGGCCGTCGACAGTCCAAGTCTGGCATGGTTGTCGCTAGATGATGGGTGTGTGCTTGTGGGAGATGGTACTTGTTGTCTTAGGGGTTCTCCACCAGTGTTACTATCAGGTGTGAATAATAAGCTGAATCAATCAATCCAAGGCTTTGTCTCATTACAAGCTTTATTGCTGGTGTTGCTGCAATGTGCTAAGAGTCTCTAGTCGGACCGATGAGAGTACATCAAGACCGTGTTAATCATAAACAAGGGTCGCCTCTAGCGGCCTATTATGTAGAGGAAGCATAATAAGTTAGGCCAAGAGATAGTGCATGTATGTTTCACATATGGATAATTTGGAATATAACACTTAATAGCACTGTGTTTTCTGTATAGTGTCTTAATAACACTCTATTTTCTGTATAGTGTCTTAATAACACTCTATTTTCTGTATAGTGTCTTAATAACACTCTATTTTCTGTATAGTGTCTTAATAAAACTGTATTTTCTGTATAGTGTCTTAATAACACTGTATTTTCTGTATAGTTTGTTAATAACACTTATTTTCTGTATAGTGTTTTAATAACCCTGTATTTTCTCTATAGTGTTTTAATAACACTTTTTTTTCTGTTACAGGTTCGTCAAGCGGCGCTGCGCAAACAAATGGCGGAGGAATACAATATCTACGAAAGGGAATTTCACTCCATGGGGAAAGCATTCTATCTTAAACGGACATAAACAATTCACATCACACAGTTGCACCCGATGTCCCAGTTTTACAAGTTTATATACCACATTACCGACAATCGTTTTGTTTTCCTCTTTTACCACCCCTCTCATAAGATCTCACACTCTCTAAGTGGTATTCTGTACTCTCACACTGCTCTATAGGAGAAGAATCCTTAACGAACTAGGCTTAGAGCCTGGAGAATCCACTGGCCTGCCTCCCGTGCTTAGGATGTACATCAATGCAACCCAAAGATTCCTATAACCTCAATGATGCTACCTCGCGGGAATAATGTGTGCAAGTGGATTCTCAAGGCTCTAAGCTTAGATGGTTAAGAATTCTTCTCCCATAGAGCGTAGTGAGAACCTTGTACAGAACACCACTTTAAGAGTGTGAGATCTTATGAGAGGGGTGCACCTACAGCCCATTATAGACATCAGCATTAGTTGGAAGTGGATGTTTTTTGTTGTGATAATGACTCAGCGACAGTAATCTGTAGTATCCTAACTGTTATGAGGATTATTAATGAGAGTTAATTTATGTTAATTTATGTCCATCGTTGACTCTGACTGCTGACAGACATAAAACATACATGATATTAGTGTAAAAGTTATGTTAACTTGGCTTTACCCAAGGGGAGTACTTGAATGTATATGTATATGTATATTAATTTATAAGCAGTCCTCTCTGTCTGCAGTAGAATATGATTCCAACTATCTTGGTGTAAATACATCTGACGAATAAATGTATTATCTGCTGATCTACTTTATATGTTAATAGTAATAACATGCCGGAATATATTGTATAAATACACAATAATCGATGGTTTTGTGGACAGGCGGCCGTAAACTACCAAAGGGTTAACGTGTAGTAACATACAAGCGTCAATGAGTGTATTGGTGTATTTATGTGTGAACTAGGAAATTACTCTCATCAATATCTTGAACATATTGTGGCGTAGACTTGATATATTCTAAAGGAACTGAATACCAATTCATAGATTCAAATTAGCATTATAAGAAAACCATGGTGGCGAAAAAGCGGCAATATAGGGATACTTGGCCCATGGGAAAATCATCCTATTCCTTGAGATCTAAAATATATCCATTGACATGATATAATCGTAAAATCTCCCGAATGGTGCGAATTCATAGCGTATTTATAAACGCACTTTATTCAGACATGTCTATCTTGTCATGGTTGTAACATGGTAAGGGAGGTTCATCCCATTGTGCAAATAAATCACCCACCCTTCAAAGTATTGTTGGTGTCTTCATTTTAATATTCACAACAAAGCTACTTTTAATATTCTTTCTTTGGTTTGTTTCACACCCCTAGTATTATTTCTGATAGATAGACTTAATATAGGGAACTCGTACTCAACGCCCATGGAGTATTGTAAGAAAATACTTAGTGGGGATGATATCACAGACTTGCATTTACCTGTTCATGGTTCTCTAAGATGCACAATAAACTCCATGTTACATGGTTTGACATGAACAGCTTGTATTTCATGTCAGAAGATGGCGGTCCATTTACCTGCCAATGGTACAGGTGCAGCCTCAACTCCCTCCCCATGTTACTGTCATGATATGTATAGGATGTCTCTTTTCACCTTTAAAGGTTGAAAGCAGTGGACATTATTGGTGTTAGTCTGGCGGTGGGAGGGGTACACCTTGCTTTAGCACCCAGAAAAAGTTTTTTTAATCAAATCTATGAGATTATTTATTAGTACATGTACTATTTATGGGTTGAAGTGTTAGCTCAGTGGTTCAGGAACTGGACTTGTAATCTCAAGGTTCTAGGACTTTAGCAACGCGGGCGGGCTGTCAATCAGTGTAATAAATTGTTCTTCAAATGGTTCCCAACAAGCGGCCGTTTATCACATCTACTATCAAAATACACCTGCCGAAAGCTGAGATTCAGGGCTTTCCTGTGAATATAGATATGAGAGTAAAGGTCGTTTATCTTTTTTTAATTTGTGACTTTATCTAAGAATGATTGTCCTTGGCCTATACCCTGCTCCATGGCCACTGCTCTGTCAGGCACAGTGTTGAATCCATCCATTTGCTGAGTTCTTCTGATACTTTAGGAGGCAAAGCACTATTTCAGCCAATCAGAGGACACTTTGGGCTTCACTTTAGTGCTAGCACGAAATGTCTATGACCAGAACAACTTGATCAAGCACCAATTTAAATAAAAGAAATGCTCTTCACATAAAAATGAATGAATCAATCAATTTCATGCCTATGCCATTACAAAGAGCATACAAAGAGGATTAATTTGATGTATGATATGCCATAGTTTGATGGATGTAAAAGGTCAGCATCTTGAAATAACTACACTGGAAAACTGAATTTATTAATTCTCTGAGCCATCTGAAGACTTCAGGTTCAAGATAAATTTAGCAAATTAGCTGTCCAAATTCCTATTTTCCAGTCAAAGATATACTTCGCCTTATATGAGATGATCTAGATCAAAGAGGAGTATTATTTAAGTGGTTTTTTTTGCAAAATCTATGCATTATTATTACAGATTTCCCGATTAATATGCAAATTAGCTATGACATCATCAATATACATGAAAATAAATATCTCCATTGGATTCAGCATGTGAAAATATCCCTGTATGCTGAATACCATATAGCTATCATCAATATCTAGAGAGTTATTGTAATAAATCTTTTCATCTGTGCTAATCATTATGTGGTGCCATGCCATCTACTGTTTTCTATATGTATACATGTACTTGAGTTCAAATTCAATCTTAATTTGACTACACTTTCCTCCATAGTTCTTTAACTACTTGGTCGATTTTTAAAATTCGAGTATATTTGTGATCCTCTCATTCCAGGCTATCTTCCAAATATATTATTCTAATTATTGATATGAAATTCAATTTTTCATTCTCGTAGCTAAGGACTTTGTGGGTTCAAGTCCCATTGCAGCCACTCTTCTCCTTCATCCCCGGCAGCGAATGCCCGTGATAGGTGACTGTGGATTAGGCAGTTATTTGATAGTAATTATAGTCTTGTTTTGTAGAATCGTCCATGTTGTTTCCGGGAGTTAGCTAGCTCGTATCATGAATATAGCCAATTATAATTATTTATATATACGAATTGTGGATTTGGTCACTTCACATTAATAAAGCATTATTCAAATCTCATGGTAGATAATCGTTGATCTTCACTCTCGTCACGTGGTTTCAGAGGAAAGCTCATACTCCTCCTCACGCTGGCCTCACTACAAGAGGCATGAACAAGACCTCTGTCTCACTTTGTCTATACTACTCGCGATACCCGGCGTTTACACTAGACAATTATAGGCGGCGATTCTTGAGTTTAGCACCACCTGATGACTTACCCGGCGTTTACACTAGACAATTATAGGCGGCGATTCTTGAGTTTAGCACCACCTGATGACTTACCCGGCGTTTACACAAGACGATTATAGGCGGCGATTCTTGAATTTAGCACCACCTGATGACTTACCCGGCGTTTACACAAGACGATTATAGGCAGCGATTCTTGAATTTAGCACCACCTGATGACTTACCCGGCGTTTACACTAGACAATTATAGGCTGCGATTCTTGAATTTAGCACCACTTGATGACTTACCCGGCATTTACACAAGACGATTATAGGCTGCGATTCTTGAATTTAGCACCACCTGATGACTTACCCAGCGTTTACACAAGACGATTATAGGCGGCGATTCTTGAATTTAGCACCACCTGATGACTTACCCGGCATTTACACAAGACGGTTATAGGCAGCGATTCTTGAATTTAGCACCACCTGATGACTTACCCGGCGTTTACACTAGACGATTATAGGCGGCAATTCTTGAATTTAGCACCACCTGATGACTTACCCGGCGTTTACACAAGACGGTTATAGGCAGCGATTCTTGAATTTAGGAGAACTCGCTCTCCATGAACCTACGAGTATTGCTACATGGTCTATATCTTGTGTGTTGTCTTTTATTTTAGTTTGTACAAGGGTAAGATGAATACAGAAAGCAACTCGTTTTTGTCAAATTCGTTGTTCTTCAACTCATTTGAATGCTACGTGATATTCACTATGCATCAAACTCGTGGAGTATGATGACTTTTGATTTCCTCTATAGTACTTGAAAGGATTCTCAGGGTTCTCAGGGTGCTAAAATAGTGATAACCCCAGTTTTACAACTTAGATGTAACAGTATGAAAATTGTACATTACAGAGTTCATGTAATGTCATTGAAGTAGTGTCGTTATAATCCTAAACATAGAGTATTCTGGTGGGTCCTATACAAAGGGATTCCGAAGATCACACATTGACAAAATAGAGTCTACGATGCATCATCAGACAATACAATATAGTCCAGATTAAAGGCGAAACATAACGAGACAATAGATCAATGGTTTACGAACTGGGACAGTTCAAGAAGCTCGAGTGATTTCCTTTTTGTTAGAGAGATAAAATCCTTATAAGTGTTCGTGTTACATACTAATCCAGATTATTCTGCTAGTAAGGCATATGATTTCTGAACAATAGACCGGTGTAGCGTGATAGTTTGTTACCCTGCAATAAACCCTTATTATCGCTCACTAGCATCAACGATTGGAGAGTGAAATTTGCTGAAATTACGTCATCACGACAAGTAATTCTCATGGTGTAATACAGTAGAACCCCGCGTAAGCGGACACCCCCCGTTCTGGACCAAAGTGTCTGCTTACATGGGGTGTCTGCTTACGCGAGGTTAAAATAAACATCTAATAGAGGGAACCGTTCCGAGCAAAGGTGTCTGTTAACGTGGGGTGTCCGCTTACCTATGGGTATTTACTTGTTTTCGTAGGCCCAGCATCCACCTACTACAATAGAAATTTAGACCTACTGATATGGCACCGATACAAAAAGCAAATATCGGAGACATATTGGGAAGGTGCAAAATTGTAGACATATGTCTAGATATGTCAATCCACCACACATCGTAAGGGGTTTTTTTCTGTGCCTAATCGAAGAAACGTGGTCAACTGCCCTGATATTAGGTCACCTTCCAACGCGATTTTGATTTTTTATCCGGGGGTGCATCGTAGACCATATCGGAGCCATGTCGTAGTAGGTGGACGCTGGGCTTTATATTCTGTTTTCACTTAAAACGTCTGGCCTAGTTATTACTATACCATCATCATTACATATCATCATGTATGTTGATGTATACAAGTTATCAATGACATAATATTTAGAAGATCAAACAAATGTAAGTTAGAACTTATTTGTATTTAGAGAAATCAAAAGGGCGTGATAGAAGAGCGAGGCCATTATACTTACCAATTATTACTCATTATCAAAACTCTCTACCACCTAATCAAAACTAGAAGCAAATAGGATGTTCATCATTGATGAATGAGCATGCGACTATAAATTGATAAGAATTTAAAGGTTTGGGTTATACATTAGTCTATGGATAGCTTTCTGTAACCCACTTGCACCCAGTGAACTTTCCAATTCTGCATCTGAGTCTAGGATCCAAATATATCAAGCACCAGTGGGTCACAGAGCTATTTCGGTCTCAAGTGATTGGGCATGGTCAGAATAGCAATCAATAAAATATGAATCTATGTACGGAAATCTGAAACAGCTAGATATATAAGCCAATCTCTAAAATTCACATGATGTTTACCGAGGAGAAATGAAAACTGTTTGCACACACAAAAATCAACAACAAGGCGTGAATGACCGCCACCAAACAAGAGCGCACCTATTACCATCCTGATTCCGATATCAGTTACTATTCCCTGTCAATGTGACTACCCGGGAGTCCCCGAGGACACGATTCAGGGCCGTCTCTCTTCTACCCCCAACCCCGCACTCCACCATCCCCACTCCGCCTTTACCCCCACCCTCACCTTTACCCCCACCCCCCACCTTTACCCCACCCCACCCCGCCCGTACCCCCTCCTCTTCAGCGGCCAGCCCGATATAGACAATGTCAGTAACAGCGATTTGTAGACAGAAGCCGACAGGGGGAGCAGCGACAGTAGTGCCACCTGACGGGCGGGCGGGTGGGCGGGTGTTCTAGTTAAGGGTGGGCGGGTGGTTGGAAGGCGGGCGGGCCTTAGGGTGGCGGGCGGGCTGCTTGGTGTTAGAGCAGGGGAGGGAGGGAGGGAGGCAGGGAGGCAGGCAGGCAGGCAGGCAGGCAGGCAGGCAGGTAGGTAGGCAGGCAGGCAGGCAGGCAGGCAGGCAAGGAGGCAGGCAGGCAGGCAGGGAAGCAGGGAGACAGGGAGGCAGGCAGGCAGGCAGGCAGGTAGACAGGGAGGCAGGGGGGGGGGGGGCAGGGAGGCAGGGAGGCAGGCAGGCAGGTAGACAGGGAGACAGGCAGGCAGGCAGGCAGGCAGGCAGGCAGGCAAGGAGGCAGGCAGGGAGGCAGGCAGGGAGGCAGGCAGGGAGGCAGGCAGGGAAGCAGGGAGGCAGGGAGCAAGAAGGGAGGGAGGGCGGCGGGCGGCGGGCGGCGGGCGGCGGGCGGCGGGCGGCGGGCGGCGGGCGGCGGGCGGAGGGCGGCGGGCGGCGGGCGGGAGGGCGTTAAAGCAGCGGGCGGCGGGCGGCGGGCGGAGGGCGGCGGGCGGCGGGCGGGAGGGCGTTAAAGCAGCGGGCGGCGGGCGGCGGGCGGAGGGCGGAGGGCGGCGGGCGGGAGGGCGTTAAAGCAGCGGGCGGCGGGCGGCGGGCGGCGGGCGGTGGGCGGCGGGCGGCGGGCGGGAGGGCGTTAAAGCAGCGGCCGTCTGGTGGGGGTGGGAGACGGTGCTGGCAGCAGTAGCAGTAGCAGACGGCGGAGGTCTGACGAGCGTGCGATCAATCTCCAGTCCTCACCACCACGACCACTGCGCGCAGTACTCAGTGAGCTGCTCACCGTACTCCCGGCACTGTGAGCTGCTCGGCCGACACACCCGGGGACAGACGGCCGCGCTGCCCGCCCGACACCCCGCCACAGCCGGGACCACACCCGGGACGACGCCGGACGGAGAGGGAGGTAGACGGCCCCCACCCGCCCCTCCGCGGGTCACGTCGCCAACTGTGAGCCGCTCCCCGTGTATTAACGAGCAGCTCGGAGTATCTCCGCGCGGCGTGCACAGACTGCTGCAGGAGCGTGTAGGATGGAGGACGGCGCCACGCCTCCGCCACGGCTTGTTGTGCTCGTGGGGATTGGAGAGGTGAAGGCCGTCAGTGTCACGCCGACCGCTGTCACGCCGATCACTGTCACGCCGACCACCGTAACGCCGACCGCCGTCACGCCTGCCGCACGCCTGTCATGCTACACCACGTAGCCGCTCTGTCACACGCCGTGCTGCGATGAGCGTAACACACGGACATACATCACAGTGTCACCACATACCACGGAGTGTCAACACATACCACAGAGTGTCAACACATACCACAGAGTGTCAACACATACCATGAAGTGTCAACACATACCCCACAGTGTCTATACATACTCCGAAGTGTCATGACATAGCTGCTCTGTCACACGTCATGCTGTGACAAGCTTAATACACAGACATATAGCACAGTGTCATCACATACCCCACAGTGTCATCACATATCCCGAAGAGTCACCACTTATCCCAGAGTGTCATCACTTAAGCTGGAGTGTCAACACATACCCCAAAGTGTCATCACATATCCCGGAGCATCGTCACATACTCTTGGAGTGACACCACATACCCAGAAGAGTCAATACATACCCCGTAGTGTCATAACATACCCTACAGTGTAATTAAATACTCTGAGTGTCACCACATAGCCCAGAGTGTTACCACATAGGCCTGAGTAACACCGCCTACCCCAGAGGATCACCACACACCCCTTAGCATCAACACATACCTTGGAGTGTTGCCATATACCCAGAGCTTCATTATATACCCCGGAGTGTCACCACATAATCCGGAGTGTCGTCATGCACCCCAGAGCATCAACACATAACCCACAGTGTCAATATTTACCCAGGGTTCATCATATTCCCCGGAGTGTCAATATATACTCCGGAGTGTCACTACGTAACCCTGAGTATTAGAACATACCCAGAGCGTCACCACATAGCCCTGATTGTCACCATATACCCAGAGCTTCATCATATACCCAGTGTCAATACTTACTCCGGAGTCTCACTACGTAACCCTGAGTATCACTGAGTACTCCTGGCGTCAACACGTACCACAGAGTGTCAACACATACCGCCGAATGTCAACACATACCCCATAGTGTCACCACAAGTGTCACCACATACTCCAGAGCGTCTGTGTTTACCTGTCAGCAACCAGCATCCCGGTGAGTCAGCCCCTCTCTCTCTCTCTCTCTTCCTCCCTCTACTGTTTTTACACCATTAATTAGATTTGATGCGTTTCAATAATTAACCTGTTACAGCCTTGTAATTGATTTGCGGTCAGCGGCATTTGTGGTGTCAGGTCCCTGGAGGGGTTCGTTTAGCTTCCTCCTGTGTGGATACAGACAGCTGGGTTGGTGTTGGAGGGGAGGTAGAGATTTATGTGATTTAGGCCCGGCGTCCAGCTACTACGATATGGCTCCGATATGGTCTACGATGCACCTCCCGATAGAAAATCAAAATCGCGTCGGAAGGTCACCTAATATCGGGGCAGTTGACCACATTTCTACGATTAGACACCGATAAAAATCCCATACAATGCACGGTGGATTGACATGTCTAGACATATGTCTACGATTTTGCACCTTCCCGATATTTGCTTTTTGTATCGGTGCCATGTCGATTGGTCTAAATTTCTATCATAGTAGGTGGATGCCAGGCCTTACACTAAAATAACAGTCAGGGTCACCTTAAGCCCAATACACATCTACCGATTTGGGAACATTGATGTACCTTTGTCGGCAGCAAAGGAATGGTGATTTGTCTCAGGCAAGGTATCCTAACGGAGTCTGCCCCAGTCGGTAAATGTAGGACAGCTAGGCAAGGGTCAGCCAACGATTAGTGTCACCCCCTCCTGGAGATGTTATTTTGTTGTCAGTCTATGTTCCTAAATCGGTCACCAAAGGATTATCAGCATGTTGATAAATCTAGTCGCTGACAATGGAACGTTGGTAAATGGCTCCTGATTGGGTGGCTGACATGGGCCGAGATATCAATTGGCCTGGGACAAGTTCACTGACACGCCTCGTTCCGTACGAACTGTGAATTATTATCTCGTTTTGTAGCTTGTTCGGCATGGTCAGGACGTTCTATATATGTACATAGTCTCAGACAGACAAGCTTTACCACTGAGACTAGGGGACCCTCATTATCAGTGGGAGGTATATATGCGAGGCTCACCAGAATACCTAAAAAAATCTTTAAGGTTTAGAATCCAAATTACCTGAGACTATGTACCTTTGCAAGGAAAATTGACAACAGATGATTTCCCCTTCTCCCCCTCAGTCTCATTGAATTGAGACCTGGGGGTGTCACACGAGGAGACTTGTACCTGCAAATAATCTCAGCAAAATTGCCTCAGAAAACCCTGCTGAAGGTACATGAGTCTTTCTGTGTGAAACCCACTTTAAGTACACCAGTCTCAGGTACAAGAGTCCCTCTGTGTAAATCCCACTTTAGTGGTTCTGATTTGGTCCATTCTCCTCCCAGATCTTTCGTGGCCCTAGCGCTTACTAATCCATGCCCCAACCCAAAGCTGGTTCCCTGGGTATCCACTAAAGACAGGGGAGACCAGCGAACATTTCAGATTCAAAACAAAGCAACTGTCAAAATTTATACAAGTCAAACAACTCACATATCATGAGTATGAAAATATGGGACTTGTGAAAGGAGCTTCACAGACAATCCGGCTGTTTCTTTTTTCAGACTTAAACCATTTCAAAATGGGAATCCATAGTTGATTAGACTGTCCCTTCAAAGGAGCACATGTGTTATGTTTACATAAAAAACCCTGCAACACATGAGGTGCTTTCCACTGTAGAGAGTAATTCCAGAGACTGTGTCTGGTTTGACATAAATGATAACAGAAATGAGAGTATTTTATTTACCATATAAATATGTTCATCTCTATTTACAAGTAGAACACAAAGTACCCCAAAGAGCCCTCAGAATTTAGGATATTTCAAAAACTGGCGTATGGGCTAGATTAGGGCCCAAACAGGCAGGTTGGGGCAGAGATACAAGCGGCCGCAGGAAGTAGAGTGCAGTATCTCTGCTAGGAGAGTGGTTTGAGTCCCGCACGGAGCTGTGACTCATCATTTACATCCCGCCTACCTGACTTGTATCTCAGACACACACTTTCTGTTAAAGCCCTGTTTCCATTGGCCGAAGAAAACGGTGTAGATTTTCGGAGTTCTCCTAATAGCCTATTTACATTTTGTATCAGCAGTGCTGAAGGTCCGTCAGTGGCCCCTGACTGTATATCGGTGATGGTCAATGGAAAGGGGTTATTAGGAAAACACAAAAAATCCACACCGTTTTAGTCAGCCAATGGAAACGGGCCTTATAAGGGACACGTCTCTTGGTTTATCTCACCCCTTGTACAAGTTTAGCCATAGGAATAACATTAGAAAAATATACTCAACGATCACCCTGGTAAAGTTACAATACTACGCCACGGCCGTGGCGTAGTGGATTTGCTAAGTATATTCCGATTATTCTGGAGTTGTGATGTTATTTAAACGATAGAAAGGGGTAAGATAAATCCAGAACCGCACTCGAATCGTATAAATAGACAATACTCCACTCGTTTGGCTGTGCCATAATCGTCACTCAGCTTCGCCTCGATGACGATTGCGGCCCAGCCAAACTCGTGGAGTATTGTCTATTTATACGATTCTCGATGCAGTTCTATATAAGTACCTGACAATATGTTTGAGCATGGGTGCAGTCCAGTGCACTCAATGCTCTATGATGAACTCGAGTTCATCAAAACTTTTGGGAATAATACAATAGAAATTTATCAAAAGAAAAGTCTAGTTCGTTTGACGCCAATTCCATTATGTGAAATATAAACGGACAAGTTTATATTAATATAAGGAGCCCGGGAGCAAGTACCAATTCTCCCCACCAGATGCCACTATGTATCGGTGACCTCTCTCCAAGTGGCGCCGTCTACGGTGCCGATCAGGTGCCGCGGCACCTCACCTGTAGGGATTACTTTTCATCTGGTCTCTCATGCGAGCGGCCAGACAAACTTTTTTTTTTTTTTATTATTGATGGCGATAGTTATTATTATTTGAACACTATATTAATAAATATTAATTATGCCAACTCAGGAGTCAATCGTTGTTTGTCACAATTATCTTGTTATTATCATTACAGCTCCACCAGCGATTATATATATATATATATATATATATATATATATATATATATATATATATATATATATATATATTTAGATATATATGCAGCTGTATTCAATTCTAGAAAAATATTCCTGATATGTCAGTTAGGTTTGTTTAGTTGACTGTTTATGTCTTTTGTAAGTTCTCTGTGAATTCCTATCGTTGCTTCTTCACCGCTGGTGTATTTTTAGATTCTCGGGCCATATTCTAATTAAGAATCTACTCATCGGCGGCAATATGCCTCTGCACGGACTAACACAGCACTAACCTTCTCTCCTCTCCTATTCTGAGATAATTAAAATCACAGCATTTCCGCAGCTATTCTCGAAAATCAATGGAGAAATTCGTCTCCAAACACCATCGAGAGACCTATATCGATTCCTGCTGTGTGTAGTTGTGAGGTATGTAAATAGTCGCAGATATTGTCACAAATCCTTCGTAACCTATTGACCCTGGGGCTGCTGGAAATGAGCCTCATGGGTGTACCCCTCTCATAAGATCTCACACTCTCTAAGTCGTATTCTGTACTCTCACTACGCTCTACGGAGAAGAATTCCTAACGAACTAGGCTTAGAGCCTTTAGAATCCACTGACCTGCCTCTTTGTGCTAAAGACGTACATCAATGCAACCCTTAGATTCCTATATTCCTATATATATGAGCGAATAACCTATGATTACTTAACGCTGCTGGGGGTGGAATAACTTTTGTTTACTGCCCAGGTTGAAGTTACTGCCCAGGTTGACGTTTACTGCCCAGGTTGACGTTTACTGCCCAGGTTGACGTTCAGAGACATATGGATTTTATCGATATTAGCCGACATTTTAAGGTATATAGGAATAGGGAAACCACGTACCAGTGGAAATGAATCAAAATTACTCGGTAAGGCTTGGAATAATTACTGCCCGCGGATATGCCTTGGGCAGTAATTTTCCCAAGCCTTACCTCGTGACTTTGACTTATTTCCACTGGTACGTAGTTTCCCTCTAATCTCAATGATGTCACCTAGCGGGGATAACGTGGTTCGTTATTCTATTTATAGCGTCAGTTTGACAACATCTGATTGGTTCCGACGAATACGCACAAGACCACCCTCTAAGGGCCATGTTTGGTCATAGGCCAGCTAGAATATGGTATGTCAGTGGAAGAGCTTAGAGAACTTGCATGTTTCCAGCCGGCCGGTTGCCCAGCGCCACTGGGGCTGCCTGTTAATGGCCTAGTTGGTGGTACACTAACTGTATCATGGTCTCAATCCATCTGTTGACAGGTAACAGTTTTCTGATGCATATTCAAATGGTTTGGATTGTGTAACAAGAAAACAATGCTTTGCGGTATAGGGCACAAAGCTATTGTACTATGGAGGTGGCCATCGTGGCCCCGACACCATCCAAAACACCAGGTGGCGGTACCAATTATCAATGAATTTTATCAAAAATATTTGTCTTTGGCTTGCTAGAGAGGAATTCTAGACTTATCTCTATATTGTCTCTAGATTATAACAACTGATAACAGTGGTTGCCCCTCGACTACATCTTTCAATTTCCTGGCGGATGATAGCGGAACTAGCAATCACTCTGTTCCCTGTACTGACCTTTTCAAACATTATTCTACCTGAGAAAGTAAACCTCAAGGGTCATATGACATTTCTATTGAATGCTTTCTCACCGGATGTCTGGCCGTCATACGTCTTCCTGTCTTTTTCTCTCTGTTTCTGGCCACCTTGACCGGTCTCTCCCCAGAACCATTATGAGGAATTGTCATTCTATCGGGATGATCATTGAATATTTTTTTCTAGCGTTATTCCTATGGCTACACTTGTGCTAGGGGTGAGATAAAGCAAAGAACCAGAACCCCTGGAAAGCCCACTCAATGTGCAACGCTGTTAACTAGTGGCACGCATGCGCGGGTTTCTACAGGGGAGCAAAACATCCAGATCATACTTCTGTCCGACTTCTGTCATACTTTATGTCCGACTAGATGTATGCTGATAATGTATGCTGGTTCCCGGGGTATCCGCTAGGGGGCTCGGCTGAGATATACCTAGTACACTTTGAGATGTATTGCACCGTCGAATGGGTAACCGGAAGTCCACCTCCCCTGTATCTTGAAAACGACTTCGTCCCATAGACGCAACGCTGAATGGTAGTCTGTTTACAGACCACACCACCTAAGGCTTACGGTCTGTAAGGGTCTAACAGAGCACAGCTTTCATTTGCCAGTTCCCTAGGCACTGATTGGAGAAAGGATTTTCTTAATTAGCTGTTCTAATTTTAGTGCAAATCCAAGCCTGAGAATACCACGATTCTGGCACTATTCTGGGAATCATTATAACTCTCCAAGCTGATTTATTTGGTACATGCCCATTAAAAGCTACTCTAGGACCTCTGCTTGAAGAGTAACACACTGGTTACTGGCAAATCAATCAGGGCAGCTTAGTACCAGTGAAGGCAGGAATCCCTGTCTCAAAATGGCACCCCTTAACAGTCTTCGTTTGAGCCTGTGTGCCCTGGCCCTGGCGACAACAAACTGTACTAGAGTCTACGCTAAACGGCCGCGGGTGGGCTTTCCAGGGGTTCTAATTCTATGCTTAAAGGCTAGACATCATGCACAGTTGATCCTAGACTTGCTCAAGTCTTTGATTATGAACATTCATTGAATGATTTAAGAAAATCGGAATACAATTAATTATAGTATGTGTCCTTCTCTGACTGGCGCATGAATCAAAGACTTGTCCACTCTGACCAGAATCTCCTGTTTATGACCCCCAAGCCACTCCTTGTAAGCCTTTACCTCCCTCTACCCCTCCCCCTCGCCTCCTCCAGTTTCCTGGCTGCCTGTGTTGTCATAGCAATATATTTCGCCTACTCCTGACTATGTCTCGATTGAGATCAAAGTGAGAGGGTATCAATCTCCCAGCAGATATCCTGACCAGTAGCCAGACCTCTGCTTGGGGAGTGTGGCGCAAAATCGTGCCAGTCTAAATGGCTGATTACCGATGAGACCAGTCCCTGTGTCACTCAGAAGGGGTGGAGGGGTAGGACACAGGGACTGAGGCCAGTCTAAGTTGACCCCAGTGTGTTGGGTGTTCAAACAGTGGGAATCCATCTGAATGACAGGTAGACTGATACAGCAGTCATGGGATGTTACCGACTGAATGAACCATCGCACGTAACTGTTGTGCAATCAACGATTAGCCTTTTCTGACATGACATCAATACACGCGAGAGGACGAATGCGCCGATGCACAGTAGTAAATGTAACCTTCTACTTCAGTCTGATAGCGAGCCAAAGTGAACCTGCTGAAACCACAGATACCCGTTCACAAAACACCATTTCCGGATATAGGCGCTCAGTACTTTGAGATTATATGTGTTATCTTCCAATCTTTTAGATCCATATTTTTGATACACTTAACAACTGTCATCTTAGCTTCGAGACAGACTTATTAAGAGAGGATTTATATAGAACGACCTGACCATGCTGTACATGTTACAAAATAAGATGGGGAATTGTTATTTATGGAACTTGGCCAGGAGCCTTGTTCCATAAATAACAATTCCCCATCTGGTTTTGTAGCCTGTACAAGCATGGTGGGTCGTTCTATATTTATCATATACCCAAAATTAATCATAATCTTACCATATATTGGCATAGAAGACATGTCAGCGTGAAATCTCACACACTACTGATGTTTCAATGTGTGCAGTATAACAGTGTACTGCACAGGTTTCAGTACACAATTTATAATGCACAGGGAGCGGCAGTACGTAATTATCAAATATACTGCATGGGTATATAATAATTAGGAGAAACTAAACGAGAGTTAGTCGTGCTGTTGTTTATCGCACGATGGCAATGTCACGTATTACTGCGCGAGGCGAAGCCGAGTGCAGTGATATGCGACATTGCCGGAGTGCTATAAACAACACAACTACCCCGAGTTTGGTTTAGAATTTATCCTACCCCATCTAAAATACTTCAGCAAATTAGGAAATAACTTAAAATTCACCGATAATCAGTGATAATCATTGGTCGCTTTTCAAATGACGTCATTTGACAACTGTATCCCACTAGAGCAATAAATTTCATTTTCCTGCACCATAGACCAAATACAGTCCGCTAATGTTAAGCCTATGGAGTTTTTTAAGATAAAGAGGTAAACTACACTTCAATAGGAGCAAACATGAATTCTAGCCTAAAACTCCCATAACTTTAGCATGAAGCCTCGTTCTTACTGGCCACCGGAAATGGTGTTATGAGCACGGGTATCTGCCATTTTAGTGGGTTCACTTTGGCTCCCATAAAGGCAGATTTGATAGAAGAAAAATCAAAGGAAGAACCCAGTGCCCACATTAATACTTACCTTGTTTTATTATCCATCGTATACAAAGACCCCATTGAAAATGTATGGGGACTCAGTAAACCATGACCCAGTATATAAAACCTGTCAGATTCCATAATTGTTGTATACGGATTCAAACCTGTAGTATATGGCTTCACCGCCATTGTATAGGGGAAAATAGTCCCTTTGTGCTATAGAGCAAAGAAACAGTCCCTATCGTTATATCCTTTAATATGACAATAACTGGGTTTAATTCATTCGAAAAGATGGATAATAAATGCAACAAAAGATGGTTATGTAGACAGGCGGCTCTGTAAACCACTCGAGGTTGACGTCACAATACGCTCTCTAGTGCTCGGGTATTACTACGCGTCAACCTCTCGTGGTTGACGGCCGCCTGTCCACATATCCATCGATTATTGTCTATGTATACCATGTCAACATCGACCATGCTACATGCCCAACTAATGCTATATTCAGAAACATAGTGACCTTGACCTCATTAGCATTTCAGCAGGAAGTTGTATTAATTGGATCCTGGAAGGCACCTAACCTAAGCGGGTCCTAATAAGTATCATCACCTGATGAAGCTAATTAAATGCTAGCGAAACGTTGTGACAGTCCTTGATACACTCCACCTACCATCCTATGTACCACTTGGCTCAATAACAACCACCTTCGACAAACTTACTGTGTCTGGTATTTTTTGTTGTTGCGATTTTCAGCCTCCTTTATAGAAGAAACCTATGAGAGTAAAGTGTTTCGGCTCTCAGAACGAGCGGTCATATGCTACGAAGTGTTGATGTTTAGTAATATCTGAGCGCATGCGAGGATATTGTACATATTGTCAACTCTAAGGAGCATACAACTGCTTTTATCTGAAACAAGTCTATATTGTATTTATTATCCACCTTTTCCTGATATTAGTTTTCCTGTTTGATTTATTCATTTGGAAAGGTTTCCAGTCTATACCTAACTGCCCCCTCCCTCAGCCCAACCCCAATGCAACTCTGTGGTTCGTTTAATAATCTAAGATCGTATATGTAGGCCCTTTTCTGTATGCTATAGAAACCCAGGGACGATATGAGCCAACTTTATTAAACACCTATGGACGGCTAATACTGTATTAGCGAATGAACTTGAATATCATTAAACGATAACCAGTGTACAAGGTACAGAAAAAGGTCTTCATGTACGATCCTAGATTATTAAACGGGCCCCTGTTTCCTGAGCCCAGCCACATGCTGTGTCCACAGATATACAATAGGCCAGGAAAGCATATTAGGGACTAAGGTGAAATCCGGTTTCAAATGGTGTTTCCCTAACAAAATCTTATAGATTGACTTGTGCTGCATATCTAATTAGTTAAAGTTAGCATTTGTTTGTGAATAACAACTAAAGGAAAAACATTTTCTGAAATTAAGATATGAAAATACTGTATCATTTTAAATCAACCCTTTCTCCTCCATTTCCTGCCTACCAAGACAATGCTTTGACATATGACAGATATCACAAAAAGTTTTTTTTTGCCACTTTTCTATTTAGATAACAAAACAGTCCATTTTGACTTCTACTATAAGTACACCAAAAGACAAGTTATCAAAATGATTGTAAAAGAAATATCTACATGATTAAACTGGGTTTCGATTTTACTTCCATATGGAATTCTATGGAATCTCCTCCACTCATATTCTAGAAGTCAAACATTTGCCTAACTTTTAACATGATTTCTGAGAAAATTCATCAAAAATGAAAACGGATAAATTATAATATATGACAATAAAGCCCATAATCTCTGGTTTAATAAGGTACTTTTTGCAAATCTACATATTTCATACAGCCTAAGTTATAACAATTTTTGTATATCAAGTCAATAATAACTAGTTTTCAGTCTCCAATATGGTTGCGCGGCCTATAGTGACAACCCCCTCGAGCTGCCGTACTGTCGTAATTAACCTCATTACTCACGTTATTATAGGACTCAATGACTCACATATCACATGGAGAGTGATTCAGTGAGGCAGACCTCTATTAGCAGTGCTATTTCTCTGAGAGAAACATAATGGATAGTGAAAGGATGCTATGAACCTGTGTGACAATGACACTGCATACTATAGGGGAAACATATGAAAGTTTAGCGTCAGAGCTCGTAGCCCAACGAGTTTTAATTCCGCAGTAATTCACAAGGCGAAACTGTGACCGTAAACTTGATTATTGCATACTATAGAAGAAACTTATGAAAGCTTATGGTCAGAGCTCGTATTCCATCGAGTTTGAATCGCGTAGTATTTCACGAGGTGAAGCCATGTGAATTATGTAGCAATTCAAACGAGATCGAGCTCTGACCCTAAACTTGAATGGGTTTCAGAATCTATCTCACTCTTCATATTGACTAACGGACTAAAATTTGTGACATAATCCCCCATTAGATATTTTTCCAAATATTTCATAGGCGTTGGATATGAGTTCCCAATGTTAAGTCTATGAGATAGAGTGAAATATATGTGTCCATGCCTTAAAGATGTTCTGATATATAGAACGACCTGACCATGCTGTGCAAGCTACAAACGAATCTACCCCTTGTCAGCAACGCAGAAGACACTGGGCAACTCCATCCTGGAAAGTAAACAGAAGTAGCAATCAAAATATAACCACAATGAAAAGCCTAAAAAAGTAATTATGTAGAACGTCCTGACCATGCTGTACAATTCACAGAACGAGATGGTAATTTACGGTTTGTACGGAACTCGGCATAAATGCCTCGTTCCGTACAAACCGTAAATTATCATCGAGTTCTGTGACTTGTACAAGCATGGTTGGACGTTATATATTTTCTATATACCCAAATTTTTTTATTAAATCAGTAATTTAATTTTTAACAACCGATATGTTAATAAACGTGTATGGCAAGGTGGTCCGTATTAAGAGAAAATGTGGTTATTGAACCCGAAGGGAAGGCCGTTCGAGGTCTTTTTATACCATAAATATGTCCCGACGCCGCAGGCGGAGGCACGTATTTATGGTATAGAAAGGCCGAGAATGGCATCCCTTTTGGCTCAGTCACTACGTTTTCTTATTATTACATACCTAAATATAGAAAAAACGCCTTTTATGTACTTATTAAATGTACCATTTCACCCAATGGGTGCGCCCGAATATTTACTACGGGAGCAGTGCGCCCGAACATTATTTATACTGTACTCCTACCAGCGGGTAGTATTTCATAGACATTCGGCCATAGGTATGTAATAATTTAGTGTACGGACCGGCGGTCCGTACAGTATTTTAACGTCATATGCCGAAACGGTGCATATTTACAGTTTATATGGCATGGGTATATAGTAACACACACACACACACACACACACACACACACACACACACACACACACACACACACACACACACACACACACACACACACACACCACACACACACACACACACACATCTACGAAATTGGAACCTTCCATGGTTATCCATTACCCAAACCCCCTTCCACAGAAACCAGAAAAATTGTTCCCCTCCCATGGAAATACAGAAAACAAGTTGGTCCTCCTCCCATGAAAACTGTGCAACCGCCAGCCCCACAGGCATGAATAATGAATGGTCCCTCCTGAAAATGATGGCGGTTATTATCCGCGTCTCCTAGAAAATAGGACGCCACCAAATTAATAGCCGATTAGTGCAACACGATATGTTCTAACCCATTCCCTACTAAAAGACATAGAAGAATACACCTCCCGAACATAGACACCCTGCGTTAACAGACACCATTGCTCGGAATGGTTCCCTCTATTAGTTGTTTATTCTAACCCCGTGTAAGAAGACACCCTGCATTTTATAAGCGGACACTTTGGCCTGAACGGACGGGGTTCGCTAAGGATAATAAGACAGCTCTGCAGCAGTTTGGTCATGAAAGGGTTAACACGTTTTATTAGAGGTGCTTGCACGCCTATATACATCATCTAGAGCTTAGAGTCAGGGTTAGAGTGGTCACATTGAACTTTCAGTGTGCTTCCAGAAAACTATCCCTTTACTATCTACATGCTCTTCCCTGTGATAGTGAGAACACAGCAGGGAGCCAGTGTCTCAGGGTCTTAGAAGTGTGCCCAGCTGACCATGACCAATCACTCAAGACCGAGATACCTCATTGACCCACTGTTTTTGATATGTTTTGATCCTAGACTCAGGCAGTTAGAGAAATGGCAAGTTGACTGGGTGCAAGTGGGTTGTAGAAAACTATCCATAGGCTAAATCTAACTCAGAATTTTTATTTGTTATGCGTTTATAATTGCACGCTCATTCATCTATGATGAACTTACTTTTTGCTCCTAGTTAAATATACCCATGCAGTATATTTGATAATTATGTACTGCTGCAGTATAAGTTATGTACTGAATCCTGTGCAGAACACTGTTATACTGCACACGTTGAAACATCAGCAGTGTGTGGGTTTTCATATAGACATGTCATTAATTGCCAATTTATGCTAAGATTTTATTAATTTTGGGTATGTAATAAATATATAACGGCCTACCATGCTTGTACATGCTACAAAACCCGATGGGAATTGATGTTTTTACAGAACTCGGCATGGGGCCTGTTCAGTAAAAAGCAACAATTCCCCATCTCCTTTTGTAGCATGTACAGCATGGTCAGGTCGTTCTATATAAGTGCCTGTGACCCCGTTTACTTTGTGTGCATATCACTCCCTAATCGTCCGGGTACTATGTGAGAATGGGTCATGCCAATGGTTGGAGACTCTAGTACAGTCTGTTGTCGCCAGGGCCAGGGCACACAGGCTCAAACTAAGACTGTTACGCGCTGCCATTTTGAGTCAGGAATTCCTGCCTACACTGGTACTATGCTGCCCTGGGTGATTTGCCAGTAACCAGAGTATTATTCTTCAAGCATAGGTCCTAGAATTAGAACAGCCAATCACGAAAATCCTTTCGCCCATCAGCCAGACAGAACTGGTAAATTGGAGCCGTGCTGTGTTAGAGCCTGACGGACCGTAAGCTTTAGGTGGTGCGGTCCGTAAACGGACTATGAAAACTGAAAAGTGTACCGGGGCCGTTCGGATGCGAGTTGTGGTTCCTCTATGAGGGTGGGTCTGATAACTATTTTCCTGAGATTATTAGAGCGTGTTTGTTTACCCTATATACATCGCCTCGAGGTTTACAGTGATCACAGATAGACTTTCAGCGTACTGGATAAAGAAATATCCATTCACTGTCTGTGTGCTATTCACTGTGATAATGAGAACAGAGCAGGGAGCCAGTGTCTCAGTGCCTTAGAGGTGTGCCCAGCTGACCATGACCAATCACTCAAGACCAAAATACCCCAAGACCCACTGGTGCTTGATATGCTTGGATCCCAGACTCAGGCAGTTGCAGAAATGGCAAGTTGACCGTGTGCAAGTGGGTTACAGAGAACTATCTACCGACTGGAAGTCACTAAAACCTTTTCATTGATATTCATATATAATTGCACGCTCCTTCACCAATGATGAAGATACTATTTGCTACTAGTTTACCAGTACAGTCTCTGTGACACGCCCAGGTCTCAATTTCCCGAAACAGATATGGAGAAGGGGAAATTATGGCCGTCAATTTCCCCTACCAAGGTATTTAGTCTCAAGCCATTTAGATTTTAAACCTGTTTAAAGTTGGATTCACACAGATACACTTATGTACCTGAGACAATATTCCTGAGATTATTTACCAGTACATAGTCTCCTCGTATGACACCCCTACCCTCAATTCTCTAAGACAGATGTGGAGAAAAGGGAATCGTCGCAGTCAATTTCCCCTGCCAAGGTACACAATCTCAAGGAATTTCCATATTAAACGTGTTTTACATTTCTCGGGATATTTTGGTGCCTGACAAAAGCTAATTTATCAGGTCTTTTGGGCTCTCGCCTGTCATACGGCCATGTCACCGCCGATGAGCAATTTGCCTGTTCCACTACACCAATTACTCTAAAAGGCCGCCATTTGATGTTCTTTTGTGGTTGTGCAATCCCCACAATGGAACGATTGTGATGTCATTACCCATTGAGTATTATTTACTATTCTCCATGGGCCTTGAATACCAGATCCCAGTGATAAGTCTATAGAGTGGGATACTGGGGGTTCACACTGTGAGACTGGGCGCACTTTGGTCAGTGACTAGCAGTACCTACAGGGCCAAATATACTCAGGCGAATGAATTCGCTTAGAATTATCGCGAGACCATGCGACAATGCGACTGTGCGAATACATGCGACCATGTGAATAAACATGAACACATGTGATAATATCAGAAGGTTTTGAAATCGTCACATGCTTGTCACATGTCCATGCGACTCCTTTGCGACCACCGTGCAAATGCCTGATCCACTGGCGCGAATTTTTCATGCGACCGGGCGAACTCAAGGCGAACGTGTGCGACCACTAGATCTGCCTTAGTGGATCTGGTGCTGTAAAATCGTACAGTGTGAACAGTGGAAAGTTTTCCTGTTAGAAACACCTGAAGCGCCAAATCCACTAAAGCGACTGAATTCACATAGAATTCTCGTGAGACATTGCGACCAAGCGACTCTGCGAATACATGCGACCGTGCAAACACATGAGATAATATTAAAAGGTTTTAATAATGTCGCATGCCGGTTGCATGTCCATGCGAATTTGAATGAGACTTGCGACTCCCAAGAGACCACCATGCGAATGCCTGCTCCACTGAAGCGAATTTTTCTTGCGACCAGGCGAAATCGAGGCGAACGTGTGCGACCGCTAAATTCGCCTAAAGTGGGATTCACACAATGGGATTCATGTACCTCACATGGTATTTCTCTTAGATAAATCCTGCTGCGATTTTGTACTCAAGCACAATTTCATCGTCTTTATTGTAAGGTTCCATTTCCCTGAGACTTGTTTTTTTTCTGCAATTGTTTGCGATATTTACCCCTAATAGGCACAGAACCTTATGAGGTAAATCAATCTCACCGTGTGAATACCACTTTAGTGGATTTGTCGCTTGAGGTACGCCCAGCCTCAAGCTAGGTACCTCTAATCGCATACCTCTAAGTCGCACAGTTTGAACGAGGCATCATATGAATATCCTGATCACTGACCCGTATCGCCGAGGTCAGTGGAATTAGGTCAGACTCCACAGACCCTGTGGATCAGTAAACAGGAGCGCTTCCTGGGATCATGCGTGGCCCATTCTGAGTGTGAGATTTGTACTTCACCAGTTCCTACATCTACGTGGGATAAATCACACCCAAACCACATCGACATCTTCCTTCAACGAGCAGCCTGTAAGTAGTGTGACCTCTCACCGACTTCCATATTGCCATCCCCTGCCATTTGTATACCGTAGACGTGAACATGGAGAACTAAAATGGGAATCCCTTTGAATGTGTCAGTGTATTTCTATCAATCACAGAGGATGTTGTTGATAATATATCTGACCCACATGCATTACTTAAAGCACGGACTTGGAAGACCTATATACATGTCTGTGCTTAAAGACAAATGCTGGTAGTTGGGTGATTTCTAAATTCTGTACTCAGAACTAAATTTTACAATGGTGCTGCCATCTGGTTTCATAAGAATATTGCAGTTTCCCATAGACATAGACTAATACTTAAGCACTTGGCTTCTCCAGATGGCCTTCCCATAAAAGTTAGCTTGGTGACATAGCATTTTTTTAGCATTTCTTATTTATATATGTTCTCAACTATCGAATTCCAGAATTGTTCGAAGATAGCAATAGAACATCAGTGTCATCTAGCAACAAAGTCAAAATATTGCAGTTTCCAATACATACCAATAGCTAACTACTTATTTTTTCAGATGGCCTTCCCATAGAAGTTAGCATGGTGAAATGCCTGTGTTTTCGTGTTTTTGTTTTGTTTTGTTTTACATTTTCTATTTGCTGTTGTATGAAACTTACATCATCCAGAGTTATTTGCAAAAATCAATAGAATTTAGATATCACCGAACTACCAGCATTTGTCCTTTATTCTTCTCGTAACTAGGGCTTTATTCCTATATTCCCTCGGCATATTTTCATATTCATTCTGATTAATCATATCAATCAGAAAAAAAATAAATGGATGAAAACTTGTGCCCTTGTGTTAATAACATTAACGGGTGAACCTTGTAAAATGCTATCCTCTGCATTGTCCATTAACATGCGTGTCACCGGTTTGAGGGGATTATTAAACCAGCCCCGTTGTGAAGTGGGGATCATTCTTACGTAAGTAATGATTGCTTTCAGACACCAACCTCTCCGTTACAAATGGACTGGGGATTACTCCCTAAAGATGAGCTGATATTACACCAACTCATAAGCCGCACTCTGCATGTTATTCGAGTTATTATAATATACCCATGCCGTATATACTGTAAATACGCACCGTTTACTATATACCCATGCCGTATATATACTGTAAATACGCACCCTTTACTATATACCCATACCGTACATACTGTAAATACGCACCGTTTCGCCATTTAAGGTAAAAATACCGTACAGAACAGTGTTCCGTACGGCAAAATATGGAACTCTCTTCCGTATCCGTTGACTAAAATATCAGTTGTTCGGAAAGATTAAATTGATTATTTCTAAAAATTTCGGGTATATAGTAAATATAGAACGCCTTACCATGCTGTAAAAGGTACAAAACGAGATGAAAATTTACGGTTCGTACGGGAAGAGGCGTTTAATCATCTCACCCCCGGTATTTTCTATCTATGCACCATTAAAAGGTTAAAACATTCATCCCACCCATGGTATTTTTTCTCCATAGACTTAACATTGGGAACTCGAACCTAAAGCCCATGAGATATTTATGAAATATATCCAATGGGGCATTATGTCAGAAATGTTAGCCCATTAGTCAATGTAAAGGGTGAGATAAATTCAAAACCCATTCAAGTTTAGGGTCAAAACTCAATCCCATCTCATTTGAATCACTACATAATTCACGCGGCTTCGCCTTGTGGATTACTACGCGACTCAAATACGATGGGATACGAGCTCTGACCCTAAACTTACATAGGCTTTCCCTATAATATGCGATATTCAAGTTTACAGACAGAACTTCGCCTTGTGAATTACTTCGCGATTCAAACACGATGGGATACGAGCTCTGACCCTAAACTTTCATAGGTTTCCTCTATAGTATGCGATATTCAAGTTTACGCTCAGAGCTTCGCCTTGTGAATTACTCCGCAAGTCAAACTTAATGCGATACAAACTCCGACCCTAAACTTTCATACATTTCCTCTATAGAAAATCAATCAATGCTAAAGACATCGATCTGCTAATTGCATCAGATCAATGTGGACACATTTTCCTAATGAGTTATTGATCTCTTGTGTCTCACAGTGACCACGAGGGATCCACGAGGCGGTAGGACGAGTACGAGGCATTCACGAGGATGCTCCTGGGGAGATGGCTGGTAACATGATCATCACGTCGGGCCACACGACGGGGCGGGACGGCGCAGAGGACGTGCACTGCCCGTTCCCAGGCCCGCACAGCCAGCCCTACTCCTACTCCGGCTACACCGCTAGCTGCCTCGGCAAGGCGCACACCGTGTGTGGTGCCGTCTGCATCATGCTCGAGGTCCTCGGGCTCGGCGTGGACCTCGAGAATCACAGAGCGGCCCCCGGCATCTGGTGCGGACTACTGGTGAGGGACAGTTTCTCTTTATTACCCTTTAACTGCATCATGATGTCTCCAGGCGTTCCCCTGGCTGTGGCAGCATGATGCCTCCAGGCGTTCCCCTGGCTATGGCAGCACGATGCCTCCAGGCATTCCCCTGGCTATGGCAGCATGATGCCTTCAGGCATTCCCCTGGCTACAGCAGCATGACGCCTACAGGCGTTCCCCTGGCTATGGCAGCATGATGCCTCCAGGCATTCCCCTGGCTATGGCAGCATGATGCCTCCTGGCATTCCCCTGATTATGGCGGCATGATGCCTCCAGACATTTATCTGGCTATGGCCGCATGGTGCCTCCAGGCATTCCCCTGATTATGGCGGCATGATGCCTCCAGACATTTATCTGGCTATGGCCGCATGATGCCTCCAGGCATTCCCCTGGCTACAGCAGCATGATGCCTCCAGGCATTCCCCTGGCTACGGCAGCATGATGCCTCCAGGTATTCCCCTGGCTATGGCAGCATGATGCCTCCAGGCATTCCCCTGGCTATGGCAGCATGATGCCTCCAGGCATTCCCCTGGCTATGACAGCATGATGCCTCCAGGCATTCCCCTGGCTATGGCAGCATGATGCCTCTAGGCATTCCCCTGATTATGGCGGCATGTTGCCTCCAGGCATTCCCCTGATTATGGCGGCATGTTGCCTCCAGACATTTCTCTGGCCATGGCCGCATGATGCCTCCAGGCATTCCACTGGCTACGGCAGCATGATGCCTCCAGGCATTCCCCTGGCTATGGCAACATGGTGCCTCCAGCCATCCCACTGGCTAAGGCATGAAGATGCCTCCAGGCATCATAAAGGCATCATTGATACTTATATACAAAATTCAATAAATAAAAAGGTATGCTAGGTATATTCGAACTATTCTAATATTCTGATGCTATCTAATGTCATAGAAAGGGGTAAGATAAATCCAGAACCACACTCGAATTGTAAAATAGACAATATTCCACGAGTTTGGATGTGCCATATTCGTCACTTGGCTTTGCCTCGATGGCGATTCCGACACATCCAAACTCGTGTAGTACTGTCTATCCATACGATTCACGGTGGATTTCTATATAATACTCGGTGAAGAAATTGTACACAATAGAACAAAGACATAGCATGTAACATTAAAAACAAATTAACACACCCTCCTCAGTGCGTACACATATTATTGATGACCCCTCATGATGTCTGAGTAACTTTACGAACATTACTGATTTTGTATTCTTGTTAAATTTCAGTTTGTAGGTGCTGGTGTCGTAAGCATCATCTGTGGGAAACGAAACACAAAAGACTGGGTATGAAATAGTTTTTTTCTAACAACAACACTAGATGTCTGCCAGGGAATTCTTTTAAGTGTAGACGCCATAATGTATGCCAGGGATATCACCTGATAAAGACAGAAAACAATCATTCTATATCGGTACTACCTAAACGGGCTAACTTATCTTTATGCACTTAACTATGACTTCAGAATGTTATCTATTCACCTGTTATCATTGCTGAATATATAAGTAAATTGGTGGTAGTTGATAGACTATCAGGTGATGTGTATATATATATATATATATATATATATATATATATATATATATATATATATATATATATATATATAATATGTATCATTTCTTTTAAATTTTGCAGATTAAAAGCAGTCTTGTAGCTACACTGATTGCATCGTTATTCACGACTGGACCACTTATTAATTGTTCATTGGCTACAGGAAATTTCGTAAGTATTCGACCAGATAATATAAACCATCTACCTCCATTGAAACATGAATTAACTTGGCTTAACGGCTATAAGCAGAAACTACTTTTACAGCTTCCTTCAGGTATTTTCATATGAGTCTTGTACATATATTAAAAGTATAGTGTGATTAAGGGATGGGCAGAAGAGGTACCTTGTTCCCTGCCTATCTCCACCTATAAAGGTGAAGGTTGGGCAGAAGAGGTACCTTGTTCCCTGCCTATCTCCACCTATAAAGGTGAAGGTTGGGCAGAAGAGGTACCTTGTTCCCTGCCTATCTCCACCTATAAAGGTGAAGGTTGGGCAGAAGAGGTACCTTGTTCCCTGCCTATCTCCACCTATAAAGGTGAAGGTTGGGCAGAAGAGGTACCTTGTTCCCTGCCTATTTCCACCTATAAAGGTGAAGGTTGGGCAGAAGAGGTACCTTTTTCCTGCCTATCTCCACCTATAAAGGTGAAGGTTGGGCAGAAGAGGTACCTTGTTCCCTGCCTATCTCCACCTATAAAGGTGAAGGTTGGGCAGAAGAGGTACCTTGTTCCCTGCCTATCTCCACCTATATAGGTGAAGGTTGGGCAGAAGAGGTACCTTGTTGCCTGCCTATTTCCACCTATAAAGGTGAAGGTTGGGCAGAAGAGGTACCTTGTTCCTTTCCTATCTCCACCTATAAAGTTGAAGGTTGGGCAGAAGGGGTACCTTGTTCCCTTCACATCTCCCATCAATAAAGGTGAAGGTTGGGCAGAAGAGGTACCTTGTTCCTTTCCTATCTCCACCTATAAAGGGAAGGTTGGGCAGAAGAGGTACCTTGTTCCCTTCCTATCTCCCACCTATAAAAGTGAAAGGAGCAATATTTGCTAGAAATGTGTGAGAGCAGTATGTAGATTATGGCCATTGTAGCATCATGACACTCCTGCTATTAATAAGATATTACATGCACAATAATGACTGGTTTTGTGTACGAGTGGGCATCCTCTAGGAGTAGATGACGTGTAGTAATATCGGAGTGATAGCGAGGATATTTCGTTGTCAACCTTGAGAAGATTATGGTCATTCGTTCACAACCATATCCCACCATGACCATGACGTAGTATTGTCACTTTACGTGGGTGATCGTTGAGTATCGTTATTCCTATGGCTAAACTTGTACCAGGGGTGAGATGATATGTTTTATTGCCTGTGTGCTCAGGGTGCCCGCCTTCTCTGCTGGATGATCATGGCCGCCACCACAGCGGAGCTTGTTGTCGCCCTCTCCAACATCGTCATCTGCACGGCAGCCATCTGGCCGCAGTATTTCCAGTTCTTTGGCATCCAGGTACGTCACATTTACAAAGGCACATCGGACATATCATTTCCAACCAGGCCTTTCTTCTCCATTTTCTGCCTACCAAGACCGTGCTTTGACATATGGCAGATATCTTTGACATAGGTTTTGCTACTTTTCTATTTTGATATCAAAACAATCCATTTTGACCTATGCTGTGAGTACAACAAAAGTTAAAGTATCAAAATGATTGTAGAAGAAATCTCTGCTTGATTAACCTGGGTTTTAATTTTGCTTCCATATGGAATTCTATGGAATCTTCACTCATACTCTAGAAGTCAAACATTTTGCCTAACTTTTAACATAATTTTCGAGACAATACATAGAAAATGAAAACAACCTAAATTATGAGGGTTTTTGTATATCAAGTTAAAGATAACCAGTTTTCAGTCCCCAATATGGATGCAAGGCCTATAGATATGATTCTTGATATTCAACACCTCGTCGCCCCCGCAGAGGGCAGTATTTGATAGACATTCGAACACAGGCATAGACCCTATTGAGGTTTCCCATATTTCAGTGTGTTTACAGGATCCGATTTTCGCTGGTTGCCATGGTTGTATGGTGATAGACCCTTGACCCATAACCCACAATTATTGCAGTTTAACAGTTTTCATGAATCGTCAAATTGGATGTCCGATGCCAGAAATGGAAATTTCAGCTATTTCTACATGTAAATCCGAAATCATATTCAGTTTCTACAATAATAAACCAGAAAACTGCGGTCCATAGACCCTATTGAGGTATCCCGTAATTCAGTCTGTTGACCAAGTTCCGGGTTTCGCTGGTTACCGACGTAGTATGGTGATAGACCCCTTACTCGTAACCCAGAATTAATGCAGTTTAACGGTTTTCAGACATCCTCAAATTGAAATTCTGATATCAGAAATGGAAATTTCAGCTATTTCTACATGGGAATCCGAAATTATATTCAGTTTCTCCAATTATAAATCAGCAAACTGTGATTCATTTTATCGTAGTGTGCCAAGTCTATCGGGAGCGGAACTTTGCTTTACCCGGGGCGATAATCGGGAGTTTAGTAACCTCTGGAGGCTCTATGTGTTCATGGTGTGGCCAGCCAGTCGGGAGCGGAACCTTTACTTACCAAGGGCGACAATAGGGAGTTTAGTAACCTCTAGAGGATCTATATGATAAATACACAATAATGACTAGTTTTGTGTACGAGTGACCGTAATCTCCGAGTAGTTGACGCGTAGTAATATCCGAGTGATTAGCGAGGATATTACGTCGTCAACTACGAGGAGATTACGGTCACTCATATACAAAACCAGTTGTTATTGTATTTATTACCCACCTACAAGATTAATAACAAGTCTATTGCAGTTAAAAGGTTTCTGTAAGCCATTTAGTTCAAGACACCACAGCACTGTCAAGTGTGGCAGTAATTCGGTGTAGACTTACCCCAATAATAAAGTTCGCAATTAACCTGTGAGTTTAGCATGCAAAGTGTGTTATGACAGTGATTTCTGATTGTAAATGAGATTATTATGATTGATTCTAAATAATTAGCATTGAATAAACATTCAAGAAACTTATTTTTAAGTACATGTACATGATGATTCAACCTTATTATGGTCAGGACTATTTTTCCGGAATCTCCTGCAGGAGATTCTGACATGCCAGAATCTCCGGGTAGCCGATTCCAGGCACTCTATACATGGAGACTCCGTATTAGGTGGGTAATAATACTTGTTATTATATACCTGTGTGCGAATGTCTATGAAATACTGCCCGCTGCTAGGGGTGCAGTAATAATAATGTTCGTGCCCGCTGTGAGTGTGACTTAATAAGTAATTAAATTGATGTTTTACATCGATTTAAGGTATATGATAACAAGCAAACATCCTAACTGTGGATGAAACGCTTCTCGTTCTCGGTCAGTAGTCGATTTTATACTGCCTTCCGCCTATGGCATCAGGCAGTATGATATCGGCAACTGACCTCGAACATGAATCGTTTCGTCCACAGTAAGGACGTTTCCTAATAATATTCAACATACGTTTACAGATGCTGGCCTCATCACCCCCGCAGCAGGCAGGTCGCGTGATGGACACCTTCCAGGTGATGTACGTGCCGCCCACCACAGAGTCGGACTACGCCACGACGCAGCCACTGACCGCGTACCATCCACAGTCCCTCAGCGTCAACCCGCCAGGTCAGTAACTTCAGCTGCTCCACCGCACACCAAAAGCCAATCCTTCTCATACCATGTCTATGTGGTGTTGGAAGTAAAAGAACTCTCACCTCGGTAAATGTGTAGGGGTGAGATTTCTACCTGATATGAGTTCATCTCATAGATTCGATCATCACCCTCGTGGTGTAAAAGAACCTTGAGAAGGTCTGGTAAGAACCTATCATGGTTGACTGGAGGTTTAATTCAAACCAAAATCCACTGCACACACACCATCATCACCACCCATGTGTGTGGATGTCTGAAAAGTTGGCCTGCAGTGATAATAAGAGAAAACGTAGTCACTGAGACCGTAGGGATGGCCGTTTGAGGTCTTTTGACTCTAACGCCATAGGCAGGAGGGTCGTATTTTTTATATCAAACGACCCAGAACGGCCATCCCTACAGTAACTATGTTTTCTTATTACTTTACACCTCCTAATGGTTTAAAACATCCTTTTATTAATTTTTTTGCCCCACAAGAACCACTGCCATTTACTATGGCCCGCTGTCATGATGGGCGCGAATATTATTTATACTACACCCCTAGCAGCGGGTAGTATTTCATACATATTCGGCCAGAGGTGTATAGTAATAAGAGAAAATGTGAATAATATTTCAGCTATAGGTATATAATGATATATTATTATATACTGATGCACGAATGTCTCGTGTATACGCCGTAGTAGTAATGATTTCATTACTCCTCACTGTGGCGTAATATATATAATACTACCCTCCGTGCTAAAGCTACTAAAAAAACTTGTTTCTCATCACCGCGCGCACCTGCAAAAACGATTTTATTTTTTGGTTAGAATAAGATGAACCTTGATAGAAATTATGAAAAGTATGTGTATTTAGTATCAAATTAAAGCTCCTGATGCCAGGGATGCTTCCAATGTATAAACAGTATAAATCTGGAAACCCCACATACGCAGACACCTCGCATAAGCGGACACTTTCGCCCGGAATGGAGGGTGACCGCTTACGCAGGGTTTTACTGTATGTCTAAAGCCCATTTAATGACACTTTTAAGCCAACTTTGATCCAGCAAAAAAAAAAAAAAAAAAGAAGCGCCCTGATCATTTTTTTCATAGCTTGGTGATGAGAAACAAGTTTTTTTTTTGAGTGGCCTAAGTGACCACTTATTCTTCTATTTAGTGAGTTGTAAAATAGCATTCTTAATGATTTCTAGCTATATGATAATAAAAAGACATAGTGAGTGTGTCTGAATTCCATCTGTTCCTCGATATTTTGGTCAGAAATACTTACCTCATGCTTCAAATTTGGTGAGTATTTCTGACCAGAATATCAAGGAACAGATTCCATTCAGACACACTAACCATGTCTTTCTATATTATGTTGATCGTATCACCAGCTTGTATTTCTCACACATGTATACATTTCTGTTTGCAGGCCTTCGTCCTCCAACCTGTGTTGTTATTCCCCCGACGCCGTCTCCGCCGCCGGGCACAGACGAGGACAGCCCCACCGCATCCAGCAGGCAGTTCAACCGGACGTGATCCCAGCCACACCGCATCCAGCAGGCAGTTCAACCGGACGTGATCCCAGCCACACCGCATCCAGCAGGCAGTTCAACCGGACGTGATCCCAGCCACACCGCATCCAGCAGGCAGTTCAACTGGACGTGATCCCAGCCACACCGCATCCAGCAGGCAGTTAAACCGGACGTGATCCCAGCCCCACCGCATCCGGCAGGCAGTTTAATCGGACGTGATCCTAGCCACACCGCATCCAGCAGGCAGTTCAACCGGACGTGATCCCAGCCCCACCGCATCCAGCAGGCAGTTCAACCGGACGTGATCCCAACCACACCGCATCCAGCAGGCAGTTCAACCGGACGTGATCCCAGCCACACCGCATCCAGCAGGCAGTTCAACCGGACGTGATCCCAGCCCCAACGCATCCAGCAGGCAGTTCAACCGGTATGATCCCAGCCACACCGCATCCAGCAGGCAGTTCAACCGGACGTGATCCCAGCCACACCGCATCCAGCAGGCAGTTCAACCGGATGTGATCCCAGCCACACCGCATCCAGCAGGCAGTTCAACCGGACGTGATCCCATCCCCACTGCCGCACCAGACAGTTCAACCGGACGTGATCCCAGCTACTCACTGAGCAACTCACAGAGTGGATCGCAATGCTATTTATAGGGGCCTGATAAGCTACAGACAGAGCTGATCTCATGCTATGTATAGGGGCCTGATCATTGTAATGCTATCCATAGGGGCCTAATGAGCCACTCATAGAGCTGGTCACCATGTTATTCATAGGGGTCTATATGGAGCTACTCACAGAGTTGATCGAGATGCCATTCATAGGGGCCTGATGAGCCTTTCATAGAGCTAGAGCAACTCACAGGGCTGATCGTGATGATATTTATAGGGGCCTGATGAGCTCGTCACAAAGCTGATCACATGCTATTCATAGGGACCTGATGAAATATCACAGAGCTGTTTGCAATGCTATTCATAGGGACCTACATGGAGCTTTTCACAGAGTTGATCCCAATGCTATTCATAGGGACCTGGTGAACTCCTGACAGTGTTGGTTGTTATTCATAGGAGCCTGATGAGATATCAAAGAGCCGATCCCAATGCTATCTATAGAGACCTACAGTGGATCGACATTGCCATTTATAGGGGCCTGACGAGCGACTCAGAGCTGATCAAATGTTATTCATAGGGGCCTACATGGAGCTACTCAACTAGTACTCTCTGAGTTACTCGCCAAAATAGTCAAATGATTTAGAGCAGCATGCCGAGCTACTCACCAAATACTCACAAAGTACTCTGAATAAAACAGGTGTTCCATTGGTACATGTACATTTGACGAAATTAGTCACATTGTTGAGCCTCTGTATAGTACACAAACCCACAGACTACCAAGAAAAATAGTGCCAACCGACATTGCATTATTGATTTTCTTACAAATAGAAAAAATCTATTCAAAATGGCAAAGACAGTAGAGTGTGTGGTTAGGCCACACATGAATACAATATGACTACCATGTGCGATACCAATGCCTGGAGATATGGATCTACTCCATTACACCAGTCTCAATCTCCGATGGTGGGGGATCGCCACACAGCGTCATAAGGCGCTGCTCCATTACAAATGTCTATAACAGTCTCAATCTCCGATGGTGCGTGATCGCCACACAACGTCATATGGCGCTGCTCCATTACAAGTGTCTATAACAGTCTCAATCTCCGATGGTGGGTGATCGCCACACAACGTCATATGGCGCTGCTCCATTACAAGTGTCTATAACAGTCTCAATCTCCGATGGTGGGTGATCGCCACACAACGTCATATGGCACTGCTCCATTACAAGTGTCTATAACAGTCTCAATCTCCGATGGTGGGTGATCGCCACACAACGTCATATGGCACTGCTCCATTACAAGTGTCTATAACAGTCTCAATCTCTGATGGTGGGTGATCGCCGCACGATGTCATATGGCACTGCTCCATTACAAGTGTTAATACCAGGCCCTATTGCAGATGTCGGATGATCACTGCATGACATCATGGTACTGCTCCATAATAAGGGTCTATACCAGTCTCAATCGCAGATATTGGGTGATCGCCTCATGACATCATATTGCACTGCTCCATTACAAGTCTTTATACCAGGCCCAATCTTTGGTGTCCGATGATCACCGCATGATGTTATATGTGGCTGCTCCCTTACAAGTCTCTATACCAGGTACAATTACTGATGGCATGGGTTCACTGCGCAGCATCATATGGCGCTGCTCGATTACAAGTCTATACCAGTTTCAATTGGCGATGGTGGTTGATCGCCGCTGGACGTCATAGGTCACTCCTCCATTACAAGTGTCTATACTAGTCTCAATCTCCAAGAGTGGGTGATCGCCGCACAACGTCATATGTCGCTCCTCCATAACAAGTGTTTATTCCTGTCTCAATCATGGATGTTGGGTGATCGCCTCCAAGTATGTTTTTTCGTAGACGGCGGTCGTCTTTTTGATACCTCCACCGTCTCAGTGGAACACCCGTTTTAGTATGCGATTTTCCATGAGCTACTCCAGAGCCGATCTGATGCATTATTACATACCTATGGCCGAACATCTATGAAATACTACCCACTGCTAGGGGTGCAGTATGAATAATGTTTGGACGCACTGCGCCCGTAGTGAATATTCGGTTGCAATGTGACCATTGTGTCAATTGGTACATTTAATAAGTATATAAAATGGTGTGTTTATTTATATCTAGGTATGTAATAATAAGAAAACACAGTGACTGAGCCCGCAGGGATGCCATTCTCAGCCTTTTGATGCCATAAATGGACCTCAAACGGCCATCCCTTGTCTATGAAATACTGCCCGCTGCTAGGCGTGTAGTAATAATAATTCATGCCCGCTGTGAGAATGACTTAATAAGTCATTAAAATGTCATTTTTCCATCGATTTAAGGTATATGATAATAAACAAACGTCCTGACTGTAGACGAAACGATTCTCGTTCTCGGTCAGTCGTCGATTTCATACTGCCTTCCGTCTATGGCATCAGGCAGCATGATATCGACGACTGACCTCGAACAGGAATCGTTTCATCCACAGTGAGGACGTTTCCTAATAATACATCTCCAACAGGCGTAATTCATCAACTTGTTCATTGTAGTGATTATTTCTCGCTTTGTAAGTGTATCCTTTTTCCTGTCCACTGAGTCTCAATGGGTAGTACGGGTGACCATCTGCCACTGTATACATGTACGTAAGACCATGTTTGTGATTATTTAGATTGTGTAAACACTCCATTCCACGGTGATATATTGTATTAACATAGGGCTCCATCATACATCAGTCATAACTCTCGGTGAGAAGTACTTTTGTGCGTTCACAGTTGGTAAAATGATAGGATATGGTTATCACAGAGATCCTATCACAGTTATTTTGTCCATCAAATGATGTCATATCGACAGTATTTTCATATCATTCCCAATGTGTTTAGCTGGCCACAGGGAATAAGATCCTGTGAAATGGCCTCCATGAAAAGGAGTATTATAAAAAGGCCTGCTGCTGGGATGATAAAGAGATTTAATTCACAAAACTCATACCATTCAAAACTGCTAAGTGTTCACATGCAAAACAGTAGATCTCGCATAAAGTCCATTTCCATTGGCCGACGAAAACGGCAGAGATTTTTTGAGTTCCCTTAAAAGCCCATTTCGATTGGCCGTCACCGATCTACTTACAGTCAGGAACCACCGACGGACCTTTAGCACCGCTGACGCAAAATCAGTCAATGGAAACAGGTTTATAGGATAGACATGGTGTCTTGTTGTTGAGTGGGAACATTAAGAATATTCTCTTATGTGATACACTTTAGGTATTATACTTTTATGTATTATACTTTTATCTTGGAATAATTGAACTAGGAAGTCTTTGTCCCACTTCTCCGCATGGTTTGTATTCAAAAGAGCAGGATACTCTGTGTTATCCCAATCATACTTCCAAAGGTCTCTAAATGTAATTTTAGCCGCCCAGTGATGCGATAATTTGCACGAACTGAAAATTGAGCCATCCTGTAGATTTTTACTTGGTGATAATGTATTTGATTGAATGATAAATTTCATTATTGCATACCTATGGCCGAACGTCTATGAAATACTACCCGCTGCTAGGGGTGCAGTATAAATAATATTTGGGCGCACTGCGCCCGTAGTGAATATTCGGGCACACTGTGACCATCAGGTCAATTGGTACATTTAATAAGTATCTAAAATGGCGGGTTTTTTTATATCTAGGTATGTAATAATAATAAAACGTAGTAACTGAGCCCATAGGGATGCCATTTTCGGCCTTTTTATACCATGAATATGTCCATCCGCCTGCGGCGTCGGGACATATTTATAGCATTAAAAGACCTTGAACAGCCATCACAGGCTCAGTAACCATGTTTTCTCTTAGTAGGTGTGTAACATTCCAAACCGAGCTACTCGTTCCCACTTCTTTCATTCCTCACCCTTGATGTTGCTTTTGATACGACTGTTATTGTTGATGTCGTTTGTGTTAACTGTAGTTTATTCAGTTTCAATTTTGTGCAATATATCCCATACAAGCAATGACATGATTCTTAAGTAGCTTCTATCTCACCCATGGTACAAGTTTAACCATAAGAATATCATTAAAAAATTATATACAACGATCACGGTCCTTGTAAAGTGAGAATACTTTACCATGGTCGTGACGGAGTGATGTGAGATGACATCATAACGACGGGCCAATCAGTGGCCAGGATTTGAGAAAGTAGACAAAATATCAACATGGATATTTATATGTTCCTAACTGGATTTGCGCAGGTAATTTGTTCTGATATTGTGATGTCATTTAATGTCATTGGAAGGGGTGAGATAAATCCAGAAGCGCACTCGAATCATAAAATAAACAATACTCCACTTATTTGGATGTGCTATAATCGTCACTCAGCTTCGCCTTGGTGATGATGACTGCGCATTGAAACAAGTGGAGTATTGTCATTCTCATGTCAATGTTGGTGCTGTGGGGATCTAGTCAGCTGATTTACTATATACCCATGCTGTATATATCGTAAATAGGCACCATTTCGCCATTAATGTAAAAATACTGTAGGGAACAATGTTCACTATGGCAAAATACCAAACACTGTCCCATACACATCAACTAGAATATTAGCTGTTCAGCCAAATTAAGTTAATTATTTCATTAATTTCGGGTATGTAGTAAATATAGAATGACCTACCATGCTTGTACAAGCCACAAAAGTCAATGACAATTTATGGTTTAAACACCTCGTTCTGTACGGACCATAAATTATCATCTCGTTTTGTAGCTTGTACAGCATGATCAGTTTGTTCTATATAATTATGATACAATACTTTGGTTGGCACGACTCACCATGCTTGTACAAACCACAAAACTTGATTATAATTTACAGTTCTTATGGAACATAAATTATCATCTCGATTTGTAGCTTGTACAGCGCGATCAGGTTGTTTTATATAATTATGATTACGTGTATCTGAATGTGGTCATTGCTGGCCTGTTAAAAGACAGTAAATCGTTTTCACCATCGTGCTATTTCCAGATCTGTCCATTAGTAACCAATAAGAAAACGGTCGTTGAGCGGCATTGTCTTGTGGTCCTATGCAACTTATACACACTATGATATCAATACACCGCTAATTGGAACTACTCCGCAAATACTGTGCCTGGTACTTTAGTATGAACACTTTATGAGACAATTACCTGAATTTCCACGTATGTAGACTTAGAGGCGATCACAGGGTACAATTAAATTGCCGGTTTCTTTAAGAAGAATTAGAGGTCTTTACCATCGCAGTGTCAAAATGATTGCTATCTTTATCTCACCCCTGTTATTTTTTACCCATTTTTTTTTTTTTACTAAACATTGGGAACTCGTACTCAATGCCCCTGGAGTATTCAGAAAAACTACTCAATGGGGGATTATGTCACAAAGGTTAGCCCATTAGTCAATGTGAGGGGTGAGATACATTCAGAAACCTTTTGGTCAAAGTCGTCATTCTCCACGAGTTCCATGCGGAGTGATATGAACGAGGCTAATATCACACAGCATTCAAACGAGTTGGAAAATGACTTCTTTGACCAAAACGAATTGCTTTCTGTATTCATCTCACCCCTGTACACACTAAAAGAATGGACGACACACAGGATATAAACCATGGAGAAATCATGGACTGCAATACTTGTACGGGCATGGAGAACGAGTTCCCAATGTTAAGCCTACGGACATTTATTCCAGGGGTGAGACAAATTGTTGTTCCCAATCTGCAGGTCTACAAATTTTCCCTGTCGATTAATAGTTTTGAAGCGGAAACGGCCACAAATTCACAATCTAGAACCAAAGCGTGTTTTACAAAAAGTGTCCAAAATGGTAGCTTTATAGCGTGGCTTTTGCTGCCATACATTGAACTCCCTTCGTGCTGAAAGTGTGCACAACAAGGCCTCTCAAATTATATTTTTGTAGTTGGATGAACTTCCTCAAACCAATATCCGCAAAATGTCAAAAGAAAAAAAAAGATATATATATATATATATGTACACCTTATTTGTACCGCAGTTTGGTTACTGTTGCTGTTGTCCTGTTTGTATGAAAATACGGTTCACCAACTATATATTTGAAATGAATGGTTTGTCATGACAATGTTTACATCCTACCTGGGAGGGAGAATATGTTCTCCAAAGGAAGTTATGATCGTGTAACAATTTTGAAAATAAAACCTGCACTAAATATAAGAGTTTTCCATTAAAAACTGGTTATCAATTTTAGGAAAGACATAATGGAATGTTGTTAATATACATGTGACGAATTTTAAGTTTCGCACACCGGGTGGACGTATGAATATTACCTACTTCCCTAGAAGTTAATGACATAGCAAAGCTGGTGGCCAGATATGCATTCCTTTCTTATTTTCCAAGTGGATTCGACACTTGATCCTGATTGCCACTTTCCCTCACTTCTAGACTCCACTGGCATAATGCATATCATGGGGCTAGAAGCAAGAATCAAATTCTTTGGGTAGTTTAACATCCAATGTTCTATTAGACTTAAGAATCAAATACAATTGCTCGGTAATATATCATGTTTTTATTCATATTACAATAAATAGGAGTAAATGAATGAAGTCGGTATATGGGGACATAACCCAGAAGTGTCAGCGTTTGTTTTTATAATTCTGCCGGGGATATGATATACAGCTAAAGATATAGGTACAAGAAAGATTGATTGAGGCTTGGATACTACATTATTCACATACTTTTGAACCTGACCTTAATTACTATACACCTATTCTGTTTATACTGTAAAACCTACCGATTCGCCATATAACGTAATAATACTGTACAGAACAGTGTTCCGTACGGAAAAATACAGAAAACTGTTCCATACGCATTGACTAAAATATCAGTTGTTAGGCCAAATTAGATTAATCATTTTTATTAATTTTGGGTATTTATATAGAATGTCCTGATCATACTGTACAATTCAAATACAATTCAGTTTGTACGGACCAAGGCGTTTAAGCAGAGTTCCGTACAAACTGTAAATTACATGGTTTTTCGCATGAACAAGCGAAAAACTTGATAATAATTTACAGATCGTACAGAACTCATTCCCTACAAACCGTAAATTATCACCTCGTTTTACAGTATGGTCAGGTTGTTCTATAAAATTATGATACAACACTTTGGTTGAGACGACCCACCATGCTTGTACAAGCTACAAAACTCGATAATAATTTACAGTTCGTAAGGAACTCGGCATAAGCGCCTCATTCTGTACGAACTGTAAATCATCATCTCATTTTGTAGCTGGTAGAGCATGATCAGGTCGTTCTATATAATTATGATTATGTGTATCTGAATGTGGTCATTGCTGGCCTGTTAAAAGACAGTAAATCGTTCTATATAATTACGATACGACACTTTGGTTGACACTCGTCCTCAATCCTCGATGATATCAATAATGAGTGGGGCGATGAACTCGGAGTGGCGGATGCCGAGCGAGTGCTTGGCGGCCTGCGCCTTGTTGATGCAGACCTTCTCGGGACTGTGGGCCCCGGGCCCGGGCTTCATGGTGCTGTCTCCGGGCATGTAGGAGCGGCCCTGGAGGGAGTACTGCGGGCCGCGAGGCCGGATCACGTCTGGCACCACGGCATGGTACTGCCCCGGCCCGGGTGTCTTGGAGATGTCCTCCGAGTAGCTCCCCACGTTACTGCGACCAGTCATTGAGTAGCTCGGGGCGGAGAGTTTGTTGATCTGGGACGAGCCGATCAGCTGCAAACGTGAAGAAGAAAAAGATACTGTTACTATATACCCATGAGTGACACTTACTTTGGGCAGTACGTAGCGGTTGGCGGCAGGTCACACAGTGTGAACGAGGTACAAACTGAGAGACACTTACTTTGGGCAGTACATAGCGGTTGGCGGCAGGTCACACAGTGTGAACGAGGTACAAACTAAGAGACACTTACTTTGGGCAGTACGTAGCGGTTGGTGGCAGGTCACACAGTGTGAACGAGGTACAAACTGAGTGACACTTACTTTGGGCAGTACGTAGCGGTTGGCGGCAGGTCACACAGTGTGAACGAGGTACAAACTGAGAGACACTTACTTTGGGCAGTACGTAGCGGTTGGCGGCAGGTCACACAGTGTGAACGAGGTACAAACTGAGTGACACTTACTTTGGGCAGTACGTAGCGGTTGGCGGCAGGTCACACAGTGTGAACGAGGTACAAACTGAGTGACACTTACTTTGGGCAGTACGTAGCAGTTGGCGGCAGGTCACACAGTGTGAACGAGGTACAAACTGAGTGACACTTACTTTGGGCAGTACGTAGCGGTTGGCGGCAGGTCACACAGTGTGAACGAGGTACAAACTGAGAGACACTTACTTTGGGCAGTACGTAGCGGTTGGCGGCAGGTCACACAGTGTGAACGAGATACAAACTGAGTGACACTTACTTTGGGCAGTACGTAGCAGTTGGCGGCAGGTCACACAGTGTGAACGAGGTACAAACTGAGTGACACTTACTTTGGGCAGTACGTAGCGGTTGGCGGCAGGTCACACAGTGTGAACGAGATACAAACTGAGTGACACTTACTTTGGGCAGTACGTAGCAGTTGGCGGCAGGTCACACAGTGTGAACGAGGTTCAAACTGAGAGACACTTACTTTGGGCAGTACGTAGCGGTTGGCGGCAGGTCACACAGTGTGAACGAGGTTCAAACTGAGTGACACTTACTTTGGGCAGTATGTAGCGGTTGGCGGCAGGTCACACAGTGTGAACGAGATACAAACTGAGTGACACTTACTTTGGGCAGTACGTAGCGGTTGGCGGCAGGGTTGTGGTCACGACGCCTGAAGCGGGTCCTCGCCCCCATGCTGCAGACGGGCGCATGCCGCTCCCCCTGAGGGTGGACTTTCTCGGGCGAATAGGCGCCGGGCGAGGGAGTCTTGAAGGGGTCTGAATCACAGCACAATAAATATCAGAAGCTCAGTCAGTTGACCCATCTAATGACCAAGTCCCCCAGCGTAGATATTATTATAGAGGAAACCTATGAAAGTTTACAGTCAGAGGTCATATCTCATGGAGTTTGAAAAGCGCAGTAATTCACAAGTTATAAAAATCATAGGTCACTATCTTCGTTTATGAAAGAATGTCCTAAGTAAATCAGTCAAATACAATTTGGCCTAATTTACCTATTGGGATAGGTCAGATTCGATAAAATGCTTTACTATATACCCATGCCGTATATACTGTAAATACGCACCGTTTCGGCGTATAACGTAAAAATACTGTACGGACCGCTGGTCCGTACACTAAAATACTGACCACCTTGCCATACACGTTTATTAACATATTGGTTGTTAAAAATTAAATTAATAATTTTTTTCTAATTTTGGGTATATAGTAAATATATAACGTCCAACCATGCTGTACAAGTCACAGAACTCGATGATAATTTACGGTGTGTACGGAACTCGGCATAAATGCCTCGTTCCGTACACACCGTAAATTATCATCTCGTTCTGTGACTTGTACAGCATGGTCAGGACGTTCTATATAATTACTTCACATATTTTGGTATCAGAATAAGTCAAAGGAACCGGTTTGAATTGATGGCTTTGAGGCCCTATACTACATATTTAAATCCAAATACCATGGTTGTGCTATCTGGCAGTTTCTAAACAATGGTTAATAGTTTACTGAGTCCCCATACGTTTTAAGTGAGGTCTTTGTATGGGGCACATAGCATTGTGCTATGGAAGTGGCCATCTTGCTCCCGAAGCAATCCAAAACACCAGGTGGCGGGACCAATTATCACCGGAATTTATCAAAATCTCCATGGAGGAATACGTGGAGAATACAGCCACACAGATTGAAATCATGGTAATATTGTATTCATTACTCACCTTTTGACTAATTATCAGGAAAACAATCTTGTAAATGATTAGAAATTTGATGCAAGCGCCGTGCATTGTTTAAATATATGAATAGTTCCTATAATGCCCGTCAGGTGGCCAAAAAGTTACGGCTTTCCGTAATATACTCAGTGGCGATCTGGAGTCTCAATAGGCTTAGTATGGAGACTCTGTATTGGGTGATTAATAAATTACAATTTCCTGGCAGAACTATACTATGGATAATAAGAGAATGGTGTGCACGTACTGGCGTCCCTCTGACGGGCCAACATGGAGTAGGACGGCGTTCCGTCGCGGCCATGGCGCGTTATCTCGGCGTTAATGGCGTAGACTGGACCAGGGCTGTCGGTGTTTCTGAAAACTAAACATTTAACAGACTGAAAGAGGGAAAACACAGGCAATACACGATAGTTTTGTGGACAGGTGGCCATATACCACGAGGGGTTGACGCATTGTAATACATGAGCGGTTGCGAGTGTATCACGACGTCAACCTATACATCACATATTTAAACCTTTGTTTGTTGTATTTATTATCCATCTTTGCGAATAAAGTAAACCCAGTAATTGCCATATTGAAGAGTACTGTATGACAATAGGGACTTTTTCTGTGCTCTATAGCACAAAGGGATTATTTTCCCGTATACCATGGTTTTGAGGCTTTATCTTACCCATGGTATTTTTTATTCATAGACTTAACATTTGGAACTGGTATCTAACGACCATCTATAGATATTTGGGGAAAATATCCAATGGGGGATTATGTCACAAATGATAGCCTGTTAGTCAATGTTAAGGGTGAGACAAATTCAGAAACCCATTCAAGTTTAGTGTCTGAGCTCGATCCAATCTCATTTGAATCACTACGTAATTCATGCGGCTTCGCCTGGTGAATTACTATGTGATTCAAACTCGATGGGATACGAGTTCAGACCCTAAACCCTCATAGGTTTCCTCTATAATATGCCACAGTTTTGAATCCGTATACCACAGTTATGGTATCTGACAGGTTCTATATAATGGGTCGTGGTTTACTGAGTCCACATACATTTTTCAATGGGGTCTTTGTAAACGATGGATAATAAAAAGTATTGTATTTGATGTCTCCAATTTTAAACACTCGATATCTAGGATAATTTGGTTTTTTAGGTTTTCTGAAATTAAAGAATACTTTCATTTTCATAGCGGGGATTGCGCATTTTGCATGAATTCCATATCTATTTTATATCAGGATGAAAAGACTAGTAAATATGGCATGGGTCATTCAGAATATCATATACTCTGTAGCTGTCCACATTCTAATCTCTCGGCTGTTCCTTCAAAGTGCCTAATGTATTACCCTCCTAGAGGTAACAACAACAACAACAATAATAATAATAATAATAATAATAATAATAATAATAATAATAATAATAATAATAATAATAATAATATTGATAATAATATACAGATATCACTCAGCTCCGCTTCGTGATATCATTCCGCTAAGACAACTCATGCCTTATAAATAATTATGTGAAATTGAGTGATGTTCAGATTTTATCCTACCCTATCATATGTTTTTAACTTCATATGTCACCAGTGGCATATAAATATTTTATGGCATAACCGTGGCATACAGGCCCACCATGTTAAGTCTATGGAGACTTACATGAGGGGTAGGATAAATTGTTATATATACATGTTATTACTGATGATATGATTATAAAAAATATCAATAAAAATATGTAATAATATTAGCATAGCACAGTAGACTTAACGCAGCATACATCCACTGCACTACCTGAATCTTCAATCTTTAATGTTTTATGGGTTTTTTATCTTCGTCACCTCTGTTTGATGTATCTGCAAGAGGGTATGCAGATGGTAGTCTGTAGGTAAAGCTAATTTCACGTATTCATAGGTTTCAAATTGATTTCAGAACTTACTTGAGGTCCCAAGACGACCCCCAAATGAATATGAGGGTTTTTGGTCCTTGGTTTGATCGTGTTGCAAATATCCAACACTAGAGGGCAGGGCATATCGTCCTGGTCCCGGACCTGAAATACAAGGAAAATTATAAGTAGACGGCATTTGTATACTAGTATCATGCATTTTATAAACACACATTCACTGACAATACATAGATTAGTAATATAGTAACGTCTTTTACGTCGTATGTATCTCAAATGCATATCCTACAATTCACAGTGGCGCCACCTGGTGATTATAGAATGATGTCAATTATTGGTAAAAAATGGTTTCTTGGGATTCATTCTAATATTTTACTATATACCCATGCCGTATATACTGTCAATACACACCGTTTTGGCATATGACGTAAAAATACTGTACGGACCACTGGTCCGTACACTAAAATACGGACCACCTTGCCATGCAGGTTTATTAAGAGATCGGTTGTTAAGCCAAATGAAATTGGGTTTTTTTTAAATTTCGGGTATATAGTAAATATATAACGTCCAACCATGCTTGTACAAGTCACAGAACTCGATGATAATTTACCGTTTGTACGGAACTCGGCATAAATGCCTCGGTCCGTACAAATCGTAAATTACCATCTCGTTCTGTGAATTGTACAGCATTATCAGGACGTTCTATATAAATATGAGTAAATTTAACATTTCATGAGTAAATTCAAGAAGGTTGCCTCCCCCCCCCCCTTAGAATACACAGTCCCCCACACCCCTATAAACTGTGCCCCCCCCCCCCCCCGGCCATAATTAGTGAACGCTCCCTTAGCAAACTATTCAAAAAGATATTTAGCCGCATAATATATAGATCTACAACCCAGACTTCATATAGAACTAGACTACTTCATGGATGATCCCTTGCCATTGTAATATGAAATTGTATGCATTTTAAAAAAAAGGTGTAGGTGTATGGTTGCAGCCTATTTAACATTGGAGGCTAGTAACTGCACTCACGATAGAATAGTAGAAAAGCCCTGTGACCTTATGTAAAAAGTAGGCCTATTTTCATCTCAAAATTGAAGTTAACAATTAACTATATCTCCCTCACCGAACCCCCTCCTTCTCCCACCAACAAAGGCCATAAATACTGAGTTAGTGAGTACTATGATTCGGTTTGTGGAGTCCATGGTGTAAACCTAGTTAAAGCCAATAAAGGAGAACCCGAACATAGAAAAGCATCAAGGAAAAAAACAGGGGGAAAGGGATAAAAAAACAAATAATATTAATAGAATAAAGCACATGTACAGACTTTGTATGTAGATCTAGATCAATGGTAGATAAACAAGTAGGCCTTACCATTGCTGTGTAATTCCGAAATGAGATATTTATAAATAATTTAGATTCATGTCACTAAGGACTGGATCTAGATCTAGCTCTAGATCGACTAGATCTAGAACTAGATAATCTAGATCTAGATCTAGAAGAATCTAGATCTAGATCTAGATTCTAGTAGAGCCTAGAAAAGAAATTCAACGCGAAACAATGTTATACTCACCGCGTTCCCTGGCAGCAATCGGGATTGTTCTTTTAATCGTAGTACTAGAAAACATCCTCCATTCACCTTAAATCCCAATAAAAAAGATAGAAAAAGAGCCCTAAATACCCCCCAACCTTAACAGTTGTTGCACACAACGTTGACCCACCCGCGAACTTGTCTCTTCAGTCTCAAGATGTCGCCAGGGTAACAAACAGCAGCGACATCTATGACGTCACGCCCACACTAGCGGAACCGGAACTCAGCAAAGTTTACATCCAGAAGTCAGATGACACCGAGTCACAACCAGCAAAACTTTGTGTGTTTACACTGTTGGGACAACTGGAAAGGAACGTGAATCAAAACGAATGTAAGTGATGAGTGTTAAGAAAAGATGTGTGCTTGAATGGCCTTGTGAGAGGTTGCGTTGTGTCCTGATTTGTAATTATTCTGTGTGAATCGCGAACCCAGCCCCTGTCCAGCCCCCAGCAGCCCTCGGCCAGTTCCCTGGGACATTACCGATTACGAGGACGCCCCTTTGAGTTTACCAGTATTTTTATTCTGCTTACATCCTTCAGCTTTTATAGAAGTGTCTGTGACATTATATGATAGTGTATGAATATACGAGGAAGCAATGGTGGTTTAGCCTGAAATCGACGTATAAAACTAGGATATATCCTAGAATTTAGTACTGGGTTTTAGATCTAGATCTACATCATCTTCTAGATTCTAGATCTAGATTTCTAGACCCCAAAAAAAAGACATCACCTGCTTCACTCAGCCTGTGGAGAATTCGCCCGCATAGTCCACATCACTTTCGAATTCTTCTCAAATGCTCATTAGATTGGACATTTTGATTTTTCCGCTATCATGATACTTACTATAGTGATTCCCTCCTGCTGCAATTAGTAAACACACGAGACTACTAATTGAAGGGTCTATTTCGCTTAGAATACCATTACCTCAATACCTGCAAAAAATATGTGTCTCTGAATGAATGCCTGTTACATCAAGACGGTAATTGGACGTCATGAGCCCACCCTGTAGACGCCTACCCCATTTTAGTTCTGATTCAATGATTGGCGGGTTAGGGTTAGGTAAGGATTAGGGTTGAGTATATGCCTATAAACCAGTATCAGTGCACTTTTCAAAGTTGTTTACACCTAGAGGCTCGCATAAACCCTTGAAGACGTAGAAAATTAGTGTCACTTTTCTCTGTGACAACATCTAAAATGTGACATCATGATTTGAAATATTTCCACCCCTCACTTCGGCTATTCAGTTTTCCAAGAACATCCAAGAATTCTGAACCTCTATGTTTGATTAAATTCTGATACTCAGACTGACTAGGTAGATACGTGTATATTTATAACGATGTACAGTAAAACCCCACGTAAGCGGTCACCCTCCGTTACGGGACAAAGTGGCCGCTTACGCGGGGTGGCCGTTTACGCGGGGTTTTCGGGTTTCTTTCCTTTGTTATATATACCGATAAGTAGGGGGGACAGAGGGGATGATAAAACTGAAATCGATTTTTCAATATCTTAATTGGATCTGAAGTTATTCAACTTTGAATTATAAATGTATTTTCCATGAATATACTCAGACTCACTGATAAAAAACACAGATTAATTCATTTTTGATAGGGTGTCCGTCTTAAGTGTTCCGCTTACACAGGGTTTTTAGGCCTTTTTTTTCGTACCGAAATAACTGTCCGCTTACGCGGGGTGTTCGCTTACACGGGGTTAAATTAAACATCTAATAGAGGGGAAGATTTCCGTTCTGAGCAAAAGTGTCCGCTTACGCGGGGTGTCCGTTGGGCGGTGAATTAATTTATTCAGAAATTCAAGTTGTCAATGCGACAGCCACGATCGTCTTGAACAGTATACTTGTAATGTGTGATTGTGTGAAATATGGGAACTAAGGCAGGATGATGGTGGATTAATATAGCAGCATTTATTCCAATGTCCCCATGGTACCAAGGCTATGGACAGAGAGAGAGAAGTACAGTAGAACCCCGCGTAAGCGATCACCCTCCGTTCCGGGCCAAAGTGTCCGCTAACGCGGGGTGACCGCTTACACGGGGTTAAATAAACATCTAATATAGGGAACCGTTCCGACCAAAGGTGTCCGTTAACGCAGGGTGTCCGCTTACGCGGGGTGCCCGTTAGGCGGGGTTCTACTGTATGTCACAATGCCCTGTTCCTAGAAATACCACATAGAGGTCATACATGAGTAGTTGTTATAGTTGCTCACAGATGGCAGCAGCTTACAGTAGGTGTGTCATGTTAACAGTAGCACATGTATAGGGACTAAACATAGACAATAGATGGTGTACAAGGATACTACAATACTCTTGTAATTTTATAGTAGAACAACATTTGAGATATAAGGGGAACTAAATCAGCAATACATATAATGATAATACAACAACGAGGTCCTTCAAACAAGATATGAATGGAATCGATCAACCAGAAACGTACACATTCAGGTATTGATCACTTAGTATAGATATGTTATCTCTACGAAACGTAGGCTCAGAACATTCCCACATTATATATGACGTTGTATATATGTTTTCTTCTTCAATTTTCAGCTCGCCCACCGAAAATGAACGTTTAGTGTTGCCCTGAAATTTGGCAGCATGGGGGAATTCGTCAAGTCACAAGAGTATCAAAGTTTCCGTAGTAGTATTTCCCAACGAAAGGTAAGTAGATACTTAAATTTTATTGAAATATCCCCACCTCTCAGATTGTATCTACATGGAAGTGTCTAATTTTCAAGATATCCCTGGCATACATGTATATATTAAATATTACAAATATTTAGGAGTTATTTTGGATACTGTATTGGATTACCACATTTATTTTCAATACCTATATAAAAACATATAAAATCTATCAAGTAGCAAAGCTTGGATCGTACATTACAGAATCAGCAGCAAATAAAATCCATGATACAAGGAAAGAGCTTTAAACTCTCAAAAAGCCAAACCAGTAATTATGGGGACTATTTACATACTACTGGCAATCCTGGAAGTTTGACAATTTTTTTGAAAAAAAAATTAATACACAAACAAGTATGACGTTGTACAATTCGCCATTACACAAAGCGGTCTTCCATTGTAAGCCAGGAGAACTACACATACTCCTATAGAACGACCTGACCATGCTGTACATGCTACAAAATGAGATTTCAACATGTTCAGTATAACAGTGTACTGCACAGGGTTCAGTATATAATTTATACTGCACAGGGAACAGCAGTACGTAATTATCGAATAAACTGCATGGGTATATAATAAATACAAAACAATCATGTGCAAAACAGTATCTCAACCAACTTTGATCTTGATTTTATGATTTTGTGTACTTGAAATACTTAAGTCATCTACAATTAACACCTGGTTCACGATCTTTCTATTTCCGTTAGGACTATCCACATGAAAACGTTTTTGTAAACGCATCAGCAATTTATATCATTTAAGTATCTGCATTTAGGTAAACTAAACTTATGATCATATAACTAAGCAGCTCAGAGTAAAAATAAACTGTGATCTTATGATCAGTATTATTCCTATATCCTGCTGAACTGTAAAAGGGTACAAGAAAATAGATGAAAGTACTTGAAAAACATTAACAACATGAAAATGTTGTTTGAAACTATTCCAAAGAAAGATATCATCATGTTTTTGAAAGAGACAAATCTGTTTGATTGTTTATAAAATATTTGCAAACATTGAAAAGAATTGACTGAAATAAGTCTACGAAAGTGAAAAGCTAAATCATTAATAGTCCCTATATACCCTCAGGGTCCTCTGGGACGTTAAACCACAAACAAACAAACAAACCTTATTAACCAATCTTTTACTCTTTCTTTGAAAACATCATTTCAGATTGTCGTTGACGATGACAGTGATAAGTGTTGGACGATGTACGATGCCGGTCCCAAGTCTGTCCGGTGTCCGCTGATGTTCCTACCCCCGGCCAGCGGCAAGGCTGATGTCTTCTTCAGACAAATTCTCACACTCTCAGCGGCCGGCTACAGAGTTATAGGGGTAAGTTCTCAGCGAATACTGGAGAACTCGACCTGTAACGAACTAGACCTGTGAAAAACTCAACCTGAGGGGTAGGGGCAAGGGCCCGCGAGTGGAAGAACGGCTCTATAGCCGAATTCGGTGATTGTGAACATACAATATTCCCTAATAAAAAAAAAATTGCCCCAAAAAAAACAATAAAAAAAACCTGTAATGAATTCGATCCGTTTATGAACTAGACCCGTAACAAACTTGACCGTTATAAATCTTCTCAACTCGAGTGTCTCAACTGTGGATAAATACTATAATGAGTAGTGAGTATCTTATCTTGGCTTTAAATTTGGTCTTCTATGGGGAAGAAAACAAACAGAAAACCATTCCCCTAACCCTAACCCTATCCCTAACCCTAACCCTTTTCCTATCTCTAACCTTATCCCTATCCCTAATCCTTTCCCTATCCCTGAAACCATAAGTATCTGAAACGGGTCGGGTTCTCCTGAAAACTACGGGTCGAGTTTGTTTGGGGTCGAGTTCTCCAGTAACCGTTCTCGGCATCTATCAGGTATAAACGTCCATGGGCTTAGCATTAGCAACTTGTGGTGTTATAACCTTTATCTCACCCCTGGTACAAGTTTAGCCATAGGAATAACATTAGAAAAATATACTCAACGATCACCCTGGTAAAGTGACAATACTACGCCACGGCCGTGGCATAGTGGATTTGCTAAGTATATTCTGATTATTCTGAAGTTGTGATGTTATTTAAACAATAGAAAGGGGTAAGATAAATCCAGAACCGCACTCGAATCGTAAAATAGACACTACTCCACTCGTTTGGCTGTGCCATAATCGTCACTCGGCTTCGCCTCGATGACGATTGCGGCCCAGCCAAACTCGTGGAGTATTGTCTATTTATACGATTCTCAATGCAGTTCTATATATATGTGCCAGTAATGTCATGTGGCTCCCTCAGTGAATCATCTCATGTTATCTTGTCAGGCAACAAAAATGTCTAGAGACAAGTATTAGAAAGCTACACCTTCTATGCACAGTGTATTTCAAAACACTGATAAGAAAGAAATCCTGGCCTTATAAGAAAAATACTCCAGGATCACCCCGGTAAAGTGACAATACTATGACACGGTCGTGGCGGAGTGAATGTGAGATGACGTCATATGCTATTAACCAATGGGATTTGCGAAGTAATTTGAATTATTCTGATATTGTGATACTATTTAGTGTCAGTGAAGGGGACGAGATAAATCCAGAACTGCACTTGAATAGTTTAAATATACAATACACCACTAGTCTGAATGGGCCGTAATTGTCACTCGGCTTTGCCATGATGACAATTGTGGCCCAGCCAAACTCGTGGAGTAATGTGTATTTGTACAGTTCTCGATGTAGTTCTATATAAAAGTTTTTTTTATTATTTTATTTTTTATTCTTTTATCAAGGTAGCATCGGCTTGTAGTAGAGGTGTTCCAGCCACGTTTTAATAATCTTCTATATAAAAGTATGACATAGGTAGGAGCGGGCAGTATACATAGGACATTTGGCCACAGATGTATAATGATAACTGTTTTGCGCGAATCTCTTTCCTGGTCGTCCGGAGACTGTGTTCTAACACGTTTAACCTTGGTGACGGTGTTGGGTTCGGCTTTTGTGTCTCCGAATTAACGGGGGAAAAAAAGATACATAGACAATAATCGATGGTTTTGTGGATAGGCGGCCGTAAACCACGAAAGGTTGACGCGTAGTAATACACGAGCGCTAGCGAGTGTATTACGACGTCAACCTCGAGTGGTTTACAGAGCCGCCTATCCACATAATCATCGTTTGTTGTATTTATTATCCATCATTTCGAATAAGTTAAACGCAGTAATTGCCATATTAAAGGGTATAGCAATAGGGACTATTTCTTTGCGCTATTGCACAAAGGGACTATTTTTCCCGTATACCATGGTTTTGAGGCCGTATACCACAGGTTTGAATCCGTATACCACAGTTATGGTATCTGGCAGGTTTTATACAATGGGTGGTGGTTTACTGAGTCCCCATACATTTTCAATGGGGATTTTGTATACGATGGATAATAAATCAGCAGTCGCTAGCGCTGTGTGCCTCGTATTCTTCGACAGTATAATGATAGCTGGTTGCTTAAAATATAATAAGATATTCTGACTATGAATATTCTTGCACTTGTATTCCAGGTAGAGTATCCAGTGTACTGGAATATGCGTGAGTGGTGCGAAGGTTTCAGGAAACTTCTCGATCACTTGCAGCTGGACAAGGTACGTATTTTTAAACAAATTTGTTTATTGATAGTGTCTCTCAACCAGGGTCGAGTTTTTCAGACACCTAAAACTTGAATATACAATCATTACATTTCCGGTTTGCACATTCATATTTTCTACCATACAATGATGATTTGGAGAGAAGAGTATTAGAAAGTAGAGTGAGAGATAATGGTATTAGGTATTATTGTCCTTAAATTTCATCATCATATTTACAACCTAGCTTACTTATATTGTATTACTATATACCCATTCTATATAGTCAGTAAATACGCAGCGTTTCGCCATGTAACGTAAAAATACTATACGGAACTGTTCCGTACGGCAAAATACGGAACACTGTTCCATATGCGTCTACTGAAATATTAGTTATTAGGCCATATTAAGTTAATTATTTTATTAATTTTAGGTATATAGTTAAAATATAACTACCCACCATGCTTGTACAAGCTACAAAATAATATACAGTTTATACTGAACTCAGCATAAATGCCTCGTTCCGTACAAACCGTGAATTATCATCTCGTTTTGTAGCTTGTACAGCACGGTCAGATCGTTCCATATAAGTATTTTGAACGTGATTTTAACAGATGAACTATGTGTTTGATAAGTCTATGATCCGCAGAATTTAAAAAGAAATTGTCCTTTTCCAAAAGAAAATTTTAATGCAGCACGAGGCGACGACAATTTTAGTTTTACTTGACAAGTTATATAAAAGAGTAGTATGGATGTCATTCAAAATGGAGTTTGTTCTGATCAGTTTTGTAAGGTTTTATCCCTAGCTGTTCTCACTTGGTTTTCTATTGGATAACATTTATTTTTTCGTTCGTTTGATCCTATGAGTTCAAGGTGGAAAACAAATTCTATTGAATAAAATGTTGTATCTGCCGATTATAGATAGTTTCCCTCCATCATATCAACATATATTTCTTTATCCTACCCCTAATATAAAATCCCATAGGCTTAACATTGGGTTTCCGTATGCCACGCTGACTGACATACGGAGTTTTATATGCTACTAGTGGCATACAGCATTATTATCACGTAATATTCCAAAATCAAGGAGATAGGGTAGGATAAAATCAAAACCTGATTCGTTTTAATCTTGGCCACCGCATTCCACTCCTGAAGTTTTGGCTCTGGACTTCACTCAGCTTCGCCTCATGAAGTCACTTTGCCAAACTCCAGTCGTGGAATACGGTGGCCAAGATTAAACGTCATCCAGATTTACGATGTACCATCAATTGTTATTGGTGGCTACTACATATGATTTTTATATCTATTCCTTCGCTCCCACCTGCATTCATCACCAATGTATTTATTGTACGAATATGTGGACAAGGTGTGATATCTATCATTCACTCTCTTCTGACAGGTTCACATATTCGGGGCATCGCTCGGGGGATTTTTAGCCCAGAAGTTTGCGGAGTACACTCACATCTCGCCTCGGGTCCACTCCCTCATCCTGTGTAACTCCTTCATGGAGACAACCATCTTCCAGCAGACGAGCTCTGCGCCAACGTGAGTGCCCCGAAGAGCCTCAGTAGACGACAAAATATTGTTGTGACGAACTGAACATGCAGACTCTAGGCTGGTTTCCATTGGCCAACGAAAAGGGTGTAGATTTTTTTAGTTACCCAGAAAGTCTGTTGATGGTGTCACTGACTGTGCGTCAGTATAGAAAAATTGCTGAGGGTAGTAGATTTTACTCGGTGACCAAGATTTCACTCAGTGGTGAGCGGTGCCACATTGCATAATCTAAGCAGAAAAAGTCATGGGTCATTTCACGAACTGGGTCATTTTCATTGACTGATTTTAGGTCAGCAGTGCTAAATGTCTGTTGGTGGTTCCTGACTAGATCGGTGATGGAAAATCGGCCGATGGAAACGGAAATAGTTCACAGAAATCCCTGAAATCATGGCTTTTTATTTATAAAACACAGGAATGTTGTCTCACTTTTTAAAAGCCCTACTGAAATCTGTTATGGCTATTGATATAGCAGTTCATTGAGTTCTCACACCATATAGACATGGTATGAGAATCATTGGTCTTTGACGAAGCAGTATATCTACGACTGCTGGGTGTGAAGGAGAAGAGTGGCTGCAGTTGGATATGTAATTCTCGATGATTTTGTCAACTTTATGTAATTCTCTATGATTTTGTCAGGTTCTGGATGATGCCTGCCCTGGTATTGAAGAAGATGGTCATGGGGAGTTTCGAGAAGGGACTGGTGCAAAAAGATATCGCAGACTCCATAGACTTCATGGTAGAATCGGTGAGTATGAATTAATTTATTTCCATTGGATTATATAGAGCACATAACTATTGTACGCTGGAGGCGGCCATCTTGCCTCCCAACGCCATCCAAAACACCAGGTGGCGGGACCAATCATCAATTGATTTTATCCAAATTATGTGTTTGGGGCTTGCCATAGATGAATACTTGAGTCTTGATATCATCTATAGATTATAACAACTGATAACAGTGGTTGCCCCCCCAACTACAGTGGCACTACCTTAAATTTCCTGGCGGATGATGGCGGAACTAGCAATCAACCGCTGGAAGTTACTAAAATGGAGACAATATTGACCATTTTACACACAGGGATGCCAGTTTGTAGGATTATGCCTACATGTAGGACTTTCACTTTAGTCTAAAAGGGATTAAAATTTCAAGAGATTGTATATGTTTTGAGAACAATACAGTAGAACCCCTCTTAAGGGGACACCCTCCGTTCCGAGCCAACTGTCCCCTTAAGCGGGGTGTCCCCTTAAGCGGGGTTTTCAGTCTGCCAATGGTTATACAATAGAGAATACCTACATAAATGAAGGAAACGATGGTTATTAGGTTAAAAGGTTTATTAATAATATATAAATAAGCAAATACATATCAATTATACAATATAAATGAATATAAATGAATATAAATGAATATAAATGAACATAAATGTATATAAATTAAAAATAAATAGATAATACATGTAAATGTACAGTACAATTTATATACAGTTTCACAGTCCCAGGTGTCGGAGTTGTGGGTGGTGCAGAAACTGTCCAGGTCGATGTCCAGGTCAATGTCCAGGTCAACTGTCCAGGTCAATGTCCCCCCGTAACTTCTGAGAGAAATCAGCGGCCGTATAAGCGACTCACCATGAGCCGCCCTGAGCCGCGACGGCTCACTGAATACCGCACTTTCAAAGCCGCCATCCCACCCTGAAACGCCCACCGCTAACCTGTAAGCGGGCCTCTAACCCAGCACCTTCGGCGGGCGCGAAAATCAGCGGCCGCATAAGGGACTCACCATGAGCCGCCGTGAGCCGCAACGGCTCACTGAATACCGCACCTTCAAAGCCCCCAGCCCGTCCTGAACAGCCCACCGCTAACCTGTAAGCGGGCCTCTCACCCCCTACCGTCAACGGGTCCGAAAGTCACTGGATTTTCAGTGTTTTTGATATGATGTCCCTCCAAAACTGTCCCCTTAAGAGAGGTTTTTATGCATTTCTGTACCGAAAAACTGTCCCCTAAAGCGGGGTGTCCCCTTAAGCGGGGTTAAAATAAACTCTTAATAGAGGGGAAAATTTCCGTTCCGAGCAAATTGTCCCCTTAAGCGGGGTGTCCCGGAAGAGGGGTTTTACTGTATAGACTCCAGGTTACTTGTTTTAAGATTCTGAATTTAGCTATATCCCCATCACACACAGTTACAGGACCTATGAATCCCAGGTTGCAGAATATAGAACCGATAATGTGTTGTGATTTTTTTAAATGATATTATTTGAAGAGTCACCCATTTAGTAAAGAACTACACATAGGCTCACTCTTGTCATAGCAGATATGGTCGCGCTAGCGAGTGTAATACAGGGATGCCATTTTTCCGGGTATCTCCGGTTTTCCGGGTTTTCCTTTTAGTGTAAAAAATGCTGTGTGACTGAGGCTGGGTGGTTGGAACACCCGCCGCCTACCCTGGAGACCCGGCCGCGGGTGGTCCGAGTCCGGCCGCTACCGCTCCACAGCCGGCCGCTACTGCTCCGCTGCCGGCCGCTACCACTCCAACCACCCGTCCTCACCCCGAGGATGGTTCCGAGGGCCTTGCAGCGTCCGGGAGTCTCCCGGAAAACACACAGAGTGCAGGGCAAACTGCCATAGTTGTAGTAGAGCACCCGGAACCCCGGAACGGGTGTGAGGGTGTGTGTGCTGCACCCAGTGCTGGACTCAGAGCAGCACACGCACTGTGGAGGCAGCCCGACCACTGACCAAAGGGAGGTCATTTGGAAAGACTTGCCCAATTCTTAATAAGCTTTTTTTTATTCCTTTTCTGTAAAGTCATTTATAATAATTTAATACCAATAGTCAATCTTTTGACCAGGAAACAATGGAAATAACACTATTAAAATTCTCATTTATCCAAAATGGTAACTCAATATGATAAATAATATTATTTAATGCTTTATTAAGACTTGAGCAAGTTTGATGGGTCACCACGTGGCATCTAAAAAGAGAGCTGGCTCAGGGAGAGTGAGCTGATTTTCACCTGGATGATTGTAGAAAAATGGGCTGTGGACATTTCCGGGTTTTTTTTAAAACCTCACTGGCATCCCTGGTAAAACGACATCAACCTCGAGTGGTTTACAGAGCCACCTATCCATATAACCATCGTTTGTTGTGATTATTATCCATTTTTCAAATAAATGAACTCAGTAATTGCCATATTAAAGAATATAACGATAGGGAGTATTTCTTTGCTCTATAGTGCAAAGGGACTGCTTTCCTTTATTATGCATTGTATACAAAGACACCCTTAAAATGTATGGGTAAACCATGAGCCATTATAAAAATCCTCTCAGATACCATTTTTCCCCATATACCATGGTTTTGAGGCTGTATACCACAGATTTGAATCTGTATACCACAGTTATAGTATCTGACAGGTTTTATACAATGGGTCGTGGTTTTCTCAGTCCCCATACATTTTCAATGGGAACTTTGTATACGATGGATAATAAACAATAATATATAATAGAGTTTTGAGGCAGTATTAGCTCCTGCTGGCTAAAAAACAATATCCTCAAAAGAGTTGTTGTTGCTGCTGCTGTCCTATACGTTCTAGATAATTTCTAGACTCATGGCCTAATTTGTGTTGATATTAATTGATATTTACAGCTCGACGCACTGGGTCAGCAGGAACTGGCCTCTCGCCTAACGCTCAACTGTATGAACTCCTACATCGAACCACATAAGTTACAGGGTGTGGCCATGACGTTAATTGATGTAAGCTAATTTTAACAACAACTTGTTTTCGGAGCATATGTTTCAAAGTAGTGTATTTCAAGTGTTTTTTTGTGAAAATATGTTTTATCTAAACCCGGCATTTCAGTTAAAATAATTTCCGTGTCTTTTATCTGATCCTGAAAGTAAAAAGTAAATATGTTTTTTGTAAATGAGATTTATGCAGACCTCTTACCCCAACAACCCTTGATGTGTATTTTTCTTCACTGCCCACATCATGACTAGTTTTCCTATAATATTCTGAACTCTTACAGGTAAACAATGAATGTGCCCTGTAACAGGCAGTAACGGAGATGTACGACTAGTTTTCCTATACTACTCTTTTTGTCCCATAGGCTTCCCATTGTTCTCTATGCCCCTACGAGTATTGCAGTCTGTTCTCCATGGTCTATATCCTGTGTGTCATCCATTCTTTTAGTGTGTACAGGGGTGACATAAATACAGAAAGCAACTTGATTTCGTCAAAGTTGTTCTTCTCCAACTCGTTTGAACACTACATGATATTCACTCAGCTGTTGCTTCGTTCACACCACATTGCGTCAAACTCGTGGAGAATGACAACTTTGACCAAAACTTGTTGGTTTCTTATTTAGAACTCTTACCGGTAAACGGTGAATGCACCCTCTCACAGGCAGTAGAGGAGAATTACAACTAGTTTTTCTATACAACTCTGAACTCTTACAGGTAAACAATGAATGTGCCCTGTCACAGGCAGTAAAAGAGGAGATGTACAACTAGTTTTTCTATACTACTCTGAACTCTTACAGGTAAACGATAAATGTGCCCTGTCACAGGCAGTAAAAGAGGAGATGTACAACTAGTTTTTCTATACTACTCTGAACTCTTACAGGTAAACGATGAATGTGCCCTGTCACAGGCAGTAAAAGAGGAGATGTACAACTAGTTTTTCTATACTACTCTAAACTCTTACAGGTAAACGATGAATGTGCCCTGTCACAGGCAGTAAAAGAGGAGATGTACAAATGTTATCCGGAGGGTCGACGCGCCCACATGAAGGATGGTGGAAACTTCCCATACCTGAGTCGTAGCGATGAAGTGAACCTTTACATCCAGGTCAGAAATCCATTTTCATACTTATTCAGATACTAAATATGTTCTTTCTTTTTCTTTTTTTAAAATTTTGTTGTATTTTTGTTTTTGTTTTTTCGTTTTTTTTTACACTTTCAAGGTAGCATCTTTGGACACAGAAGCACTATATTATCCACCTAATACTGGGTCTCCATGCCACACCTATAGAGCATACAGATTACTACTGGGTAGAATACCGAAAGATGTATTGGTAATATGCGTCATGTATACACAAGTATGTTCCCCTATAGGGTATCATATTGATGAAATGCATGCATAAATGAAAACAAATCTTTAAAAATTCTGAGGAAAAATCACAAAACCAACAAAGACCAGTTTTCAATTCTAGTTGTGATTCTTTAATGATACATTGATATAGGATACAAATAAAGTTGGTTGACACAACGTTTCGGCACAATGGTAGGACCTCATCAGGTGTATTTTACCTGCTTCCAACTTGTCTAGTGAGTCTAATTTTGAGTATAAGTTTAAAAAGATTTTTGTTCGCCATACATTTTGATCATACATTTAAAAAGAAAGAAAAGACAGATAAAAGTTTGTGTTTTGTAGATACATCTACGCCAGTTCTGGGATACGCGACACAGTGCGATGGAGCCAAGCCGCGAGATCACAAGACAGCTTCGCGATGCACAGAGCCCACCTCCGCAGTCTGCGTCCTTCTGTCTGGACGATGAGATGGATGACTAGTTGTGGAGAATTTTACGTAGACACATGTATGCAAACAAGCATTACCGCTCCCTATACGCACTGACTGCCCCGCTGTCATGTTCAACGGGCATTATCAGTGGGGGTAAATCACATATACTTGAATGCTTCCTTTAGGATTTTTATTTAGAGATTTTTTTCAGATATTTTTTCTGGGGTCGATTGTGATGGCATGCCAAATCATATGTACTTGAATGCTTCCTTTATTTTCTTTTTAGAATTTTTCAGATTTTTTTTTTTTCATAATTTTTTTTTCTGGGGTAGATTGTGATGGCATGCAGCAGCGCAAGAACGAATACAACAAGTAATCGTGTGGGGATGAACAATGGTATTTGGCAGAGCAGAGTTCTGCATGCCTCTGTATCATCATTACTATTATCATTATACATATATATAAAGCTTTTTAATGTAACTCAACAAGGTTTCTTTTGAATACATAAAATGAAATATTTTCCATGAACCTCGTGTGATAAACATGGAAAGTAATATCGTAAAACTGGATGAGGTTTAATCTTGGCCCCCGTATTCCAAGACTGGAGTTTGGCAAAGTGACTTAATGAGGCGAAGCCGAGTGAAGTCCGGAGCCAAAACTTCAGGAGTGGAATGCGGTGGCCAAGATTAAAAGGAATCAGGTTTTGATTTTATCCTACCCTATTTCCTCGATTTTGGAATATTACGTGATAAAAATGCTGTATGCCACTAGTGGCATATAAAACTCCGTATGCCAGTCAGCGTGGCATACGAAAACCCAATGTTAAGCCTATGGGATTTTATATTAGGGGTAGGATAATAGGTGCAATCAAGGAAGGCTTTCATGAAAACAATGGTTATTGATCCATTGGAACTAGATACTGCTGTCGTCATTTATGTGTAAAGTGCTGCGATATAAACTGTTTCATGTCCAGTTTCCCTGCCCCATAGCAATTGAACAAACTTTGGGTTACAATATTCTGTCCTTTCACTGTTTCCCATTGCACTCCATATTGTATTATAAAAGCAAGTAGAATCTTTGTTAGATATATCCAATTTTAAAATTGTATGTGAAAAAATTCAAGATGGTAATTTTAATATTCTGTGTAAGAAATTCTATAACATCCCATTTAAAATCTCGTTGTTTAGAGATATGAGAAAGAATAGTTACTCAGCTTATCTCCATTGTTTTAAAACTTCATCATATGAAGTTTAGTGAATAATATATTTTTTCAAAGAGGACGGGAAGAGTGTATATTTGATTTAATCTTGTGGAATTTAAAAGTGGGTTAAATTTTCAGTTAACTACATATCCGCTCTACATGTACCTGCAAAAGCTGGAGTATTTTTGCCTACTCGCTACCAAAAAACTGCAGAATATTAGACATAAAGGTATGTTCCTATAAAAACCTAACAAAGAGAAAGGATCCTAGGTTATTACGTTTACGGGCACCATTTATATTGTTCTCAATTATAGAGAATCATTGATTTATCTTAGTCTGGTATAAATGTCCATAGGCTTAACATTAAGAACTCATACTTGAAAGGCTTGCGACGGTAACTCATACTCAACGGGCGATAACCAGACAATTATGTCCAGGCTAAGATAAAATCAGAAACATATTTATCTTTCGTCACCATTCGCCATCTCGTTTGGAGCGCTTTGGAATATTCACTCGGCTATCGCCTCATTCATATTACTGCATGCTCCAAACTCACTGGTGAACAGTGACACAGACCAAAGGCTCATCTATATCTTCCTTAATACGTAGTTATAAATCTATATCTTTCAAAACATTTTGGCATAGATGTCATATTACTATTTTTGGCTTCTCAGCTTAGTTGTTCACCCAGTCTTTTATGTGATGTGGCATGTTTTGTTCATCCATATCTGGGACTTTCATATTGAGTGCCTCAAAACTGCTTCCCCGATGGGTCTAACATATTTCAGTTATTCTTTTTACCAAATAGAGTGTTGTTTTGAATTAAGTGCAAAAAAATTTGTTTTTTGCTGTCTCAAAGACTGTCGATTACTAGGAAATCGTTTTTTCTTGAATTGTTTTAAACTGGTTATTGTGACAATTGTACTCAACAGTCTTAGATATGGCTGGTCTCAAAAGAAGTAGCACTTGGTATTGATACTGTTGCGAACATAGGACTTGTTATGGCGATTTCGTTAGGTTTGTTACATGTATTGATTCCCAATGCGGGGTAAAGCTTGGCGTTTTCTATGTATCTGTTTTTGTTCTTATTCATTGGACCCATCTTTGCACTGACCCGTTGTTCTGTTGAAATGAATGTCAGACAACTGACCTAAATCTCAACTGGCCCAAGACAAGTGGCCTACGTGAAAACTGTGTGTCATTTGTCTCACTGGTCAGTTGTCTGACTTTGTTAGCTCTCTCACCCTTGTAATTGTACATCAAACCCAGTACAGTAGAACCCTGCGTAAGCGAACACCCTCCGTTCCGGGCCAAAGTGTCTGCTTACGTGGGGTGTCTGCTTACGCTGGGCTAAAATAAACAACTGATAGAGTGAACCGTTCCGAGTAAAGGTGTCCGTTTACGCGGGGTGTTCGCTTAGGCAGGGTGTCCGTTAGGCGGGGTTCTACTGTACATCTCCAGTTATAACTGTGAATAATTAGCATAGAAACACGAGATAATGACTAATAGATAGCTGAAACAGTAGGTTTATATTTTGATTTACTGAATGTAACTCCTGTTAATTTCCCATTTTTTTACGGAGTTTGTCACGAGCGCAACATTCGGTCAGTTGTCCTAGCAGTGGAACAACGCTTGTGCCAGATGTCTCAGTAGGAGTGGGCCAGTTGAGATTTAGGCCAGTTTTCCCACCCCCATTGAAATTGAGAAGCAAGGCAAATTGAGATAATATCACGTTGGGTCAAAGCTAATTATCTCAACTGGATTGACGTAAATATATAAATGTCCAAATGTGTATTTAGAAGGAAACTCACAAGATGAAAATAACTTGGTCTGTACTCCGCCGAGTTTGACCGCGGAGTAATTCAGGAAGGGCGATAAACAGATAAACATTTCCAGGCTAAGATAAAATCAGAGACATAATCGTGTTTGGTCTGAGTCCCCATTCGCCATCTCGATTGGAGTGCTTTGGAATATTCACTCGACTATCGCCTCGTTCATATTACTGCATGCTCTAAACTCAATGGCGAATGGAGACACAGACGAAACACTCGTAAATTTCTCTCTTAATATTGCATGACTTTTCTTGGAGGTTTGATATGTGGGATTATGTATTTATTAAAGTGCAAAAGAATGTTTATTGGTGTAACACATCTCAATTAGTTTCTTAGTAGATAGTTAAGTTGCTCCACAGATATCTCTGTTAAGTGTGCACGGATGTAAACAATTAGGTTTACTGTAATCAGCCACTATTGTTTACATGTAATTGTTTTACCTTTGAGATAAACGTCATTGGGACTTAGTAGTAAGCCATGTTGATAATCGAAGAAGGAAATCAAGATTCGTAGCTGCTGAAAATATGCCATGAGATTACGTAGCAAACCAAGACCAAAACAATGGCGTATTCTCAGTGGCTATGGATTGAGTGCGGTTCAGATTTTATCTCACCCCTATCACTGACTGGTTGGTTGACATTTGTGAAGTCATCACCCATTGAGTTCTTTTTTTTTAGAATACTCCATGGGGGTTGAGTATGAGTTCCCAATATTATGTCTCTGTGGGAAAAAAACACTAGATGTGAGATAATAAGCTGTACAAAAGTAATGTTCCTGCAGTCTCAATTTTAAGAGTGAATAACAAATTTTGAAGCAGTTATTTTACTTTTAATTACAGGAACAAAGAGGTCTTAGCAACATTTAAGACCTTTGTAATGAATATTTAATGCATCTACTTTTCTGTATATGAACTCCCCCCCCCCCCCCCCCCATCCGCCATATTCTCCTTGGTGCTCCGGAATTTGATAAAGTCCTTAAGTGGGGTGTCCCCTTAAGTGGGGTGTCCCCTTAAGTGGGGTTAAAATGAACTAGTTAAGAATTTCTGTTCCCAGCAAATTGACCCCTTGAGCAGGGTGACCCCTTAAGCGAGGTGTCCCAGAAGCAGGGTTTTTCTGTATGTCCAGAAACCTGGTATATTGTGTTTAAAAAAACTCTTCATTTGTATTAAATTTCTATTTTTCCCTCCCTCCGTGGGGGTGTGGGACAAAAACAAAAGTCAATACTGAAATCTTGTCTTTGTCCTTGTTGGACATTTGATATCAGAGCGACTTTATCTTGAATATATACTTTCATTTCACTAAGTCAAAAATTATGAATGTAATCATTTAATATCCCAGACATCAGTCTGGCTTTGGTGGTTCTCCCAGAGATTTAGCATGGGACCAAGAGGTAATAATAGTAAACATAATACTTGATAACTCATAAGAAAATGGCGCTTGTTTTGTTGAACTCGAATAGGAATATCTAAATATCTATATTGTGGAGTGCTGCACATACATGTATCAAGGGTCGCAAATACTAAGGAACTGCATCAAGATCCATAGATACTGAAAATATGATATACACATGATATACAAATTATAATTATGTAGCAAACCAAAACGAGTGACATATTTTTCAGTGGCTATGGTTCAAGTGCGCTTTGGGTTTCATCTCACTCCTATCACTAACTAATTTACGGACATTTCGTAATATACTCCCCCGTTGGGTTTTTAAAGAAAAATCCATGGGCGTTGAGTACGAATTTAAAAAATACTCTATGGGCGTTGAGTACAAGTTACCAATGTTAAGTCGATGTGATAAAAATACCAGGGGTGAGATAGACCATAGTACCTTGGGATTGACAGTCCTTTGTTTCATATATTATTGGTAGATGAATGTAAGAAAACCTAGAATATTGGTTTTCATGTGAATGCTTTACGTCCAATGCTTAATGAAAGGATATTTTTCATACCGACACATATCGCCTATTCAGAGTGGATAATATGTTAAATTGAAAAGATATATTATCGAATAGAAATACTTGAATTATAACCCAGACCATAGTCGTCGTCTGGATCGCATGGCATGAGGGGAGGATAAAGTGACAGATAGTAAAATATAAACTTGTCGATTATGTGCGATGAAAATTAAAGGTATCAAATATAAGCACCTTTCTTCGTGTTTTGATTTCCCACACATCCTCGCCATATACAAAGGAAACTACAATAGTCAGTGCATATCTCCAAGAGGATTTATGATTCTACATTATACAGTAAAACCCTACTTAAGGGGATACCCTCCGAACCAAGGGAAGTGACCCCTTAAGCGGGGTTAAAATTAAGCAAATTGTTCCCTTAAGCGAGGTGCCCCCTTAAGTGAGGTGTCCCAGAAACAGGGTTTTACTGTATTTGTTTCCTTTGCGTTTCATCGATTTTGTATTTATATGCAGAGACGGCAGTCTATCTTCCAAAGAAATCCTTGTTTTCATATTCTGTTTATAAAATTATTTTTCTCTTGGAAAAAAAACAAAGAGAACAAACTGGGCCTCATTCACAACAATAGTGGTTCAAACTTCCCATCTCCATTCCATGGCCAATAACGATGTATTTTCCAAGTTTGCTCAGTCTCTCTGAGGCTGTCAATTCCACATGAAAAATATGTCCCTTTTTTGCCATGACCCCAACTGACATACCTAAAATAAGGAAGAGTAGTTGCTTTAAAAAAAAACACTAGGTAATATGAGAATCTGTTTATTGACTAAACATTATTTAAACAGGTAAAAATTCATAACAAGATAACCAATCCATCAAAATAATTACACATTTCACGTAGCCGCATATATAATGCATTTTATTTTATTAGGTATTTATTCATTTTGTTGCAGTATTTCTGATAAAAGAAATAAAGACTCAACGGGTAATGACCAAATGGAACGTCTGCACCTAATTCGGACATAATGGCGAGTATAGATGATGTGCTTCTTGGCAGAGTCTTTAGCTGTCGGGTTGCTCGGCCTACAAGGCCTTCTAGGCCTACTCAGCCTGCTCGGCCTACTAAGCCTGCTCAGCCTACTAGGCCTGCTCAGCCTACTAGGCCTGCTTGGCCTTCTAGGCCTGCTCAGCTTACTAGGCCTACTCAGCCTGCTCGGCCTACTCAGCCTGTTCAGCCTACTAGGCCTGCTCAGCCTACTAGGCCTGCTTAGCCTGCTCGGCCTACTAGGCCTGGTCAGCCTGCTTGGCCTACTAGGCTTACTAAGCCTACAAGGCCTGCTTGGCCTACTCAGCCTGCTCGGCCTACTAGGCCTGCTTGGCCTACTAGGCCTACTCAGCCTGCTCAGCCTACTCAGCCTGTTCAGTCTGCTCAGCCTACTAGGCCTGCTCGGCCTACTAGGCCTACTCAGCCTGCTCGGCCTACTCAGCCTGTTCAGTCTGCTCAGCCTACTAGGCCTGCTCGGCCTACTAGGCCTACTCAGCCTGCTCGGCCTACTCAGCCTGTTCAGTCTGCTCAGCCTACTAAGCCTGCTTAGCCTGCTCGGCCTACTAGGCCTGCTCAGCCTACTAGGCCTGCTTGGCCTTCTAGGCCTGCTCAGCTTACTAGGCCTACTCAGCCTGCTCGGCCTACTCAGCCTGTTCAGCCTACTAGGCCTGCTCAGCCTACTAGGCCTGCTTAGCCTGCTCGGCCTACTAGGCCTGGTCAGCCTGCTTGGCCTACTAGGCTTACTAAGCCTACAAGGCCTGCTTGGCCTACTCAGCCTGCTCGGCCTACTAGGCCTGCTTGGCCTACTAGGCCTACTCAGCCTGCTCAGCCTACTCAGCCTGTTCAGTCTGCTCAGCCTACTAGGCCTGCTCGGCCTACTAGGCCTACTCAGCCTGCTCGGCCTACTCAGCCTGTTCAGTCTGCTCAGCCTACTAGGCCTGCTCGGCCTACTAGGCCTACTCAGCCTGCTCGGCCTACTCAGCCTGTTCAGTCTGCTCAGCCTACTAAGCCTGCTTAGCCTGCTCGGCCTACTAGGCCTACTCAGCCTGTTCAGTCTGCTCAGCCTACTAGGCCTGCTCAGCCTACTAAGCCTGCTCAGCCTACTAAGCCTGTTCAGTCTGCTCAGCCTACTAGGTCTGCTCGGCCTACTAGGCCTGCTCGGCCTACTAGGCCTGCTCAGCCTGCTCAGCCTGCTTCTCCAGCAGCATCTTGGTTTCCTTGTTGAGTCTTCGCTTCTCAGCTCGCTTCTCCAGGTCCTGAAGGTCGTCCGAGAACAGCGCCTGCAGTGCGGGCAGCAGGAGAGGGAGGAGTGGGAGGTCGCGGGCCCGCACCTGTAGCAACAAGAGGCAGATAGAGTCCCGTCCAATGAGGAGTAGGGGTCTGCGGCCTGAGTGGAAGAACAGCCGTATAGCCGAATTCAGTGATTGTGTAACACAATATCCCCTTATACAAATTGCTAAAAAGGAAAAGAAAACATGGACTGACCTTCATGTTGTCAAAGGCGATGCCCACTCTGTCGTTGAAGCTGGGACTGAAACATGGGATCTTGGCGTAACGCTGACTGAAGTGGGTCAACAGAATGAACTTGGCTCGCATCTTTAACCCCACCTCAATCGCCTGCGACGTCGTACTGCACAAAAGAGTTAAGTCTATGAGACATTGACACAATAAGAAGGAACTGCATCGAGATCTATCGCAATGCATTTTGGCTGAGGAGTAATCTCATGAGGCAAAGCCGACTGAAATCGTGTAGCAGAACAACTTTGATGAAAAAAAATCAGTATTCGACTATACAGGGCCATACGCACCCACTGAGCCGGGTTGGGTGGTCAAAAAGTTCAGAAATCTTGCGTATGCTACTTCTTTGTTCTATTGCGTACATACACAATATTACCATGATTTCGATCTGAGTGGCCGTATTCTCCGCATAGTTGACGCGTAGTAATATTCGGAGCGATAGCGAGGAGTATTGTGTAGCGTCAACTACAAGGAGAATACGGCCACACAGATCGAAATTATGGTAATATTGTATTTATTACTCACTTATTTTTAAGTTTAAGCAAAAAATATGATCGTTAGAAAACTTTTCAACGTAATTAATAAGTTATGTTTGGGACTATTTTCATCTCAAAAATCCGTATCCTCCTAGGAGGGTACGGAGCTCCGTATCCTCCTCAGTAGCGATCTGTAATCTCCATAGGCTTAGTATGGAGACTCCGTATCAGGTGGGTAATAAAATATCAGATAGGGGGGGGGGGGGGGGGGGGAGAGAGGGGGTCAAAAATTTCAGAAATTCTGCGTACATACTTTATGGATGGCCCCTACACTGTGTATCAATTGGCTCAAAACCTGACGATGCACGATAATAATGAATATTAAAAATGGAAAGAAAATACAAGATGTACCTGTGGTTCTTTTCGAGTGCATCCTCGACGAGTTCGTCTTCCATGGTAGCCTCGTGAATGAGCAGATCACAGTCCTCACCTGGAGTAAAACAAAGGCGGGTTACTAAGAGAAAACGTAGTTACGGACCCCAAAGGGATGACTGTTCAGGGTCTTTTGTATCACATCCAGCATGGAGTTGTCCCATTACCTTAAGTCCATATAAGGAATTGAGTAGACCGAGTAGCCAATGACTGCATTCGCAGCAAACCCCGACCTTCACCCTGACCTCCTTACATGATATTTTCTAGCGCCTAGGGACGGCTATACAGTCGAGAGTTGACCTCGAATCTTAGGGGCCACAACCACCCTCCATAAAATATGTCCTTTAATAGAAAATAAATAAAATGCTTACCGATCTTGATGAAGGCTTCACAGGGCATGGTGTCGCCGGAGTAGGCCAGCTTCCAGCCGTCCTGGTGTGTCATGGCGATGCCGAACGGGTACTGTGGATGCTTCATTCTCGCGAACTTCCACTGAAACAATAACATCCATAATATGGATCCAGATTTATTCTTTTTTTTTTCTTTTGGCAATTTATCTTAAAAAATTGGCACATTTACTATGCACAAACATATGCCTGATGATTCCGTACAGGATGAAACTACTATTTATAGATCCTATTGAGGTATCCCGTAATTCAGTCTGTTGACAAGTTTCGGGTTTCGCTGGTTACCGACGTAGTATAGTGATAGACCCCTTACTCGAAACCCAGAATTAATGCAGTTTAACGGTTTTCAGTCATCCTCAAATTGAAATTCTGATGTCAGAAACGGAAATTTCAGCTATTTCTACAGGGGAATCCGAAATTATATTCAGTTTCTCCAATTATAAATCAGAAAACTGTGGTTCATTTTGTAGTAGTGTGCCAAGTCTATCGGGAGCGGAACTTTGCTTTACCCGGGGCGATAATCGGGAGTTTAGTAACCTCTGGAGGCTCTATTGAGCGGAAACCATCAGTTTGAACCTCAAAATCAAGGATGCCATCGCAAGCGACCGACAGCGGATACTGTCACTAAGTGACAGTAGCATGTGTGAATGTTGCCATGCAATAGTGTTCTGATCGATGTCACAGTCTCTGTACCAATCTGTCATTCACCGTGGTAGGATAGCGTAACACAGCCGTCTCCTTCACTAGCTCCGTCCAAAATCATTAGATGGGTCCCGAGTCGGTTTTACTTAAAAAACATCAGAAGCTAGATGTGCAGAAAACAAAGAAATTTGACTTCCAAATGATCTAGATATAGCTATCGTTAACTTTCCCAGGGTGATGATAAAAAATGTCAATGCCCTTTGTATGGATAGGACACCAGTTATAACTCTCCAAAATGGCAACTTCACATCCCGACTATATATTTATGGCGACTGTCACACTTCTACGATCGATGGTTAGATTTGATCTATCCATACAAGTTGATCTTCTGAATGATTTTCAGGAATGCTACGGTACATCAGCCTAAACTTACGAACAAGGAGGGACTAAAATAGCAAAATTTCTTAATTGGCAAGATAGATATTTATTATGTTTGGTACATTTGATCTACATAAGAGGTGATCATTTTGATACTTTATCATTTCCATCAGGTAGAACTCTTTTTAGGAGTATCGTTGAACCAGTCACCCAGTTAAGTGCTGATTCTACCAACATGATACATTTACCATGTTATATCTTGGTATGTCTTGATATATCTTAAATCGTTGTGATATGTCTTACCTCCTCTGCCACGACACATCATGCGCAATCATATATATGTACCTTTTCACAATGTTGTGTGTATAATGTAGTGCTCCATCAAAACGATGCCTCAAGATCTATTGCCGGCATATCGCAGCTTACCATGCCATGTCGCGACAAGAATGCGGCGAAGGTGCTTAACCAGACTGATGCATCGCAGCAAACATGTACGCGATTATTCAAAACCTAGGTAGATTTGGCAGGACAACCAAATTGTGACCAATCTCGCTATATCTTGTGTGTTGGTGGAACCAGCACTTAAGCCCCTTACCCAGCATGACGCTGGTTGTCGTGTCAATAGGGTTAAAATATTACCTAATGCCAACAGTGATGCTAACATTTTTAACTATGAAAATAATTCCTACCTCCTTGAAGCCGAGACCTTCAACCACGTTCTGACATTCTTGCTGGTCCTCTGGTATGATGAAGCGCTCGATGGCAACGATTCTGTTCAGTTAGACATAACATGTATACTGCATATCTAACTAGTTTAAGTAAGCATTTCTTTAATAATAAAATCTAAAGGAAAAACATTCTCTAAAATTACAATATAAAAATATTGTATCATTTCCAACCAAGCCTTTCCTCCCCATTTTCTGCCTACCATGACAGTGCTTTGACATATGGCGAATATCACAAAAAGGGCCTTTTTGTCACTTTTCTATTTTGATGACAAAACAGTCCATTTTGAATTCTGCTGTGAATACAACAAAAGTTAAGGTATCAAAATGATTGTAAAATAACTTGAATCTATCAAAATGATTGTAAAGAAAATCTCTGCTTGATCAAACTGGTTTATGATTTTGGTTTTAGATGTAATTCTATGGAATCGCCACTCATATTCTAGAAGTCAAACATTTTGATGGACTGTTAACATGATTTCTGAGATACACAGATCCCGCCAGATCAACGTATGCGCATAGTAGGGAGAATTTTACCTACATGATTTCTGAGATAATACATAAAAAATGAAATATAATCTCAACGAATTCCGAATATAAATGACAATAAAGTCCATAATATCTGGTTTAATATGGTACCTTTTGCAAATATATTATATTTCCAATTTTTTTGGAGTGTTTTAATACTCTAAAAAAAGTTGTGCAGTCGTACTTGGACCTTACGCCTCGTTTAAACCAACCTTTTGCAAATATAGCCTAAGTTATACGAATTTCTGTATTCCGAGTCAAAAATAACTAGTTTTCAGTCGCCAATATGGTTGCGTGGCCCGATACTGGCTGAGCAGCGATATTGTTCATGTCAACGTAGATAAGGCAGTGAAAATCTAAACGAGTTGCTTTCTGTATTTATCTCATCCCTGTTCACACTAAAAGAATAGATGACACACAGGATATACAGACCATGGAGAACGGAATGCAATACTCAAGGGGGGCATGGAGAATGAGTATCCAACATTAATCCTGTGTGACAAAAATACCAGGGGTGAGATAAAACATATTATTTCAACCTGGTATTTTTCTCTATAGGCTTAACATTAGGAACTCATACTCCACAGCCATGAATGTATTATACCCAATACTTATCTGGCTAATCTGATGAGTTATTTCATTAGCAAATGATGTTAAATCAGAAACCACTCGATGAAAATAACTTGGTCTGCACTCCACTATGTTTGTCCACTACAAAATTCACTCAGCTTTGTTTCGTGAATTACTCTGCAGTCAAATTCTGCGGAGTATGGACAAAGTTATTTTCATCTCGTGAGTTTCTTTCTAAGGTATCCATACACGTACAGCACCATGAATTACTTACTTGATCTTTGATAACAGCGGTAAGATGTCTGCATCGGTTTGTTGAACAAACTTATTGTAGGCTCCTGATACAATAACGGTAAGCGGGGTGGGTCGCTTTCCCACTGACTCAAATGCTATCTCGCGGGCTTCAACGACTCCGATCAAACCCTGCCACAACGAAAGGAAATATTATCATTTAACCATAAATTATAGATAAATATACCCTAATATTACTAAAACTATGTCAATACATATCTGTTGGGGTTGTAATATTGGTAACTAACGCTATTCTAGGTATCATAATGATGAGTTACATCCCAGGTAGTAGTATCATTAGGGAATGTCCTTTCTGTGAACGAAAGGCTTCCTGTTCCAGGTCAGTTGTCTATTTCATACGGCCTTACGCCATAGCCTGAAGGCAGTATAAAATCGATGACTGACTGAGAACGAGAGCCGTTTCATCCATATTAAGGGTATTTGCTTATTATTATATACATCTATTCAATGAACAAAAGCCATTTTAATGACTCATTAGGTCACAGTCACAGCGGGCATGAACATTTTTATCACTACACCCCTAGCACCTGTCAGTATTTGATAGACATTTGCACGCAGGTATATGATAATGAGCGATAATGATGGATGGTGCATTATTTGGGTGACAAGTAGGACTGACAGGCAGCACACTGACGGACAGTCCACAGACAGGCAGCACACTGACAGGCAGGCCACCGACAGGCAGGCCATCGACAGGCAGGCCATCGACAGGCAGGCCACTGACAGACAGTCCACTGACAGGCAGTCCACTGACGGACAGTCCACAGACAGGCAGCACACTGACAGGCAGGCCACCGACAGGCAGGCCATCGACAGGCAGGCCATCGACAGGCAGGCCATTGACAGGCAGTCCACTGACAGGCAGTCCACTGACGGACAGTCCACAGACAGGAAGCACACTGACAGGCAGCACACTGACAGGCAGCACACTGACAGACAGTCCACAGACAGGCAGTCCATTGACAGGCAGCACACTGACAGACAGTCCACAGACAGGCAGCACACTGACAGACAGTCCACAGACAGGCAGCCCACTGACAGGCAGTTCACTGACAGGCAGTTCACTGACAGGCAGTTCACTGACAGGCAGTCCATTGACAGGCAGTCCACTGACAGGCAGCACACTGACAGACAGTCCACTGACAGGCAGTCCATTGACAGGCAGTCCACTGACAGGCAGAATACTAAAAGACAGTCCACTGACAGGCAGTCCACTGGCAGGCAGCCCACAGACTGGCAGCACACTGACAGACAGTGCACTGACAGACAACCCATTGACAGACAGTCCACTGATAGGCAGAACACTGAGGCAGAACACTGACAGGCAGTACACCGACAGGCAGGCCACTGACAGGCAGGCCACTGACAGGCAGAACACTGACAGACAGCCCATTGACAGGCAGCACACTGACAGGTAGTTCACTGACATGCAGCACACTGACAGACAGCACACTGACAGGCAGAACACTGACAGACAGCACACTGACAATATCGTTAGCCACTGAAAATATGCTATGATGAGTTTTGGTTGCAGTGTGGTTCCGATTCTATCTCCGCCCTATCACAGACTCACTGACTGACATTTATGACATCATCCGCCATTGAGTATTTCTTTGCAATACTCAATGGGCATTGAATACAAGATTTCAATGTGAACTGTATTTGATTATCTCACCCCTGGTATCAGTTTAGCCATAGGAATAATTTTTTGCAAATAAACACAAGGATCACCAAAAACAATACTACGCCATGGCGGTGGTGCAAGGTGATGTCATAAATGACTGGCCAATCAATGGCCAGGATTTTAGAAAATAGGCAAGACATCAACATGGAGATTCATACATTCTTCACTGAATTTGCTATGTAATTTGAATTATTCTGATATTGGAATTTTATTCTAATGTCCGTGAAAGGGGTGAGAAAAATCCAGAACCGTACTTTAATTATATGAATACACAATACTCTGATCGTTTCGATGGGCCGTAATTGTCACTCGGCTTCGCCTCGATGACGATTGCGGCACAACCAAACTCACTGACAGACAGAACACTGACAGGCAGTTCACTGACAGGCAGTGGAGTATTATGTATTCTCGGGAGCGGCGATGACGTCACGCAACGTAGTAACGGGTAGGTCCGGCCGCAAAAACGAACACTGCGCTACTCAGGGTTTATAGCTGTCAAGTTTATTTTCGGTAAAGCGGTGCAGTGCACTCTCGTACGCACGAAGGGTTAAACAACTTTTCACTCTATTGCAACCAATGTTAAATCCACTGTACATCTCTGGTAATATCTACGTAAATATCCAACATAGAGAAACAAAACAAAAAATGGCATGCAGCTGGAGAACAGGGGAAGAGGGTATATGGATTTCTTTTTATCCCTTTGTTATGCAAAGATTGTTTTATTTGGTGTGTTCTCAAGCAAACTGCCGAAATTGCAGATGACAGGCTGCTGCAACTGTCAAAAAAAAAACTTATTAAAAAGTGCATAAATATTCAAATTCAAACACTCACACTTCTCTGCCACAAAGTGTATTCATATCACTTGATAGAAGAACATCAAACAACCTCTAACTACGCATATTAATTATGTGCAGTGAGTTCAAACATCGATTTACGTTCCGCCGGTCGAGCGATAATACAAGAAAGCTAGGGTGGTCGAAAATTGCAAAACCCTTTGCCTCGCTTTGGTTTGAACGTTCCGCTCCCGAGAATTTATACGATTCTCGATGCAGTTCTCTATAGTTATTTCTGCCTATGACACGGCGTGGATACTAATATGAAAAATACCAAATTTTCCATGGATTGATATATGGCATATGAAAAATAAAAATCAGTGGTGATTCTCGATTCAGTTCTATTAAAACACATAAGACAATGACAATGAAATGGGAAATTGGGGAATTGTTGTACCCCTCATGTTTAATGTAAATGAACAAATAAAATAATAAAATATAAAAAAAAACAATTCGGGGGATACACAGGTCCAATGTGAGGAATAGTACGGAGAGGAGACTGAGTCTCATGTCGAGCCCTCTGCTCTATGAGACTGAGGTGCAGTACCTGTACCGGCGCACCTGTCCCATACCAAACCCCACCTGGTGAGGTGTAGGGGTATTAAGTGGAGGTTGACCGATGCGACCTCTGTGATTAATACATCAAATAATATACATTATTAGTATACATATAATAGTAGAGTACTCACCATGTGGTGGTCGGCGTGAAGATGGGAAAGGAACACCGAGTCCATACGTCGCAGGATGGCCGGAGTCTCCTCACCGTAGAAATGACAGATCTGTCCGTAGGTCCCCTCTCCACAGTCTAGTAACATACACGCCGTTTCGCTAGATGCAGACAATAGAGTGTATATTATAACCATATTACATTTTTTTTTAAATCAAATTAAATCTTTGACAGCAAAACTGCATGTTTAAAGAACTAACCTAGGAATCAATATATGGAGACGTAGTTAGTGTGCCTGAATGGAATCTGTTCAGAGGTATTTTGGTCGGAAATATTCACCGAGTTCGAAGACCAAAATATCAAGGAACAGATGGAATTCACTCACACTCACTATTCATCCTTATTACTCCACGGCCATGAAGGTAGTGTACCCGATACTCAATGGCTAACAGATAAAGACAGCGATGAGCGTACCTGGTGTGGAGGAGGATGGCACTGACGTTACGGATCTTGTTGGGCATGGCCGATCCTGTGCCCAAGAAGAGTACCTCTGGATAGTCTCCTCCTGTTGAATCTTAAAGAAAGTAAAAAGTGGAGAGTACTAAACTTGTGCTAATTCCACCAACACACAAGATATAGCAAGATTAGTCCCGATTTGGTTGTCTTGCTAAATCGTGCTAGGTTTTGAAAAATCCCATGCATATTTGTCGTGATGTGTCTTGAGGTATTATGGCGGTGGAGCACCAAAATAGACACGCGCGCTACGTTTCGAGACAACAGAGGTATAGCATATCGCTACACAGTCAGATATACCAAGATATACCATGGCAAATCCATCGTGTTGGTGGGACAAGCCCTTTAGAGGGAACATTTATCTTGTATTGCTGGCACAATATAAATTACTGCAAACAAAAAAAGGAATATTTACCTTGTTTTGCGACTTCTTTGAGCTTTTCAAAAGTGGTGACTAATGCTTTTTGGAATTCTTCATTTTTCGCTGTTTCTAATAAATACTCCTCGTTGTTGACCTGCCAACAATTCTCTCTGCGGAAAGCAATAAAAAAAAACATTTGATTTATAATGAGTAAAAGCTGAACAGGATATTCACAAATCAAAGAAAAAGTAGATATGAATATAATTATACAGGGGTGTCATTTGGGGTCAAGGATAAAAGAGGAAATAATTCTAATGTGGAATTTACTGCCTCACAGAAACTGAGAAACATGGAAAGCAAATCGTTATTCTCCATGGAATGAGGCTGGGGTATGTGGGGAGGTTTGAACCACTCTTTATTGGTATGAATGAGGCCCAATTTATTCTCTTTGCAGGAACAGATGGCGATGTTTTTGGGCTTTCGATGAATACACAATATTGACTGGTTTCAGATGCATACGGCCATATGCTCCAAGAAGTTGATGTGTCGTAATATCTGAGCACATGCAAGGATATTGCATAGAGGCAACTCCGAGGAGTATACAACAACTTTTATCTTTAACCAGTCTATATTGTATTTGTTATACACCTTTTCCTGACAAGTGGGATACTGATATCAGTTCATTAAGGTATGCACTATTTTTTCATATGCACTATTTTTCTGTATCCACCGGCTTTTGCAACCCGGAGCATACAACATATCCATATGCTCCAGGTATGTAGATACAGGCTGCCCATGTGTTTTGCTATGGACACTATGTATTAGGGGGATATAGACAATAATCGATGGTTTTGAGGACAGGCGGCCGTAAACCACCAGAGATTAATGCATAGCAATACACGAGCGCTAGCGAGCGTATTGCGATGTCAATCTATTCCCTTGCTGTATCGCACAAAGGGACTGTTTTTCCCAAACACCACAGATTTGAATCCACACAGTTTTGGTTTCAGATTTTATATAATGGGTCGTGGTTTACTAAATCCCCATACATTTTCAATGAGGTCTTTTTATATCGTGGATATAATATAAAAGTAATTAGTAGAAACTGAACGAGAGTAAACCTGGTCAAGGTTTATGACATGATGGACAGGTCGCGTGTTACTGTGTGAAGCGATAGCTGAGCATAGTGAGTAGCAGACCTGGCGGGAGTGGTATAAACCTTGACCAAGCTAACTTGAGTTTGGTTTAGAATTCATCATACCTCGTCTGTGCGAATTTATGATATTAGGAAATATGCAAACACTCACAGAAATCCATTTATGAATACGTAAATTGCCATGTTTGACACCTGTCAAAATTTTTCTCTGCGGCCGGAACTATTGTCAGAGGTGAATAATTCCTGATCGCTGATTAGTCAATTTTTTTTATTTCTATAGGTACATAAAAACACTTTATGTCACAGCATGCCACATAAAATTTTCCTTTGTTAAGTCTGTGGTGTTTTTTGTTAGGGGTAGGATAATGACCAAGCACCTACGTGTACAAGCCTCGCGAAGTCTGATTGCCTTCTCTAAGGGCGAATTTCAGGCACGTTGTCGCTGGCACCACCCGCTGTCCTGGAGTAATCTCTGCCAATTTCTGCATAATGATAAACAATTAAAGATATTCAAATATTTCTGAAAAATATCAAACCGGTGGGTTTGATAAAAAAAAAAAATCAAGTTAGTTAAGCTGGACCAAGGTGATACAGACAATGTTTTGATCAAAATGTAAAGATAAAAAAAATATAACAGTACTCTTCTACTCTCTTTTTTCTACAATAGACCCTTTTCCTGCAGGCCCTATTTCCTTGCTAATTAAGTTGATTCTTATTTTGTAATTTGTTCTATCCACTTCTGTTAACTTCCAACCTGGATAAGGCTATGCTTGTAGGTGCTATATACGTTGCCTAAAGGTGAGAGTAGTCAAATGGACTTCAAGCTTACTGCAAAAAATTACTATCCCTTCAATATCAGCATGCTATTCACTGTGATATTGTGAAAGGAGCAGAGGGCCAGTGTCTCAGGGACAAGCAGGTTACAGAAAATGATCTATAGACAGAATATATCCAAAACTTTTTAATTATTATTTATTTATAATTGCACCCTGATTCATCAATGATGAACATACTATTTGCTCCTAGTATCATTTTACCATAAGACACACTGAATTCGATTTAATTTTTTGATTAAAAAGTTTTTTCACTCCGTTTCTTGCTTGGCTTTCCCGTGTGTGGGTTTGCGTTGAAGCGAGAATCCTGCGTGTTGTGCAGTTTCGTGTGTAAAAAATTCGATTTAATGTTTTGTCCATTCTTTTAGTTTGTAAAGGGGTGAGATAAATACAGAAAGCAACTCGTTCTGGTCAAAGAAGTGATTCTCCAACTCGATTGAATGCTATATGTGATATTCACCCAACTGTCGCCTTGTTCATATCACTCCGCATCAAACTCCTGGAGAATGACGACTTTACCCAAAACTTGTTGGTTCCTTCTTAAGTACTAAATCTGATTATTGTTGGTACACAAACCTCTATTTCATCTTTCTGGTGAGGCAGAAGTGGGAAGATCTCGGGATGGACGAGATTTAGACGAGCCTGGATCTCGAAGGGCGCCATTTGACAGACGCTCGAGCCGCCAGAATTTAACACTAGGTGGCGTGTCTGTATGGGAAACCTGTGGGCAAACAGAGGAAAAACAGTCAGTATTTTCAAGGATTGATCTTTAAAGTACTCTCAAATGGGCAGGGGTTTCAGTTGGGGTCAGGAAAAAAGAGAATTCACAAGGAATATACTGCCTTAGAGACTGAAAAACCATGGAAATTCAATTGTTATTCTCCATGCAATGGGGCTGGGGCGTGTGGGGAAGTTTGAACCCCTGTTTATTGGTGTGAATAAAGGGCTGATTCCATGGATTTGTCATGATATATCTTGTAATATCTTACAGTGTCGCGATATGTTGTACCTGCATTGTCACAAAACGTAGCCGTGCGGTGTCGGGTGTATGTCTTGGTGCTCCACCACTGCGACACCTCAAGATACACCACGGCAAATATGCACACAATTATTCATGACCTAGCAAGATTAAGCAAGACAACCGAATCGTGACCAATCTGGCTATATCTTGTGTGTCGGTGGAATCAGCACTTTAGGACCAATTTATACATGCTTTGTTTTAACACAAGATAATGGAATATTTTAAACTGATAAGGAAAACAAGAATTTCCTTGTAAAATAGGAAATCTGCCATCTCAGAATGGGAGAGTGTGGATTATCTTTCGATTCAATGCAAGGCCTCTTTGGACCCTAGGCGCTCTATGGACCCTAAGAAAGATAATTGTGAGTGTTTGGTCTATTTTCCCATACGCCATGGAATTTGGATTGCTCAGGGATAGCCGAGTGAATATTCTGAAACACTTCAAACAAAATGACAAATGGGGATACAGATCAAACAGGGATATGTTTCTGATTTTATCTCAGGCCACTAAAAAAAAAACCTTGTTTCTCATCACCAAGCCATGAAAAATATTGCTTTATCAAAGATGGCAGACATACAGTAAAACCCCACATAAGCGGACATCCTCCGTTACGGGCTAAAGTGGCTGCTTACGCGGGGTGTCTGCTTATGCGGGGTTTCCAGATTTTTACTGGCTGACATCAGGAGCTTTAATTTGATACTAAATACACATACCTTTCATAATTTCTATTAAGGTTCATCTATTTAAGATAAAATAAAAAAATCTTCTAAAATCTTTTTTCTGATGCGCGCGGTGATGAGAAACAAGTTGTTTTTTTAAGTGGCCTTAGCTCGGACAAGTTTATCTGTTTATCGCCCATTGAGTATGAGTTACGGTATTCACAAGACTATTGAGTACCAGTTCTTATATTTTTTATTTAAAGGAATATTGTGTGTACAATCACCGAATTCTATGATACAGATGTTCTTCTATTTGAGCCCTAGACCCCTACTCCTCATTCTAATTGTGGATGTTAAGCTGAATGAGCAGTGGGTACCATTTTTGTGTAAGTCTTTGGTATGACCCGACCAGGGTTTGAACCCACAACCTCCCATGCTAGAGGCGAACACCTCTACTGCTTAGCCACTGAGCTTGGTTAAGCCAATGGTTATAAGCTACGGTTAAACCAGGCGAAGATAATAATCCATATAGAAAATTTAAAAACTGACACACACAATTTTACAAGAAAAGTTATGAAGTTGACAAATACAGCTGCAGCATCTGAGATCACATAACCTACTTTTCAACAAAAAACAACAAAAACAACAACAAAAAAATCCAACGGCTAGAATGGTCGATGACACGAGTCTGGAAGAACAAATAAAATTTGAAAACCATACTTTTCCATCCACTCTTTATATTCAGCGCGCTCAATGACTTCTGGTGGAGAGAAGTGAAGGATAACTTGCGGCGCCTCGCCAACCGACTTCTGCTGGAGATCTCTCAGGGCAGGATTCTCAAGAAACGAGTCGAGGTAGTGAAGGGTCGGAACTTCCAGAACTGTCCTCGAGAGAGAAAACATGCAGTGCTTGGTGATTTCTGGTTAGAATTTGTATCACACTACATTTCTATCCAATTTTTTTTAATCATTTCATTCATTTTATTTATCCAAGGATGGATCCTCCAACGTTGGTAATATAAAAACTCGAGTTAGTAGTGCATCTAGATCAATTTCCATTTTAAAGTTATACCCATATAAGGCAACCCGACAAATTGTCCAAGAGCGAAGGTATAAAATGGCTATTTCAAGCTATATGATAATAAGAGAAGACAGAATTTGTCCATACGTGATAAATACATGGTAACATTGAGGATCAGATAAACCTTTGGCATCGGTTCATCTGATCGTCAATATTACCAAGTATTTATCACGCACAGCCACAGTAACCCTGTTTCCGTATAGAATAGGACACAGTTCAAGGAAACTCCATCTAACCTAGTAAGACTACCTGCATAGTCCATATGCTCAGAGGGCTGTCTAGTGTGTATTCATCGGAACCAATCAGCTCTTGTCAAACTGATGCTATGAATAGAACATCAAACCACATTATTCCTTTCACCCAGCGACGTTGACCAATATCAGCCGTGATCTCTTAGACCTTCATGGACCTCTGAACAGAGGTCTATGCTCTGAAGGCTGACAGTTCGTAGATGGACTAGTGTAAGTTGTACTGTAATTGGTTCCAACGAATATGCACTAGACAGTGGTGTCAAATGCCAGTCTGGTCAAATGGTGTCAGTCTGGTTCAAAATGTAAAATTTTATGAATAGAATGTCAATTTGCTTTCATTTTCTTTAACCCTTTCAAGCCGGGTGATGCCTTGAGGCATCAACCAGGGCTGGCCGGGTGATGCCTTGAGGCATCATTTGCAAAATATACGTTTTTTTGAATAAAATTGAAAATAATAGCTTAATAAATATGAAACTTTCGGAGAATGTAGATATAACATCATATTTGATTTTTCTAAGTGAAATAAAAAATAATGATAAGTATCACATGTCATGTAACGTGATCCCAAAACAGAATTTTCACAATAGGCCTATGTACCCGGCCTCTAGCGGCATTCACTGGCACTAGTACCCGGCTCCATGACTGTAGCCCTGCCGCGGGTACCCGGCGCGATAGGGTTAATGTGGTCTTTTGATAGTTAATCACTCCTGAGTACTTGCCTAGAATCGTGTCATTGTGATCAATTCATAAAGTAGTGATGACCAGGAGAACCCAGAATATTCACTCACCTAAGAAAGGTGGGTTCGACTCCGCACCCGAAAGGACCTCATCAGGTGTCACCTGCGATGAAAACAGTTCAAATGATTAGGTGGGATATTAAACAACTTTAATTTGAAATTTAAGAACAGAAAGATATCAATTCCCAAAAATCAATAATTTCAACAAAACAACATTTTCTCATAGTACTAATCAACTAATCTTACCACTTTTCCATTGTCCAGTGTGATAGATTCTCCAGCTTTCAATCTTCCAAGTGCTGGGCCCCTGTAGTATGACAAGAACAAATCTTAAATTCAGTGATCTGAGACCCTTAAGTATCTGCTGCAACTGACTACAGTTACCCAGGATAAAATCAGATAAATTTAGATAAAATCCAGTATTGGTTATAGGGATATCAACATGTCAGTTTTCAGGTTATTTCTGCTTATACTACTGGGTGTTCTGACCTGGGCCAGGTGATGAAAACCAGGCACCCTACTTACGTGCTGATTCCACCGTCACATAAGATATAGAGAGATTGGTCACAATTCAATTGTTTTGCTAACTCGGACCAGGTTTGAATAATCGCGTGCCTATTAAGTATTTATCGCGATGTGTCTCGAGGTGTCGCGGTGGTGGAGCACCAAAATATACACACATCGCACGGTTACTTTTTTTTGCAACAATGGAGGTACGACATATCATGACACTTTAAGATATTACAAGATATACCAAGATATTTCACGACAAATCCATCGTGTTGGTTGAATCAGCCCTTTAGGCTGACACCGTAGCCCCTTTGTTTGACAGTCTGTAATATCACCATAGATGGGCAGTGGTTATTTGATGTATATGATACTATGGTCAAATAAAGAAATTCTAAAAACAAATAGTGGGGATATCAGAACCTGACTTACCGTGGTACTCCAAGCTCCACCGCTTTATGAAGATCCAAACTCCTAGCCTTCTGAACCGGCTAAAATAAGACCAAGAAAACATTCGGGAATGATTGTCATTGATATGTTCTTGTTCATATTTTCTATTATACTCTTTTTTTCTAAATTGAATGGTGCAAGGGGTGAAATAAGTCAAAGGTTCGTCCAGTGACTTCAGCAATCTGAAGTGGTTTCCTACCTGACAGTGGTACGCGACAGCCATGTCATCGGGATCTGGCCGCTGCCTTTTTATATCTGTAAAATAATCATCAAAGTACACAAGCGAATGAACATTTTGCTATGGTAATTAGTAACATACAGAAATTACGCATATTGATAAGCATTTAGATTCACTTCTATTACACGCATGGGTTTTTTTGTTAGGTTCATGTGTCCATTACGCTTCATGTGATTTTTCTTTTAATGTAAAAAAAGTAGAGGGAACGTTAAGAATCTGAGAGATTTGAACCAAAATGTAAACCATTATTATTATTATTATTATTATTATTATTATTATTATTATTATTATTATTATTATTATTATTATTATTATTATTATATAACTATGACTGTACAACTGCGCATACTGCTCCTACCCAGGGCGTATTTATGCCTGAACGTCACACTGTGACGTATGGGGTATGAGATCACTTGACTACGTAAAATCTCGCCATTTTTAGGTAATTATATAGAACGTCCTGACCATGCTGTACAATTCACAGAACGAGATGGTAATTTACGGTTTGTACGGACAGAGGCATTTATGCCGAGTTCCATACAATTTATGCCTGTCCCCCAAACCATCAAATAAATGTGATGACGGATCGATAATACACGGATATGAGTGAGTGAGTGGTAAATGTATAGATGGGCGGTATACATGGGGAAATATATAGATGGATGGTATACTTATATAGAACGTCCTGACCATGCTGTACAAGTCACAGAACTCTATGCTAATTTACGGTTTGTACGGACTGAGTTCCGTACAAACGGTAAATTAGCATAGAGTTCTGTGACTTGTACAAGCATGGTTGGACGTTATATATTTACTATATACCCGAAATTTAAAAAAAAAATCAATTTCATTCGGCTTTACAACCAATTTTTTAATAAACGTGTATGGCAAGGTGGTCCGTATTTTAGTGTACGGACCGGTAGTCCGTACAGTATATTTACGTCATATGCCGAAACGGTGCATATTTACAGTATATACGGCATGGGTATATAGTAAATAGTAATACAAAACAGGCTGACTGTCTTCGTATGTCAAAATACTTGGTAAAATTATTGATCACATACATCCCTCTGCCTACAGCATCGGGATGTATGTGATCAATAAGACAGTAAGCCAGTTTCCGCATAGTAGTATCATACTAGTTAGCAATTATCTTAAGCATCCTAAAAGTCCATTAGGCGCATCCTACCTGGCTCAGTGCTATCCTTGTCACTGGTTGAATACTTAGGAAAAATTGGAATAAAGTTGATTTTCATTGCACTGTCTTCGTATGGGCCTTCGGTGATTTCTCGTTTATCTGAAACAATTATGTATGATATTGTTATGGTAAATAACAGGTCTCGAAAGTTGATTTATAGGGTAAATGAGACTTACTTTGGTAAAAGGTGATATTTGACCTAAGTCTACGATGTTACAGGGCCGTCAGATGGAGCAACCAAGATGTAGTGCTCTCAGGGTACCCGCAGTATTTAACATCCACCGGAGCAAAAGATGACCTACCCTGTTTTGTTTGTTGGTTTGATGTAACGTCCAGTTAACCATTGCAGGTTCTCACCAGACTTTCTCAAGGTTCTTTTACACCACAAGGGTGGTGATCGAATCTATGTAATGAATTTAGGTAGAAATCTCATCCCTACACATTTACCGAGGTGAGAGTTCTTTTACTTCCCACACCACATAGACATGGTATGAGAAGGAATGGCCTTTGATATAGCAGTAAATCTACCATTGCTGGGGGTGAAGGAGAAAAATGGCTGCAGTAGGACTCCAATGAACAAAGTCTGACAACCTTGGGATTACAAGTCCAGTACCTTAACCATTGAGCTAATTCCACAGAGGAAAGTTTGCCCCTACAAGGTATACCGTGATTTATTAGTGCCTACTGATAGGAGTTAAATGAGAGACGAGGAAACTTTACCGGTTCCGGTTTGCTGCATATCTGAGTCGTCTTTCGTGCATGCAAGCATATCCGGTCTGCACCACGAGGAGGCGAGGCGACCAAGAGGGTGAACAGATTGATCATTGCTCTCCACCCCAGGATACCCCAGAAATGGTAGTTGTTTACTGAGGGAAGTGACACTTTTATTCTTGTGTACTTTGAATCCTAACTTCATCAGCAATGAATGCTTCCTGGCACTGCATTGCAGTTTCTGCCATGATGAAGGTATAATCAATGTACCACAAAACTGAGTGCCCCTGCTTTTGCAAGTGGGCAAGCACCACTTTCAAAACCCTGGTGAATTGACATCTCCTCAGTCATGTAAGATTTCGGTTTGTCAACCTGGGTCGTAGGCGGGCCACGCTTGCCTATGATCTTATCCCCTTGCGCGTCTGATATGTTTTCGAGGCACTTGACCTAGCAAACATAGGCTGAATAGAAACTCAGTAAATGCAGAGCGTGTCAAGATTTCAAAAGCTACTCAGTTCACAGATGGAGTATAATGCTTTCAGGGGAAATGACGAATTTGCTTCTAAAATTGTAAAATCCTCCTGAAATTGGTTCTCAATACGGGACCGAAACAAGTCACTGCGGAGTGGTTTTAACGTGAGTAAGCCACTGCTGGTACCCAGCGAGCGCTACATCTCCGACCAACCAGTAACAAGAACTAGACTTCTGTATGAAAAAATATCTGAGAGAATGACTTTTTTCTCCATAAGTGCAAAATAGTAGATTTTCTGCTAATATATAAAAAAAAAAGTAGGTGAAAATGGTTATATTATATCAACAAGAACCCTTCAGTGACTCAAAATATCATTTTTAGAACTCGGAATATGAGGCGAAATCCAAATGAGATGATGAATGGGAACTCAGACCACACACAAATATGTTTCTGATTTTAACTTAGCCTGGAAATATTTATCTGTTTATCGCTTTATATATATATGCACATGTTCGATGGCACAATAACAACAATTTCATTCTATTAAATCTGTTAAGATAGAAACAAATTCATTTACTCACCGACTTTAAAAAATACAGGAGAAAATCCTTTTGTCATTGTCAGCACCTTTTCCTGTATAATAAAACAACCCAGGAGATCAGTGAAGTACTCTATCAAAATCTAGTTTCTTATCCCCCCAATATTCTACTTCGTGTTGCACTTTTAAGACAAGGTAATACATGTACTTCATTATACATTAACATATATATGGTACAGCAATTTCCAATAAAACGACACCATCTTTTACATCAATTTTGCATAATGTTACTAAAAGCTATACGATAAACTAATATGCTTCATCGTTCGATATTATACATAATGTTTATACTAATAATTGATATGAGAATTTCAAAACAAAACATCTAGGTGAAACTTACCACATTCGGTGGTCCATGAATGGTTATTTCCGGCAAACCCATACCTCCCAGCGAAAGTCCCATACCTAGTGTGGAAAAGTTGTAATAGATATAGAACTTTATTATTCACCTAATATAGTCGCCATACTAAACATATAGGGCGAGTGTAATTCACCGGGCAGAGATTACGGAGTCGCCATAGTAAACCTATAGGGACTGTCTAATGAGGGTGGTTGTGGCCCCTAAGATTCGAGGTCAACTCTCGACTGCAGAGCCGTCCCAAGGCATGAGAAAATATTATGTAAGGAGGTCAAGGTGAAGGTTGGGGTTTGCTGCGAATGCAGTCATTGGCTACTCGGTCTACTGTATTCCTTATATGGAATTAAGGTAATGGGACAACTCCATGGTGGTAATTCACCGGGCAGAGATTACGGAGTTGCCATACTAAACCTATAGGGATTGTGTAATTCACCGGGCAGAGATTACGGAGTCGCCATACTAAACCTATTGGGACTGTAATTCACTGGGCGGAGATTACAGAGTCCTCATACTAAACCTATATGGACTGTGTATTTCACTGGGCGAAGATTACGGAGTGGTTGTAATCTCTTTTGTCAGCAGGGCGGACAGGGCAAAGATTACAGGGAATGGTGACCCTGACAGTGCATACAAGAGTTTGTTTACACTTTGGCGTTGCATGATACACTAGTTCCCTGCTCAACCACTACGGTACTTGTAATGAATTTATATATCAATTTCTTCTTTCTTTTTATAAATTTGTGTTTTGATTTGTCTGCTGAAAATGATTTTTTGATACTTACCAAGAAGACCCCCAATATTGTTCCAGCTTTTGTGGGTAATAAATATGTTCTTCAGCTTTGCTAGACGCATTCTGTAAAGAGAATAACAATTATTCACCCAGGTCAACTGGAAGTCTACAGAATGATTAAAAAGTAATTAACTAACGTATCGTCGACATCTTACCTTTTAGAACATATTTTCAGTTGGTAGCAGCGGTAGGCTTCATGTTTGAAGTTTGAATGTAACAGTTCTTGCGATTAAATACAGATGAGTGCACCCTTCATTGATAAGTTGAATAAATGTTGGCCCCCAGCGAAAAGAGCAAAGAGAAAACCAATTGGCCTCACCCCAGGGGATACCAGTAAAAGGTCTGTACCTCCAGACTGAGTCTGGAGGTACAGGTTCGCAAGCCCCCCCCCCCCCCCCCCCCCCAGTCGCATAGTGGAGAAAGGCCTTCATGACTTAGATCTATTGGAGAAGGAACTTACTTGTGTTCCATGGCAGCACGCTGCGTCCCTTCTCCACAATTAAAAAGATACCTGGAAATGAATTAATTATAGAGCACAATTATCATCATGTGAGAAAAGCGAAACCGGAGGCGAGCCACGTCTAACTGGAATTGAATTCAAGCTATGAGGACAAGCGGGTTGATATCGATATAAATCAAAGTTCGACCATGTCTGACTACTGTCAGCATGAGTAGTCAGCATGCACCAGTCATAGGTGCAAACAACACTTTATGTCACACCCGTGGCATAAATAAATCCCATGTTAAGCCTATGGCGGTTTTTTTTATTAGGTTTAGGCTAAACTGTTATACTGCACAGGTTGAATATCATCAGTGTATGGACTTTCATACTGACATGTCTTCTATGCCAATATATGGTAAGATTTGATTAATTTAAGGTACATCATAAATATAGAACGACCTACCGTGCTTGTAGTTGTACATGATACAAAATTCGATGGGAATTGATGTTATTTACGGAACTCGACTTAGGGCCTCGTTCCGTAAAAAAAAAACCAATTCCCCAACTCGTTTTGTAGCATGTACATCATGGTCAGATCGTTCTATATAACTATTCCTAGTCTTTTTTTCTTCTTTTTTTTCATGTAAATAGATACAAGGACAGTCTGCTAAGATAGCAGGTTTTGTATGCCTTCTGATGACAATTTAACATAATTTGAATACAAAAACAATTCAGTCAACGCAATTAATGATGCATATAATGATATATTACAATATAAAGTTGATGAAGTAATGGTATGAGATGGGTTTCGTCTGTATCTATAGGGCCGAGGCAGGTCCTTTCGCCAGTCATTATGTCCTATCTAGTAAGTAATTTACATTTCATTTTTACATGTTTTACTAGTCAGACAGGTCCGACCCACGACTAATGTTTTACTAGTCCGAGAGGCTCTGACTGTGAAGCTAATGTTTTACTAGTCTAGTGACTTACCTGAAGTATGTCATATCGAGAAAAGCCGACCTTGGTGTTCCAGCAGCACCTGTTCCCACGACGATGAGGTCTAAAAAAGCGGGCGGTGCCAAGCTAGATTCGCCGCCATGGCGTGCTATGTACTTCAAATGCTTTAATTTCTGTCCGCGGCGTTTTTCATGTCGCTTATACGTGTGTTTACCGTCTTTACCAGTCGTCGACGCCGACGCCGAGGCAGTATTCGACACCCCCGGCTCCATAACTCGACTGGTTCGATCTCTACAGAACAATCTTAGCACTCCCCGTTGAAGTAACCATTCAGTTCGGGGGATGACATTTGTTAAAAGTGTGCGACTCATATACGGTAACTTATTTTCCACCTGTATGATGACAGAAGGTTGAAATAAGTGTCAAGAAGCCATGCTGACCGGAAACTGTAACAAAATGTAAAAGTTGTTGTTGGAACCCCGTTTACACTTTACCCTTTTTGGGCACCAGGTGGCAGCAGAAAAGGCTCGTAGCTGGTTCTCGGTAGCACGCCCTAGACTGCGCGTTTGACAACAATGGCGACTCTTGTTTTGTGTAACAGAAGAGGAGGAAAATGTACCAGATGCAAGGTCGAGGGAGTCAATTTGACGGCCAAAGTCTGCGAATTCAGAAGAGCTGTAGCGGAAAAGATAGAAGCGCCATCGCATGAAATTGGTGGGTGAAAGTAAATCACTTCACAATACTGATAGTTAAGTTCCCCTATCATCGCTCAGAAACCACTTTTGCCTGGTCATTTAAATCGTTCGGAAAATAACGCAATGTAATGTTTGGAATGCCCATTTTAATGAAGTAGTATACATTTTTATAGACTCAAGTGGTAAGGAAACCTTAAGAAAACTTAAGTAATGTGTTTTAGCAATGAAAAGACAGAAACCGCTGCAAACTAATATACTTATCGATAATGCATTAAATATTTACTAAAACGTCGAACCACTAGATCTATTCATTGATTCAATCAATGTGTACTGGGGAGCTGGAAGGATTTTGTGCTATACATTACGCACATGCATCCTATGAAAGTATGTTAGTACTTTTTCCTACCAGCACAGTATGCTGGGATGAAAAAGATACCGAAACCACAGCAGAGTTTGGTATCCATAATAATGACTCAGAATAATAAATGACCTTGTATTATATGAACATTGACCTTTGTCTACAGAGCTGTTGTACAGTGGCTACAGTCTGACAGATGAGCGGACGTTGGAGTCGTACGGCCTCCGTCCTGGAGTCACAGTCCACGCGCTTCGTAAACACGACTCAGATATGCAGCAAACCGCAACCGGTAAAGTTTCCTCGTCTCTCATTTAACTCCTATCAGTAGGCACTAATAAATCACGGTATACCTTGTAGGGGCAAACTTTCCTCTGTGGGGTTAGCTCGATGGTTAAGACACTGAACTCGTAATCCCAAGGTTGTAGGACTTTGTTGGTTTGAGTCCCACTGCAGCCACTTCTTTCCTTCACCCCCAGCAGTGATAGATTTACTGCTATATCAAAGGCCAATGCTTCTCATACCATGTCTATGTGGTGTGGTGTGCAGCCACCATTCTCCTTCATACCCAGTAGTGGTAGATTTACTGCTATATCAAAGGTCAATCCTTCTCATACCATGTCTATGGTGGTCTGAGAACTTTCCTGTGTTTATCCCCTTTTCACCATACAATAATTGATAAATATACTTATATTTAGAGCTCTGACATTGCAATCAAGTAGATATGTGCTTTATCTCACCCCTGGTATTTTTTCTCCATAGGCTTAACATTGGGAACTCGTATCCAATGCCCATAAGATATTTAGGAAAAATATCCAAGGGGGATCATGCCATAAATGTTAGCCCATTAGTCAATGTGAAGGATGAGATAAATTCAGATAAATTCAGAAACCCATTCAAGTTTAGGGTCAGAGCTTGATCCCGTCTAATTTGAATCGCTGCTTTATACACGCAGCTTTGCCTTGTGAATTACTTCGCGATTCAAACTCAATGGGATACAAGCTCTGACCCTAAACGTTCATAGGCTTCCTCTGTAATATTCATAGCACTGGCTGTGTTCAATTCCCAAATTACAGACTACCCATTATTTTGATTAAAGCTGTGACCCTGCCTGACCCAAGAGGGAGGACTTCAGAACAGTCATCAATTGTTTGGAAATGTCTTTGTTTATGTCAGTACTAGATCAAGGATAGATTTATATGTAGACTGATTTCTTATGAAATGTAACCTTTTTATTAATTGTCAAAATACTATGAACTAGACTAGACCAAACAAATGATGAAGTCTAGGCTTGAGCAAGTCGGTTAAGATCGTATTATATCCAGCTATTTAAGGTAGTTTATAAAACACAATCTATAACCCCTTCTGATATACTGTGTCCATTATTTATAGAGAAAATGGACGAAACAGTGGTGCAGCAAGTAGTAACCGCCCTGCAATCCGCCTTCAGTACCCCCGCCTACCAGTCCACGGTAAGTACCAGTTTGTCTCGCACTCAATACCCCACCTACCAGTCCACGGTAAGTACCAGTTTGTCCCGCACTCAATACCCCCGCCTATCAGTCCACGGTAAGTACCAGTTTCTTCAAGTATTTTTAACACTGCTAAAGGAGAACGTTCTCATTGATGTTTTAGTCTAAGTTAATCTAGAAATCTTTTCTTAACTTTTCCTTATCTATTTTTAGCATCAGCTTGATAGAGGTGTGTTTTGTCAGGCTGTATTATTTTCTTGAACAAATTATATATAAGATATTTAAAAGTGTGTCTATAGTGTTGAAGCACATTTATTCTCTTTTTTCCATATAAGCTCAGTCTAGACATGTGTGATAAATACCTCCAGAAAGGGGAAAATCCTCCATTATACCAAGCGTGCAATGTACCCATAACATTTCAGCATACCCTGCTGAACTGTCAAAGGGTACAAGAAAATAGAAAGAAAGTACTTGAAAAACAGCAAAAACATGAAAATGTTGTTTGAAACTATTCCAAAGAAAGAAATGATCGGGTTTCTGAGAGATACAAATCTCTTTGATTGTTTATAAAATATATAAAAAACATTGAAAAGAATTGACCGAAATAAGCCTACGGGTGTGAAAAGCTTAAATCGTTTGATAATCGTTAAATAATTTGAAAAGTAAGTTGGTATTCTTTCGTTCTGCAGGTTGAACGAATTCTGACGGACCCAGAAATGATAGAGAACATCATCGCTGCCACCCCAGGACTTGACAGGGACCCGGTAGGAATCGGTGAGTATTCCTCTCTTGGAACACCTCTGACGCAATGAGTCTCAAATCGTTTCTCCTTTGTGGGGTGGGGAGCTAACTCTTTCTGTCCGAGCCTGATTGGAGAGCACAGGCACTATAGGACGAGGCATAATACCTCTATAAACCCCAAGGGGACGAGACTACCGCTGTATGGTGTCTGTTTGTCGTATGGGGGTCACTTAGCAACCTTTAGATACCAGTTACTATAGTTACTTATCGAATACCCACAGAGTATAATGATGAACATGGTATCTTTTATTAATTGTGAAAAAATGGTGCAAATCTATTCATTATTTCTCATAAAACATAACGTTTGTGATGGTGACACATAAACATAAATATATTTTTAAACAATGCCTGGAGGCATTGCTCGTCCCCTGGGTGGGAATGCCTCCAGGCATTGCTCGTCCCCTGGGTGGGAATGCCTCCAGGCATTGCTCGGACTGAAAGAGTTAAAGGGCTGTCTAGTGCGTATTCGTTGGAACCAATCAGATCTTGTCAAACTGATGATATAAATAGAACAACGAACCACAATTTTCCTTTCACCCAGTGACGCTGACCAATATCAGCCATGCTGTCTGTGACCTTCACGGATGTATCTCTTTACTCTGTGTCGTACTTCTGAAGGCGGATGGTTCGTAAACAGACTAGTGTAAGCTGTACTGTGATTGGTTCCTGGCATACACAAAAAACGGATTTAGATAATTAAGAAGGATTATTTCTCTCAGAGATGTCAATATTCCACAGCGCTGTGGAAATCCATTTTTCATATCAATATGTAATTGCTTTTCCTTTGAAACAAACTAAGATAATATTGATTTAGCCTCATTTATGCCAATAAAACAGTGGTTTGGACTCCCCACAGACCATCAGCCTCATGCCATGGCCGACAAGGACATATCATCTAAGTTTTCCCAGTCTCTCGCCAGCAGAAAAATCCACATGAAAATATTTCCATTTTTACCCTGACCCCAACTGACATCACTGCTTTATAAAGCCCTCAGTGTCTCACATGATTTAACTGCGATAACCACATTCCCCACATACCATTGAGAAACTTGTATCAAATAGTCTTTAGATCCTCAAAATAGATGTATGATTTCTATCATGAATTCTGGTGTGTATAGGAACTGTCAAGTAGCTTAAGTTCAATAATTCTCTTTTTAGCGATTCTGCAGGACCGAGAACTGTTGTCGTTGTTGGCAGATCCCAGTAACATACAAAAGTAAGTTATAGTTCAACAAATTACCAGCATTAAAAAAACAAAAAAAGGGAGCAAAAAAGGATACGACCACCTCGGTGGAATTGTAAACACGTGGCTTACATGTATCATATTTATAATCCCAGGGAAAAGTGAAAGATTGTTAGATAATAAATAGCATAACCATCAAGTGAATCTGATTATTAAGTGGCATTTATTAGGAACCGACGTTTCGTCCATTACATGGACTTTATCAAGGTTGAAAGATACTGATGTAACCGATGCTACTTATGTGTGAAATAAAGTCTCACTTAAAACAAAACATATTTCGAAGGACGTACAACATGCTAAAGAGACACTGATCAGTTGGACCCAGAATACTTTAAAAGTGTACCCGCCTACTGTGAAGCAAAGTACATAAACGAGTTGATAAAATGTAACAAATAAGCATTCTTATCCTACCCCTAATAAAAAACACCATAGGCTTAACATTGGGTCACTGTATTGGGGTGAGCGTGCAGTAAAGTGTTATTTATTGCACAGAACTAAAAAGACTAATTATAATTCTAAAGTCATGGAGACCGGGTAGGATAAATACTAATCTGAACTCGAGTTAATAGTGTGAGTGTTTATCGCACCCCAGTCAGGTCGGCTACTCGCTACGCCCACCTAACAGCTCCTGCAGTACCGCGACCTGCCCGTCATGTGCTAAACACTCACACTACTAACTCTCATCCAGTTTCTACTTATTATCAGACCATGGGGCCAGCTATACAGTATGTACAGGTGGGGGGGGTCAAAAATTTCAGAAATCCTATGTATCTACTTTATGGATGGCCCCTACCTGTAAAGACTTTTTTGTGGATATTTCCTCTAATATGTACATTATATTTTCACCGTGAAAGGGTTTTTGAGGAACATCCATCACTAGGACAGGCAGCCATGATGGTTGCTACAGCAATCAACGAAGAGGGAGCCAAGGGAGGTGCAGCAGGGAGTGGATCGAGGAGCCGATCTGCACGAGGTCTGTTTACCAATCTCACAGAAGGCATTCCAGTACCAGATCTGCCACTCACTATGATAGTACATATTATGGAGGAAGCGTATGAAAGTTTAGTGTCAGAGCTTGTGTCACATCAAGTTGCGTAGTAATTCACAAGGCGAAGGCACATGAATTACGTAGCGATTCAAACGAGATATGATCAAGCTCTGACCCTAAACTTGAATGGGTTTGTGAATTCATCTCACCCTTCACATGGACTAATGGGCTATTATTAGTGACGTAATCCCCCATTGGATATTTTTCCTAAATATCTCATGGGCGTTAGATACAAGTTCCTAATGTTAAGTCTATGGGATTCATTCTGCTTACAAATGAGTAAATCTAATGTTTTGTCCAGTTTATCCAATTTTGATAGGTATTATAGTCTAATTTACATTTGCTTGACTTACATAGGTACTGAAAACTCTGGTTTCCTTCAATTCCTTCAAAAACAAGGATGGTGACCTATGATGTTTAAAACCTAATTAAGTAGTACTGTATATATGCACTATATTCTGTGAAGGTTTGAGGGAAATGACATGGGTTTTACTATATGAACAAATACTTTTTAGAACTATTATAGAATAATCATAATATTGATCTATAAATCAAAACTAGCACAGTGACCATTGATATTACTGAACCCGCAAGGGTGGCCGTTTGAGGTCATTTGATGACAAAAAATGTCCCGATGCTGCAGGCGGAGGGACATTTATTCATCAAATGACCGAGAACGGCCATCCGTATGGGTGCAGTCACTACGTTTTATCACTACAGTAGATACCTCCGGATCATCTAAACCCTGTTTTATTAACTTTTCTGCTCCACGATCCACACCCCGTTCCCATACAAAACCACTGCCATTCACTACGGCCCGCTTTCATTATTTACACTAGACCCCTAGCAGCGGGCAGTATTAGCACACAGGTACATTTGCACACATATGTATAGTAATATGTGTTTGTGTCCAGGGGTGAGGTGTCCAGGGATGGGGTGTCCAGGGGTGGTGTGTCCAGGGGGACATGTCCAGGGGTGAGGTGTCCAGGGGTGAGGTGTCCAGGGATGGGGTGTCCAGGGGTGGTGTGTCCAGGGGTGAGGTGTCCAGGGGTGAGGTGTCCAGTGGTGGGGTGTCCAGGGGTGGGGTGTCCAGGGGTGGGGTATTGTCTCAGTAGATAGATGGTATTGCTGAAACAGGGACACACGTTGTTATTATCCTACCCCTAATATAAAATCCCATAGGCTTAACATTGACTTTCCGTATGCGCCCATATGTCGCATATGGATAAAAAATCGCTCCTAGGAGCATACAAAAAATGGACCAATCAGAGATCAGCAGCTGGAAGTAGTTCCAAGCGCCTTCAGAGCAGCAAGGAGAGCTATATGGAGGACTTCAGAAAGTTTTTATCATGTTTTTTGTTATCATCCTCACATAAAAATATCGTTCACAGGGGGTAGGATAAAATCAAAACCTTATTTGTTTTAATCTGGGCTCCCGTATGCGACTCCTGGAGTTTTGGCTCCGGATATTACTCGGCTCCGCCTCGTGATATCACTACGCCAAACTCCAGTCGTCACATATGGGAGCCCAGATTAAAACTCATCGGGTTTTACAATAATATGTGTTTGTGTGTAGGTACGTACTCACTGGACCAGATGTCGGATGACGAGGACATGGAGGGCCCGGGACCCCGACCACAGCTGGCGGCAGGCACCTCCTTCACCACCTCCCAGCTCGCCGCCGCCATCGCCGCCGCCGGAGGGGGACCGTCCGCCGCAGGGTCCTCCACATTCCCCACGCCACCAGCCGCCGCCCAGGTAAGTACTACGTGGAAACGTAGTGAGTGACGCCGTAGAGAGTGCCGGGGATTTTTTTATTAGCTTTATTGTCACTCTCATTGGTATGAGTTTTTCAGTCACAATGTCGATGATTTACATTTACATTGATTCACACAACATGTTTCCATAACATATAAAGTAAAGTAACTATTAGAAAAAATTATAAGAAAATTAAATAGCAAGTTAGTAATGATGAGGTAATAATGAACGTTCAAGGTCTATATCTCTTCAGGCAGGGTATATTTTTGCCCCCTAGTGTATCTGCCAACCATGTGTCTCATTGTCTTGTTACAGAGATGGCAATTTTCCTATTTTCCATGGAAAATCAGGTTTTTCATTATAAGTTTGTGAAATTCGTTTTTCACGAGTGAAAGAAAAAGAGAATAGATGAGGCCTCATTCATACCAATATGAAGTGGTTCAAACCTTTCTATAAACCCTGGTCCCATTCCACAGCCAAAAACCAAGTGTTTCCCATATATTTATCTGTCTCTCCGAGGTAGCAAATTCCGATGAGCGCGGCTCATCCAAACTCATGGAGTATTGTGTATTTATGCACTTCTCGATCCAGCACTATATACGTATCAGTTGTTGGTGTTTTTGTCTGTCCATGTCTGGACGTATAGTATTTGTTGTCGTTGCAGGTGCCCGCAACAAGCGTGGCGCATCCAAACTGGCAGATTATTGTGTATTTATATGATTCTCGATCCAGTTCTATATACATATCAGTTGTTGTTGTTTTTGTCCGTCAGGATGTAGTAAAGTGGATATTGTTGTTCCAAGTGCCCACCACGACACATACAAACTCATGGAGTATTGTGTATTTAATAATTACTAGCGACTTCGTCGAGTCCGAGTTAGGGGGGAAAATATAGAAAAACGAAAAGCCCACTAGCCAATATGGGAATCGAACTCCCTACACCCGCATTCCTAGCGGAACACTCTACTAATTGCTCCACAAAGCCATACGTTAAAAATAGGGTCAAATACTTGAACTGGTGGCTGGAGTGGTGGTGGGTGGGGGAAGTGAGATCTCATTGGTTTCTCACGAGAAAAATAGATCAGAAAACTACAATACTAAACTATGATTTGGGCATGGCTTGAAATGAATCATAAGAGAAGAAGTTTGTCTGAGTATAGAAACACAAAAAAGAAGAACATGTTCGAGTTTTTCACTGTACGAGAATCTCACTCTCGTGGGCGCTCAGTCTCCAAACATAGGTCGTGTTCACTCTGTCTCTATGTGCGGGAGCAACTTCAAGCGGATTCGACGAAATTCTACCGTTTTAGATATAGTAGGTAATTAGTACCAGTGATTTTCGCGCCTGCTGAAGGTGCAAGGTAAGAGGCCCGCTTACAGGTTAGCTGTGGGCGACACAGGGAGGGCTGGGGGCTTTGAAGGTGCGATATTCAGTGAGCCGTCGCGGCTCTTGGCGGCTCACGATGAGTCCTTTTAGGGCTGCTGATTTCTCTCAGAAGTTACTGGGGGGGGGGGGGGGGGGGCATTGACGGGGGGTATAAAAAGGAGCGAATTTCACAAGGAAGGCATATCCACATTCAACCTCTATTATCTTTTTTTTTGTTTTTTGTATACTTATATTCATTTATAATATATAATTTATATCTATTTACTTAATTATGTGTTATTGATAAACATTTTAACCCTTTGGCGCCGGGTGATGCCTTAAGGCATCGCCGCCCATGGCCGGATGATGCCTTAAGGCATCGCCGTGTGTGGCCGGATGATGCCTTAAGGCATCATTTTCTAAGACTTAGAAAATCATAGTTTATGTGTAATAACTTTGTAAATAATTGATCAATAATGATGACATTTTCACAGAATGTTGGTAGTTTCCAGTACTGTGGAGGGTTATCAAGGCCTCGCTCAGTATTTTCACAGGACCTATGATAGAGCAGACATTCTCCCAAATGAACAATATAATTACACCCACCACAAACAGGCTTGACATTGAGACCTACTCTGCAATCATAACAATCAAATACTACCTTAGGTCCAAGAACCTTACATCTCTTACCATGTTTCACAGAGAGGATGTGCTCCATAGCCCTGTAGATAAAGGGATCTGTGCAGCTCTTCAGGGTGCATATATGCAAGTGACCAACAAAAGAGAGTGAAAACCCAGAACAATGGGTTGTCTCAAGAGAAGGAATCAGTGAGAAGGAAAAATCCAGGCATCCATGAAATGGCAAAGGAAACTGCAAACAATATTTCTCTGAATAAAGAACAGGTAGACAAACATGTGGCTCTTCAGGCATACTTTGATGACCAACAGAGGAAACAAATTGCCAGGGTTAAGGAAAATGGATCTGAGGAAGCCCTTTTCCAATGTAATACAGATTAACAGACATTCCTAATTCAAGGAAAAGAAAACTGACAACTGCAGACATATATAGAAAAAGAAAACAAGATACCCAATGCCAAGGCACATCTGTGAAGAGATCTCGGGAATGACAACCCTCTAATACCCCATAAAAGATATATCTGCCCTAGTGTACATATATCTGTGAGTATATACTATTTACTCTTCTTTATTTTCTATACATAAGTAAGCATATATTAGTTAGATAACCAGAGTGTGCCATGTACAAACATTTATGACGTGGGGGAAGGATGGTATCACCACTGTGAAAGATTTCAGGGATTTTTTTGAGAAGTTGCTGATATCCCTGATTTATACGCTCCTCGATCCAGATCTATACACGTATCAGTTGTTGGTGTTCCTGTCTGTCAGTCTACTGGATGTAGTACGGTGATTGTTGTCGTTCCAGGTGCCGACGACGAGCGCGGGGCCGTCGACGTCGGCCGCGGGCAGTATGATCACCGCCGACTTCTTCCGACAGGCCATCGAGGCAGCGGCCACCCCGACACCCGAACAACCACCGCACATACTCCAGGTACGCAGCGCTATGCCTTATTATTATATACCTGTGGTAGTATATCCTACACATACTGCCCGCTCCTACCCATGTCGTATTTATACCTGTACGACACCTAGGTGACGTACGGGGTATGTATGTGGCGTACGGGGCATGTACGGCGGCAAAATCCAAATATTCCCCCAGTAGCAAAGTTAAAAATTCGATATTTTAAGGTATATAATAATAGAGAAACAGGCTGACGGTCTCCGTACGGATAAAATACTTGGTAAAATCGGCGATCAGATGAACCTCTGCCTTCGGCATCGGTTGATCTGATCGCCGATTTTACCGCGTATTTTATCCGTACGGAGACAGTAAGCCTGTTTCTCTATAATATCAGCAGGAAGAATGTTGATTTTTATTATATACCCATGTGGTATATTCGATCATTACGTACTGCTGCTCCCTACCTGTTGTGGTTAACTGGACAATAAATCAAAGCAACAAATAAACAGGACACTAACGACTTGAATACTATCACAGCAAACAGAATAAGATTTTAATTTGCATCTATATTTACGTTGATGTTTTCATATTTCGATTCTGTATATTAAATTGATGGGCGAGTATGCTACAATTATTAACATTTGTTAACGTTTTCTTTGCCTATTTTAAAATTATATTAATCGTCTTTCTTCTTCCGTTTAGGCACAACTGGAACAGTTACGAGACATGGGCATCACGGATGAGGCAGTTGCCAGGCATGCACTACAAGTTACCAATGGCAACCTAGAGGTAGCCATAGCACTGCTTTTTGGAGATGGTGGATTCTAACTATTCAAAGCATATTGCGTCATTTCACCATTTCTTCTTGTACTACGTAATGAAGTCATTTTGATGTGGATTAAATCTTTTGACCGTTGGTAAAGATATGATAACCATATCCGTATTCGTGGAATATAATGTTTTGTGTTTGATAAGTTAATAAATGTTTAAAAATATTGCCTTGCACCTTTCTATTTTGTTGTGGAGAAGTAGAGGAAATGGCTGACAGAAATAGCTGATGAAAAGAGGGCTGTCTAGTGCGTATTTGCCGGAACCAATCAGATCTTGTCAAACTGATGCTATAGATAGAACAACAAACCACATTATTCCTTTCACCACCCAGCGGCGCTGACCAATATTTGCCGTACTCTCGTTGACCATCACAGACCTATCTCTTTGCTATGTGCCATACAAACCGGACTTTTGTAAGCTGTACTGTGATTGGTTCTGACGAATATGCACTAGACAGTGGTGTAAAGTAGAAACCAACAAGTTTTGGTCAAAATTATCATTCTCCATGAGTTCAATGCGGAGTGATATGAACAAGGCAACAGCCGAGTGAATATTACGTAGCATTCAAACGAGTTAGTGAACAACCACTTTGTCCAAAACAAGTTGCTTTCTTTACTATATACCCATGCCGTATATACTGTAAATACTCACCGTTTCGGCATATGACGTAAAAATACTGTACGGGCCGCTGGTCCGTACACTAAAATACGGACATTTATTAATATATCGGTTGTTAAAAATCAAATTAATGATTTTTTAAAAAATTTTGGGCATATAGTAAATATATAACGTCCAACCATGCCTGTACAATTCACAGAACTCGATGATAATTTACGGTTTGTACGGAACTCGGCATAAATGCCTCGGTCCGTACAAACCGTAAATTATCATCTCGTTCTGTGAATTGTACAGCATGGTCAGGACGTTCTATATAAGTATTTATTTCACTCCTGTACACACTAACAGAATGTGCGATACACATCATATACACCACAGAGAACCGACTGGAATACTTGTAGGGGCATGGAGAACAAGTTATCAATGTTAATCCCATGGGACAAAAGTACGAGGGGCGAGATAATCTGTGGGACTTACTGATTAGAAGGAATAATATCAAGAGACGTCACGAGTTTTAGTCTGAGTTTATTTATGTCACGCATTTTGTTGGCTCTGTAGTTTCACGAGTCGAAGACAAGTGACATTACAAAGCCAACAGAATGAGTGACATAAATAAACTCAAACTCAAACCAGTAGCGTCTAGATTTTATCCTACCCCATTCGGACAGAGATGTCAGTTTTCCACTTTTCCGTGGAAATCCACTTTTCCATATTCAGTTTGTGTAATTGCTTTTACTTACATCAAACAAAGATGATATTGATTTAGCCTCATTTATGCCAATAAAACAGTGATATGAAACTCCCGACAGAACCTTAGCCCCATGTCATGGCCGACAGGGACATATTATCCAAGTTTTCCCGGTCTCTCTCTGGCAGAAAAATCCACACAAAAAAAGTCCACTTTTTTCCCTGACTCCAACTGACATCCCTGATTCGGAGCATTCCCACATTTTTTCAGCATTAGAAGGTAGTGATATAAACAACACTTTATGTCACATCTGTGACATAGACAACTCCTATGGCGTTTTTTATTAGGGGTAGGATAAAGGTCTGGTTCCAGAGACCCTTGAGATTTAATTGAAGTAATTTGTCAGATAGCAGGTAAGATTGGTACAAAAGTTCATGAAAACGTGCATATCCTATGCCGAAAATTCTACAAAATGTTGTGAGTGGGGAGAGGGGAAATGGGGGGGGGGGGGGGGGGGGAGGACCCCAAAGTGGGGGGTCGGCTTATAACCAGAGTTTTCCCAAATTTGAAATGCCCCCAGAATCGGCTTGTAGCATTTCCCTAACGTCGGGGGTCAACTTATAAACGGGGTCGGCTTATAACCGGGGTTTTACGGTAATTAAAAGCTGAACGGCGACTTTCATGGAGACTGACAACTCTGATTTGACTGACCTGGTGGAATGTTGGACGAAAATGACCCTAACTCTGCCAGTAATCAATCAATTTTGATAAAACTCGTACTAAATAACAGTTAAATGGTTCACATTTGTATGTCTCTGTTTTTTATACTTCATTATAGATTTGTACTGATTTTTTTTTTTTTTCAAATATCTATTTTTGAAAAAACCCGATTACAAGCCGACTTTGGCAAAGATTTATTAGCTGATTTCTTAGAAAATCCCTAAAAGAAATCGGCTTATAAGCGAGGTTTTACGGTAATGGGTAGTGACCATACATTCTCAATGGGGACTTTGTAGGCAAGACAAAAGCCCCTGATTTATATAAATGTCTGCTGAAAACCAAAGATGGCTGCTCTACATAAGTTGTAAATGGATTGTTCTACGATAATATGGGACACCTCTGTTCCGAGCAAGGTGGCCCCCTCAAGCGGGGTGTCCCCTTAATCGCGGTTTTCAGTCTGTTGATATGTTATGTGTATGTATACATGTGGAACTATTGTATAGACACACTAATAAAACCATACAGGCACCCCAAAGACGCCTACCTGACGTCTACACGTCCTACATAGGCCGTTGACTGGTGTCTAATGGTCTAGACACAAGTCTACCCGCCTCACACACACACCATAAAAAAGCAATCAAGATAATTTGGAATGATGTCCCTACACTGTCTAATCAGATTTGATAAGGTGTCTCTCAAAAGTGTCCCCTTAAGCCGGGTTAAGAAGCATTCTGTCATGAAGTAAGTCCCCTTCAGCAGAGTGTCCCCTTAAGCCAGGTTAAGATGTCCTAAGGCTCTCCCCTAGCGAGCTGCCAAAACTCATGTTTCTTTCATTAAATATTTGCACAATCTTGTGCTATATCTGCGAAACGAGTATAGAGGAAGAGAGGGGTAGCTCTGGGTGGCAGGACATCTGAAGGTTTCTCTCAGCCTTATCAGCAATTAGCACCCCCACCACCCCTACCACTACAGAGAAAATTGTACCAGGGCCGCCTGGCTATTCATTATCCATACTATACAAAGACCCCATTGGAAATGTATGGGGACTCAGTAAGCCACAACCCATTATATAAAACCTGTCATATACCATAACTGTGGTATACAGTTTCATATCTGTGGTATACGGCCTCACAGCCATGGTATACAAGAAAATAGTCCCTTTGTGCAATAGAGCAAGAACAATATTTTCTTGTCATATTCTTTGATTTGGAAATTCCTAGATTAGTTTTTTTTTTCTCGAAAAGATGGATAATAGATACAACAAACGATGGTTTGGTGGACAGGCGGCTCTGTAAACTACTCTAGGTTGATGTCGTAACACACTCGCTGATGCTCGTGTATTGATATGCGTCAACCCTCTTGTGGTTTACAGACGCCTGTCTACAAAACCATCGTTTATTGTCTATTATCAAAACATATATGTATGGTTCGAAATCATTCTGTTCAAAGAGTTCCCTTGTCTTATCCTGCCCACCTCCCCCAACCCTAACTAGGCCACTCAAAAAAACTTGTTTCTCATCACCAAGCCATGAAAAATTTGACGAGGGCGCTTTTTTTTTTTTTTTTTTGCTATATTAAAGATGGCTTTTGAAGTGGGCTTCAGACATACAGTAAAACCCCTATTTATTTCTTCTAAAATCGGTTTTTTTAGTGGCCTTACATGTGGTCACCAGGAGAGGGTAGTTATCACCCACTGGTCGAAAATAAGTTAGTGACATCCGCCCCCAACAGGGCCACCAGAGCTGTTACCCTCATTATCTTTAAGCCCATAAAGCCTATAAGACACCGAAATTCTTTCCCGATTCATCCCGACCATCGGCTCGGTGAGAGTCTGGAATGAAATGTCGATGTCTTATACCTATAAGACACAGACACGATGACTTATCCCGACCACACCTCCTGCCTTTATAACCTCGTAAAACAACCCGATTGAGATCAAAGAGAGCGGCTGGGTGCCGGACCCGGCTGGGCCCCTGGCCGGGTGATAAGTATAGGCAATAATGCAAAGTTTAATAACTTCTGGTCTATTTAAAATCAGAAAACGGTTTTCAGATCTATGATCGCTTGTTTCTCCCCTACACATCGATATAAGACACTTGTAAATCGGACTGAGGGATAGATGGCAATGCTTTTTCAATGACATGCTCAGAATCGGTAACAATCGGTGCGTACACCGGAATCTTAATGTCGGGCAGAGTCGGTCATATCTGACATGGTAGTAATGCCCGACGCGTCGGGAAAAGCAATAAAATCGGGTCGGTGAAGTGCGTTCACCGACCCGATTGATGCAGATTGTCACAGACCCGACGGATCCGTCGGGCAAAGGTAGAATCGGGCACAGTGGTCGGGTCGGTGTCTTATAGGCTTAAGACAGCGACATGGAAAACAGGTTCTCCCCGATCCGATCAACAATTATAATCACGAACAATAATGTCGCTGTCTTATACCCTTATATATTCTTCCCGATCACACCTCTCCACTTTATGACCTTGTACAGCGACCCGATTGAGATCAAAGAGAGCTACCCGGAGCCGAGCCGGGGTGTGCCACGGGGCGCTGGCGTGTATTCGTAGAAAATGATTCAAAGTTAAATAACTATAAGGCACTTGTAAATCGGACTGGGGAATAGGTAGCCTCGCTAGTCAAACGGCCTGCTCAGAATCGGGAACGGTCGGTGAAGTGCGTACAGCGACACGATTACAGTCGGGAAGACTCAGTCATTACCCCCATGCTAGTAATGCCCGACCCGATTAAAATCGGTGCGTATAGCGATACGATTCATACCGACCCGATGGATCCGTCGGGCATATGTGTGATCGGGCACGATGGTCGTCTGGCTGTCTTATAGACTGTGGACCGATTATTTCAACGGCCACCAAGTACTCGTTGATCTGCCCCACGATAAATGGTAGTAGTATACACAGATGTCGGCATGTATCAGGCAAGTCTATAGTGAGTAGTAGAGAAAATGATGGGTTTTTGAAGGTGCTTGTTTGTACTATATACGTTGCCTAAAGGTTAGGTTGGTAACATGTAGGCTTCCAGCCTACTGCAAAGACACTATCCCTTCACTATCTGTGTGTTACTCACTGTGCTACTGGCAAGTCCATTGTGAGTTTTAGAGTAAATGATGGTTTTTAGAGGGTGCTTGTACACCCTATGTACGTTGCCTAAAGATAATAGTGGTGAAATATAGGCTTCCAGCGTACTGCAAAGACACTATCCCTTCACTATCAGTGTGTTAGTCACTGTGCTACTGGGTAGCCACTGTGAGTAGTGGAGTAAATGATGGTTTTTAGAGGATGTGCCATTGTGCCGATCCACTGGTTCCCAATAGTCAAGGGAAGAACCAAGGGGCAAGAACTATCTGAGAACGGGAGGAGATGGGTTAAGATTGCTCAGCGACCATCAATCTCCAGTGGATCACTAATCACTCAAGACCAAAATAACTGATTGACCAGCTGGTGCTTGATACAATAGGATCCTAGACGGTGCACCCCTCTCATAAGATCTCACACTTACGATCTAAGTGGTATTCTGTATTCCAGTCCAAATAACCACAAGAGTGCCACGTACACAGTATTCCCGCTAGGTGGCATCATTGAGATTATAAGAATCTTTGGGTTGCATTGATGTACGTCTTTAGCACTGGAGGCAGGCCAATATATTCTCAAGGCTCTAAGCCTGGTTTGTTAAGAATTCTTTTCCCATGGAGCGTAGTGAGAACAGAATATCACTTAGAGAGTGTGAGGTCTTATGAGAGGGGTGCACCCAGGCAGTTGACTAGGTGCAAGTGGGTTAAAGAAAACTATCCATAGACTGAATGTAACCCAAACATTTTAATTGGTATTTTTTTATAATTGCACCCTTATCTATTAATGATGAACATACCATTTACTCCTAGTTTTTGAATAACTTTTATTTGTGTAAACATGGACATTCATCCGAGCTCATCCAAGATGGCCGTTATAGTTATAGGGTTCGATGCTTATTTCCTTTATCGCTGGACTTCTATCCTCAGCTCAATCGATCGTGAATTAATTGTGATAGATGTTCCATGAGGTTGGCTAAATGCACAAACTGAGTGGCATAGAAATCAACTAAGTAACCAACTACTGTGAAGTTTAGTGGCAGAGTTATTGCTGTATCTCTCCTCTCACCTCGGTAAATGCGAATTACTACGCAATTTAAACTCGATGGGATACGAGCTGAGACCCTAAACTTTCATAGGTTTCCACTATAATAACCAATATGCATTCCCCAGCATATAGACAGTAATAATGGAAGATGACTGTTTCATAAAAGCACTTGTACATTTGAGGATTCTTTATATTATATTGGTGGTATTTCAAACACGCAAATATCAAGAAATATATGAAGAAAATTCATGGAAATTATCAACGCCTATGATGGAGTGTTCGACTTCTTTATTCTTGGCTTGCTTAATACAAAATAATCATTCAGTACAACTGGCATACCTGGCTGCAAGAGTGTATAATAATTGTTCCCATTTGACATCATTTGTTTCAGTATGCACACAGATAAAATTATATATTTTATGCTCAACTCATTTTCTTCATGCGCTGTTCACACCATCAAGGCCGACATAAAATAACAGTGAAAGAGCAACTTACAAGGGCATCTGTTATAAATATATATATGTAACATGTATATATTGCACATAATGAGTGAACTAACCACACACTCGGCATACGCGTATCGCTTGCAAACACCTACACTGATAAACCGACCAGTACTACCCTACTATGATATACACCGTGGATATTACCCGTCTGCGCAAAAGTAGGTCAAGGCAAATCATGGTTGATGAATCAACATGCATATTTTTCTGTCAAGCCAAAAAACGAAATCTATGCCCCGAGATTGTATTGATTTGTACATAATCCACGCCAAGCAACAGAGTATGTGGACAGGCCGAGGGCCGCATAAGGCATGGTTAACAAGAGCAGGACTTCACAGCTGGGTGGGCCCCCTACGTCAACTCCAAGACGGTGATGGTAGTGAACAGAGTGCATAACTATAATTGAGATATACAATATTCGACTTTCGGTTTAACATATTATCTCACCCCTGGTATTTTTGGCCCTTCGGCTCAACAATGGGAACTCGTTCTCCATGCTCCATGAGTATTGTAGTTCACTCTCCATGGTGTATATATATCCTGTGTGTTATCTATTCTTTTAGTGTGTACAGGGGTGAGATAAATATAGAAAGCGACTCGTTTTGGTCCAAGTCCTTGTTCTTCAACTCGTTTGAACGCTACGTGATATTCACTCGGCTGTGTCGCCTTGTTGATGTCACTCTGCATCAAACTCATGGAGAATGACGACTTTGACCAAAACTTGTTGGTTTCTTATTTAATTCGACTTTTGGTTTCGATTTGCAGTATCTATAATCCAGTATACAATCGTTCAGATGACAAATGCTGCCAGCCTCAGCAAAATGGGTTCGAAAAAAAAGCAGTGATCCAGGTGAATGAAATCATTGTTGCGTGATTACATTTTCCGATACATATATACATAAGGCTTAAATCCCGAGTCAAATTCTTTCTGTTGTGACATACATGTGTCAATGAATGTAGATTGGTTTCGTAATCATGATATCGAAATAAAAGCACCGGTCCTGACACAAATGTAATCCATTGAAACGAAAAATCCCAGACACCGTGAATTATCTTGAATGATGTTCAAGATATTTGCCGAAATAAATCCACATATAGAAATGCACACACCCTTTAATCTGTAAGCAGAGCAATTGCCTTTCTAGGAGGCAACACAGTTTGTTTAACCAGCATCAATTCCAGCGGTTACAATATGGTCACGGTCTAGGCCTGGGAGATCAACGTTTGATGCTGGAACGTTATCCACATTTAAACGTTTTTTTTCTACATGAGGAACTCAATCTATGAACTGGGAATAGGAAGCGTAGCTGTAATCATCACAGTTGTCCACCGCAGGTTTCCATACACACAACTGATAGGGTTTGCGCCAAGGGGGGTTCTGATCCTTGTGGGAGAGTTTTGTGCGAAAAGCAACCCTGAAGTGTGGTATGTTGTGTGTGCATCTCAGCAAAGCACACAATGAGTAGGCGTACGGGTTAGTTGCATGTATGAGGCTTCTCCACACTGTGCACGTCCAGAGAGGGATCAAAAGCCGCACCAATAAGCATTTACATGTCACTACTTGGCTCCACCAAAGAAAGTCTACCTTCTGCTGCAGCTATAAAGTATAAAGTCTACTATCTTTCTCTGAAATTACAAATTATAAGCGGTCTTCCTGAATCTTGATTATTTTAAGCACCTATCATATATATACCCCATCGTGATGTAGTATGAACCACATGAAAGAAAGGCAAGAATCTAGAGATAAATGATTCCAGTTGGAATATCAGCGACCCAGGCAGACTTTCATTGGTGGAGCTACTGCTGCTGCTGCTGCGTCTGCTTCTGCTGCTGCACCAATCAGCGACGAGCAATGGGAGTAATTTATGCACGTTTAGGAGGAAATGACGTCATTCCCACGTGATCGGGTTCCTACTCCTGAGGGCTGGGGCACTCCTCGAGCGCCGGCCATAGATATTCTCGAAAGTGTTAGTCCGACCTTCAGGTCTCTGAGACTGGCGGACGTAGCTCCGAACCTCGGAAACCCACTCCGGATGCACTGTATAATACTGGCGCCTCGGGGTTCCAACCCCAGTGAAAAAGGTACCGTCATAGTTGACTTTGGATTGGCGGGATGCCTTTTCTGGCTTAATCTTCGGTTCGGCGATCGCTGACCTATTACTTGAGACCTCTGCATCTGCCAGGTTGGGCTGCGACAACCTGTTGAAGAAGAAGTGCAGAGAAAAGCTGTTGTCAGTGCCTGAGTGCATCTAGTGGCCCCCATTCAAGCTGCCTTAGTGGGTTAAACATACCAGGGCAGAAACTCAACTGAAGTGCAGGCATTTTTTTGGATTCTTTTTTTTCTGGTTGCTGGGGAAAAAGGAATATATGTCCATCATCATGCAGAGAGTATTAGCCATTCACAAGAGGAGAAAACTCCACATTGCACTATCAGTAGATCACACAACACGTTTTAGAGGCTACACACACAGTGGTATAGACAAACCACAGGGACACTGGACAAGCACCACAGGTTAGTCAGGCTCCCACTCCTAAGAGGTATATTAGTTTCGATGATTATTTAGTTTTTGCTTCCAAGAGGATGGGAAGGGGGGGCAAGAATTCGGGCTGATCTGGTTAGTAATGCTACACAAAGGGTGTTGAAGTACGACGTCGACTGCAGCTTTTTTGTGTTTGTGGTTTGGGGCATTGTTCCCAGTTGAGCATGAATAGAGAAGAGGGATTCCTTGAATGAAGGGAGCTAAGATAATTCTACCAGGCCCATTGATGCAGTACAGCTCCTGCATCAACTTAGCAACGAGGCGTACAAAACCTACGCGGACAAAACGGAGACGGTACAGAAAATAGGAAAGTGTATACATATATAATTTTGCTACGATTATTGCATTGCCAAAAGGACAGCTACAGGGCATGGAGGGGAGGGGGATGAAGGGGGGATGGGAGGGGATGGGGGTACATAACCAAAAGCAGAGCTCTACATGTGTGATATGTGATTTGCAGAAGAATGGCCGCCATAAAGTAGGAGGAGGCAGAGGAACGGTTAATACTCCCAAGTGATCGGATTACGACTTCGGGGAGGCGGGGCGCTTTTGCATCTCCGGGGTGGGTAGGTTTGAGTCTTCTCCCGCAACGTCATACGAGAGACGTACAGGTTTTCAGAGACCCATTCAGGGTGGATGGTGAAATACTGCCTTTTCGGGGAGCGCACTGTAGTGAAAAAGGTGCCGTCGAAGTTTTGCTTGCGGGAAGAATCATCGCGAGCCTTTTTGCGGTTGGGATCACGCGAGGTTGAGGGTTTACCGGCCGGGTTCTCCTTTTTGACGCCAGGAGCGTTGCATTTGGGCTTGGCGGTGGCGCCCTCTGTAGGCTTAGGCCGCTGCGGCTGCTGCTTTGGTTGTTTCTTCTCCATTGGTAAGTCGAGGTGGACTGTCGGTGTAGGAAGCAGGGAACGCGAGGGCGACCTGCAAGCAAGAAATCTCTGATTATTAAACGGAAAAAATATATGAATAATTCTCAGGTTTAAAAAAAAACAAACTACTTTTTGTTTGTAAATTGTGGTTGTTAATTTCAATCAATATAAATTCTATCAGATCTATATTTCGTTTCATACCGTGCAAGTAGGCCTACATTTTTTATATTTTTATATTTCTCAATTTTGTTTAATTCAATCTCTAATGAATTGGATATCAAAGTCAACTTTGAACGATCTGTGAAGCAGCTTTACTCTACCCTTGAGTACAAAGAGTGAAATTATAACAATCATCTTCACTATTGTTATCGTGTGTTCTCACGATGTAGCAATTCAAGATAACACGGTGCTTATCTAGATGTATATAAATGGATAAAACCCTTGCATTGGAAGATCTACCATTGGTAGAAATGTTTATTGAAAAATTACTTTATTTATAAATAATGGTTTCCAATTTCAACCGTTCTACATTCTATCAGACCTATATTTCGTTTCATAAACTGCAAGTGAATTGTTTAAATTTTCCACGGAAAGTATGAGATAACTACTGAACCATACATTGAGCAATAATAATAGAGAGAATCCTCTACTGTGTAATCGTTTTATATCACACAGGGCAATGGAGGATATGATAACATATAATGGAAACACATATAAGATATATTTCTTTCAAATCACGAGTAGTAATTCAGAGTGAGAACAATATACGGTGACCTATAAGTTTTAAGAGTTAAACCTATAGTACTCCATTTAGCTATATTCTGTGAAAGTTTAAAAGAGAATCACGTGGGTTTTAACTTTTTTAAATTAATTGATATTCTATTATAATATCATCATGATACCAATCTCTAGATTAAAAACAAATACGATGACCCCCACTTTTAAAATTAGATATGTGTTCTACAACACCTTTTATTATCATATCGAACTTTCAGAAAATAACATGGGTTTTAGTTTTTAAAGGCAAATTGTCCGATATGCCTTTTATTCAGACTGAGACAAACACTGTAAGGGCTTCACTCATTCAGCATTAATAGACAATAGAACTTCCCCCTGGTCATTGACAATCCAGCATGAGGATTATTTGGAGCAATCACCGTTTAGTGATCCCGGGCAGAAATCATTAGCAAGGGGCCATCCATAAAGTAAGTACAAAATGAGGGGAGGGGGGTCAAAAGTATTGGAAATTTTGTTGTCCTTCATTGTTCTGTTGCGTACAAGAGATTGGGAGTGGAGATGGAGGGGGGCGTAATTTCAGAAATTCTGCATACATACTTTATGGATGGCCCCCAATCAACCACAAACATTTAGCATCAACTCCAATACATCAAGAGAAAGGTTAACATTCTCCTGATTTCAGGATCCTGTTGATTAAAGTACTGGTTCCACCAAAACATGGATTTGCCGTTATATCTGGGTATGTCTTGTTATATCTTACATTGTCGCGATATGTCTTGCCACCTTTGCCACGACACATCACGCACGATCATATGTGTACTTTTTCGCAATGTTGTTTGTATATTTTGGTGCTCCACCACTGTGGAGACCTATTACCAACATATCATGGCATACCACGGCATATTGAGACAAGAACGCAGCAAAGGTGCTTAATCAGACCGATGCATCGTGGCAAATATGCATGCGATTATTCAAAACCTAGCAAGATTTAACAAGACAACCAAATCATGACCAATCTCGCTATATCTTGTGTGTTGATGGAACTAGCACTTAAAGCTTCACGCATGTGCCCTTGACCCTGTTTATGTCTCATCACACCAACTCACACACTGTATGCAATGACATAGCTCTGCAACTGCAAGGAAAGTCACATTATGAAACACAAAGCTTGCGGCGGGTACTTCACAGCGTATGATCACCTCGGGGTCCTAATAACACCCCGGGGTATAAAACGGGGGCACTTCTTTTTAGGACGCACTCTTTTCTGGTCCGTCTGACGTGGCACTTTGAACCTGGCACTCGCTCGAAGCTCAGCAATACACAGAGGACACTGAGGATGCTCACCATGCCTACCAGAGGGCGCCACCGTCGTAAAGGCAAAGGGGTTTAGATTAAAGACAAATGTTGGTAGTTGAGTGATATCTAAATTCTATTGATTTTTGCAAGTAACACTGGATTATATAAGTTCCATATATCAGCAAATAGAAAATGCAAAAGAATTGGAATGTCACAATGCTAAGTTCTATGGGAAGGCCATCTGAAAATGAATTTTTTTTAACTATTGTTGTCTATGGGAAACTGCAGTATTTTGACTTTGTTGCAAAATGACACTGATGTTCTCTTGCTATCTTCAAATAATTCTGGATTATGATAGTTGGGAACATGTACAAATGAGAAATGCTAAAAAAATACCATGTCACCATGCTAATTTCTATGGAAAGGCCATCTGAATAAGGTGCTTATCTATTGGTGTCTATGGGAAACTGCTATATTTTCATGAAACCAGATGGCAGCACCAGTGTCTACACAGGGGGCAGTGTGATACCTACCTGCATTTGTCTTTAAGTTGGGTATGTGAGTACATTAGAGGGGAACTATGTTCTGGTGAAAGAAAGTCAAAGTTACTCAGTAAGACTCTCCAAGGCCTTGGCCACAGGCAGTAATTTCTTCAAGCCTTACCGAGTAACTTTGACTTTCTCTCTCTGGTAACTTGGTTTCCCTATTCTTATATAAACCTTCAAATGTAGTTTGATAACGATAAATAGCGTTATTTGCTTACCCACCATCAAACGCAAAGCACTCCATGATTTCTCCCCACTGCGCTTTTCATATGAATTTTGTCAAAGAAGATTTGATTGGTCTAAATGTCAACCTTGGGAAGTAAACGTCAACCTTGAGTAGTAAACATAAGTTATTCCACCTCCCGTAGCATGGTGTAACCATAGGGTGTTCGGCAATAGGTATATAGGAATATGAGCTTTGCTTGGGTTTTCAGATTATGCTTATCTTTCAACAACTCATGGTAGTAAATTATTCACTCTATAAATAAGTCTTCATGAGTTAATGTGATTTGGAGGTTTATTGTACTAGGGGGGACAATGTATGGGTGGGTTTCACTGTAAATGCATCTCACCGTTTACGCTGGCTGCTATATTAAAGGGTGAATTTGTATACCCCAAATATAACTAAATACATATCAGATCTTATATTACTGATTTATATGGCTTTTACGTGCATGATATGCTGATATGTCAACAAATCAGAGAATTGTATCTTAGAATACATGTACATATATATAGGGCACAGAGAGATTGCTAGTTCCGCCATCATCCGCCATGAAGTTGTAAGATAGCACAACTGTAGTCGCGGGACAACCACTATTTTCTGCTGTCATAATCTAAAGGTAATCGTGAGACGAGACTAAAACCCTCTTATGGTAAACCCCAAATTTTTTTTTGGATAAAATCCATTGATAACTGGACCCACCACCTGATGTTTTGTTTAGCGTCTGGGGGTAAGATGGCTGCTTCCATAACACAATAGCTTTGTGCCCTATTCAGACTTGTAATTTCCTATGATCCGATTGAGAAGGCCCGATACAAACACTGTAATACGTGGTAGAGTCAAGATTAGGACCGTAAGTTTTAACTTCTAAAAAATGCCAAATAACCAATATACGAGAATTTACCCTCAATTCTAAGAAAGGTCTCACGACGATATAAGTGAAGGGAGAAGATATCAAGGGGCATATTTTCACGTTAGTTTAGGGGTTATTATTTTTTTTAATTTTACGGTTGTCACACATTCACTCCATACCTCAGTAGTGGGTCTTCGCCTGTAGCTGTCCCCAAAACGTTCCCGGGAAATTCACTATAGGAAAGAGATACATGACCCTTCACTTAAAGGCATATCCTACAATACACAGTGGCGCCACCTGGTGATTTTCAAATACTGATAACTATCAATAAAAACCAGTTTCTTTGACTTATTCTATTATCAAAACGAGTGAAATATAACATATTATCGAGTTTGACCAAACCCAATAGGTAAATTAGGCCAATTGACTGATTTACATAGGAAATGTACTGCAAAATCTCGTTTTTATCAATTCATTCAAAATCAAGGGCGGTTTTTGAAATATAAACGTCTAGTATTATACATTTCCTATAATCTGTGAAAGTTTTAAGAAACTGACATGGGTTTTACTATGTGAAAACTAACCCTTTAGAGTTCCTATATTCTCTATTATAATATTACCATAATATTGATCTCTAAATCCAAAACGAGCACGGTGACCCCCGACTTTTAAGTTAGATATGTGTTCTACAACACTAGGAGATCATCATACTCAAGGATCAGGGTGTGCTAGATTGGTGAACAATAACGCTGGTCTTTATACAAGTGGTTTCAGTTCATGGTAGACACTTCATATGCCAACTTTCGACTTTACAAAACCTTATCCCCAACAAAGGTATCAAGCATCTAGGCCAGAAAAAGGAATCACAATTAGACTACACTCCGTGGTACACAAAATAAGCCCGGTTAGTATTCCTCTCTCAGCTTTTCAATTCGCTTTTCTGCCTACTGATAAACACAGATTTATCCTCTATATTGTGGACATTGGCAAGTAGTCAAAGTTCCAAATGACTTGTTGCATTTATCGTAAGTCTATTATTTCTACAACAGTGATTTCCTGTATCTCGATCATTCTGTAGTCTATTATCCATAACGTTGATGTTTTTACAAGCCGCGTATATAATTATGTCATCTGTGTATAACTTGAAACTAGAGTGTTCTATGGAATTAGCGATGTCGTTGATATATAAAAAAATATGGGAGCCAGGATTAATCCTTGAGGTACTCCATATGATATACTTGCTAGATCTGATTTCACGTTATTGGCTATAGTCCTTCGTGGTTTTTTTTTACCATTTTTGCAAAATAGGGAGCAGAGGTCAGGAAGAATGCGCACAGAGATATTCGCTTTCATAGTGATTACCATGGCAAGTATCAGATGAACAGGTCACATATCAAATACATATTCTACATTAGAAGCAATTACTCTCGTATAATTCACTGGATGATAGAAATAAAGCCTGAGAGGTAAGATACTGGCAGGTTTTAAACAGATTCCTTCATGCTTTAACAGGATGTAAAGTTCCAGTCTAAACATCCCTATCCTGACCAATTATATTGGTTTCTATGTGAAGAGATTAAGTCATCTAAATTGCCTGTATTCATTAGTACCAAAATGACTGCATTAGGACAGTCGCCATCTTGTAGTAACTCCCTCCCTGTCTTGATGTTGACTGTATTGCAGCCTTGTAGGGAGTGGCATATTTACCCTCAATATCACTCACTCTAGTTCCCAGTCTGGCCACATGGGGCAGGGTGCTCTGACATGGCACTGACACCTGAGTTGTGAGTGACATGAGTGGCCCTCCTGCCATTAGTGACAGACCGGAACAAGACTTGTCAGTCCTGATTGGCTGTTGCTTTATCAGCCAGTCCCAGCACAGAGTTCACAAGGTTACCTTGAACCCAGATGCCACCTGCTGTTTGTATAGGGGACAGAGCCAATGTTAGTTCATGAAGCAGTCACTAGGTGGCCAGCAGTATGGCAGGCCCCCCTGTATTCTTGGTCTTTGTTCTTACGAAATTCAACTGCCTTTCAATATTTTACTGTGGTTCCCTTGGCTCTCTACATCCATCCCGGAGCAGGATGACATAATGATTAAACCCAGGACATGAGGTTTTTCACATGGGACACTTTATATACACATGTGAGCAAGGCTAGAGTTGTGACACTTCCCAATTATCACTCACTTCTTTCACACCTCCATTAGTGAAGAACACCTACTTTTTCACCTCCATTAGTGAAGAACACCTACTTGGGGGGGGGGGGGGGCGTCATGGCAGCCCCATGGCTCATAGGCTATGCCATATATAAGCTGGATGCACTTGTCGTGGAATCGGCATTAAATCTTAGTTAAGGTTTTGACTCATAGAAGTGCCTAGTACAGTGTTTGAGTTCTGACTCCCCTACTCTTCAGGTCTACTCCTAGCTAGTCCAGGCCTCTAGGCTTTACAGGGAGATGGGAGCGGTTACCATAGGGAGCGCTCTAAACAAACAATGACTCATAGCCTCAGACAGTCTTTACCTTTACCCAGACATAGGCCTCGTTGCCGAGAAATATTCATCCATCTTCCTGACCACAATATCAATGCAATATGAACAATAATCGATGGTTTGTTGCTCCTAGAAATGTGGGGAAAGCATTGCTCCAGTAATATCGGATCGTGTCGGGTGGTATCGCTATTTTCATGTTATATCGCATTTCAAATTGTATCACACATTTTGAATGAAGTAGGTAAAATGTTCATTAGCATCTTGATTGAACGTAGATGGCGAAATAGTTGTGATGCGATCCTCAAAGAATCTGGAGCAACGGTTTCGACCTCGGGTTGCTATTCTACGAATGAAATATTGATATCATATTATAAATGTATGAATACACGACACTCCACGAGTTTGGTTAGGCCGCAATCATCTTCAAGGCAAAGCCGAGTGACGATTGCAGTCCATCCAAACGAGGACAGTATTGTGTATTTATCTGATTCGAGTGCGGTTCTGGATTTATCTCACCCCTTTCAATGACATTAAATAGCATCACAATATCAGAATAATTTAAATAACTTAACAAATTCAGTTCGGAGCGAATGAATTGCCATGTTGATATCTTGTTTGCTCTCTGAAATACTGGCCGCTGATTGGCCAGTTCCTTATGTTGTCATCTCACATCACTCCTCCATGACCATGGCGTAGTATTGTCACTTTACTGGGGTGACCATTGTGTATTTTTTTACTGTTATTCCTATGGCTAAACTTGTACCAGGGGTGAGATAATTATATAGAACTGCATCGAGAATTGTATAAATACAATACTCCACGAGTTTGGATGTGCCCCAATCGTCATCGATGCAAGGCTGAGTGATGATTATAGCGCATCCAAATGAGTGGAATATTATGTATTTTACAATTCGAGTGCAGTTCTGGATTTATCTCACTCCTTTCTATGACATTAAATAGCATCAGAATATCAGAATAATTAGAATATACTTGAAAAAAATCTATATGACGTCATGTCACATTCACTACGCCACGAACATGGCGCAGTAGTGTCACTTTACGGGAGTGATCGTTGAGTATGTTTCCTAGTGTTATTCCTATGGCTAAACTTGTACCAGGGGTGATATAAAGTCCCCCAGCCTCCTTCACATGGAGTTTGCAGTGCTGTCTGGTATCGAGCTGCTCTGTGGTAAATCTATCACAGTGAGCTGCTCATAGAAGACTCATTACAGATACCCCAACTACTCTGTAGCCTGTGTGAGTGTTACATCATCATCCAATATCCTATGTACATAGGCTGTCCACGACGGCATGGTTTGACCAGGCTAGTAGTACGCATACATAGACACAGATTGGCTATGATGTAAGTCTATATCCAGGTACTAATCATGTGTGAGGCAGTGTGATAATCTACCTGAATAAGGTATAGTGCCTGGTACAAAAGAAAAGTCCACCTAATGCACTGGCCCTATGAAAGTTATAGGGAACCAAAGTGAACCCGCTGAAACCACAGATACCCATTACAAAACACCATTTCCAGATTTGGCGCTGAGTACTTTGACTATGTAGGTTCGAGATTATATGTGTCATTCTCCAATCTTTTAGATCCATATTTTTGATAAACTTAACAACTGTCATCGTAGCTTCGAGACAGAGTTATTCAGAGATGATAGTAGTAAACTACACTTCAAAAGTAATAAATGAGACCAAAAACAAAAGTCTAGCCTCAAAGCCCCATAGGTTTAGCAGTATGCATCATTCTTACTGGCCACTGGAAATGGTGTTTTGTAAACGGGTATCTGTGGTTTCAACGGGTTCACTTTGGCCCCACATACTGCCCAGTGCTACCCGTGACGTATGTATACATAGCTGTACGTCACACTGTGACGTACAGGGTATGACATCACGTGACTAGCTAAAATTTCGCTATTTCTAGATACCTTTTTTGGTAGAATTATTGATCAGAAATTTCCTCTGCATTTGGGATCGGGATGTATCTGATCAATAATTTTACAATGCATTGTGAAATTCTGGTCTCTAAATCCCTATAGTGATCAACTAGATTAGTTTCTATGGAAAACGATTAATCATCAACACAATCCATATTTATTTGTATCAAAAATGACTGTATTCAAACTGTCGCTATTTTATAGTAGATTTAAGGTAGCGATACAACATGAAAAATAACGATACCAAACGATATGATCCGATATTGCTGGAGCAACGCTTTTCTCACATTTCAAGGAGCAATGAATCAGAGAGGGTAATATAGACAAACTAGGAGCAAATGGCGAGGACATCATTGATGAATGAGCGTGCAATTATAAATGAATGATAATCAAAAGGTTTGGGTTACATTCAGTCTATAGATAGTTTTCTGTAACCCACCTTGTAACTTGCAATTTCTACAACTGCCTGAGTCTAGGATCCAATCATATCAAACACCAGTGAGTCTTGAGGTATTCCAGTCACAAGTGATTGGTCATGGTCAGCTGGGCATGCCTCTAACACCCTGAGACACTTGCACCCTGCTCCTTTCACAATATCGCAGTGAATAGCATGCAATAACGGAGCTCAGTGGACACCCCCCCTTTACAATTACTCAGGTTATCTAGAGGTTAGCTCATTACTGTAGTGTTAACTAAGAGTTAATTTGTATCGATCAAACTCTGCTGTCTGGTTGCCTCTGGTATACATTATAGAGGTAGAGCTGTGACTCATCTCATTCAACAGAGCTATGCACTGTTGTGTACTCAGTCTCCAAACCGAATCACTATTTCTTCGATGTTTACACTCGGCGATTCTGGCATTTTGCATCTCCTGACAACTTTCAGCAGTAAAAGGCTAGAAATCGTCTAGTGTAAACGCCAAGTGCATGGCGACTATAGATTGTCTGGTTACATCAGATTATACAATTTGGCACCACCTGATGACTACTGGACACATTCTGACGCCTGCGACTATTTCAAGCGGGCTTGAATTAGTTGTCTAAATGGGCAGTAATCTGTTAAAACTTATAGTCATCAGTGTAAACACCTGAGTACGCCTGGGTCGACAACCTTTGCGATGGACACTGCCACCACCTGATGACTATGGAACTGACGCTACAGTCGCCACATATATAGTCGTCTAATGTAAACGCTGGGTTAGGTCACCACCTGACGAATACTGGCTGACGATCTACAGTCGCCACGTATATAGTCGTCTCGTGTAAACGCCAAGTAACTCCATAATGAAAATAACAGTAGCATAGGTTGCATGTTATTTATATGGTCTCTTATACTTGTTATAACTCTTTTTTATTCTCTAGACTTTTCCTTTTATAATATAAATACCAAATAATCAATTTGAATTTCCCCCAAAAAACTTAGAATTGGGAAATGGTACTCAACGCTCAGGGAGTGTTGTAGAAAAATACTCAATGGGGGATGATGTCACAAATGTTAGTTAATTATTCAGTGATGGAGGTGAGATACACTCTTTATCTCACCCCTGGTACAAGTTTAGCCATAGGGATACCATTAGAAAAAAATACTCAACGATCAGAAGTTGTGATGATATTTAATGTCATAGAAAGGGGTAAGATAAATCCAGAACCGCACTTGAATCGTAAAATACACAATACTCCACTCGTTTGGTTGTGCCATAATCGTCACTCGGCTTCGTCTCGATGACGATTGCGGCCCATCCAAACTCGTGGAGTATTGTGCATTTATACGATTCTCGATGCAGTTCTATATAAGAACCACACTCGATCCGTCGCCCCTGAAAATATGCCATTCATTTTGGTACGTAATCCCACTCAGCTTTGCCTCCTAGGATTATTCCGCAACCGAAACTCATGGCATATTCTCAACAGCTATGGATCTCGAAGCAGTTCCTTCTTGATAATGCATGAACCATATATAATGTTTATATAGAACTGCATCGAGAATCGTATAAATAGACAATACTCCACGAGTTTGGATGGGCCGCAATCGTCATCGATGCGAAGCCGAGTGACGATTTCGGCCCATACAAACGAGTGGAGTTGTGTCTATTTATGATTCGAGTACGGTTCTGGATTTATCTCACCCCTTTTTATCAAATTAAATATCATCAAACTATCACAATAATTAGAAAAGACTTAGCAAATCCACTACGCCACGGCCGTGGCGTAGTGTTGTCACTTTACGGGGGTGATCGTTGAGTATTTTTTTCTAATGTTATTCCTATGGCTAAATTTGTACCAGGGGTGAGATAAACGATGTTCTGAATTGTTCTGACATGTGCCAGTGTACGAGTGTCGGATACGTGAGCGTGTATAAAACGAGTTTAAAAACAGATGACTATTTGGTCAGGTGGGACGAACACTGGCCAAATATTAATCCCGTATTTGCGTTCCTCACCCATACGTTTCAAAAGTAGGACTGGTTTCTCAATTTATCATATACCTAAAGCCATACACATACCAACCTCAGCTACGGTATTGGTATTATTGCCATACCACACAGTATGCTGGTATGGGAATAGATACACACACACTCTGAGTACTGATTAAAAACACAGAAAAACATGAAATATCACCGTAAAAATTACAAGGGTGTAATTCAGAAAGAGTTCGAAGAACCTCAGCTAAACCTCAATAAGTATGTAAGTATTGGCATCATGACTATGTTTTTACATATAATTATACCTGGAAATCATTAAAACTGCTATTTTATAATATTTGAATATTGTTTCGTCACTCAGTGACAAACCGAATTTTTACTACCGGACAGAGTAAAAGTGAGACATTCACACATAGGTATGATAATAATCATAATGATAATAGTAATAACTAGACAATAAACGATGGTTGACGCGTAGTAATACACAAGCGATAGCTCGAGTGGGTCACAGGGCCGCCTGTCCACATCATTTGCTGTATTCATTATCCATCATTTCGAAGAAATTAAACCCAGTAATTGTCATATTGAAGAGTAAAACAATAGGGACTATTTCTTTGCTTTATAGCACAAAGGGACTATTTTCCCGTATACCATGGCCTTGAGGCCGTATACCACATATTTGAATCCGTATACCACAGTTATGGTATCTGACAGGTTTTATATAATATGTTGTGTCTCCATATATTTTCAATGGATACTTTGTATACGATGGAAAATAATAAGGTATTCGCATATAATCTAAGCGTTTATCTTTATGAACGAATCCCGGACACGTATACAGTATACATCTGACTTCTGTCAGGGTAAATGCACACATGTTCACGTTTCATCAATAATACCGGGAGTAGATCGTACGGCGTTGTATATTTGAGGATTTTTCCCAATCATACCACATTGACCACGGTTGCATATTTCAATGCAGTGTGTTCCCAGCTGTCGCAACTCAGACACAAATGCAGCTGTCCAACGAGTTGGCCTTCGTTTACCCTGTGTTTACATCAGATGACTAAATATGTGGCGACTCTAGATCGTCAAGCCAGTACATGTCAGGTGGTAGCAATGTCCACCGCAAAAGTCATCAACCCCACAACGTACTCGAGTGTTCACACTGACGACTAAGTTTTCACAGAAACCCTACCTCTCTAGATGACTAGTTCAAGCTCACTAGAAATATTCGCGGATGTCAGAGCATGTCCAATAGTCGTGAGGTGGTGCCAAATTGAATGATCTGATGTAATCAGACGATCTGCAGTTGCTACACGTTTGGCGTTTATATCAGACAATTTTACTACAATCATTTTACTGATATAAGTTGTCAGGAGGTTCAAAATACCAGAATCGCCAGCCAGAATCATTGCTAGTGTAAATGCCGGAGTACCCTGTGTTTACAATAGACGATTATAGGCGGCGATTTTAGTACCACCTGACGACTTTGAATAGTAAAGATCTAGAAATCGTCTTGTGTAAACACAAAGTGTGTGGCGACTGCAGATCATCTGATTATGTCAGATTATACAATGTGGAACCACCTGGCAGTTATATAAACCATTTGATGGCTGACGACTATTTCAAGCTACTCATCTAGACAGTTGGCGATTCAGAAATAACCCAGTCGTTGACCACCTCGCGTTCAGGCCAACAACTTTTACTTTTACTGACATGGATTTTAATTTTCATACCCCTGATTATCATCTTGGCCTATCAATCTATCTTCAACTTAATTCGTGCATTGGGAACATCTCATTTACATATTTACGTATGAGTTGATTTTATAACGCAAACGTCTTTTAAGCACATGATAAACTAAGGAAATAAAAGTGGCAATTTGTTCTAAATCTTTCGAATTCACATGAAACACCAATTTACATGCCTTTTCAATTCCCAGGCGGTCGTTGCAAATTAAGTATTTTTACCTTCAGGCGATTTAATGTCTTAATCTTTGTTAACGGGCAATTAGGAGAATTTTAGGAGTTCGGGCTTCTTATTTCCATTTGCAAACACTTCGAGATCTTGGCATCCTAAGTCGACAGTCTTAATTCACTTGAGATATTTTTTAAGTGTTTTTCCTCTACTTAGGAGCCATATGCAAGATGTTGTGTTACCATTAAACACTTCTGTCCACCAATTCCCCATTTAGATTAACGAGATTCCCTGATTCAAATTGAACTTTTTGTCTCTCTTCATTTGTCAGTTGAAGATTTATTTCTTCAATCCAAACCTTTGAAAGTCACTGTGACGGAGTAGAAGGGATTCCAAGGATTAACAACTAACATTAAAAACAAGTTATTGGATTGATTTAATGTCGCTCTAGATTCGCTTGACACGAATGCAATATAATTTCACGATGAAGAAGATTTCGGAATGTAGATACAATTCCACTGATACACGATGCCTTCCTTTATGGCTGTATATCAGGAGGTATCATTATATACTAAAGCCCGATGCCCATCTACCGATTTTGGAACATAGAAACCACAACTTGTTGGCGACAAAAAGACGTCTGAAGGAGGTGGTTCACTAATCGGTGGCTCACTCTTGCCTAGCCGCCCTACATCTACCGACTATGGCTGACTCCATTAGGATGCCTTGGCTGAGACAAATTACCGCCCTTTTGTTGCCGACAAAGGTACATAAATGTCCCGAAATCGGTAGATGGGCATTGGGCTTATAATAGCCAAATGTCTTTGAAACACTACCCGCTCCTAATGATGCAGTGTAAATTATGTTAGGGTTCACTGAGATGTTGTGTATGGGCTATAGATCTATGACTTAGTATGTGAATAAAATGGCGTTTTTTTAGGTTTATGATATTAAGAAAAGGCAGTGGGTGAATCTGCAGTTATCCAAAACACCAGGTGGCAGGACCAATTATCAGTAGATTTGATCAAAATAATTTTCGAGTTTGCCCCCAGACACCAGTGGTGCTATCCCACAAATTCCTGACAGATGGTGGCAGAACTAGCAATGACTCTGTTTCCTATAGATCTGTGTGTTACTGGTGGATGATGGCGGAACTAGCAATGACTCTGTGCCCTATAGATCTGTGTGTTACTGGTGGATGATGATGGAACTAGCAATGCCTCTGTGCCCTATAGATCTGTGTGTAACTAGTGGATGATGGCGGAACTAGCAATGACTCTGTGCCCTATAGATCTCTGTGTACCTGGCGGATGATGGCGGAACTAGCAATGTCTCTGTGCCCTATAGATCTCTGTGTACCTGGCGGATTATGGCGGAACTAGCAATGGCTCTGTGCCCTATAGATCTCTGTGTACCTGGCGGATTATGGCGGAACTAGCAATGGCTCTGTGCCCTATAGATGTGTGCATAACTGGCGGATACTGGCGGAACGAGCAATGGCTCTGTGTCCTATAGATCTGTGTGTAACTGGTGGATGATGTCAGAACTAGCAATGACTCTGTGCCCTATAGATCTGTGTGTAACTGGCAGATGATGGCGGAACTAGCAATGACTCTGTGTCCCATAGATCTGTGTGTAACTGGCGGATGATGGCGGGACTAGCAATCACTCTGTGCCTTATAGATCTGTTTGTAACTGGTGGATGATGGCAGAACTAGCAATCACTCTCTGCCCTATAGATCTGTGTGTAACTGGTGGATGATGGCGAAACTAGCAATGGCTCTGTGTCCCATAGATCTGTGTGTAACTGGTGGATGATGGCAGAACTAGCAATCACTCTGTGCCCTACATAGATGAATCACTCGAGTGAGGTGCTCCGGGGTGGCAGGGTGCCAGGTGAACGGCTGGCTGCGGGTGGCGTGGTGGGGGACCAGGAGGGACCTGCGCATGAATCCGTGTTCTCGGCATGGAGAACAGCTCTCCTGGGGCTCCCGGCCATCTTTAGGGTGTACCAGGGTATCGGGACTCCTATACCCACCGCTACAGGACAGGAAGCGTGTTGGATTTACGCGTCTGGAATCGTATCCTAGAAAATAATCGATGGTTTTGTGGACAGGCGGTCGTAAACCACGACAGGATGGTGCGTAGTAATACACGAGCGCTAGCGAGTCAACCTCGAGTGGTTTACAGAGCCGCCTGTCCACATAACCATCGTTTGTTGCATATTTTATCCATCTATTTCAAATGAATTAAACGCAGTTATTGCCATATCAAAGGATATAACAATAGGGACTAATTCTTCTGCCTATAGCAAAAGGGACTATTTTTCCCGTATACCGGTATCTGACAGGTTTTATATAATTGGTCGTGGTTTACTGAGTCCCTATACATTCTCAAACTCGAGTATGTGATAGGTGAATGTGGCAGGTGACAGTGACAGGTGACAGTGACAGTGACCGGTGACAGTGACAGGTGACAGTGACAGGTGACAGTGACAGGTGACAGTGACAGGTGACAGTGACAGGTGAATGTAACAGGTGTTATGTGTCTCTGTCTCTCTGGCCATCCCCGGTTTCGTTTGGAACCCGCGTGAGTTGACAATCTGTGATGTGTCATAGCGTCCTCCTCAGAATAACGACCTAATCACGTGACCACACACACTCGTGGCGCCCTCACGCGGCCTCCAGTTCAACTACAAGCTGCTGGGTCACGTGTCTCTTCTCCCATAATGCAGTGCGAGAGTGACTTGTCTTATTACCATCATCATTTCAATGTTGACTCATTGTCTTAACGTTTCTAAATGGTTGGGTATTAGAGAGGAAACCTTTTACGGTCACACCGTTTTAACGGACAACTTTACTCGCAACGGTTCCTTATATTAGATATTTAATTCAACCCCGCGTAAGGGGACAAGTATTTCACCCTTCACATGGACTAACAGGCTAACATTTGTGACATAATCCCCCATTGAGTTTCTCCTGAATATCTCATGGGCGTTGGATACGAATTCCCAATGTTAAATCTAAGGAGAAAACATACCAGGGTGAGATAAATGTGATAAATCGTTTCTGCTGCCGTCATAGGCGAACTGCAATAATTGCCGAAATGTAGGAGAATTTTTATGTCATGGGAAACATTAACAACCTGTTAAGTGCTGTTTACTAACATTAGACTCAGTGAAACTCAACATATTAATAATTCACGGCCTCAGGAACATTCAAATGCTCCTGTGTGCTGCCAAATGCTCCACATGTGTGCTGCCTATAGCCACACAATGGTAGCAAGCATGGCAAGAAAAAAAGAAAGCTACTGTAAAGAGGCTTAATGATACATAGAAACCCCATGTATCTATGTGAGAGGCATGGGGTAGAGGGTCAGTAATACATAGAGTTATGTTCCAAAATATCGGTATTCGGACAGGTTTATCCCTTGGCCTAACTAATCATGCTGGCCCTAGGTAACATGCCGCTGGAGGTGACCCCTTGGTTATGATCCATACTAAACCTTTATTACCCGCCCAATACGGAGTCTCCATACTAAACCTTTATTCAAGCTTCCAATACGGAGTCTCCATACTAAACCTTTATTACCCACCCAATACAGAGTCTCCATACTAAACCTTTATTACCCACCCAATACAGTGTCTCCATACTAAACCTTTATTACCTGCCCAATACTGAGTCTCCATACTAAACCTTTATTACCTGCCCAATACAGAGTCTCCATACTAAACCTTTATTACCCACCCAATACGGAGTCTCCATACAAAACCTTTATTACCCACCCAATACAGAGTCTCCATACTAAACCTTTATTACCCACCCAATACAGAGTCTCCGTACTAAACCTTTATTACCCACCCAATACGGAGTCTCCATACTAAACCTTTATTACCCACCCAATACGGAGTCTCCATACTAAACCTTTATTACCCACCCAATACGGAGTCTCCATACTAAACCTTTATTACCCACCCAATACGGAGTCTCCATACTAAACCTTTATTACCCACCCAATACGGAGTCTCCATACTAAACCTTTATTACCCACCCAATACGGAGTCTCCATACTAAACCTTTACTACCAACCTAATATGGAATCTCCATACAAAACCTTTATTACCCACCTAATATGGAGTCTCCATACTAAACCTTTATTACCCACCCAATACGGAGTCTCCATACTATACGTTTATTACCCACCTAATACGGAGTCTCCATACTAAGCCTATGGAGCTTCCAGATCGCTACTGAGTAGAATACATAGAGTTATGTTCCAAAATATCGGTATTCGGACAGGTTTATCCCTTGGCCTAACTAATCATGCTGGCCCTAGGTAACATGCCGCTGGAGGTGACCCCTTGGTTATGATCAACACAGTCGTCTCCACCCGGTAAATACAGAGCCGGCATATAACCTTGATCTTGATGTATTCTCATCAGTCCGACTAGTGTAGCGCATTACAGTAACACCAGCAATAAAGCTTGCAACAGGATGAAGCCTTGAAGTCATTCATTCACCTTACTATTCACAACTGATAGTAACAATAGAAACCCCATGTATCTATAAGGAAGGCACAGGGCCGGGATTCAATAATACACAGAAAACCCATGTAGGAGGCATGGGGAGTGTTTTTCATATGATTCTATGAGGTTCATGGCCTTAACCGATATAAATCTAGCCACAATGAGAACAATACTAGGATGGATGAATAGTAGACCTGTGGCGCCCCCGTGGCGGATGGTGGTCATCAATCAAACATGTAGACTCTAGTACAGTCTGTTGTCGCCAGGGCCAGGGCGCACAGGCTCAAACTCAGACTGTTATGCGCTGCCATTTTGAGGCAGAAATTCCTGCCTCCGCTGGTACTATGCTGTCCTGACTGATTTGCCAGTAACCAGATTATTACCTAGACTCTAGTACAGCCCGTTGTCACCAGGGCCAGGGCGTTTTTCAGTCTGCGTTTATAATGCAGAGAAACTTGATATGAAACATTCATGATCAAACATATTGATAATGATCGTTTTATTCAAAGATACACAAAAGAAAATAGTAACATCTAAGTTTGGCTTCTCTCTAGGTTATTTAAGTTGGATTTTTGTTCTACATATATTATTTACGATATGGATGGTAATCAAAATTGTTTTTAATAATAAACTGAGGTGTATTGGAATGCCTGAGAGCCCTGGCCCTGGCGACAACGAGACATACTACAGTCTAGGGTTCCTGCTTGTCAAACACTCTCCCAGCAGATATCCTGCACTCTATTTCCTGTGGTCGCTTTGTATCTCTGCCCCAACCTGCCTGTTTGGGCTCAAATCTGGCCCATACGCCAGTTATTCAATTATCCTAAATTCTAAGAGATTTGCAGGGTATTTTGTGTTCTACATGTAAATAGAGATGCACATATTTATATGGTAAACAAAATACTCTCATTTCTATTATTATTTATGTCAAACCAGACACAGCCTCTGGGATTACTTTCTACAGTGGAAAGCACCTCATGTGTTGCAGGGCTTTGTTTTGTCAACAATGCCATGTGCTCCTCTGAAGGAGCAGTCTAATCAACTGTGAATTCCCATTATAAAATGGTTTAAGTCTGAAAAGGAAACAGCTAGATTTTCTGTCAAGCTCCCTTAACAGTTCCCATATTTCCAAACTCATGATATGTGGGTTGTTTGACTTGTATAACTGTCGACAGCTGCCTTGTTTTGAATCTGAAATGCTGGCTGGTTCCCCCTGTACTTAGTTGATACCCTGAGAACCAGCATATGGCGTCACTGGGTTGGGGCAGAGATTAAGCCAGCGCTAGCGCCGCGAAAGATCTGGGGGGAGAGTGCTTGTCAAACCGATGCTATAAAAAGAACAGCCAACCACGAAATTCCTATCACAAAGGTGGCTGGCCAGTCAGATCCATGCTCTCATAGACCTTCACGTACCGTAACCCAAAGGCGGCACGGTGCGTGAACGGACTATCAAACATGTTGGGTTAGGTTATCGTTAATGGCACTTATAGAACCCTACTTCACCTGCCGACACGTTCAGCAGTGGGCTAGGTCAATAAAGGGCGATAGGAAGAGACTTACGGATGGTAAAAATAGCATTGAACCGCATGGGACGTTTGTATACCCTGTCATATGCAGAGTCATTTAGTTATGCACCAGTTGTCCCAGGGAGGTGTTTTATAGTAGTGACGGTCGTTGGTAAGGCCCGTTTCCATTGGCCGACCAAAACGGTGTAGATTTTTTGTGTTCTCCTAATAGCCTATTTCCATTGGCCATCACTGATACACAGTCAGGAACCACCAACGGACCTTTACAGTCTATGCAACACCTTGACTATGAAAAACCTCCCAGATATGATGATTTACATATCCTTCTGAAACCTAGACGGATCTATTTGTAGACACTCTCACCCTTACCTCAGATAAAATGCATCATTTTAAAGGTCGTTAATTTCACCTAGAGTGTTGCCTATATGAGGACATAAAGGTTAAGGGCCTTTATACATGTATTGGGCTTCTCTAAACTGATATATCAAGTTAGAGAAGCCTAATACGTGTATTATTACTTGATCGTTCAAGATACTCCAATAAGGCTTTTGGCAATTAGCTACAAATAAGAGACAAATACATAACTGGTAGGGCAGAATGATTCCCCATAGAAGATCCAATTGGAGGATGAGACCAATCAGAACGTGCTGCAGTCATGTTTGAAATTGGGCTTGTGTGGTATTTGACTCGCTGGCTTCCCTGTAGATAATGATGATTGAATGGGGGTAATCAACGATGGATATAGAAGGGCTACGCGCTACCCGACAGCTGCAGGGGTTCCCACCGGGCAGCACCCTCCGCCATCCGAGTAGCTCTGTCCCACTGCTGAGTACATCGATATATTTATTACCCGCCCAATACGGAGTCTCCATACTAAACCTTTATTACCCACCCAATACGGAGTCTCCATACTAAACCTTTATTACCCGCCCAATACAGAGTCTCCATACTAAACCTTTATTCAAGCTCCCAATACGGAGTCTCCATACTAAACCTTTATTACCCACCCAATACAGAGTCTCCATACTAAACCTTTATTACCTACCCAATACGGAGTCTCCATACTAAACCTTTATTACCCACCCAATACAGAGTCTCCATACTAAACTTTTATTACCCACCCAATACGGAGTCTCCATGCTAAACCTTTATTACCCACCCAATACAGAGTCTCCATACTAAACCTTTATTACCCACCCAATACGGAGTCTCCATACTAAACCTTTATTACCCATCCAATACGGAGTCTCCATACTAAACCTTTATTACCCACCCAATACGGAGTCTCCATACTAAACCTTTATTACCCACCCAATACGAAGTCTCCATACTAAACCTTTACTACCAACCTAATATGGAGTCTCCATACTAAACCTTTATCCTACCCCTAATAAAAACGCCATAGGTTTAACATTGACCCAATGTATTTGACATAGCGTTGGATAAAGTGTTATTTATGAACCGAGGTGAATAAAAAAACGGACCAATCAGGGACGAGACAACGAAAGTAGATCCGGCAGCATTGATAACTACTAACATGGATAATTACAAATATTCTCTGTATATCGGTGAGATGGGGTAGGATAAATACGAAACCAAACTCGAGTTAGCCTTCTCAATGTTTATACCACTCTGGTCAGGTCTGCTACTCACTACACTCGGCTAACGCCTCGTGTAGTAATAGACAACCTGCCCATCGTGGTATAAACATTGAGAAGGCTAACTCTCGTTTGGTTTCTACTAATTATTACCCACCCAATACAGAGTCTCCATACTAAACCTTTATTACCCGCCCAATACGGAGTCTCCATACTAAACCTTTATTCAAGCTTCCAATACGGAGTCTCCATACTAAACCTTTATTACCCACCCAATACAGAGTCTCCATACTAAACCTTTATTACCCACCCAATACGGAGTCTCCATACTAAACCTTTATTACCCACCCAATACGGAGTCTCCATACTAAACCTTTATTACCCACCCAATACAGAGTCTCCATACTAAACCTTTATTACCCACCCAATACAGAGTCTCCATACTTAACCTTTATTACCCACCCAATACGGAGTCTCGATACTAAACCTTTATTACCCATCCAATACGGAGTCTCCATACTAAACCTTTATTACCCACCCAATACGGAGTCTCCATACTAAACCTTTATTACCCACCCAATACGGAGTCTCCATACTAAACCTTTACTACCAACCTAATATGGAGTCTCCATACAAAACCTTTATTACCCACCTAATACGGAGTCTCCATACTATACGTTTATTACCCACCTAATACAGTGTCTCTGTACTAAACCTTTATTACCCACCTAATATGGAGTCTCCATACTAAACCTTTATTACCCACCCAATACGGAGTCTCCATACTATACGTTTATTACCCACCTAATACGGAGTCTCCATACTAAGCCCATGGAGCTTCCAGATCGCTACTGAGTAGAATACGAAAAGCCTAGGAGAATATGGCTTTTTCAGCCACCTGACGGGCATTATAGGAACGATTTTTTGTAAACAATGCATGGTGCTTGCGTCGAATTTCTAATCATCTACAAGATTTTTTTCTAATATCTAGTGGGTAATAAATACAAAATTACTATGATTTTTATCTGTGTGTCCATCTCCATCTTATAGTTGACACTACGCAATACTCCTTGCTATCACTTGGAGTATTACTACGCATCAACTACGCGGAAAATACGACGACGCAGATCCAAATCATGGTAATATTGTGTATATATTCATGGCCAAGAGCAGTTTGCTATCTAGGTGTACACCGAGCCATGGCAACCTCTGCAGCGACATTTTGCCGAAACATAATGCACCATTGCAGATGGTCACAGAGACATAAATTTGTGTTTATGCTGAGGCCCCAACAGCCAATGTTTAGGGTTCCATTTTATCCACAGTTCCATGTACGGGCCAGTTGCAGGTGGTCACATTCCTAATGTTTTGTCCACGTTTCCCTGTACGGCCACCTATGTTTTGTCACATATTCAGTCATGTTATCTGGCGTCCATCACATCTCATGGGGGCCCGGTACATTACTCATTCGCACCATGGCTGCCGGGACAAATCTTCTGTCATTTCCAAATTCTTCCACGGCACCCATGTTCCCAAAGTCAAGCTATCTTTGCCAATGGCAGTCCATTACATAGAGCCTCCAGAGGTTACTAAACTCCCGATTATCGCCCCGGGTAAAGCAAAGTTCCGCTCCCGATAGACTTGGCACACTACGACAAAATGAACCACAGTTTTCTGATTTATAATTGGAGAAACTGAATATAATTTCGGATTTCCATGTAGAAATAGCTGAAATTTCCATTTCTGACATCAAAATTTCAATTTGAGGTTGTTTGAAAACCGTTAAACTGCATTAATTCTGGTTTACGAGCAAGGGGTCTATCACTATACTACGTCGGTAACCAGCGAAACCCGGAACTTGGTCAACAGACTGAATTACGGGATACCTCAATAGGGTCTATTGTCTGACATTCCTCTCGGCATGCCACGGTCCTGACACGGTGGCCTGAAACATGCCGCCACAGCCATGATGGCCCCAGTGTAAACCTAGCATAACCGTTTCTAGTTAATTGGCCATTTCTTATGCATACATGGCTGGTTGGTACAAACCCTCAATGGTTACACACGTAAACATATTGCAATATCATAATTTATAGAACAATTTTACTTATTATGTTGACCAATGATATGTACTTGATGTTTTTATGTTCAGTTATAGATCTACTTTGATTTCGTATCCACATGAAGATGATAGGCGAATGGAAGTCAAACCTGAAATTACTGGATAACTGCCAAGAAATATCCCCACTGGATACATTAAATTGGAATCGTTTGTGACATCCCATCAAATGATATTAATTTGATTTACCACGCCAATGGGCTGGCAAAAGGCTTTTTCAAATTGCGAAGAAATTTTTACATGCAGATTGACATGCCTTACGCGACATTTTAAGTTGAGGTTTGATGAATAAAACAGAGATGTTTTCATAAATCTAGTTTTGGATTTCCACCTCCATGGACCTGAGTTATATTGGGAGTGTACTTCATGACTCACCCCCAACTAAGTATCCTCCGTAACATTGAGAATAGGACAAGAATCAAATAAATGATCGATTAGATTATGCAGTAATGAGCCAATTCAGGGTAATCAGGTAAAGGTTAATTTCATTCCCTCATTACTCAGGATGTGCAGTAAACCTCAAACCCTAACACACCTATCCCTAAACATACCTACCATACAGAGCTCGTATGTTTATTTACTATTCAGCTGATTATTTGGATTTTTAAAATTCAGTTTATTACCCTTTCTTCCATGAAGAAATTCTTTCAGTGAACAAGTCGAGTTCATAATATGACATCAATCTTTATCTCACCCCTGGTATTCTTGTCCCATTTATCTAACCCCGGTATTAATGTCCATAGACTTAACATTGGGAAGTCGAACTCCACAGCTACGCTAATAACACGGTAAATACTTAACGTTATGACGTCAGACTCGTTAACCAATCAGCGAGCAGGACCTCCGGGGTGAAATAGTTCCGTCACACTCGCGAGTTTGTAAACGGAGTTGCCGAGTTGGCTATCGGGGATGTTTTCTCAAATTATGAAGCAAGAAGGTAGGAAATGTTTTTTTATGATATACAGCGATATTCTAGATCGCATGTCCGGGATTAGATAAAATCTCTCTTCTAAATACTTAACATTGGGAACCCGTTCTCCATGCCCTTACGAGTATCGCAGTCTTTTTTTCCATGGTCTATATCCTGTGCAACATCCATTCTTTTAGTGTATACAGGGGTGAGATAAATGCAGAAAGCAACTCGTTTTGGTCAAAGAAGTCATTCTCCAACTTATTTGAATGCTACTTGATATTCACTCAGCTGTCGCCTCGTTCATATCACGCATTAAACTCAAGGAGAAGGACGATTTTGACCACAACTTGTGGGTTTATTCTCTGATACTCCTAATTCCATCAGTAGATATAACAGGTAGTTACAATTTGCCTTGCGTCATTGCGTACATGGACAGAGGTAGCGGTTCTAAATTATGTATACGTTATTGGAACAATGGGCTGAAGTGAATGTATCAATCCCATGGGAATACCCGTCATACAAATCGGATAATTGCCTACTGGCCTTTTGTGATGTATAAAGTGACTCATTATAAAAATCAATGTTCTAAATAATGCATCTACACTGAGGGGTGGGGGTTTGCCTAGAAACGATGCTGCATGTTTGGGTTTTGACATCTGATCTACCACTTCCGAATGTCAATACATGCACATTGTCTTTAGAAACAGGCATTTTATTACTGTTGCTGTTCTCTGGCTTTCGGATGTTAAAGAAACCAGGTATTCCTGTTTACGTATTAGAAGAACCGTTAAACACTCTTAACCTTGGGGTGTCAATCTGACAATTATGCAGAGTTTTCACCTCCATAATTGCGCCACGATTTTGCTCGCCGAAGCATTAATGGTAGCAAAATCGTAGTTGTTGAACACCCTCTCACTGATCCACCTAAGAACTGTCAGATACAATAACCATGATATATACGTATTCAAATCCGTGGTATTCGGCCATAAAGCCATTAAATATGTGAAAATAATCCCTTTGTGCTATAGTGCAAAATATAGTCCCTATTGATATACCCTTTAATATGGCAATTCCTGGGTTTAATTCAATGGAGAAGATGGTTTTGTGGACGGGCGTCTCTGTAAACCACTCAATATTGAGCTAATGCTCGTGTATTACTAGGCTTCAACCCCTCGTGCTTTACGGCCGCCTGTCCACAAAACCATCGATTATTGTCTATATAGCCCACCATGGACCCTGCCTTTCCGATATGAATAGGATGGCGTTACCTCAGCGCTGCTATCCAAACGCTCAAACCAGGCACCTTCCTGCCCCCACCTCTGCCCCCGACATCCCTCGTAAGCGCAGAAGCCTAGCATCGATACTCCATCGATGGTCTAAAGCGCCCATTCCCCAGCCCGTGTCCCTCACCCTTTAAGGTCCGGGAACCCTGAGCCTTCTTACGTGAACGCTCACAGCTCACCAGACGTTTACACTAGACGACTAAATGCGTGGCGACTGTAGATCGTCAGCCAATAGTCGTCAGGTGGTGGCAATGTCCACTGCAAAAGTCATTGACCTTAGAATGTACTTGAGCGTTTACACTGATGACTAAGTTTTCACAGAATTGCCGCCCTTCAAGATGACTGATTCAAGCTTGCTAGAAAAAGTTGTGGGTGTCAGAGCATGTCCAATAGTCGTTAGGCGGTGCCAAATTGAATAATCTGACATAATCAGATGATCTGCAGTCACCAAATGCTTGGTGTTTACATTAGACAATTTCTATCCTTTTGCTGGTGAAAGTCGTGAGGAGGTGCAAAATGCCAGAATCGCCGGCCAGAATCGTCTAGTGTAAATACTTGATCCGTCTGCTTATGTGGCATTTCCACCTACTGATTATGACCACCGATTATAGCATTTGGCTCCGCCGACCGATTATTTGACACTTCTAGTGGGGTAATCGTCAAGTGGAAATAAAAAAAAAGGTCTCCCACACTAAATAATCTTGAACCACTGACCGACTTTTTAGGGCACCAACGAAATCAAACCAGGTTGAATTAATCGGTGGCCCTAACCAAAAATCGGTCAGTAACCACCTTCATTTTAAGCGAAAAACAGCATTGTATCTCAAAACCACCGGTTTATATGTTAACCCTACTGCACATTTGAGAACCCTCTACCAAGATCAACTGAAATAGTGTTAGTGTGTATCGCAGTCCAGCCAGGTCTGTTCCTAACTACACTCGGCTAACACCTCGTGCAGTAATACGAACCTTCATTGAGCAATAAACACTAACACTACTAATTCTCGTTCAGTTACTACTAATTCCCGTCACCATCATCCCACGGATATATTGGGTTGATTGTAGCTGTGGGCTACTATAACTTGGCCATAGCCGGAAAATTAGGACAAGGACAAAAACAAAGACTGCCTATTGAGACAACTGACAAAAGGTGGTCACCCCCGAACCCATACGACCCCACCACCCCCTGACCGTTACCATGGCAATAGTGAGCGGTAATTGGGAGTCTGCTATTTAGATCACACAACCTGGCAGCACTGCACCTAGACTTGCTCAAGTCTTGATTATGAACATTCATTAAATGGTTAAACACAATAAGAATAAAGTTCATTAAAGTATGCATCCTTCTCTGACTGGCCCATGAATCAAAAACCTGTCCACTATGAACCAGATCTCCTGTTTATGGCCTCAAGCCACTCCCTGTAACCCTATACTTCCTCCTACCCCTTCCCCTCCCCTCCTCCAGTTCCCTGGCCGCCTGTGTTGTCATAGCAATAAATTTCGGCTGCTCCTGACTGACTAGATTGAGATCAAAGTGAGAGGGTATCAATCTCCCAGCAGAAATCCTGACCAGTATTCAGGATATCTGCATGGAGAGTGTTGGGAATACTGGAGCTAAACAGCGCCAGGAATCTAACACCAATACCGATTGTACCAGTACCTGTATCCCAGCCAGGAGGGTAGCAATAGGGTGCAGGGACTGGAGCCAGTCTTTTATTATCCACCTAATACAAAGTGTCCATAGAAAACACATAGGCAGTGTGTATGGACATACCTGGCGCATACGGATATGGTGTATGCTCCGGGTGGCGCATACGGAAAAATAGTGCGTATGCAAAAATAGTGCATAACTAAAATGAACTGATATTGACATGTCACTTGTGCAGAAAAGGTGGATAATAAATACAATATAGACTGGTTTTAGTTAAAGCATTTGCAGCTCCTCGGAGTTGACTCTACGCAATATCCTCGCATACGCTCAGATATTACTATGCGTCAACTCCTTAGATCATACGATCGCTTGTATCTGAAACCAGGCAATATTGTGTATGTATCCCAGCGAGGAGGGTAGCTATAGGATGCAAGGACTGGAGCCAGTCTTGTATCCCAGCGTGGAGGGTAGCCATGGGATGCAGGGACTGGAGCTAGTCTTGTATCCCAGCGAGGAGGGTAGCCATAGGATGCAGGGACTTGAGCCAGTCTATACTGCACCCTGACTGGGAGGACGCTTGGGGTGCGTGACCCAATTATGATGTGAACCGGGGTGGAAGCGCCCGCGGCCGCTCACGCCGGTGTAGCCCCGGGCAGAATGGCTTTAAATGCCCGCGGTGTCTGGCTGCGGGACTCATCTCGCTGCTCCACTCTCCAAGCAGAGTCTTTCCATAGCCTGTTTCCCATTTGTATGTCGGGCATGGGTGTAGCCTAGCAGCCTGGCCTATGTGCTTACTCACATTATAAGCCAGGTGTATATATGTGTGCATATATATATATATATGTATGTGTGTATAATAAAGAAGAAAAAAGCTCTTAAATAAAAAATAAATAAAAGGTGATGTAAGGAATTGAGTGATGGGTTTGACGAAACAGTTAACCTTTCGGTTAACACTACCAAAAACAAAATTTCAAATTTTCAATCCAGTCGGAGAACTAGGGAGGAAGAAAGTATTTTTCAGAACACGCAGTGTTGAGTGATGCTCGGTTAATTCGGCCCGTCTCCTCTACGCCTTAGTGTGCCGGCCACGTCCCTCCAGCAAGGACGATACGCCAGCGCCGGGCCGCCCTTCAGGACTCCACCCGCCCTTATACAACGTCAACCCCATTCTGATCACGCTGATTCGGGAGTCGTACGGGCAATAAAACATAGAACGGGCGATGAGGGGACCTGCCCTGTATGATGCCCCACCTAAACCATTCTGTCTGGTGTCACGCCCCACCTGAACCATTCTCTGATTCCCGACTTGAGCCCGCCATGAATCACGTCCTACGTAAACCATTCTCTGACCTCAGTCTCAGGCCTGTCCAGTATGACGGCCCACCTAAACCATTCCCTGACTTCTGTCTCGTCCTCGCCCTGTACCACGGCCCAACTAAACCATTGTCTCATGCCTGCCCTCTGTGACGGCCTAGCTAAACCATTCTGTCTGGTGTCTGCCCTGTATGACGGCCCACCTAAACCATTCTCTGGTTTCTGTCTCGGGCCTGCCCTGTATGACGGCCCACCTAAACCATTCTCTGGTTTCTGTCTCGGGCCTGCCCTGTATGACGGCCCACCTAAACCATTCTCTGGTTTCTGTCTCGGGCCTGCCCTGTATGACAGCCCACCTAAACCATTCTCTGACTTCTGTCTCGGGCCTGCCCTGTATGACGGCCCACCTAAACCATTCTCTGACTTCTGTCTCGGGCCTGCCCTGTATGACGGCCCACCTAAACCATTCTCTGGTTTCTGTCTCGGGCCGGCCCTGTATGATGGCCCACCTTAACCATTCTCTGGTTTCTGTCTCGGGCCGGCCCTGTACCACGGCCCACCTAAACCATTCTCCAACGTCTGTCTGGTGCCTGCCCTGTACCACGGCCCACCTAAACCATTCTCTGATTTCTTTCTCAGGCCTGCCCTGTACCACGGCCTGCCTAAACTATTCTCTCACCTCGGTCTTGTGGGTGCTCTCAAAAGGGACCCTTCATTTCCGCCACTTTTTAGGGTACTATTTCCTTAACACATTGTACTTCATCCTACGTATTATACTAAAATCATCCCTTCAAATCTTGCAGCAGGCCATTGCCTTTCTAGTACTCATGTTCTTCTATTAAGTCTTTCCACACACCGATGCCGCTTTACAGCTCTTTAATACAATTCTCAAGAATTCATTGCTGCAGTCCCGAGCAATATGTGTGCCTGCTTCAAAACGTACCTCCCTGTCCACCTCTCTGCCCTTCTTACTCCTACTCCCTCTCTCCTTCTCCACCTTTCTGCCCCTACTACTCCCTACCTTTTTGTCTACCACTCTTTTCCCTTGCCCGAATTATCCTTCATCCTTGCTGACCCCTCTAAGTCTCCGCCTGCCAAATACAGCCACTCCTCATTTACTATTCACAACCTGGGCACCCGCTCCCCTGCAACTTGCCCATCCATGATACACAAGTCACTTCTGATGATAATCCAAACAGCAGAAGGGAAAAAGATAAAAGAAATTTAAGATTCATGAGCCACCGGAGCGTAAACGTATCGTTACACAAATCACATGTGCCCGTTAACCTGCATACATAATGCTCGGTAGACCTTCCCAGACAAAAGCCTATAAGACATTGATATTTGTTCCCGATTCATCCCGGCTATTGGCTCGGTGAGAGTCGGGAATAAAATGTCGATGTCTTATACCTATAAGACATCGACATGGAGACTCTTCTAGACGACACCTCCTCCTTTTATAACCTCGTAAAACCACCTGATTGAGATCAAAGAGAGCGATCTGGAGCCTTCTATAGAAAATAGCCTGATAGCCTTCTTTAGAAAACACTGCAAAGATTGATAACTTCTGTTATATCTGAGATATCGGGAAACGGATTTGAAATCCATAACCGCCCCGGTCCCCCCTAAAAATCGGTATAAAATACTTGAGTGTAGAACGGGGGGATATAAATTATCGCTATATATCTGACATAGTAGTAGTGTCCAACGCGTAGGGAAAAGCAATAACATCGGGTCGGTGAAGTGCACACATCGACCCAATTGATGCAGATTCTCACCAACCGATCGGATCCGTTGGGCAAAGGTAGAATCAGGCAGAGTTGGCGTTTCAATATCTTATAGGCTTAAGGCATGCCGATAATACATGAGTTTCCGTTCAATGCCACCTAGCGGTGAGTTCCTTAGTTAGTCTGGTCTTACACATATAGAGACATAAATGTCGGATGAATGCAATATTGTCTTGTATCGTGTGAAATCGGCGGCAATGGGTGCCCGGTCCTATACAGTATGAATCTCCAACTTCGATGCATGTGCGTATACAATGAGAGTGAGGAAGATGTTTCTTAGGCCACTCCAAAAAAAACAAGTTGTTTCTCATCACCGCGCGCATCAGATAAAACGATCTTAGAAGATTTTTTTTTTTTAAATATATGAACCTTGATAGAAATTATGAAACGTATGTCTATTTAGTATCAAATTAAAGCTCCTGATGCCAGGGATGCATTAAATGTATAGCCAGTAAAAATCTGGAAACCCTGCGTAAGCAGACACCCCGCGTAAGTAGCCACTTTGGCCCGCATCGGAGGGTGTCTATCTTTGATATAGCAAAAAAAAAAAAAGCAAAAAAAAAAAAGCGCCCTCGTCATATTTTTCATTGCTTGGTGATGAGAAACAAGTTTTTTTAGTGGCCTTAGGACCAAGTAGCAATACTACTAATTGATATTCCCCGACCACATCTACTATGTGTAGGTTCACCTCCTAACCTCCGACCCTGGAGGCAGCCTTCTGCGGTGGCATAAGCATACGTCTCTGTCGGCTCAGTAAACATCAATAGCCCAGGTGCTACCGAGTCTCTGTGTGTATTGATCGGTGTTGTACCGTGGTGAGCACTTCTATATTTACACATGCATATATAAGGTGTGTCGTAGACTTACTCAAGTCTTTGATTATGAATATTCATTAAAGGATTAAACTTTAAACCCAATCAGAATAAAGTTCATTATAATATGTATCCTTCTCTGATGGGCCCATGAATCAAAGACTTGCTCAAGTCTTTCACGTGGAATCATAAACAAATAACAATTATAAGGTTTGGGTTATATTCAATCTATGGATAACTTTCTGTAACTCAGTCAACCTTGCCATTTCTGCAATTGCCTGACTAGGATCCAAACATATCAAGCACCAGTCGGTCAATGAGGTATTTCGGTCTTCAGTGATTGGTTACGGTCAGCTAAGCACACCTTGAGGACCCTAAGACACTGGCCCTCTGCTCCTTTCACAATATCACAGTGAATAGCACTCAGAGAGTGAGGATAATGTTTTTGCAGCACGCTGGAAGTGGAAGTGTATATGTAACTACTCTAACCTTAAGTCAACGTATATGATGCGCGCGGGCACCTCTAAAAACAACAAACCATTTAACTGTTTCGCGTGGGTTTCCCTGATTACAGTTCCCTTTTCCTTATACTACTAAGCCACAGTTCCCTTTTCCTCATACTTCTCACAGTTACAGTTCCCTTTTCCTCATACCTCTCACAGTCACAGTTCCCTTTTCCTCATACTTCTCACAGTTACAGTTCCCTTTTCCTCATACCTCTCACAGTCACAGTTCCCTTTTCTTCATATTACTTAGTCACAGTTCCCTTTTCCTCATACCTCTCACAGTCACAATTCCCTTTTCCTCACACTTCTTACAGTCACAGTTCCCTTTTCTTCATATTACTTAGTCACAGTTCCCTTTTCCTCATACCTCTCACAGTCACAGTTCCCTTTTCCTCATACTTCTCACAGTTACATTTCCCTTTTCCTCATACCTCTCACAGTCACAGTTCCCTTTTCCTCACACTTCTTACAGTCACAGTTCCCTTTTCTTCCTATTACTTAGTCACAGTTCCCTTTTCCTCATACCTCTCACAGTCACAGTTCCCTTTTCTTCATACTACTCACAGTCACAGTTCCCTTTTCTTCATATTACTTAGTCACAGTTCCCTTTTCACCACACTTTTGTTATATTCTTTATTTAGACTGTCCATGTCCATGTCAAGACTGACTTGTTTGCATACACGGGCAGTATAAGAACTTTCATACAGAACGTTAACTACTCAAAATGCAGTCGTCAAAATTACTCAAACCATAACATTTAAAGAAAGAAATTTTACAATGCTAGATCCTACTATCCTGTGTAGAATAAAACACTACTCATAGTCACCTGGCTACACATTATAAGGTGGTCGCCATGACAGCGCAAGTCAATGCATAGACTATGCGCTGAATGTCATTGAACTTGTCAATAACAATCTATAGGCAATGCCACATAGAGCCGTAGCATACTACCAGACAGAGGTGGGAGGTAGGGAGTGTCACTAGGTCAGGAGTATGTAGCGTATATAGACAATTATCGATGGTTTTGTGGACAGGTGGCCGTAAACCACGAGAGTTTGACGCGTAGTAATACACGAGCACTAGAGAGTGTGTTACAAAGTCAACCTCTAGTGGTTTACAGAGCCACCTGTCCATATAACCATCGTTTGTTGCATTTATTATCTTTTTGAATAAATTAAACCTACTAATTGTCATATTAAAGGGTATAACGATAGGGACTATTTCATTGCTCTGTAGCTCAACGGGGTTATTTTCCCAGTATACCATGGTTTTGAGGCCGTATACCACAGTTATGGTATCTGACAGATTTTATATATGTGTTTTGTTTTTGTTTGTTTGGTTTGATTTAACGTCCAGTCGACCATTATTGGTCCTTACCAGACTTTCTCAAGGTTCTTTTACACTACAACGGCGGTGATCGAATCTATGTAATAAATTCAGGTAGAAATCTCACCCCTGCACATTTACCAAGGTGAGAGCTCTTTAATTCCCACAACACATAGAGAAGGATTGGCCTTTGATATAGCACTGATCTACCACTGCTGGGGGTGGGGCTGGAACCCACAAAGTCCTACAACCTTGGGGTTACAAGTCTGGTGCTCTAATGACTCAGCTAACTCCCCCCCCCCCCCCCCCCCGCCCCCACTAGGGTAGCATGTAGCGTACTACCAGAGAGAGAAGTGGGAGGTGGGGAGCGTCACTAGGCTGTTTTTGTTTGTTTGTTTGGTTTGATTGAACGTCGATTTAACCATTACAGGTTCAGTACCCTAACGACTGAGCTAACGCTCCACCCCCACTAGGCTGTGTGAGGAGCATGTAGCGTACTACCAGAGAGATGTGGGTGTTTGGGAGCTTGACGGAGCTTGACGGAGCGTCACTAGGCACTGTGAGTAGCATGTAGCATACTACCAGAGAGAGAGGCGGGAGGGTAGGAGTGTCACTAGGTGAGTAGCATGTAGCGTTCTACAAGAGAGAGAGGCGGGAGGGTAGGAGTGTCACTAGGTGAGGAGCATGTAGCATACTACCAGACAGAGAGGTGGGTGGTTGCGAGCTCGACGGAGTGTCACTAGGTGAGAAGCATGTAGTGTACTACCACAGAGAGAGGCGGGAGGGTAGGAGTGTCCCTAGGTGAGTAGCATGTAGCGTACTACAAGAGAGAGAGGCAGGAGGGTAGGAGTGTCACTAGGTGAGGAGCATGTAGCATACTATCAGACAGAGAGGTGGGTGGTTGGGAGCTCGACGGAGCATCACTAGGTGAGTAGCATGTAGTGTACTACCACAGAGAGAGGCGGGAGGGTAGGATTGTCACTAGGTGAGTAGCACGTAGCGTACTACCAGACAGAGGTGGGTGGTTGGGAGCTCGACGGAGCGTCACTAGGCACTGTGAGTAGCATGTAGCGTACTACCAGACAGAGGTGGGTGGTTGGGAGCTCGACGGAGCGTCACTAGGCACCGTGAGTAGCATGTAGCATACTACCAGAGAGAGAGGTGGGAGGGTAGGAGTGTCACTAGGTGAGGAGCATGTAGCATACTACCAGAGAGAGAGGCGGGAGGGTAGGAGTGTCACTAGGTGAGGAGCATGTAGCATACTACCAGAGAGAGAGGCGGGAGGGTAGGAGTGTCACTAGGTGAGGAGCATGTAGCATACTACCAGAGAGAGAGGCGGGAGGGTAGGAGTGTCACTAGGTGAGGAGCATGTAGCGTACTACAAGAGAGAGAGGCGGGAGGGTAGGAGTGTCACTAGGTGAGGAGCATGTAGTGTACTACCACAGAGAGAGGCGGGAGGGTAGGAGTGTCACTAGGTGAGTAGCATGTAGCATACTACCAGAGAGAGAGGCGGGAGGGTAGGAGTGTCACTAGGTGAGTAGCATGTAGCGTACTACAAGAGAGAGAGGCGGGAGGGTAGGAGTGTCACTAGGTGAGTAGCATGTAGCATACTACCAGAGAGAGAGGCGGGAGGGTAGGAGTGTCACTAGCTGAGTAGCATGTAGCATACTACAAGAGAGAGAGGCGGGAGGGTAGGAGTGTCACTAGGTGAGTAGCATGTAGCATACTACCAGAGAGAGAGGCGGGAGGGTAGGAGTGTCACTAGGTGAGTAGCATGTAGCGTACTACAAGAGAGAGAGGCGGGAGGGTAGGAGTGTCACTAGGTGAGTAGCACGTAGTGTACTACCACAGAGAGAGGCGGGAGGGTAGGAGTATCACTAGGTGAGTAGCATGTAGCATACTACCAGAGAGAGAGGCGGGAGGGTAGGAGTGTCACTAGGTGAGTAGCATGTAGCATACTACCAGAGAGAGAGGCGGGAGGGTAGGAGTGTCACTAGGTGAGTAGCATGTAGCATACTACCAGAGAGAGAGGCGGGAGGGTAGGAGTGTCACTAGGTGAGTAGCATGTAGCGTACTACAAGAGAGAGAGGCGGGAGGGTAGGAGTGTCACTAGGTGAGTAGCATGTAGCGTACTACAAGAGAGAGAGGCGGGAGGGTAGGGGTGTCACTAGGTGAGTAGCATGTAGCGTACTACAAGAGAGAGAGGCGGGAGGGTAGGAGTGTCACTAGGTGAGGAGCATGTAGCGTACTACAAGAGAGAGAGGCGGGAGGGTAGGAGTGTCACTAGGTGAGGAGCACGTAGCGTACTACCAGACAGAGGTGGGTGGTTGGGAGCTCGACGGAGCGTCACTAGGCACCGTGAGGAGCATGTAACGTACTACCAGACAGAGAGGTGGGAGGTGGGAAGCGTCACTAGGCACTGTGAGGAGCATGTAGCGTACTACCAGACAGATGTGGGTGGTTGGGAGCTCGACGGAGCGTCACTAGGCACTGCGAGGAGCTCCAGGCTCTGTGTGACTCAACACGATGGTCCGCGGGGCGCCGACAACACCACACCACCCGCGAGCCCGTCCTCGAGTACTGGAGGAGGAGGAGGTCTGGAGGGGAGCAGTCTGGGTTTTTAAGGCGCAGGTCATGGAGTACATTAGTACAAAGGATATTCTGCTCTTTGTTGCTTACCCGTGGTTACTGCCGCCATCAATAGCGCCGTCTCCACTGCCACAATCTCTACAGCGCCAGCAGCGGAATGACTATTAGTGTCGCTACTAAAGCCCGGCGTCCACCTACCACGATATGGCTCCGATGTGGTCTACGATGCACCTCCTGATAAAAAATCAAAATCGCATCGGAAGGTACCCTATCATAGGGGCAGTTGACCACGTTTCTGTGATTAGACACCGATTAAAACTAAGTTTGGACATATCGGACTAATGGGTTAACCTTTTTGACATGATCCCCCATTGGATATGTTTCCTAAATATCTCGTTGGATACGATTTCCCAATGTTAAAATACCAGGGGTGAAATAAACTTCATGAGCCATCTTGTGGTTAATCTTCTCTATGTCTGTTGATTAGGATTAAAGGTACTGACACTCACAATGACACTTCGATAAGAATGAAAGGGAAAAAATGAAAGTGCATATATAGTTTCGTCCCAGTAGGCCTTGGGGGCCACAGCTATGAAGGCATCTATCTAGAAGAAGGTATATACTTTCTAAATCAGCTACTTTATTTATAGCATTACATAATTAGTCTGTGGCATTAGGTGAGAAGTGGCATCTTTTGTCATTGGCATCTACACAAAGTAGGGAGCCCTGCTGCCTGCTGCCATATCAACTCAGTTCCAAGATTTAGTCTCGGTGTGACACAGCTTATTATAAACGATATAAACCCGCCGAAGGCTTTCCAATAAATACCCAAATTATACTTAAAGGAAAATGTCAATCATATTTGTAGCACGCCTGATTATATGGACCAAAGTTCCTCAGAATTCACCGATGGATTTACGTGATAATCAACTCTAAACATTGGCCAGATTCTAACAGTTATAGACTACAAGTAATTATCCTTTATCAAGAACTATAGGGTTCATACTGAAGACTAAAATAGAACTGGATCGTGACGATTACAGCGCATCCAAACTCATGGAGTATTGGGTATTTCATGATTCGCGTACAGTACTGGATTCATCTCACCCCTTTCACTGACATTAAGATAGCATCACAATATCAGAATAACTTTGTATTAGGTGGATATATCTGTATACTCTGGGTATGATGATACACATTCGCTACATGTTTTCTGTGGACACTTTATATTAGGTGGATATATCTGTATGCTCCGGGTATGTAGATATACACTCCCGATGGGTTTTCGATGGACACTTTGTATTAGGTGGATATATCTGTATTCTCCAGGGTATGGTAATATACACTCCCTATGTGTTTTCTATAGACACTTTATATTAGGTGGATATATATTCCAGAGTATGTCCATACACACTAACTATGTGTTTTCTACAGGCACTTTGTACTAGGTGGATAATACTGGCTTTCCATGTCTATCGTAATCACATTAATATCCCTCTATTGGTGTACACTGCGCTCGCACCTACCTGTCATCCTGGTCATTCAGCATGTGGTGTGCTGGAGGAAACACCTGGTCACCAACACCCATGTCCTCCACCCGCCGCCCAGGAGGAGTTCCCTCCCGTCCGTCCCTCACCCTCTCCTCCAACAGGTTGGCTCTGCGCACAGTCACGATGGCATCAGTGACAGACGACCCCTCCATGGTGGGGCTGTGGGACCTGGAGGAGGGGAGGGAGGAGCAGGGGGAGGGACGGGGCACATGGGTGCTGATGTGTATATTCAACTCGGACCTGCAGACCGAGGGGTCCGGATAGTGGGTTAAAGTCGGGGTGGAGCCAAGAGGCCTGGGTCCGGAGTGGGCGGCGGTGGGGCGGTGAGACCTGCCCTGTCCGGTCCGACTGTCAGTCCCTGTCAGATTCCCAGTCCCAGTAATTCTCCCAGTCCCCACCTGTCGAGTCCAGCCCGGAGTCACCCCACGCTCTCCCCCAACACAGAAGGCGCTCTTTGCCCGTGGGCGCTTGGAGAGCAACCTCTGTCGCTGCTGCTGGTACAGGAGGTTGCTAGTGTTGACAGCAATGCCTTCAGGGTCAGGAGGGGCTGTCCGGGTTTGGGCAGTGCCCCGGGTCGGGCTGCCTCGGTCCTCGTTTGGGCTGCCTCGGTCCCCGGTCTGGCTGCCCCATTTCCCCTCCTGGATGCCCCGTTTCCCGGTCGGGCTGCCCCGGTTCCTAGTTGGCCTTCCCTGTTTCCCAGTCGGGCCGTCTCGGTCCCTGGTCGGGCTGCCTCGGTCCTCGGTCAGGCTGTCTCGATCCTCGGTCGGGAGGCCCCGTTCCTCGGTCGGGATGCCCCAGTTCCCAGTTGGGCTTCCCTGTTTCCCGGTCGGGCTGTCTCGGTCCCCGGTTGGGCTGCCTCGGTCCTCGGTCGGGATGCCCCGGTCCTCGGTCGGGATGCCCTGGTCCTCGGTCGGGATGCCCCGGTCCCCGGTTGGGATGCGGGTCAGGCAGGGGATGGAGCGAGCTGGTTGAGGCAGCGGGGCCCCCTGGAGTTCATGTTCACGATGCTCCTTGTAGGCCCTCAACGCTTTATCCATCATGTACTGGTGTTCCTGATCCGCATCTACAGACAAAAACAGAAACAAACAATGCAACAACATTCACATGAAAGTAGTAACCGAGACTCACCTAAGACACAGGCAGCGGACGTCACCAAGCACGAAGCCTCAGACACACAGACGGGCGGGTGGTGGAGAGGCGGGCATGAATCGAGGTCTGGAGCAGTCACTGCATGTGACAGACAGACAGACTGACGGCCAGTCGTCACTCGGCGAGGGCGGAGCGGGCAGCTATCCCGGTACGTTTACGCGGCCACCACAGGCGGGCACCAAGCCCTGTAAATAAACCACACACAGCACACCTCTACCTACACACAGCCCTCAGCCTCCTACTCCTATCTGCCTCTCCGACTGGGCTGTGCAGGCAGTGCTCCGTCAGAGGTGGTCAATGTGTCAGCCATCGCCGGAGAGTCCCGCTCGCTCCTCTCCTGTCCTCCTCTGCTCTACTCCCGCCTTACTTCCCTCCCCGCGGCACACCTCAACAACGAGTCCCGAGCACGGCCGCCGTCCGTCTGAGGCGGGTCGGCAGACGGGTTGAACAGTCAGACACACGCCATGCGCCGTACGGCGTACACCGCCCGCCATGCGCCGTGCGCCGTACGCCACACGCTGTACGCCACCAGCCGCCCGCCGCCCGCCGTACTCCGCCCGCCTCCCGCCGCACGCCGGCCGTCGCACGCCGTACGGCGTACGCCGCCCGCCACACGCCGTAAGCCGTACACGGTATGCCGTCCGCCGTACGCCGTGCGCCGTACGCCGCTCACTGCTCACCAGGATGGCCTAGTTTACGGGACCCGGTCTAGCACCACCAGCACCACCCTCAGCACCGCCGTCAGCACCGCCGCGCGTCAGCTGCGCCTGTTCCAATATCGATCTTTCCCTATACTACTGAGTCCTGCACCTCCCGCCGCCATGCCGCCCGCCTGCATCCGCCCGCCGCCCGCCACCCGCCGCCCGTACGCCCGCTTGCCTTCCCGCCGCCCTCCGCCCGCCGCCCGCCCTCCGCCTCCCGCCGCCCGCCGTACACCGCCCTCCGCCCTCCGCTCGCCGCCCGCCATACGCCGCCCGCCTCCCCCCGCCGCTCACCGCCCATCTCCCGCCGCCCACCGTACACCGCCCGCCGCCCGCCGCCCACCGTACACCGCCCGCCGCCCACCGTAAACCGCCCGCCGTGCACCGCCCGCCGCCCGCCGCCCGCCGCCATCTACCCACCGCCCGCCGCGAGGTAAGGGGGAGGGGGAGGGAGTCGGGGTCTATACTACTGAGCCCCGCGCCGTCTGCCTGTGAGTAATACCGGGGTGTTGGGGCGTCGGGGGGTCGGGGATGGGAGGGTGTTCTCGGACGAGCTGCGCCCGCCGCCCGCCAGCCAATAGCAACGAGCCAACCTCAGACAGAGCCTCGCTCTCGTCAGGTGGCGAGATTCCGCGTGATTATATATGTTCTGTGTCAAAGACGGGAGACTCGGGGTTGATCTCATGCCCGTGTTTCTCCTGTTACCCCTGCCATGCCGCCGGTGTGCTGCCATAGTTTGTTACCCTGCGATAAACCGTTATTATCGCCCACTCAATACGCGCATGCGTCTGGACATGTTCTTCCGTTCAGCTAGCACGGACTATTGAACGTACTACTATTTTGGTGTGATTTTAATCTAAATAAATGAAAAGAATAGTATTTCACCGTGAGAATTACATGTTGTGATATGTGGCTTAATTTTGGCAAATTTTTCACTCTCCAATCGTGGACTTCAACAGTGAGCATGCTCGCACTTGTGCACCAGATACTAGTGGGCGATAATAACAGTTTATCGCAGCGTAACAAACTATCACACTACACCGGTAGTGACCCATGCAGCTGTGCTGCGATAGTTTGTTACCCTGCCCACTCTATAACCGCATTCATCTGGAACGCTCTTCCTGTCAGATTTCACGGACTATTGGACATACTATCATTTTGATGTGATTTTAATGTAAATAGCTGAAAAGAATAGTATTTCACCATGAGAATTACATGTTGTGATATGTCGTAATATGCTTAATTTCGGCAGATTTTTCACTCTCCAATCGTGGACACTGCGCGTATTCGCATATGCGCACCAGATACTAGTGGGCGATAAAACAAGTTATTTTGCAGGGTAACCAATTTTCGCATTACACCGGGTGTGTAAATAACAGGAGCAGCTCACTGGGGTATAGTAACGACCACAACTACAACCGACTCACTCCCTGGTGGCTCATTAGTGACTCTCTCCTTCTTCTCATGCAATACAATAACATGCATTGTGTTCTGGAGGCTCATTGGTCAACGCTGGCCAATAAGAAACGCCCTTACGGCAGTGTTTGGGAAGGTACACCTGGGAGGTTATGCATAACGAATGCTGATTAGAGAGCAGGTCTGTGGTCTGGCCGCCGGTTGCTGACTGTGTTCACTGTGTAGACTGTGCTGACTGTGCTGCCTGTGCTCACTGTGCTCACTGTGCTCACTGTGCTGCGTGTTTTGGCGGGAACAAACACATAGCAGCGCGAGTTATACACAACAATGACTGGTTTTGTGTACGAGTGGTTGTAATCTCCGAGTATTTGACGCGTAGTATTATCCAAGCATTTAGTGAGGATATTACCTCGTTAACTACAAGGAGATTACACAAACCCAGTTTTTATTGTATTTATTATCCACCTACGCGATTAGTAGTCAAGCATGGTGGTAATTCGTTTTATTATCCACCTAATACAAAGTGTCCATAGAAAACACATAGGGAGTTTGTATGGACATACCCAGCGCATACGGATATGTTGTATGCTTCGGGTGGCGCATACGGAAAAATAGTGTATATGGAAAAATAGTGCATAACTAAAATGATCTGATAACGACATGCCTTTTGCCCAGAAAAGGTGGATAATGAATACAATATAGACTTGTTTCAGATAAAGGCGGTTGTATCTGAAACCAGTCAATATTTTGTTTGTATTCTTACACCAGTATATAGGTCGCTTTTATTCATGTTTTAGCATGCAACACCTCTTATGGCAGTGATTTCTGATCGTAAATTAGATTATTATAGCTGATTCTGAATAATTGATATTAAATGAATATTAGATGCACTTATTTTGAAGTATGTGATGATTTGATCTAATTTTGAATGGGACTAAGGCATATCCTACAATTCATGGGGGGGGGGGCACCTGTTGATTTTCAAATAAATATTGGTAATTATCAGTCAAAACTGGCACTTTCCGATTCATTCTAATCCTAAATGAGTAAATTTAAAGTTTTGCCCAGTTTATCCAATCTCAATAGGTGAACTAGGCCAATTTACATTTGCTTGCTTTGCATGGGAAATGTACTGAAAAATTTTCTTTTTCAATTCTGTCAAAAAGAAGCATAGTGACCTATGAATTTTAAACTTAAATTTGTAGCACTATACATCTACTATATTCTACAATATGTACCCTTCTCTGACTGGCTCATGAATCAAAGACTTGTCCAGTAGGAACAGAATCTCCTTTATATGTCTCCCCAGGTGCTCCCTGTAACCCTAACCCTCCTCCTACCCCCCCCCCCCTCTCCCCCTCCTCCAGTTCTCTGACCGCCTGTGTTTTCATAGCAATAAATTTCACCTGCTCCTTACTATGACCTGATTGAAATCAAAGTGAGAGGGTATCAATCTCCCAGCAGATATCCTGACCAGTAGCCAGGATATATGTATGGAGAGTGTTGGGAATACTGGAGCTAATAAGCACCAGAAATCCAACACCATTACCTTCTCTGCCTCTTCTAACATAAATATGTCCCGACGCCCCAGTTATGTAATACCAAAGACCTAGAATTGCCATCCCCACGGGCTCAGAAACCACGTTTTCTCTTGTTATCCTTAATCTTTTCACGCTGGCTATATCTGAGGAATATTAAAGAAGAAACCAACAAGTTTTGGTCAAAGTCGTCATTCTCCACGAGTTTGATGCGGAATGATATAAACGAGGCGACAGATGAGTGAATATCACATAGCATTCAAACGAGACGGAGAATGACTTCTTTGACCAAAACGACCATGGAGAACGAACTGCAATACCCATACGGGCATGGAGAATGAGTTCCCAATGTTAAGCTTATGGACATTTAATCCAAGGGTGAGATAAAGCCCGTGTTGTAACCATGTGGTCATATAGGAATTCAGTGTCGGCACCTAGCGTCAATACTCTACACTATCACCACAATATTTCGCCGCTATATTTCCGAAAGGCTTATCGGACAAGTTGTCTTGAAAAACAAAACCCATGCCATTTTCCTGAAACTTAATATGATGATCTCTAAATGCTGTAGAACACATATCTAACTCAATAATAGGGCGTCACGGTGCTAGGTTTTTATTCAGAGATAGATATTTCAAAACAATCTTATTAGAAAATATAGACATTCTAAAAAGTTAGTTTTCACATAGTACTAGCGACTTCGTCGGGTCCGAAAAACCCCGAAAAGTCAAAAGCCAATACGGGAATCGAACACCCTATACCCGCATCCCTAGACAAACACCTTGCTGACTGCTCCACAGAGCTAGATGTCTGAGGTGGGTCAAATACTTAGACTGGTCGCTGGAGTGGTGGTGGGTGGGGGGAAGTTGTCAGCGGAGTCTTGAAAGGGCTACCAGAACCATGGTAGGGAACCAGCGAAATGTAATCTCATTGGTTTCTCACGAGAAAGGTAGATTAGAAAACTACACTTCCAAATAATGTTTTTAGTACATCTAGAAACAAATCATAAGAATAGAAGTACATCTGTGTAGAGAAAAACAAAAAATAGTAGCAAGATTCAGTTAAGTACTGTACGAGAATCTCACTCTCGTGGCCCTTCAATCTCCAGGCCTAGATCGGGTTCACTATGTCTCTATGTATGGGAGCAACTTCAAGCGGATTCGACGGAATTCTACCGTTTTAAATATAGTAGGTAAAAACCCATGCCATATTCTTTCAGAGAATATAGTAGATGTATAGCACCACACATTTCAGTTGTATAAATCATAGGTCACCGTCCTCGTGCTTGAGAGAATGCAAGAAAACCATATTTGTAATTACATTTCATATATAATTCACGACGAAATATCTGATGGAACTATTTATTGAACAGGCAATTTTCCATGTTAGCTACTGCAAAATTATAGCTTAAAAATTCATAACTAGTAACATACGATTTTAATGATAAGCATAGAATTAAGGAATGTGTGTATTACTCAATGATGCTTTACATATTTCTTATACTTCGGCAATAATCAATAATTCCTTTTTTTATCTGGGTAAATTATTAAAGAAACAACAAATAAATGATCAAGAATCCTCCTCACCTTCTGCATCCGGGCAACTATCCAATATGGCGTCGATAATGGACCAGTCCGTCTCAGCCTGACTGACGTCATAGTGTGACGTTGCCGCGCGCATGCCTGACGTATGTGACGTCACTGTGGGCGCCATGACGACGGGGATCTGTGACGTCGACGTGCTTAGTAACGACCGTTTGCGCATGCGTCGCCTCTCCGAGCGTTCCTCGCGCGTCGTCAGCGATACCATTGTCACCTGTAACACAGTGTTTGTTTGGAGAGTGAGACTCTGACTGGAGATTGTGGAATGTGCCTCTGATAAAGAGAGCCGCATCATGTCTCCAGCAACGATACCATCGTCACCTTAACACAGTGTAGTTAGTAAACTGGAACAGTATTTGGAGAGTGAGACTATGACTGGAGATTGTGGAATGTGCCCCTGATAAAGAGAGCCGCGTCCCATCTCCAGCAGCGATACAATTGTCACCTGTAACACAGTGTAGTTAGTGTACTGGAACAGTGTTTGGAGAGTGTGAATATGACTGGAGATTGTGGGATGTGCCTCCAATAAAGAGAGCTGCATCCCATCTCCAGCAGCGATACAATCGTCACCTGTAACACAGTGTGTGTTTGGAGAGTGAGACTATGACTGGAGATTGTGAAATGTGCCTCTGATAAAGAGAGCCACATCCCGTCTCCAGCAGCGATACAATCGTCACCTTAACACAGTGTGTAGTTAGTAAACTGGAATAGTGTTTGGAGAGTGAGACTATGACTGGAGATTGTGGGATGTGCCTCTGATAAAGAGAGCCACATCCCGTCTCCAGCAATGATACCATCGTCACCTGTAACACAGTGTGTAGTCAGTGCACTGGAACAGTGTTTGGAGAGTGAGACTATGACTGGAGATTTTGGAATGTGCCTCTGATAAAGAGACCGCATTTTGGTCCAGCAGCGAGTCTTAAAAGGCTGTTTAGTGCATATTCGTTTGAACCAATCAGCTCTTGTCAAACTGATGCTATAAATAGAACAACGAACCACATTATTGCTTTCACCCAGCAGCACTGACCAATATCAGCCATGCTCTCTTAGACCTTCATGGATGGTACCTCTGAACAGAGGTCTATGCTCTGAAGGTGGACGGTTCCTAAACAGACTAGTGTAAGCTGTACTGTGACTGGTTCTGACAAATACACACTAAAAGGTGGTGTTACACCAAGCGGTCACAGGGTATAGGAACAGGCTGGGCACTGATAGCTGCCCTGTGCTGCCTGCCCCTCAAAACAGTAGAGTATAATGTGACCCAGAAAGGAAGAACATCTGTGAAACAACGAAGTGGTACTACATCAGAATATCTAAAAGAATATTCTAGGATTGTACATGAAGGCCCTTTTCTGTACCTCATACAAGAGTTATCGTTTAATGATATTTACGTCTGTTCCCTAAGACAGTATTAGCCGTCCGTGAGGTCATCCATAATTGTTGAATAAAGTTGACCGACATCATCCCTGGGTCTCTATGGCATACAGTAAAAAGGTACTAGATTATGAAACGGTACCCTGGACTTTGTTAAGTGGGATTCACACGATGGGATTCATGTACCTCACAGGGCTTCAAATCTCATGCGATTTTGTTCCCTTTTAGGGGGAAATGTCTTTAACAATTACAGGGTGGAAAACATATCTCAGGGAAAGGAATCCCTATAATCTAGACGAAGAAATTGTGTTCGAGTACAGAATCTCAGTAGGATTTGTCTCAGGTGAACCCCTGTCATAAGTCGTAATCTGTACAAGGTTCTCACTGCGATCTATGGGAGAAGAATTCTTAACGAACTAGGCTTGGAGCCTTGACAGTCCACTGGCACACAGTATTCCCGCTAGGTAGCATCATTGAAATTATAGGAATCTTTGGTTGTATTGATGTTTGTCTTTAGCACGGGAGGCAGGCCAGCGGATTCTCAAGCCTCTAAGCCTAGTTCGTTAAGAATTCTTCTCCATAGAGCGTAGGGAGAGTACAGAATACGACTTTCAGACTGTGAGATCATATTAGAGGGGTGCACCAACACCCTGTGAGGTACATGAATCCCGCTTTACATACATTATGGTGCCGTAACCAGGATAATGACATATTTTGTTTCATACATACCGGAACCGGATGTGCCGCGTCCTCTGTGACGTCACTGACCCGGTTCAGGTGCGGCGTGGACGCGCATGCGCCGGGGTCACGTGACGACAGCGTTCCGAGCGCGGCATCGAAGTTTGTCGTCTGCTCTCTCTCCAGGGAGAGGTTACTGGAGGCCCGAGCCAGGGACGCGCTTGGTTTGGAGGCTAGGGCAGCGTTCCTTGCGGTGGCGCCGCCTAGTGAGCGCGTCTGGAAGGAGGAGCGCGGTCTCGTCGACTGCGCAGGTGTGGGTTTCTGGACGAAGGGCCGCGTCACGTGAGGCTCCAGAGGGGGATTCTGTTTACTGCCCCCGGGGAGTGACAGCTGCCGTACGTCTGAATAAATATACAAACAAAAATAACAAGGCATATTCAAAATTATATAAGAATATATTTATATGTATTTGTGATATGGGTCGTTCAGTTCAAATAAGACTAATCAACTGAACAACCTATATCATAAATACATATAAATATGATTACGAAATTACAATTGATACATGTATAAGACATTTTTTTTAGTCATTATCAAATGTAATATATTAACGTATTCACTCTATTTAATGTTTCAACTTTATCCACTGAATAAGAAAGTTCAGATAGTTATATTACCTAAAAATATTTATCAAAAACACAGGAGAGGAGAGTAATGGACCAGAAACGGATTTTATTGAACCAATGTATCATAAATGTTTATGTAACTATGGAAACTATCTATTTAACTGCTCTTAATATATACTTCCAGTCCAGTAGTTACACCTGATGAGGGCAAATCCGCCGAAACGTTGTGCCATACCCACCTACTTGCTGAATTCCTACTAAGAAAGCAATTAATAGAAAGCAGTACACATACTTACTTGGTTATGTGATAATTACTATTCAAAAATATAGATGCTTCAGATAGTTTCATTTTCCCATGACCTATGCTATCTATGGCTTCATCTACCTCACCAGATGTTAGTATTAGTCTTTTGTTGTATATGGACTGGATTCTGCCTAAAACAGCTAATCAAACGGGAATGGACCTAAAATTCCATTCATACACCTTGTAATATTTGTCATCTACAGTTATAACGACTGGAATAATAGTTTCATTGGTGAATTTTCCTCGTTTACATGATGGGGTACTACACAAGACTCCCGTACTAGGCGCTATGTACTAAGGCGGTCTAGAATGGTTACATTAAGGACACGTTTTTTCTCCACGACATTTTTATGATATCTTGAAGAACAGTACAACCAGCCAAGTTGTTTTTTGTAGGCATTTTTATTAGAACCAACGTTTCGAGCCGAAGAACCAAAATTTGACTGATAATTGACAATATTTAAAAAATACCAGATGGCGCCACTGTAAATTGTAGGATATGCCTTTAATTTGGTAAAGATAAACTACACAGGGCCCGACACTGATCAGTGACCTAGAACGTAACTGCTGGTCTTAGTTATGGAGGCATCCAGGATGGCAGGAAGCCAAGCGACAAGTCACAGCACTCCTCATGTTTATATCCATATTAATTATCATACCGACCAGGTTAGTTTTACTAGGCCTTTAAGATCTGAGATCAATATTTGATGTAGTTGAGAAACTCCAATATTTGTTCTACGAAAAAAACACTAACTGGAAAAACACGGGTATATCTATAAATATGAACATGCAAGAGAAGGTTAACATCGTAGGGACTCCCTGTTCCACTACATATGATAGGGAAAGATATGTATGTATGTATGGTTATGTACATATTTAAGTGTGTATATATATGTCTATATATTTATATATACACACACATATATTTATATATAATGCAGTTAATTTAACCAACAGTACACATACTTAGCATTCATGTTATGGGGAGTTCTGTTTTAGAATACAAAAATACGTATATTAGTGAACCATCTTTGATATCCATCGTATACAAAAACTGCATTGAAAATATATGGGTACTCAGTAAACCATGACCCATTATAAAGAACCTGTCAGATACCACAACTGTGGTATACGGATTCAAATCTGTGGTATACAGCCTCAAAACCATGGTATACAGGAAATAGTCCCTAGTGCTATAGAGCAAAGACATTGTCCCTATCGTTATATTCTTTGATATCCTTTCGAAAAGATGGATAATATGGAGAAACCAAACAAGAGTTAGTCGTGTTGTTGTTTATTGCACGACGGCAAGATCGCATATTACTGAGCGAGGCGAAGCCGAGAGCAGTAATATGCCGATCTTGCTGGAGTGCGATGAACAATAACATGACTAACTCGAGTTTGGTTTAGAACTTATCCTACCCCGCCCGTCTAAATTACGTCTATATTAACAGATGACGTCATTTGTCACGTGTATCCCACTAGAGTGATATTTTTCATTTTTCTGAACTCCAGACCGAATACAGTGACCCAATGTTAAGCCTATGGATTTTTTTATTAGGGGTAGGATAATGAATACAACCAACGACGTTTTGTGAACAGGTGGCACTGTAAACCACTCGAGGTTGACGGCCGCCTGTCCACAAGACCATGGTTTGTTGTCGATGTATACCTGGTTGCTGGTTACGATGGAATGTATACTTGATATTGCCGTACGAGCTGGTGTTCCTGTACGTCCTAACAGAAGGATCAACAAAGGTTTACCACCTACCATATCCGGTGACGGTCGAGGGGGACTTGTATCGGCCGTCATCTCTCGACGATGTCTGCAACACAGAAAACGTTCACTATAAGGGAAGTAAATCTCAGTGCGTTTCTAAGAAACACGGATAGGAGGTTTCCTATTTTCCAAGAAAATCCTAGTTTTCTTTTTTTTATGTAAGTCCAGGGGTCCACCTACTACAATAGGGCTCCGATATGGTCTACGATGCATCTCCCGATAAAAAATCAAAATCGCGTCGGAAGGTCGCCTAATATCGGGGCAGTTGACCACGTCTCTGCGATTAGACACCGATAAGTGTGAGATCTTATGAGAGGATATTGGCACAGGCCGTGCAACGAATAACACTTATAACAGAAAACGTGGTTACTGAGCCTGTATGGATTGTCATTCGAGGTTCAGTAAAACCCCGCTTCTGGAACACCTCGCTTAAGGGCACCCACTTAAGGAGTCGCTTTGTTCGGAACAGAAATCTTTATTCAGTTTATTTTAACCTTGCTTAGGAGGACACCTCGTTTAAGGGGTCACTTTGCTCGGAAAGGAGGGTGTTCCCTTGAGCGGGGTTTTACAGTATTTCGTATTTATATGGGGCAAAATGCTGAGAATGGAATCCCCAGGGATTCAGTCACTACGTTTTCTCATTACCATATGCCTAAATATCATGAAAAACGCAATTTTATGTTATGATATTTTCCTTTGTATTGGTACAGGTAGAGAGGTATGAGTTGTCTTTGCAGAATGATATCATAAAGCAGAGCTGAATGATATCTGTAGCCTAAGGCAACTAACACCATGTAAACAATCATATATGAAATTGAGCGATGCTTAGATTTTATCCTACCCCGTCACGTGTTTTTAACTTTATATATCGAGCATGGCATATAGATGGTCTATGGCATAACCGTGGCATACAGTCACACCATGTTTAGTCTATGGAGATATATATGAGGGGTAGGATAATAACCGTGACATAGAGTCACACCATGTTTAGTCTATGGAGATTTATATGAGGGGTAGGATAATAACCGTGACATAGAGTCACACCATGTTTAGTCTATGGAGATTTATATGAGGGGAGGATAGTAATCGCGCATGGGAGAATCTAATGTAAACCTCGCTAATGACTAAAGTACAGAGTAGGGAGATTTATATATGATAAGTATGGGGAGAAGAACTCAGAAAGGATCTACACAATGCAGTTCTATAGACACTGTAATGTTTTTCTATTCAGAAATGCATAGTCCAAGTTATATAAAAACTTCATGAAACTCATATGCAAATCTAACTAAGCAAACATTCAATTTTTATCTGAGGATAGTCGTACGCGTATTATGTATATTTATAGATTTGTAATGAAGGATTAACCTGGTATAGCCATACACATTGTACTGCATACGGGTCAGGATTTGTATTATCCATCTGATACAAAGTGTCCATAGTAAACCAGTATGGACATACCCAGTGCATACAGATATGCTGTATGCTCTGAGCTGCAAAAACCGGCGCACATGGAAAAATAGTGCACATGAAAAAATAGCGGTTTTATGCTCCTCATGGGTTGACTTCACGCAATGTTGATGAATGAGCGTGGAATTTCAAGTGAATAACAACAAAAAGGTTTGGGTTACGTTCAATCTATAGATCGATTTCTTTAACCCACTTGCACCCAGTCAACTTGTCATTTCTCTAATTGCCTGAGTTTAGGATCTAAACATACCAAGCACCAGGGGGTCACTGAGGAATTTCGGTCCCCAGTGATTGGTCATGGTCAGCTGAGACCCTGAGACACTGGCACCCTGCTCTGTTCTCACCATCTCATTGAATAGCACACAGATAGTGAAGGGATAGTTTTTCTCAGCATACTGAGAGTGTATGTGACCACTCTTACCTTTTGTATAGCGCGTGCGAGTATTCTCTTAAAACTAGGAGTAAATGGTATGTTCATCATAGATGAATGAGCGTGCAATTATACATGAATAACAATTAGAAGGTTTGTGTCAGATTGAGCCTATTGATAGTTTTCTGTAACCCACTTGCACCCTGTCAACTTGCCATTTCTGCAATTGCCTATCTAGGATCCAAACAAATGAAGCACCAGTGGGTTTTGAGGTAGTTTGGTCTTGAGTGGTTGGTCATGGTCAGCTGGGCACACCTCTAAGAGACTGTGACACTGGCTCCCTGCTCTGTTCTCAATATCATAGTGAATAGTACCCAGATAGTGAAGGGATAGTTTTTATGCAGTACCCTGAAAGTGTATATCGACCACTCTATCCTCTAGATGATGTATATAGTGTGTGCAAGCACGCTCTAAAATGGTGGACACCTTACCGGGCGACGATAAAACAGTCGTGGTGGCGGTATTGCCGTCCCCTGCCTCCGAGTGACACTGTATGCCGACATGATGTCTGTCAAAAGAGCCCTCCTTGGGCCTTACGGGTCAGTTAAAAGAGCCCCTCATTGGGCCTTACGGGTCAGTCAAAAGGGTCCTCCTTGGGCCGTAGGGGTCGGTTGAAAGGGCCCTCCTGGGCTGTATGGGTCAGTCAAAAGGGCCCTCCATGGGTCTTACGGGTCAGTCAAAAAGGCCCCTCCTTGGGCCGTACAGGTCAGTTGAAAGGGCCCTCCTTGGGCCGTACGAGTCAGTCAAAAAGGCCCCTCCTTGGACCATACAGTTCAGTTAAAAGGGCCCCTACTTGGGTCACATGGGTCAGTCAAAAGGGCCCTCCTTGGACCGTACGAGTCAGTCAAAAGGGCCCTCCTTGGGCCGTACGAGTCAGTCAAAAGGGCCCTCCTTGGGCCGAAGAAGCCACACTCTTGTGGCGGTGGAGAGGACGCACAGACACATGGTGACCTTCAGATGAATACTGGGGATCTCCAGTCAGTCAGAACACCTGTCGACACCACACAACCTGAGCCGCCTGCAAGTCTCTCACACTACCTGCTGACTGTGGAAGCACACCGGGCGCTCTGCCAACTCACCTGCAGCGATCTCCTATAGGTGGTGGTGGTTCAGATAGAGACTCCGCGTTTAGATTCCAATAACTCAATGCAAATATATCCAAATAGATACTGGAGGTCAATGATAAACATGCACGTAGCACACACCGGTGTTTCATTTCATTTCATAGACCGTTGGATAAGAAGATATAAATTGATTTTTTTTTTCAAATCAGTTTCTTTATTGGGTTCCAATATACATATAGCATCGTCGATTTCCAAGATATCTACAATTGAGCAAGTGATCCAAATAAAGGGACAATAGCCTCAATTGGAAAAGCAATTGTTTTTCATGGCTATGCCTACACTACATAACATATCCCCATTTTTATAAAGAAGTATAACTTAACTTTCAGGCCACTCTTACAGATTCATTTGAGCACCTATTCAAGCAGTTTATATGTCTTCCGAATTACAAATAAGAGAAATAGTAGTAGAGGAGTTTTTTATCCACCCAGCGGAGGCACAAAATCTAGTCCAATACAAAAGGAGCCAAATGAAGATTGATTAAAGTCTTCGCTTTAGTTAAGGATTTAAACTCTCGATAATTTTCAGTATTCCTCACACAGGCCGGTTGCTCATGCCATAGTTTCGAGCCATAGTAGTGGAGGGATTTCATATATGATCCACATATTTAATGTGGGTGTGTTATATTTTTGGTAGTATTGGGTTTCAGGTTATTGCTGGACTAATTCTCTTGCTCTGGGTTTATGGGAGTGTTGCAGACGTCATGCTGGGTATGACGTCATGCTGGGAGTAAACGACTTGTGACCGTGACATTGCCGCTGGTACCTAAATAAGCCAACTAAACTAAACGACTCTGCGGGAGACAAGCGCATGCTCCTCATATAGGGCACAGAGTGGTTGCTAGTTCCGCCCTCATCCGCCAGGAAATTCTAGCGCCACTGTAGTCGAGGGACAACCACTGTTATCAATTGTTATAATCTATAGATGATATTGAGACGAGACTAAAATTCGTCAATGGCAGACCGAGAGAGATATATTAGTCAAAATCCATTGATAAATGGTCCCGCCACCTGGTGTCTTGGATGGTGTCGGGGGCAATATGGCCGCTTCCTTAGCACAATAGCTATGTGCCCTATAATACCGTAAAACGGCAACTTTTCGACACACTATTGAGATTGTGAAATGTGAAATGTGATATGTACCAATAACATCTTAGGTGTAATGCATATATATATATATATATTTACCATGATTGTATACCAGAAGAAGTGTCAATGCTAATCCAATAAAAGGAGGCAATTTAGGCAATACATCCGAGGTATGAAAAGGGTTGAAAGGATGCAAGGAATACTCAGGCAGGAGCCAACAATCTGATTGCCTACGGTAATACATATTAGTATTGGCTGACATTTCTTTCATGCTACTCTGCCAGAGGAATATTGCTATATCTAAACAAATGCTATACGAAGGCACACGATACTTGTACGATGACTAGAGGCAATAGCAGTGTCACAGGTATCAATTGATCTTTTAATAGCTGGGTCTTCATACAAGATAATGACTTGATTTGTGTACGAGTGGCAGTAAACTCTGAGTAGTTGATGCGTAGTAATATCTGAGCGAATGCGAGGATATTACGTCGTCAATTACAGCAACTCGTACAAAAAACAGTCATCATTGTATTTATTATCCACCTACATGATTAATGACGAGTATATTGCAATACAAAGTTTATTGCACTTCCATATCACACCCTTAGGCCTGACGTCCACCTACTACGATATAAATTTAGACTTACCGATATGTCACCGATACAAAAAGCAAATATCTAAGACATATCGGAAAATGCAAAATCGTGGACAAATATCTAGACATGCCAATCCACCACGCATCGTAATGGCTATATTTCGGTGCCTAATCGCAGCCACTCGAACTGGCTTCCAAATACATGAGTCTAAGGGTTATCGCTCTTCATCTATTCATCATTTTCCTCAATTACTCTATATACTGTTTATTATCTATATATGTAAGCTGGTTGTATTTTGAAATGTATATGTACACTATGTATCCATACGCCTATACGCGCTGAAAGATCTTACCTCGGTAAGAACCGTTTATTCAGTCAATAAAAAATAAATAAAAATGCACCATATCGGAGCCATATCGTAGTAGGTGGACGCCAGGCAAGCATGGTGGTAATTCGGTGTATACCAATATATAGTTCGCTATTTATCCGTGATTTTAGCATGCAAAAACTTTTATGACAATGGGTTCTGATGGTAAATCATACCTGATTCTCAATAATTGATACTGAACGGATATCAAATAAACTCATTTTGAGGAACATGATGATTTGATCTAATTTTGGATGGGACATTTTTTTCCTGCCGGAGATTCTGACATCCCAGAATCTATGGGTAGTGAATTCCAGGTGCTCTATACATTTCCTATCGAGACTTAGTAAAAGTTGGATAATAAAACGGTGTATGAGACAATTTCAATTGACGTTGATATTATGATATCCAGATGTTGTAAAATGGATATTTGATTTAGAAATTTGAGGTCAACGTGCTAGTTTTCTCTCTGTAAACAATATTGTAATGCTATTATAATAGAACTTATCTCAAGAACCTATCTCAAGGTATTGTACCCTATACTCAATGGCTAATTTGGTGAGTTATTTTATCAATAAATATTGTTATAAATACGTGGTGAGGTAAAATCAGAAACCTACTCGATGAGAATAACTTGGTCCACATTCCACCTCGTTTGAACTTGGCTTCGTGAATTACTCCACGGTCAAACTTGATGGAGTACTGACCAAGTTATTCTCATCTCGTGAGTTTCCTTCTAAGTATAACATTTCTAAAACGTTGGATTTCACAAAGTAAATGTCATTTTCTTCAAATATTCAGAAAGTGAATATGATATAATAGGTAGTGCAGAGTAGTGGGTCAAGGTGTCACAGATTCAACTCAGCCAGAGCTAACGTAGTCTTAGAGGGTGCGTCCACCAACCACGACAAGGCTGCGACACGCGCCGACAAGAAAGTTCCTTGTCGCAGCCTTGTCGTGAGGAGGGGAGCTGTCGTGAGCCCTTGTCGCAGCCTGTCGGGAAGTGCACGCTCCACCTAAATATTCTATCATAGACCACTGCGACATGCCACGACACGCCACAACACGGCTCCAAAATCGAACATGTTCGATTTTGTCGTAACCTTGTCGGAAGGCCCCCGACAGGCCCCCGACAAGGTTCATGTCGCAGCCTGTCGTGGCCTTGTCGTAGCCTCTTGTCGGGAACTGTGGTCCACCAACCACGACAAGGCTACGACAAGGCTTCCAATCGTAGAGCTGTCGTGGACCTTGTCGGAAAGCCGTTGTCGCAGCCTTGTCGTGGTTGGTGGACGCACCCTCTAAATCTAAAGGTAACAGGGCTCATAGTACCCCGTCAGTACGCTAGGTCGCAGCAGTGCAGACCTTGGGTAGGCTGATACTCGGCTGATTCTACCGAGAGAATCAAGAAACGTCTACCTACCATCCAAAGTTATTCTTTACACCTCCTGATCCTTGTCTACCACCATGGCCTACTATCGTAAAACTGGATGAGTTTTAATCTTGGCCACCGTATGCCACGACTGGAGTTTGGCATAGTGACTTCATGAGGCAAAGCCCAGAGCCAAAGTCCGGACTAAAATATTAGTCGTTTTGTAAATTGAATTAATTATCTTTATCAATTCCGGTTATATAGTAAATATAAAACGACCCACCATGCTTGTACTAGCCACAAAACTCGATAATAATTTACGGTTTGACGGAACTACGCGTTAACGCCTCGTACTGTATGAACCATAAATTATCATATCGTTATGTCGCTTACAAGTACAGCATGGTCAGTTCATTCTATGTAATTATGATACAACACTTTGGTTGGCATGACCCACCTTGCTTGAAAAAGCCACAAAACTCGATAATAATTTACGGTTCTTACGGAACGTAAATCATCATTTCGTTTTGTAGCTTAAACAGCATGGTCAGGATGTTCTATAGAAGTACTTACAAATCGGACAGCTATACGTTTCCGCGGTGAACTGTCATGGCGACCATCGAAGCTGAGAACATGGATGAGACCCGTCAAATCAGGAACGGAAGTCGATCTCTGCCCATGCGCAGAGCGCCGTAACCACTCGTCTAGTCGGTACATGACTCTGGCATCTTCTCAGGACCGTGTACTTCCGGTCACATGACCATAATGAAATATCCACAGGGGATCCGTGTTTGTATGAAATATCACGAACTGAACACATACGAAACACATTCATTTCCATGATATGATTTTAAAGCCCCATGCTGAATATAAGGGACAGAGCCATTGTTAGTTTATGAAGCAGGCACTAGGTGGCCAGCAGTATGGCAGGCCCCTTCAGGAGACATAATCTATATTCTGGCTCTTCATTCTTACGAAATCCAACTGTCTTTCAATGTTTTACCATCCAGGACATGATGTTTTTCACATGGAACACTTTATATACATATGTGAGCAAGGCTAGAGTTGTGACACTTCCCAGTTATCACTCACTTCTTTTGCACCACCTTTTGTTTTGTAGCTAAATTTAAGAATTGTTCCCCATAATCGTCTTGTGTAAACGCTGGGTATGATGCTTGTCTCCTAATATAAACCTCGATTTGAATCAACAAGTTCCTTCCATGGGACTAGAGAAGAAGCCAACAAGTTTTGGTCAAAGTCGTCGTTCTCCACAAGTTTGATGTAGAGTGATATGAACGAGGCGACAACTGAGTGAATATTACATAGCATTCAAATGAGGTAGAGAATGACTTCTTTGACCAAAACGAGTTGCTTTCTGTATTTATCCCAACCCTGTACACACTAAACGAATGGATGATACAGAGGATATAGACCATGGAGAAAGGACTGCAATACTCGTAGCGGCATGGAGAACGAGCTTCCAATGTTAAGCCTATGGGACAAAGATTCCAGGTTTGAGATAAAATCCCCTTTCAGGTTGAAACTCCAGTCTGTGGTAGATTCCAACATTTACAGCATACAAAGGTATTCACATCCAGTCTTGACCGTTGTCGTACACTCCAATCCTCAAAGGCAACCATTCCCACGAAGAAACAAGAGTAACACACATACTCATACGCAGTTCCAGGCAGTTTCTCCTTTCTGAGCTGTGTCACATATGAACAATACAACCTGCTAATACACTAACAAAATCTAAACTGGTCTTTGGCACATCTGAATACTCCATTCTCCACTACACTGATCCCTATATTAAACTCCTCAGCAGTGCCATGGTGTGTGAAAGGTGTTTTGCATCATGCTCTTTGTCCCTGCTTCCAGTTGAACGCCTCTCACATAGTTTCTGCTCAATATCGTGAATTAATCGTGTCTTGTTTATCCCTTCGACTCTAAGGTACAGCCCCCAGTGACTGCGGAACCGTAGCCAACTCGAGTGGCGCCATCAATTGGAGAACTTAACCCTTTGGCGCCGGATGATGCCTTAAGGCATCGCCGTGTGTGGCCAGATGATGCCTTAAGGCATCATTTTCTAAGACTTGCAAAATCATAGATTATGTGTAATAACTTTGTAAATAATTGATCAATAATGATGAAAATTTCACAGGATGTTGGTATAACATTAGCCTTACGATTTTGAAATACTCATAAAATAATATTAAAGACCACGTGTTTTATTACGTGATCAAAAGTGAAATTATCATAATTGGCCTGAAAAGACCCCGTCCCCTGGCGGTATGTACTAACACCCTACCCGGCCTTACAGACATTGCTTTGTCAGAGGTGCCCGGTGTGAAAGGGTTAAAGAAGCCAACTGGGTACAGAGAGAAATATTAAGGTCTTAGTGGGTGGATGAACATGTAACGGGACTCAAGGGTTCTCAGTGGAAGCCGATTTCCGTACGGGTCGCGTTAACCGTTTATTATGTGTACCCGACGTGAGAACTATTTTTGTTTGGTCTCATGGAGGTTTAGTCACACCCTCTCCGCTGCATATTTCTTGTTAGAGCGTGCATGCACACGCTAAATACATCATCTAAAGTTTAGAAGGGTCCATGTAGACTTCCAGGGTACTGCATAGAAATGATCCCTTCACTATCTGCGTGCTATTCACTGTGATATTGAGAACAAGGCAGGGAGCCAGTGTCTCAGTGTCTTAGAGGCGTGCCCAGCTGACCATGACCAATCACTCATGACCAAAATACCTAAAGACCCACTCAGGGCCCTGCGACCCACTGGTGCTTGATGTGTTTGAATCATAAACACAGGCAGTTGCAGAAATGGCAAGGTGACTGGGTGCAAGTGGGTTACAGAAAACTATCCATAGACTGAATGTAACCCAAACCTTCTAATTGTTATTTATTTATAATTGCACGCTCATTCATTTATGATGAACATCCTATTTGCTCCTAGTATACGTTAGGGCCCACCACCCGAAAGTCGGGACGTTAGGGCCCACTTATTAGGACGTTAGGGCCCGCCTATCATAATCACATTGACATTGGAGAGAGGCAGGAGAAAATTGGTATATAAAGTGGTAGGTCTAGGAATCTATTTCATTGTTATATTTATTATATTGTATCATGTTGATTTTATTCCAAGTGTTCATCAAATCTAGCAGCTTAGGTAGAATTGATTTAATCATGTAGAACTTTGTCTCCCCCGCTTTTGTGTATGTCTGGGTTCTGACAATAGAATACCTATCAAGAAATATTTACACCTTACCAAATTGGTAATAAAAGTCTACCTATATGGTTATTTTATTCAAAATACACACAAAGGGAAATAAGAATATGTAAAAATGTCTTCAAGAGTGAGAAATATCACACACTCCAAGCATAGGTCCAGATTTAATAAAATACCTGCACGGAGAGTAACAAACACTTATAGACCCTCCAGAGGTTACTAAACTCCCTATGATCACCCTGGGTAAGTAAAGGTTCCGCTCCTGACTGGGTGGCCACACCACGACCGCATGAAGCACAGTTTTCCCATTAATAATTGGAGAAACTGGATATAATTTCGGATTAACATGTAGAAATAGTTGAGATTTGCAATTTGAAGATTTATAAAAAACAGTTAAACTGCAATAATTATGGGTTACGGTTCTAGGGTCTATCACCATACAATGTTGGCAACCAGTGAACACTTGAACCTCTAACAGACTGTATTATGGGATACCGCAATAGGGTCTATAGGCACTCTCCCAGTAGAGATCCTGGACTCTACTTCCTGTGGTCACTTATATCTCTGCCCCAACCTGCCTGTTTGGACTCAAATCTGCCCCCTACGCCAGTTTTTGAAATATCTTAAATTCTAAGGGCCTCTGGGGGTATTTTGTGTTATACTTGTAAATAGACATGGACATATTTATATGGTAAATAAAATACTCTCATTTGTGCTATTATTTATTTCAGACCAGACACAGTCTCTGGGATTACTTTCTCCAGTGGAAAGCACCTCATGTGTTGCAGAGCTTTGTTTTGTCAACAATGCCCATGTGCTCCTCTGAAGGGACAGTCTAATCAACTGTGGATTCCCATTATAAAATGGTTTAAGTATGAAAAAGAAACAGCTGGATTGTCTGTGAAGCTCCTTTAACAATTCCCATATTTCCATACTCATGATATGTGAGTTGTTTTAATTGTATAACTTTTGGCAGTTGCCTTGATTTGAATCTGAAATGTTCTCTGGTCTCCCCTGTCTTTAGTGGATACCCAGGGAACCAGCTTTAGGTTGAGGGAGAGATTAAACCAGCGCTAGTGCCGCAAAAGATCTGGGGGGAAGAGTTGTCTATAGGCAGTGGGTCAAGGTGTCCCAGACTCAACTCAACCAGAGCTACCTAGTGTAGCTCTGGTGGCCAGTGTATCTGACCACTGACATTTCAGTATTTGTCAAATGCGGTAGATGGCGTGACAGTATCTTGGATCAGTATTGTGGTACGGACTCTTACACTGCTACCAAAGACGATCTGTGAAATGTGCCCTCTGCATGAATCATATCTATGGGTAGGGCTATATATGAACAGAGTATACGTTGCCAGGTGTTTGTTTGGCTGCAGGCATTGCTGAACCAAGCAAATAAGGTGCGACACAAGCATATGGAAAAAGGTCTCTTCCTATATATATATCCATTTCTGAACACTCAATAGTTACATACTGCTGCTGGGGGGTGCAGTAATGAGTTATGTATCGAGGCTGACCTTTTGGTCCTGGGCTGACCACGTGATATAAAGACGAAAACATAACTGTTGCAGTTACTCGATAAGGGTGGCCATTTTTCGGTGAGGACCGGAAAAATTACTGCCCGTGGCTGACACCTTGGGAAGTATTATTTTCGGTCCTCACTTTGACTTTCTCTCACCGGAACATAGTTTCCCTCTATTCCACATAGCAAAGTCGTATGTCACTCACTGACCAATAACATTTTTTCTGTTAACATTAGCCAGAACAATACCAGGAATATTTGGTCCTATAAAGCAAAAGATCGATCAATACCCATTATTAAACAAGTCATAATGCATGTCAAAACAACACCCAACCGGAAAAAGAAATTACAAGAATTCAAAAACAGGTACCGGATTAATTCCTACAAACATTATGCCTGGGGGTATGTTTCCTAAACCCCAGCGAGTGGAGGTTTGTTTGCCCACGCGTCCAGCCTATGTGTAGTACATGTACTGACCAGCGCCGTGAGCCTTGCTGTGAAAGTTGTGTTTTCCTAGCGGTGTTTATTCAATTAGGTGAACGAGGGCGGGTCCATTATAAGGGGAGGTGGTTGTGTTGACATGGCAGGCGGATTAGGGTTTTCTCAGATCCAGAAATCGAGGACCACTGTACAGGAGGAAAGTGTGTGTTCACAGGTAGACAAACAGCAAGAGGGTCGTCAACCAGAGTCTCCATTTTCTTTAAGGCCAGTCCCCCACCTGGGGGTCGTTGCTCCTGGAAAGCGTTGCTCCAGTAATATCGGATCGTATCGTGTAGTATCGCTATTTTCACGTTGTATCGCTATATTTTAAAACACCGCAATTTCAGTGTCATAGATTACAGGTTCATTGGGGTTTTAATTGGATATAGATAGCGACATAGTTATGATGCGATCCGCAAAATATCTGGAGCAACACTTTCGACCTCGGATCGCTATTTTGCGATCCGCAAAACGTGGAGCATCGACCCCCAGGCCTGTTGAACAATCTAGGATCGTATATGGAGACCCTTTTCTGTACCTCATACAAGGGTTATCGTTTAATGATTTTCAAGTTCGTTCGCTAAGGGGCCATTCATAAAGTACGTACGCACCGAGGGGGGGTGGGGGGGGGGGTGGGGTCAGAAATTTTGGAAAATCTGCGTATGCTCCCTCTTTGTTCTATTGCGCACAAGATTGGGAGAGGGGGTGGGGGGGGGGGGTCCAAAATTTCAGAAATTCTGCGTACGTACTTTATGGATGGCCCCAAAGACAGTTTTAGCCGTCCATAAGGACGTCTATAAGTGTTGAATAAAGTTAACCCACATCATCTCTGGGTCTCCTTGGCGTACAGAAATGGGTGTTTATGTAGGAGCCTAGATTATTCAACAGGGGCCCCGATAGGCCTTACGGTTGCCTTCCTGACACCATACTGATTCTATTGTGAGGTCAGCAAAAATCGTGGTAGGTGGAACAGGTTTTTGCGATTCCGTCTACAATACCTCACGAGCTTCAATCTGTGTATCAATGTAGATCTCAGGCTGGGTTTTAATATTAAAATATATTATAATTCTGGAAATAATGAATGAATCTGGATAATCTTTTAAAGGTATTTACAACATTTATGATGCTATTGTTCAGATACTAATACAATCAAATTAAAGAATATAACTGTGATAGAATCATGATTCAGATATGAAATTATCATTTTCAGACCTTTAAACTTAATCAAATAATATCATGTTTACAGCGATTATACATCTATACACGCCCTACCTAATTCCAGAATCCCAGAATTTTCCGCCAATTATCTCACCCGCATGAGATATTTTCCTGTTAAATCATCTCCAATAAGCTACGACAGGCTACGAAAAATCCAACATGTTGGATTTTATCGGGACCTCTACGATTGGTGTTTTCAATCGCAGCCTATCATGAGGACGGAATCGCAGAAACCTGTTCCACCTACCACGATTTTTGCTGATAGAATCGGTATTGTGTCGGGAAGGCAGTCGAAAGGCTACATAGAACGAGTTCATAACGTTAAGCCTATGTGACAAAAATACCAAGGGTGAGATAAAGCAAAAACGATCCCGTCGTTTAGTGATCGCTTTACCCGCCAGGAGGGGCAGTCGGCGGTGAACTCAGCTCCCCTAGCGGCGAGTATCAGCATGATTCTTGCTGAACAAATAAAGCCAATCAATCTGCCTGCAGGCCCCCAACCACAAAGACAAACACGGACCAGTGGCCAGGTGAATACCGCCGCATCGGGACTACCGGTCCTCACCTGGTGCCTCCCCCACCTCCCACCCTGTCAACGAAAAGCGTTAGCTGCTAGTGATAGCAGGAGTGGTTGTAATGCACCCCGACATGTACAGTGCAACCTCACAGGAGTGGTCATATTACATGTACAGTAGAACCTCACAGGAGTGGTAGTAATGCACCCTGACATGTAGAGTAGAACCTCACAAGAGTGGTCATATTACATGTACAGTAGAACCTCACAAGAGTGGTCATATTACATGTACAGTAGAACCTCACAGGAGTGGTAGTAATTCACCCTGACATGTATAGTAGATCCTCAACGGTATTATATAGAACTGCATTGAGGATCGTATAAATAGACATTATTACATACCTGAGTGCGAATGTCAGCGAAATACTACCCTCTCACTAGGGTGTCATATTCGCCGACTACGGCCCAATATCTTGCGCTTCGTCGTATTAAACGTATTTCAACATGCTATGGACTAGATTCCTGAGATCGATGTCATTGCGACCAATGTCAACATGTCGGACAATATCAGTTTGTGACTTAAAACTTGCGATTCAACCCCCCTGTAACAACTGCAAGTGCATAATGGCCAAATATTGAGGTATCTAACGTAAGGCATTCACCTGACACCATTTAAATAGCTCAAATATTTAAAATATCGATAGTAGCAACGAGTCAATTGTCCTGGTCCCCAATGGGTGACGCACAGACACGCTGAATGTACGGGTGCACATGCGCAAAAATATGTAAATGAACGTCACTCTCCCAATCGTAGTCGCTCGCCGCATTCTGCTGCTTCGAACATCGCGGTAAGTGTGCGTCTAGGACTGTGATTAGGAGGGTGACACTATTTTACATATTTTCACACATGCGCAACGAGCACATCCTGTGAGTGGACTTCCGCGTTGTAGCAGACAGTGTCAACCTGGAGGGGTTGTGACTCGACGACTTCGTAAATGGCTTTGTTTTTTAAATCAAATTAAGGTATGTAATGATAAGAAAATGACCTGACTGTGGATAGAACTATGTCTTAGTTCTCGGTTATCTGTGACGGACATTCGCCCCTCCAACTGCGTCGTTGGAGGGAATGTCCGCCACAGGTGACCTCGAACTAAGACCTAACTTTTTCCTACCCCTAATGAAAAAAATCCATAGGCTTAACATTAGCGGACTGTATTTGGTCTACAGTGCAGGAAAATGAAATTTATTGCTCTAGTAGGATACAGTTGTCAAATGACATCATTTGAAAAGCAACCAATGATCATCACTGATTATCGGTGAGTTTTATGTTATTTCTTAATTTGCTGAAGTAATTTAGACAGGGCAGGATAAATTCTAAACCAAACTTGAGTTAGTCGTGTTGTTTATCACACTCTGGCAATGTCGCGTATCACTGCGCTCGGCTTCGCCTCGCGCAGTAATATGTGACATTGCCATCATGCAATAAACAACAACACGAAGAACTCTTGTTTGGTTTCTCCTAAGTATTCTCCTCAGCCGGTTGACTGTTTAACAGCGTTACACTGTATACTTCCTTCACAGACTACTATACTGAAAGAGCGCCCTGCAGTGGTATGCGACCAGTAGGACATTGTGCTTGAGAGGTCCCTTGTGATGCACAGTACAGCGTATTAAAACCACCACAGCCATCAGAGCGGTCCATCACACGACTGTGAAGTCCCAGCAAACATAGTTTGGCAACCAACCCCTTCTACGATATAGGAGTTCGTTGGGTTAAATCACACACGGTATCCCTCTGTGTTCGCCTCAAACCAAGTAGTTTTGTTCTATGTATACTCTAAAAGCAGACGTACTTAATATGAAATATTCATAGTTAACGAATCGATAAAGGCACCAAGATTTATGTTCAGTATATTTTGAAATAATGCACAGGAAAGAAATAAGAAAAAAGGAAAATTGGCTTCGATGTTATAACATAGCACACTCTTCAAGCAGTACGAAAGATCTGGTTGGAGAATAACAAACTGCCCCGCTACTGGGTCAAGGCGGCCGCCTATCTAACCCGACCTGGGCTAACTTTGTGTAGCTTTGGTTGCCAGTGTACAGTAAACACTGACCGACACAGACCACGATCACTCTCCCCCCATATCATTAATCTGTGTGGATTACGTCTGAACTAAGGATTGGATCAGTGACCAGCCAGAGGTTTAGCACCACAGGAGGTCAGTCGATCGTTCAGTCGCACGCCCGGTTCTCTGTACCACCTGTTGGATCATCGAGCAGTCATTGACCGGAGTTCAGCCTGGATCTACACCTCTATATCCATCTAACTGCTGTGGATTAACTGATAATCATACTGATTGCTCAGTCGGGAACTTTATTAGCCTGTCTGGCATGTGTGAGTTTCTAATGTCTTGGTCATAATTAGCACTGGATCGCATGGACTGCTGCTAATTGCATAGAAGTTAAGTCCTTGGATGATCTCACTATGCTGAGATAGTGGGAGGAACATTGGATCTTACCTCATTTAACCATTGGACCGTGCAGGGTTACAATCAAAAGTGTGGTGATCATTGAGCCGTAGCAATTTGGTCTGACTTGGGAATCAACCAATCTGGGGTGAGTTTTTAAAACAAAGACCGATTTTAATTCAGCGACCACAATTATGATTTACATGAGAAATACTAGAAAAGGTATCCTTACAGTTACGTTATTTAAAAGTAATCTTATCATAAAGCCTGTCCACTTATAACGGAGAACAACTCTTTGTGCAGAACAATCTAAAATTGCTATGACTAGATAATAAATGCTGTATGTATATTCCCAGATACTTACTGATTATATATACTAGATTAAAAGAGTATATGTTTAGAGTGATCCATCCATGATCGTTTTCTAAGACTCTCTTCTATAAAAACAAAACCACAAAGACAACGATAAGATCTTTTTTTTTATCGTTCTTTCTTTTAAAAACTCACCCCAGATCCTAGAATTACTTAACCCACGAATCGTCTTAACTATTGCCTCTTCAGTGACTAGCGGCTGATGACATAGAGGTCTGTAGCGATCAGCGTTGGGTATCGGCGGATTTTTGGTTGTAATCACTCTACCGTCACCGGGAAGCACGCTTACAATATGGCGCCCATACCGGAGTACCCGGGGATCCGCCCCACCAACATCAGCACCTACTGCCTGGACTTCGGCGACCACCAGGGGAAGGACCCCGACACCTACCGGCCGATCAGCCTGCCCACGCCCAGCCTCAAGATGCCCCAGTTTGGTGTGGTGAGTATATTTATAACCTCGTTTTCATTGGCCATGGAAAATGGCTTATAATCGGCCAATAGAAAATGGCTTATAATCGGCCAATGGGGAATGGCTTATAATCGGCCAATGGGGAATGGCTTATAATCGGCTAATGGAATTCCTCCCCTCTTATATCATTACTTCTCTTTTCTTTTGCAATACTCCCCTCTGGATGAAACAATCTTCTGCATATTCTATTAAATATATAATGCTACATACTCAATAGGTACCCATTTTTATCTTACCCATTCACCAAACCCTAATAAGTGAACCCACAACCTCCGTATCTTTACAACCAAAGATACGGTTTTTGCATTTCTATGCGTGTTGACAATTAGATATTCATAATTACGATAGAATAGACGTTAATTGCCACGTTTTTCTCAGCTACGAATCATTTATTGTCCTGAGAGCAAACTACATGGTAAGTGTGATCCGCTTATGGACTGGACTGTTAAGCTATCTTATTGGTATCGCAGAGAATGCGGATTAGAGTGTTGTGTTTTGGACACCGTGATATGTAGGTGCATGTTTCCCTTGGTGTGCACGATATTGGCCTTTTGTGGGTCCCTGTTATCAAACACAACAGTGCTCGCAGCTATTTTGTCCGGTCGTAACCAAGACTCAGCTTTGTCGTAGAGTGGGGGAATAAAAGTTTATCTCACACCTGGTACAAGTTTAGCCATAGGGAAACTATGTTCCGGTGGGAATAAGTCAAAGTTACGAGGTAAGGCTTGGAAAAATTAGAATCATTTCCACCGGTACGTGGTTTCCCTATTCCTATATACCTTCAATCGTCGGCTAATATCGATAAAAGCCGAACGTCTCTGAACGTAAACCTGGGAAGTAAACGTCAACCTGGGCAGTAAACGTCAACCTGGGCAGTAAACGTCAACCTGGGCAGTAAACGTCAACCTGGGCAGTAAACGTCAACCTGGGCAGTATACAAAAGTTATTCCACCCCCAGCAGCGATAGGTATACCTCAAAGGGAGCAAATAGTATGTTCATCATTGATGAATAAGCATGCAAATATAAATGAATGACAGGTTTGGGTTACATTCAGTACATGGATCGCGTTACTCAGTTGCACCCAGTCAATTTGCCATTTCTGCCCGAGTCTAGGATTCAAACACCAATAGGTCAATCAGGTATATCAATCTTGAGTGATTGGTCATGGTCTGCTGGGCTTGCCTATAATACACTGAGACACTGGCTCCCTGCTCCTTACCCAGTAACACAGTGAGTAGCACATATATAGTGAAGAGATGGCGTTTTTACAGTACGCCGGATACAGAATCTGTCCCAGACAAACACCTAACAGGTAAATGAAAGTGTGAATTCCACTTTACAGGGTACAGAATCTCAGCAGGATTTATATCAGACAAACACCCTGTGAGGTACATGAATCCCACTTTGTAAATTCCACTTTACAGGGCACAGAATCTCAGCAGGATTTGTCTCAGACAAACACCTAACATATACATAAATATGTGAATTCCACTTTAGGCTCGTTAATTGCTGCTCCAGGGTTGGAGTTGACTTACAGCTCCACGGCAGTAATTGCCCCCGAGACGGGCGCTCGAGGCGACGTCTAGCGGGCGGGGGGGGGGGGGGGGGGGGGACTAATCGGGAAGGCGAAGGGGGCAATGAAGTGGGCAGCAAAGGAGGGCAGATCTATGGTCGAAAGGGGGCATCAGTGTTCATACGACTTCGGGAATACCATTAGCATTCATAATAATGACTTAATAATGTATTTTCAACAAGTTAACCTAAGACCCGTTTCATAATCTAGGATCCTACATGTAGACTAGTTTACGTAAGCCATAGAGATCCTACATGTAGACTAGTTTATGTAAGCCATAGAGATCCTACATGTAGACTAGTTTATGTAAGCCATAGAGATCCTACATGTAGACTAGTTTATGTAAGCCATAGAGATCCTACATGTAGACTAGTTTATGTAAGCCATAGAGATCCTACATATAGACTAGTTTATGTAAGCCATAGAGATCCTACATGTAGACTAGTTTATGTAAGCCATAGAGATCCTACATGTAGACTAGTTTACGTAAGCCATAGAGATCCTACATGTAGACTAGTTTATGTAAGCCATAGAGATCCTACATGTAGACTAGTTTATGTAAGCCATAGAGATCCTACATGTAGACTAGTTTATGTAAGCCATAGAGATCCTACATGTAGACTAGTCTTTGTAAGCCATAGAGATCCAGGGATGATGTAGGAATCGATGTTTGTACAGAACTCGGCCCGGGGACTCGTTCAGTAAAAATCAACAATCCCCCATCTCGTTTTGTAGCATGTAGAGCATGGTCAGGTCGTCCTATATAAATTGTGCGCACCGAGACCCCGTTGCTCCTGTTTTTGTGGTATCGCTAGCTATAATCGGATCGCAATTTTATTTTTACGATTACTTTCCCGATCCGACTAAAAAAGCGTTGCTCCTGTAATATCGGATCGCAATTTTTACGATGCGATAACGATACAACAATTCAGGGGCACATATTGAATGAGACAGGAGAAGATTCATTAGTTTTTTTTAATTAAATACAGATGGCATCATAGTTAAAACAGATCTGACATCTGGCGGTGTGGATCACAATGTCCTATAATTAGAAGAACAAGGGGCGGGGGTTGGTGGTGCCACCATGGATCGTTATTTGAAATATCAGATAAGGCTGTATTTAACCCATCCGCAGTGCTCTGAAGGTACATGTACGCGTAAAAACTATCGCTAAGAGCCGTATTTTACGCTGCGATGCGCCTATGCGATAACGACGCGATCCGCAAAATTTCAGGAGCAACGTTTTGGCCCTCGGATCGCTATTCTGCGATCCGCAACTCTGTCGCAATCCTGGAGCAACGGGGCCCTGCCCCGCCTCACACACACAAACGAGGCCCTAGACACACACACACCCAGTGGCAGTCATTCTTCAACCACTCCAGCGGCGCCGTTAATCTCAGGCCGAGCCTTCTTAAGCCACACGACGGCCGAGATTTGGCGCCTGTGGGAAGCCTCACTCTCCTAGCAGAGATCCTGCGCTCTACTCCCTATGGCCGCTTGTATCTCTGCCCCAACCTGCCTGTTTGGGCTCAAATCTAGCCAGTTTTTGAAATATCCTAAATTCTGAGGGTTTTTGGGGGTATTTTGTGTTCTACTTGTAAATAGAGATGAACATATGGTAAATAAGATACTCTCATTTCTGTTATCATTTATGTCAAACCAGACACAGTCTGGGATTACTTTCTACAGTGGAAAGCAAGCCATTTGACTTGTATTACTTTTGACAGTTGCCTTGTTTTGAATCTGAAATATTGGCTGGTCTCCCCTATCATTAGAGGATACCCAGGGAACAAGCTTTGGGTTGGGGCAGAGATTAGTAAGCACTAGCACCACGAAAGATCTGGGAGGAGAGTGGGAAAGCCTCGATCTCCATACACAGACTTGGTGAGCGAGCAGTGCGGATCTGCTGGAGAGTGTGAGGTGTAGGGGAGTTGTCATTAGGTAGAACATAACCGGAATCCACTCTCACCCTGGTAACAACCCAAGTGCCACACCTCAGAAGCCAGTGGAACTAAATACGTGAAAAGCATTCGCAAAACTCAACTGTTCCCTTTGGAGTACTGTTTGGACAGGATATAACGCACTCGCCTCTGGTTTGGATTAACCTGTACACAGAACACGGATATAACGTCTTGGTGTCAATTATCTTCTCAACGGGGGCCTTTGAAGTGGTTATATTGTTTGCCATGTGCATTAGCTAAAAGGAAGTTGAATTCATTTTAAACTATACAGGTAAGCATTATGACAGGTACTATTTGGTCTGTTGATATTTAACAAATAAGCGTTAAGGATTGAGCTTTATTATAAATCATATACAAAGACCCTATTGGAAATTTATGTGGACTCCGTAAGCCACGACACATTGTATAAAACCTGTCTGATATCATAACTGTAGTATATGGATTCAAATCAATGGTATACGGCCTCAAAACCATGGTATACGGGAAAATAGTCCCCTTGTGATATAGAGCAAAGAAAAAGTCCCTATAGTTATACCCTTTAATATGGCAATTAATTGGATTAATTTATTCGAAAAGATGGATGATAAATGCAACACACAATGCTTATGTGGACAGGCGGCTCTGTAACTCGAGGTTGACGTCATAATGCACTTGCTGGCGCTCGTGTATTACGACCTGTCAACCTTGCTTGGTTTACGGCCGCCTGTCCACAAAACCATCGATTATTGTCTATAGATTAACACGTAACTCCTTTATGTGAATATAGTTTCCGCTTTATGTGAATATAGTTTCCGCAGAGGATCATGCATGACCGTCTGATTATCATATCGTCCAACGTATATAAAATACTACCCGCTGCTAGGGGTGCAGTATAAATAATGTTCGGGCTCAATGCGACGTATAATGAATGAACTTGACTTCATGAATGACGCGTTTTTTTAGTGTCGTTCAGGTACATGTTTATAAGGAAACATGGTAAGTGAACCCGTAGCGATGCTGTTCTCGGCCTCGTGTCCTATAACCTCTATTATAACATAAAAGACCTTGAACGGCAATCATTACGGGCTCACTCACTAAGTTTTCTCTTAATACGGCACCGTCATAACTGTAACTATACTGCAGGTGGCAATGGCTTGTGAAAAGGGCATCATCAAATCGTTGTATAATCGACATAAGCTCTGTCAATGGCATATTAAGTTATACAATTATGGTTGTTGAAGTTAATGAAAGGCACAAGTGGCATATGTTGGTCCAATGCTTCTCCTACACCAATAGGTATAGTAATCCTGGAACCCTAGTATAGCTCTATTCAGCATGTTGTTTAGGAAGATATATCACTATCCAATACATACACCTCTATTGAGCATGGTTCTAGGATGATATAGCGATATACAATATATGTAGACCTCTGTTCAGCATAGTGTGCAGGATGTTGTTATCCACCGTGTACAAAGATCCCAGCTCAGCTCAGCAAACCACGACCCTTTATATAAAACCTGTCAGATACCATAACTGTGGTATACATACGGATTCAAACCTGTGGTATACGGCCTTAAAGCCATGGTATACGGGGAAAAAGTCCTGTTGTGCTATAGAGCAAAGAAATAGTCCCTATTGTTATACCCTTCGATATAGCAATTAATGGGTTCATTTTTTTTCTCGAAAAGATGGATAATAAATACAACAAGCGATGGTTTTGTAGACAGGCGGCTCTGTAAACCACTCTAGGTAGATGTTGTAATACACTCACTATCCAATATATACACTTCTATTCAGTATGGTGTGTAGGATAAAATATCACTATAGCACAATCCAATTGATATGTACACCTCTATTCAGTATGGTGTGTACACAATACTCTACGAGTTTGGATGTGCTATTAGGAGAACACAGAAAAGTTGCACAGAGTGTGTCGGCCAATGGGAAAAGGCCTTATAGAAGGAGGTTTTTTGGTATGATTTTCAGGGGTTTCAATATTACAGTTCATCTTATACAAATATCCTAGTAACGGGTGGTTTCTGCGTTGAGCAAAGGTGTACATCGTACACTGCAATGTAATTCTGCGATTGACTTCTCTCCAAAGAGAGTTCCTAGGGATTATGAGACATACATATACGTGTACAGCATACTGTGAGGGTATTCTGCTTGATTGAAAGTCAATAAGGGATTGGCACATACATAAATAACATATCGAGAAACACTGTTTATGTTTCATTTAGCTCTTTTACAGATTCACAGTATATATGGTCCTTGGCACTATCTAGACAGCTATTCAAGTATGAAAGATGCAATACTAATGTCATATATAGACATTTATCTCACCCCTGGTATATTTGTCCCATAGGCTTAGCATTGGTAACTCGTTCTCCATGCCAATACGAGTCTGTTCTCCATGGTCTATATCTTGGGCATCGTCCATTCTTTTAGTGTGAACAGGGCTAAGATAAATACAGAAAACAACTCTTCATGGTCAAGGAAGTTGTTCTCCTGCACTACGCGCTTGTCTGAAATTGTGTAGGTATTTCTTAGTTATTATTATATACCTATGGCCGTATGACCCACACATACTGCCCGCTGCTACCCATGACGTATGTATAGCCGTACGTCACACTGTGACGTACGGGGTATGACATCACATGACTAGCTAAAATTTCGCCATTTTCAGGTATATATATAATAATACGAAAACGGGCTGACTGTCTTAGTACGTCAAAATGCTTGGTAAAATTATTAATCAGATACATCCCTCTGCCTCTGGCATCGGGATGTATCTGATCAATAATTTTACCGCGTATTTTTGACGTACGAAGACAGTAAGCCAGTTTCCGTATAATACATGTATATATTGATTAATGTGAGTATGGTTCAGAAATACGAACAAAGTTAGTAAATACGTAGAGAATCTATAGTGGTGAGAGGGAACACATACTATACATTTCTTTATAAGGAAAGGTATGATCATGTGAGGTTCTGATATTGAAGCAGGGGAGTATACCTCTGCGCTGTCTGTGCTGAGCAGCAGTGAGTAAGAGGATAAGACCTAGATGAGGTATAGGTGAGCAAGGTCCACTGCTCTTCTAGGAGTGGACCAGTACAAAGGCGGCAGAGGCCTCAGTCTACCTGGAGTGAGGCTGCCTTGTGGTGTACCTGATCGTGCGTTTTACTCCGTAAGTGACTTGAAAACCAACATTCAGGGAGCTCTCATAGGGAGAGCACACAGAGTAGACATACCTGGACTCCTGACACTGTGAAACGAAGATTTGGACTTACACCGGATAGGCCTAAGTGAGTGGTGAAGTTGTGATCATTCATGGAATTGTGTAGACAAATATAAAGGACTGAATTCAGAACTATGGAGCAATGAGACGATTAGGCGATGGACTTATGTTAACGATTTGAATAATCCGGGACTATGTTGAACGTATTGGACTAATCATTGTGAATTCTCAGTGAAATAATGTGAACCATGCAAATGTGAAAGAAACAAAGTTAAATGGAATTACCTGAAATGGATGTTTATTATAACGAGGGTTTGTACCAAACAGTCACTAAACCTTATCCTACACTTGTCCATTGTTACCGGAATGTTCTTCCCATTTTTAATAAGGGCCTAATCGCAAAGACGTGGTCAATTGCTTCGATGAAAGGTCACCTTCCAACGCGATTCTTATTTTGTATCGGGAGGTGCATCGTAGGGCATATCGTAGTGTATGGGGAGCTCAGTGGACACTGGCCATTTGAACCAGTTGTGACTCAACCAACAGATCCACACAAGGGAATTTCTTGTAAATATGCGCTTGCGCACGTTCGCCTGGAGTTCCCCTGAGGCTCGTTGAATAATTGAAACAAGACTGTATCTGCCATAAAATTGACATTTATTATAGGATTCTATGTTATAAGACACAGGTAGAAATAGCATCATCATGATATTGTTCAACAAATGTGAAATGAATATGACATATGAAGACAGTGTCATATATGAAATTGTTCAAAGTAGCATAGGAAACTGATGCGAGCAGTATAATAAAAATCAGATGATAAAACCGAGGTGGCTGTACAATAATACATTTGGAGGCCTATCTTAAATATAAGCCCATCATTCACTATGAAAAAAATGAGACGATTATCTATTCTAAAGTTTAGACAGACCAGACTCATTGGTACAATGTCCTAGTGTGTTCCTGCAGTCTAATCTTTCAAAGAAAACAACACTACTGCTATCACACCCACCGTTCACACTCTAGGTGTAATTGCTATGTGTCTATAGGCATGAGGCCACACTGGGCCGTGTTTGTCCGAGCGACGGCCTCAAGAACTCACCGTTAGGTGGCGTTGAACGGAAAAACCTGTATTCTCATGCTAATAGCCGATTCATACATTAAGAACGTCTAGGTACCATAGTACCCTTCTCCTTTATAGTCATTTCAAGGATGAAAATGACTTGCCAAACGGCAAAGCGTATTGCAGGGGTAGACAATAAATAAATGTTGATGTTCATAGGACGGCCAAGGTAGCATATAAATACAACATCCACCTAACAGCAACTCGTAAAGAATCGTACCAACATATCAAAAACATTTGGAGTAACCTGAAAGCTGTCATGCATGTAAAACTAAGGGAAGTCAAATGTTTACTATTGATGAATGAGCGTGCAATTATAGATTAATAACAAATGAAGGTTTGGGTTTATTATTTCTATGGTTCATTTTCAACACACATGCAGTTAGCTCACTTCTAAAACCACTAGTCTAGCTTCCAAACATATCAAGCACCTGAGGATCAATCAGGTATTTCGGTCACAGGTTATTGGTCATGGTCAGCTGGACACACCTCTAAGACACTGAGACACTTGCACCCTGCTCCTTTCCCACGATCACAGTGAATAGCACGCAGATAGTGAGGGGATAGTTTTCTGGCAGCACTCTGGAAGTCTTTATGTGACCACTCACAGGGTTCCACTGTGGTCTACTATGCGCTAATTTCACTAATTCGATAATAATCTCGTCTGAATAAAACGTTACGCATTGCAAGGGAACCATACAATCGCACAATGAATGTGAGCGATTGAATTCTATTGCCTCGTGAATTTTGACCTTAGGAATAATGGCTATTTGAGTCGACCAAAATAGGCGTTGTGTGCAAGTAGCACATTATGTCAGCAGTGACTGAGTACAAGTGGCGCATTATTCTGGAGGTTTCTCACCATAAGCCACCGCCTCGGGCAAACGAGGATTTACAATTAGTGAGGCATTATTATGCACTTCCTCAGCCATTCTTTGTCGCTGATCCTGCCAGTAGTACAGAGAAGGAAAGGATATTCTTGCAAGACTCTTCTGAAGTGCTAATTTAGTAGCTACAAGAATGAAAATTTGAATTTCATATCTATAATTGGAATAATGTATGCAAGAGAGGATCACAAAGATACATACAGGGAAATGTTCACAGCTTACCAAATGGATAAGGAAGTTTACCTTTATGGTAATTTTATTCAAAACACAAACACAATGAAATAAAAACATGGTAAAATGGCTTCAGGACTAGAGAATGGCATACCCTCTAAACATGATGCAGGCCAAGCGTCAGATCTGCAGGGGAAGTGCAAAACACATACAGCTGTCTGCGCTGAGCTTCGACTAGACTCATAGGAGGTGTGAAGCGTAACGGCCCTTATCATTTTGGCATGGTCTCAAATGACAGCTGAATGCGGATTCCTATGCTAAAATAGGCTAACTGGTAACAGCTATTACATACAAACTATTAGAGCTCTATCCAAAATCTTTTCAGATATTGATAGAGTGAAATCTAATGTACTCCAAACCACAATAGAGCTCCATGTTTTGTGCCTGTTTTGTGTCGTGGAATACAACCTTCTTTTTTTTTTCACAAATTCCAATGTTCAACCTACGAGAGGAAACCGTAGCCATAGCACAGGTATATGACATGTGTATCACTAAATAGGCCCATGTCTTAGGTTTCTAACAATGTTTTGTTTATCAAAATCGGCCTATTATTCATGACACAAGAGCTATTTGCATTTTGCATGTTTTGGTGTGGGCTCTTCTCAGAGCTCCTTCCCTCTTGCTGGCATGTTTGAAAGTGGCACTGTGAGGCAGCCGCGATCGTATATATGACCCAAGTCACTATAGGGGGCGCTGCGCTTCACACCTCCTCTGGACTAGACTAAGGGGTATATGGTTGAACCAAGCTCATGTCCATGAATTCTCACTCTCAGACCAAGCTGTTTTCATGTATGCCTGGGTTCTGAGAGCAGAAATACCTATCAAGAAATATTTACAACTCACCTAATTGATAATAAAGTCTATCTTTATGGTTATTTTATTCAAAATACACACAAAGGGAAATAAAAATATGTAAAAATGGCTTCAAGAGTGAGAGAAATATCACACTCTCCAAGCATGGGACCAGGTCATATAAAACACCTGCAGGAAGATTAACAAACGCTTACAGGTAGTGGGTCAAGGTGTCCCAGATTCAAATCAACCAGAGCTCCGGCGGCCAGTGTACTGTAGTGGGTGAAGGCGGCCACGGATTTAACCCGACCACAGTTTACGTAGTGCAGTTCTGACGGCCAGTGTTAGTTTATCTTTATTACCTGCAGTAATCAACAGGTGGCGCCATATGCTCCTGCATCGTATTCTCCTTGTGGTCCACGATTATGACATTGCTTTCTACTTTAAGTGGAATTCACACGGTAGGATTTATCTAACTCACAGGGTTCAAAATCTCATGAGATTCTGGACCGTGTTAAGTGAAATTCACACGGCGGGATTCATGTACCTCACAGGGTTCAATACTCATGAGATTCTGTACCTTTTTAGGGGCAAACGTCGCTAAAGCGGGATTCACACGGTGAGATTCATGTACCTCACAGGGTGTTTGTCTGAGACAAATCCTGCTGAAATTCCTGTACCTCACAGGGTGTTTGTTTGAGACAAATCCTGCTACGATTCTGTACCTTGTAAAGCTGGATTCATACGATGAGATTCATGTACCTTACAGGGTGTTTGTTTCAGACAAATCCTGCTGAGATTCTGTACCTTGTAAAGTGGGATTCACAAGGTGGGATTCATGTACCTCACAGGGTGTTTGACTGAGACAAATCCTGCTGAGACAAATCCTCTACTTTGTCTAAATTCAGGAAACTGAAACCCTACAAATTAGACGAAGAGATTGTGTTGGATTGTACACGGGTATGATGAACGTATTACGCTCATACACTCCGTGATTCGATGCTAAAGAATATGTTGCCACGGGTTTCTTTGGTTGCATGCATTGCGTAACCAACCAGATAAGGTGCGACACCGGTTTGTGGAAAAGGTCTATTAATGGCAGTTTTGGATTTGTAAATTTTTCACAGTGACATTTGGAAGCCTTGTCTGGATGTATATATATACGTATTACCCACCTAATACGGAGTCTCCATACGAAGCCTATGGAGCCTGTTCAATATGAAACCCATACTTGTAATAGCTAATGAAAAATTCACAATCTAGTTTAGAAGTTGAATGTGACTTTTGTTGTTTCACTAAGGATTTCTATACAGTTTTCATTAATTGGTGAGCATCCAATTCTTTCTTAAGTGGATTAGGTATGTGTTTTATATGGTCTATATGGGTGAATAGCATACCAGATTGAAGGTATTGGTTCAGGGAATAATACTGAATTGTTTCTTTATCAAGTTTCTGATATGTATGGTTGCCATGGCAACTGAAACATACCCATATGCAAAAAAATAGGCAAAATATTGATGTTTGACCTTGAATTCAGTGACCTTGACCTTGACCCAAGGTCATGTACATTTGCATACTTAAAGACTTTGATGGGGTATATATGCTTATTCAATATGAACCTCCTAGCTCATAAAGGGTCAGAGTAGGGAGCACATATGTCTTAAAAATTGAGATCTCTGTAATTTTAGTGACCTTGACCTTTGACCTCAGATAGAATAGTGATGCTGAAAGGTCTGCAATGCCAGAGCACCCACACTAAAAAGTAGAGAGTCTCTAGAATCAAAATCAACTCCGATAACCATTGTGGCAAGCCGGCAAGAAAAATCCTAAATTTTCAGATCTGCTCCTCTACTAATAATGTGAGTGAGCACATAGGCCAGGCTTCCAGGCTAGCATTGGAGACCTTCCCTAATCACTGTGTGTTTGTGTTGACAGCGGCCTGGGAGGAAGATGAAGGACCAGTCGCTGCGTGAGGAGGTGCGGGGTGCTGTCAACGACTACCTGACGTCGCTGATCGCCGAGCGCAGTCGGCCGGGGCATGGGCACGGGATGGCCGTCAGCGCGCAGGACCTCATGGTCGCTTCCCGGAGCGTCGGCCAGCGTGGTAAGCTGCTGCCACCTCATGGCATCCATACCAATTATTATAAAACCCCACTTATAAGCCACATTTTTGGGGAGATTTTTGAGAAAAAAAAATCGGCTTATGAATTTTTGCTTAAGTTGGGGGTTGGCTTATAACTGGGAATTTTCTAAAATTTATTTTTGAAAAAAAAAAAAAAAATCAGTACCAATCATAATGTATAAAAAATAGAGATATACAAATGTGAATCATTCAGATGCATGTTATATCCTATATTGAAACAAAAGTTTTTACAAACGTTTTTATTCTACACTGAAAATTCTACAAAAAGCTGTGTTGGGGGATGGGGGGGGGGGGGGGAATGGGGGGCAAGGACCCCAAAGTGGGGGGTTGGCTTAAATGGGGGTAGGGTTATTACCGGGGTTGGCTTATAAGCGGGGTTTTATGGTACTAACTCCCACAGAACACCTTAATAATCCATGAAAACAGGGTTTCATTTTAGGGGAGCGAAAACAAACTGATTTTGGATGTATATATGTGCAAAGAAAATACACCAAGGCTGGATCTAACGCCACACCACAGGCTGCGACATCTGTAACTCATCAATGCAAATGCTGAGCTCATGGACTTGGATATGGAAGTCTGTACTGCACATTGTCTGCATAAAACATTATGCGACGGCTCCACATGGGAGTACATTTATTCTATATTGTGCCAAAAATGGGCGAGACATCTTTATCTTTATCCTACCCCTAATAAACAAAAACGCCATAGGATTAACATGGGATTTGTTTATTTCACGGGTGCGACATAAATTGTTGTTTATGCCACTATTTTCTGATACCGAAAAAATATAGGAACAGGATAGGATAAAATCTAGACGCCACTCGTTTGAGTTTGAGCTTATTTATGCCACGCATTTTGTTGGTTCCGTATTGTCACTCGTCTTCGACTCGTGAAATTACGGAGCCAACAAAATGCGTGGCATAAATAAACTCAGACTCAAACTCGTGACGTCTCTTGATATTATCTCACCCCTGGTATTTTTCCCATAGACTTAACATTAGGATCTAGTATTCAATGCCCATCACCCCATAGATATTCATTTTTCTTATCCGCCTGGACTTAATAAAGGTGTAATTTTTAAAAGTGTAAGTTTTTCATGAATTCTGTAACATCTTGATGGTTCAATAGAAAATCAAGTGTACTATATATGATTGACATTGTTGTTAAACATAAAACATGCCTCCATTATTGCCTGTGTATTAAGAAAGAAATTGATGAGTGTTTGGTCAGTGTCCCCAGTTACCATCAAGTTTGGAGAGCCCAGTAATATGAATGAGGCGATTGCCGAGTGAATATTCCGAAGCACTCATTTCATCCTAGCCTGGAAATATATATATGTTTATTGCCCATTGAGTATGAGTTACTGTACTCGCAAGTTGAGTAGGAGTTCCTAGCTAAAAATGTTAAACTATTTTTTTACAACTTTTATTAAGGGAAATTGTTTCAGACAAATACCGAGTTCGGCAACAGTGCCGTTCTTCCATCATGGCCCTGGAGATGTAGTTACGTTTTATGTTTTTGCTTTGACCAAGCTAGAAGATAAAATGTTTTTCCTTCTATTAGAAATGTAATGATACACTGTTTGACAGCCTGCATCCCCGCTATACTGACCCTATAAATATGTACAATAAGTATCTTTAAAGGCATATCGGACAACTCACAGTGGCGCTGGTGATTTTCAAATACTGAGAATTGTCAGTTATTTAGTTTCTTTGATTTACTCTAATAACAAATAAGTAATATATAACATATTACTGAGTTTGACCAAACCCAAAATGTATATTAGATATATTTACATTTGACTGATTTACATAGGAAATGTACTGTAAAATATAGTTTTCTTCAATTCATTCAAAAGCAAGGACGGTGACCTATGGTTTTTAAAATTTAAATGTGTAGTACTATACATCACCTGTATTCTGTGAACGTTTTGAGAAACTTACATGGGTTTTACTATGTAATAACTAACTTTTTTTAAATTTTGTTTATTCTTTTATAATATTACCATGATATTTATCTCTAAATCAAAAACTAGCCTGGTAACCCCCATGTTTTAAGTTAGATATATGTACTACAACACTTGAAGATCATTGATTTAAAACTTCTGGAAAATGACATGGGTTTTTATTTTCAAGGAAATTTGTCCGATATACCTTTAACACATGTGGATAGGTTTGGTTGAGTTTGATCCATATATGTACAGTCTGTCCCTCTCGGTTTGTGTAACTAGGCGTGAGTGTCCAGGTTAAACCCATTGAAGGTAAGTCTCTAGATCTCTCTTAGAAAACACTAAATCCTCGCTAATATTCATGGTATTTTTCTCTAAAGGGAACTACAAGCATGTAGGCAGTTGTCTGACAAATCGCTAGAAGTGTGCTTTGGTATATCAATATAGCTTGGCTCTTTCAAATCTGCATTACTACATTATAACTTCAAGGAAGCTCTGACAAATATCCTGAGAATGTTATCAAAGACAAATGCTGGTAGGTATCGCAGTGCCTTGGGGTGGTTGAAATGAGAACTACTCATTGTACATGTGCTGCCCTCTTGTGTCTTGAGCAATTACCGTCAAAATGGCCCGTTAATCTTCCATATGATTAATTGATATTTGCCAAATCTTACTATGACTATTTGGCCCATTTGTTGACTAAGGGAGTGGTCTTTTTTTCAAATGGGAGGGGGGGGGGGGGGGTTGGTTGATTTGTGGGGTACAAAAAGGCGCCCCACCCCCACATTACCATCATTTAATTTACATCTAGACTGTTATCATAAAATTCTCATTACCTCTCAATTATCGTTTATGCTCAATAAAAAAAATTATAAAAAATTCTTTAAAAAATGACCACGTAGGCTATTTCTATATGTTGCAGAAATACCTAATATATAGTCATATTTGTTCTTTATTTGTAAGTACCGTAAATTCCTGCATATAAGCCATGGCTTATACGTGAAAGCTGAGACTGATACGTTTATAAGACGCGCGTTATACGCACGGTTTTACGGTAACATTAAAATAAAGTTAGCATGTTGATATAATATTCTTTGACATTTCTCTATATATATGTTACCAACCATCATAATCCAAAATTATTTGAAGATACCAATAGAACATCAGTGTCATCCAGCCATGAATTGAAAATATTGCAGTCTCCCATAGACACCAATAGTTCAGCATTTAACTTCTTCAGATGGCCTTCCCATACAAGTTAGCACCATGACATGCCATTTCTTTGCATTTCTATTTTCTTATATGTGAAACTTATATTATCCATATTTATTTGCGAAATATGAAGAGAATTTAGAAATCACCCAACTACCAGCATTTGTCTTTAATCTCTAGATGATTTCAAATCGGGTGGATTATTAATGTGTGTTAATGCATGCTTTGTGAAGCGTATATGAAACCAGGAGGACGCAGAGCAGGTAAGGCTGGAGCTAGTCTCACGTAGATAGACTTTTACGTGTAATATATTGACCATGACTAAGTCAATTAATACTGGACGCTGGATCTGTTGATGGCGGCCGTAATCTTCGTCAAACATCAGCATTTAGAATAATAATGATTAAAATTAAGAAATAACAAATATGTACACCCCTTGAATTCTCAATCATATATGATTAAAATTTTATTAGCAACGTTTGTATTGTTCGATTCCAGTGTGTTACATGCTATCACAACATACAGTGATTATCATTTTGGTTATTTCACCGACGATCATATGCTGGTGGATAGCTAACGACTTCAACTTTCTAAGGGCTTCAAAGTTCTATGTTATATCCCATTTGAAGATATTTTGCCATTGGTAATAATAGTTGTTTCTTGTTTCAAGCCTGTCTCTGGCAGGTGCATGGCTGTATAGTTCATGGTTCTATGCCTGTATAGATCATGGTTCTATGTGTGTATAGATCATGGTTCTATGCCTGTGTAGATCATGGTTCTATGTCTATATAGATCATGGTTCTATGCCTGTATAGATCATGGTTCTAAATCTGTATAGATCATGGTTCTATGCCTGTGTAGATCATAGTTCTATGCATGTATAGACCATGGTTCTATGCCTGTATAGATCATGTTTCTATGTCTGTATAGATCATGGTTCTATGTCTGAATAGATCATGGTTCTATACCTGTATAGATCATGGTTCTACATCTGTATCTATAGATCATGGTTCTATGCCTGTGTAGATCATAGTTCTATGCATGTATAGACCATGGTTCTATGCCTGTATAGATCATGGTTCGATGTCTGTATAGATCATGGTTCTATCCCTCTATTCTATTTATCTATGGCATCAGTCGGCGGTGCAAAATTCCATGATCGGTGGTCATTATCAGCAGGTCGAAAAGTTTCATTAGATTGGCTGCCACCAGGGAAGGGACAGTGTACTTAAAAGCTAGGAGCAAATGGTATATTCATAACTGATGAATGAGCATGCAATTATAAGTAAGTAACAATTAAAAGGCCTTAGATGTATTCTATCTATGTATCGTTTTCTGTAACCCACTTGCACCTAGTCAACTTGCCTTTTCTGCAAATGCCTGAGGCTAGGATCTGAATATATCAAGCACCAGTGGGTCAATGAGGTATTTCCGTCTTAAGTGATTGGTATGGTCAGCTGGGCGTGCCACTAAGACCCTGATACACTGGTCCACTACTCCTTCCACAATATCATAGTGAATAGTATGCAGATAGTGAAGGGATAGTGTTTTGCAGCAAGCTGGAAGTCCATGTAAGCACTCTAACCATTAGGCACCGTATATAGAGCATACAAGCACGCTCTAAAAGTCATCTGTAGTCGACACTAATAGAACCAGAGCAATAATTGTACTGCACCACTGTCTGTATGATAATGGGAGGCCCGACAAGCATAACGTTATATTAATCATAGTATACAAAGTCCCCGTTAGAAATGTAAGGGAACTCACTAAACCAGCACAACCACGGTATACGGATTACATGGCCTAAAAACTTTATATACAAGAGTAATAGTCACTTTGTGGTATCGAGCAAAAATAAATAGTCGATATTGATATCCCTTTTATATGGAAATATAAGTTAGAAATATCTCAGCCATTTACCTACGATAGAAAAGTGTATCGTATTGAATATTAGCTTTGTTTATTGAGTGATATTTCAAACAAGTTTATTCGCGAGTCACAAGTAACTTCTTAATGAAATAAAATTTGTCGAAGGTATTTAGAAAGCATACATAAAATTAGGAGATTTACATATTACTATATACCTATGTGCGAATGTCTCACTTTTACTGACCAGTAGTACAAATTCCATTTGTCACTGAGTGACGAAAGAATAACCATACCTCCCTCCACACCACGTGACCACTCATTCTACTATTTAGTTAGTTGTAGAATAGCATTTTTAATGATTTCTAGGTATATAATGATAAAGACACACAGTTAGTGTGACTGAATTCCATCTCCTCGATAATTTGAAATACTCACCTCGTTCTTCGAACTCGGTGAGTATTTCTGATAAAAATATCTCTGAATAGATTCCATTCAGTCACACTAACTATGTCTCTATATAATCCCACAAGCTAAGGTAGGCCTTCGCCTCCTTTTTTTTGGGGGGGGGGGGGGGGGACAGAATCACGTTGTTGTTTAAAATTTCATTATTGATAGCAATGTCAAACTTTTTTCTACAGCAAAAGAAACCAACTTTGGATGTCTTAATGAAATATAAGGCAGATTTCCAGCGCAATTTTCCTTACACTAAACTGAAGCCCCTTTACGTATTTCAATGATTATCTACGTTTTTAGTAATAGGAAATTCATTCTTGATAGTTATTTTAATGACTACTCAATATATGTATCGTTGTATGTTATGCTTAATATGGCTGTTTTGTTCTTCAGCGTCAAAGGCTGAAGTAGACAGAATTTTAGAAAGATTTACGACCAAACCTGTCATTGTCGTCAAACCTCCAAGTAAGTAAACACGGATATTATAATATACCTGTGGGTAAATGTCTATCAAATACTCCCCGCTGCTAGGGTTGCAGTAATAATAATGCTCGTGTCCCCTGTGATTGTGACTTAATAAGTTAAGATGGCGTTTTTTCATCGATTTGAGGTATAAGATAATAAACAAACATCCTTACTGTGGACGAAATGGTTTTTATTCTCTGTCAGTCATCGATTTCATGCTGCCTTCCACCTATGGTGCCAGGCAGTATGAAATCGATGACTGACCTCAAACAAGAACCATTCGTCCACAGTAATGCTGTTTCTTAATAAAACCAAATATAAATGTCTATAAATACACAATATTGACTGGTTTCAGATACAAGCGGCCGTATGCTCCGAGGAGTTGACGCGCAGTAATATCCGAGCGTATGCGAGGATATTGCATAGAGTCGACTCCTAGGAGCATACAACCGCTTTTATCTGAAACCAGTTTATATTGTATTTATTATCCTCCTTTTCTGGACAAGTGGCATGTCAATATCAATTCGTTTTAATGATGCACTATTTTTCATACGCACTATTTTTCCGTATGCGCCACCCGGAGCATACAACATATCCGTATGCGCCGGGTATGTCCATACACACTCCCTATGGATTTTCTATGGACACATTGTATTAGGTGGATAATAAAAAGTTATATATGTATACACACTAGGTGTATACATACATATGTATCCTACCCCTCATATAAATCTCCATCGACTTTACATGGTGTGACTGTATGCCCCGGTTATGCCATAGACTATCTATATGCCATACGTGATATATGAAGTTTAAGACAAGTAACGGTGTAGGATAAAATCTCAACATCAACCAACTTCATATGATTGTTTACATGCCATACGTTGGCTACCGCTACAGATATCTCTCAGCTCCACTTTGTGATATCATTCCGCGAAGACAACTCACGACATATAAACAATCTTATGAGAATCCGTGAACTTTGTTGATAGCCACACTATTTATCGTATGATAAAAAAGAAGAGGGAATATTGAATCTTACGTGAGCGTTATTTAACTGATCATTTGATTAAAATCCTCGCTAAATACATGAATCACAATAAAAGAAAAAGAAAATAAAAGACCTCAATTACAATTTACGGTTATCTTGTACTTTGAGTCAGGATTTTGATCTCTTCTTAGATCAAGTTTTCCATTGTGTGTCTAATACATTACACACAATACTAAATGACCTTTAGCGCACTGGTCCATGTTTAGTGCTGCCAGATTGTACAAAGATTAATATGCCCGCGTCTAAGTGCCGCTAATCGCATTTACTGCTAATCATCTGAGTCATCTAGTACCACAGACTGCCGCCAAGGCAGATTTTATGCCTCTATTAACCCTTTAACTGCAGTTTGATGCCTCCAGGTATTCCCCTGGCTACGGCAGGAAGATGCCTCTAGGCATTGTAGAGGCATTATTGTATTGAGACTTATGTACAAAATTCAATTTATAGAAAGACAAGTGTTTGAATTAAAAGAAATTTCGACAAGGTATTAGAGCCATATGAACCTTCGATTTGGTATAACAAAATATCATCAGTTACCAAGGTAAATAACTCAAATCACATGACACATCATGTGATATAGCTATTCCCCCAAAAAGTTGCCTGCCGTAGCTGGGTTGTTTCTGTAGGTAATGCCTGCCGTGTATTGCTGAGCATGGGAACTGAGTGCTGCAGGGAAAGGGTTAAAACTTCAGGCAATAACGCGTCAAACACACCTCTCAACAAACAAGCGGGAAATGGATCCGTACTAAGGATCCCCAAACCAATCCGTAATATTCCAAACTCTGCTTGATACACCTAAATGTAGCTCCTATCTCCCTGTCCTCCTTGGTAGTATTCTTCAGGTATATGCACCACGGAGCACAGACCAATACTTAAGTCCATGCCTTCTGGCAGCGATATGCGCCTAGTTCCTAAATACGTTACATAATCTATACAAGATATGGCAGGATGTTGATTTAGGGAAGGAGCCTTGAGTGCCCAGCAGGTGGCTTAGCAAGAGGGTCATGAGAGACCATGGAGGAACATATACCTAAGACGTTAGCCTACATTGGATTTCTATGGCTGGGGATGGTTTAGGAGATAGGTCTCCACCAACACAAACCCCCTCCTCCTAAACCTCGGTCGGGGATCAGGTTATGATTATAAGCGGCGACTGTGCCTCCCAAAACGGCTCCTTAGCTGGTACTGATTTATATTACTAGCTACGGTGAAGGTCGGTTTGTAGGGCAAGGTGTAGGAGGCATAGCTACAAAAGTGTGGACAACCCGCTGTGAAGCGTGCTGTGAATTGTGTGGCAACTTCTCACGGGCAGTTTGAAGCCGACTCTAGGATCGTGGTGTTTTCACTCACTCAAACAGCGGGATGGCGTTAGGTGGAGGAGGAGGGGGTAGGAACAGCGGCCTTGCTTGGATGAGGCAAGTACTTGGGAAGGAGAATCTAAACATAGATGATTTCAAACCCGCAGGTTCCAATGGAGGCAGTCGTAAGAACAACGTAGGATCCGTACGAGCCAAGAGCGTGCCCATCGTGAACGGCCCCAACGCAGCAGGGCGTAGCAAGAAGGACTATCATTGGCTGGTGTGGAAGACCACGCCTACTCCCGTGCAAGCCCCGCCCCCTGACTCCGCCCCCGTGCCTGTCACCCCGGCCCCGCCCATCACCCCGGCCGCCCGCCCGGGGTCCAGCCGGGCCCGGTCGGTGCTCTCCCGGCTCGATACCCCCGGGACCCCGTACCCGGACTTCCCTCCGTCCGTTGACCCGGGATGTACCATGGGGAGGGCGTACACCCCAGCCCCGCCCACCCCGGCCCCGGCCCCGCCCACCCCCGCCCCCTACCGGGTGGCCACGCCCATGTCCCTGCGACCCGACCACCACGACAACATGGCGTCACCGCAGACGTTCCCCAAGGCGGCCGCCAGGGGAGCCACGGTCGGTGGTGACAACAATGGACAGGTAAGCGATCACTTCTCCCTGTTAGTCTCGGGAAATTCCAAAGTGTATATATGAACAGTAGCGGTACAGTAGAACCCCGCCTAACGGACACCCCGCTTTAGCGGTCACCCCGCGTTAACAGACACCTTTGCTCGGAACAGAACCCTATATTGAATTTTATTTTAACCCCATGTAAGCGGTCACCCCGCGTACGCGGATATTTTGGCTCAGAACGGAGGATGTCTATTTACGCAGAGTTCTACTGTAGTTGATAAGAGAACACCTATTACACTATACCTGTGACAATTCTACACCTATTGCACTTTATCCTACCCCTCATATAAATCTCCACATGACTTAACTTAACATGACATGACTTTATACCACGGTTATGCCGTAAAATATTTACATGCCACGGGTGACATATTGAGTTTAAAATATGTGACGGTGTAGGATAAAATAAAAACATCATTCAATTTCATAAAATTGTTTACATGATGTTTGTTATCTTCCGCTACAGATATAACTCAGCTCCGCTTTCTGATATCATTCTGTGAAGACAACTCACACCATATAAACAATCTTATGAAATTTCGTGACGTTTCTTGATATACCCGTGATGATAGTGGGAACACCTACTACACTTTATCCTACCCTTCATATAAACCTCGATAGTCCTAACATGGCATGACTGTATGCCATGGTTATGCCATAAAATATCAATATACCACTGGTGACATATGGCGATCAAAGCATATACCGGTGTCGGATAAAATCTTGATATGACGATAGTAATAACACTTATTCCACTTACTTGTGACGTCATTGACCCCACCCGGGCCGAAAACGAGGCTAACGACATGCCGCGGAGCATGATGGGAGTCATGTCGCGTACCGGAAGTGGTCCGTGGCTGCGTTTCCGGCGCGCCCACGTCTGAGGCAGGAACACCGACATGGCGACCGTGTTTCACGCAAATTCCAAAGTTTTAAATAAATATCCAACATCCAAAATATAGCTCCAGTCAGGAGTGAGGTTTGCTCCATATGAACACCATTGTAAACGTGCATACAGGTCGCACGGAATGATACATTGAACAGGAACCTGTGTGCTATGGCTGTAATTGGTTTCGATCAATACCAGCTGTTCACTTAACCGCAGTGGTGTAACAGTAACAGTGACAGGTCCAGTTAGTGTCCGAGGCCTCTAAGATACCTCCAGGAGCAATTCATGGGCGATCCTAACCCGAACGAGTCACTCGGTAGCTGCTCACTGGGTTGGATCCCTTACTGGAGGACAGGTATGAGATAACATGGAGGCTCCAGGTAGTCACACGGCAGGAGGGCTTGTTCTCAGTCTGCTCGTCCATACGGAAGTCCCTCCAGTGTGGCCATAGAGCCCTACATGCACCAGGCGGTACGGCAGTACCCCCAGATACCTGTTAATAGTCTTAACCCACCCACCCTCACCTGAGCCGCACTTTCCTGTGGGTGTAGCTATGCCCCCCCCCCCTTGGAGAAGCTGATTAGACCAATCTCCAGTGACCACACTGGAGGGACCGATGCTCCTGGTGCCAGCAAACTCGGGGGCACCCTGGAGGAATCCTATTGCCACACCTTGTAATTGGTACTGAGCCCCCAGGTCCACCTGGTATGGCCAGCCTGAACACCCTCCCACCTGCCACCCCCATCCCCCACCCCCCACCCGTATCTACAGGTTGTTTGAGGAGTGTGGCCGTAGAGACTTAACCCTTAAAGGACGGCCACCAATGGCAGAACTACACACTTGGGGGGGGGGGGGGGGGGGGGGTACTAGTGACTATGTACAATTCTTATAGGGACGGGGGCATTGTTCTCTGAAGTCAAAATTCATGTTTATTACGTGATATGATTTGTTATCCTTGATATTTTTATTTCTATTGTTTAGAATAAAAAAATATGATGTTAAATCTACATTCTGCGCAAGTTTCAAGTTTATTGTTAAAATATTTCCTTATCAAAAACAATTTCATAAATATCCAGCATGAAAATGTCATAGATATCCAGCAAACACACACACACACACACACACACACACACACACACACACGTGAACTCCTGCCTCCAGGTATTGCAAGAGTCATAAGCCCCCACCCCCGCCCACCCCTATTACCTCTGTAAGTAGGTGTGGTTAATTATAAGACAATTAATGCTGACGTATTAACCACCCCACACCCTCCCGCCCAGCCCCTCCGCGCCCCTCCGCGCCCCTCCCCGCCCCGCCCAGCCAAGCCCAGCCAAGCCAAGCCCAGCCAAGCCAAGCCAAGCCAAGCCAAGCCAAGCCATGCCATGCCATGCCAAGCCAAGCCATGACAAGCCCAGTTCAGCCAAGCCAAACAAAACCAAGCCAAACCAAGCCCAGCTAGCCCAGCCAAGCCCACCCCAGCCAAGCCCACCCCAGCCAAGCCCACCCCAGCCAAGCCCACCCCAGCCCCAGCCTCTACGTGCTTAAAACACTCCCTGGGCCATGCTCCCACTCACAGAAACACAAATCGAATTTCGATTGGCTGTAAATCCCCTTTTATCATACAGGCACACATACAATGTACAGGCCGTATTGTATAGGCCGAGATCTAGGTAACTCTACACTTGTGGTAAAACAATGTCATTCGACCCTTGTTCAAACAATAATAACAAGACCGATAGCTGATATTCACAGCAGGAGTGGCCATTGCTGAGAGTACCTTGGGGATGCAATATCAAGGTGCTTTCTGGTGAATTAATCCTTATTTCTTTCTTTCTTTCTTTCTTTCCCCATCCACAAGAGTTGTATTATCACTACGTATTCAAAAGGGCCAAATAACTACAAGTATTTCGTAGGCAGTCGTTAATGAAGTATTGCTCAATAATCTAGGATCGTACATGTAGACCCATGGATGATATGGGTCGACTTTATTCAATACTTAAGTCCAATGCATATCTACCGATTCGGGGTTGAACGATTGGTTCCCAAATCGTATAGTTGTCGGTGAACTTGTTGCAGGCAAATTACGTAACCCGAATAGGGGTATTTCCATGCGGCTTCGCCTTGTGAATTACTACGCGATTCAAACTCGATGGGATACGAGCTCAGACCCTAAACTTTCATAGATTATCTAGCTTTATGGATCTCTGTATATGAATCCACGTGCATGTGATTCATATCTCACTCTATCCAGAGGTATGTCTCTATAGATATTACATAATTATACATCAGTTATATTGAGTTCTCATTGATCCCATTGCCTGTCAGCACAGGTTTCCTGCCTGACATATATGTGCTAATTGCTGGCCTCAGGCTACAAAGGTAACCGAATTATGGCTCAACACAGCACTGTTTGACCATGGAGATGCCACTGGTGTGCCATTCTGACATTAGTTTGGCAACCTACCCCTTCTACGATATTGGGGTTGGTCGGGTTAAATCCCACACGGAATCACTCGGGGTGCGCCTCAAACCAAGTACATGTAGTGTTCTTCTATGTAGCCTCCAAATTCAGAAATACTTAACCTGACTAGAGCTAACGTACTGTAGCTCTGGTTGCCAGTGTATTCTGACATACATTATTTTAGACTCTAGTACAGCCCGTTGTCGCCAGGGCCAGGGCGCACAGGCTCTCATACTGGGACTGTTTTGCGCTGCCATTTTAAGGTGGGAATTCCTGCCTTCTTCCCAACATGCACCTGGAAAATGGCGGATCGCTGGTACTAAGCTGGCGCGACTGATTTGCCGGCAACCAGTATGTTACTCTTCAAGCGTAGGTCCTGCAGTAGATTTTAATAGACATGTACAGAACATTCTGAGGCTTCACTTGTCGCTATAATTAGAACAGCCAGTCACAATATTCCTTCCTCTACCAGGCGCCCACACGGGACTGGCCATTCAGAACCATGCTCTGTTAGACCTTCACGTACCGTAACCCGGAGGCGGCGCGGTGCGTGAACGGACTAACATTATTTACACTCACACAAATCAATACATGAACTCCGAGACTCCAGGTGGCAGCACATCTACACACCGTCTATTTGTACCTCCTTTAACAACGTGTTTGAAGAGTTAACCCCAGTTGAATGTCTTTTTTATATTATCCATCGTATACAAAGACCCCATTAAAATGTATGTGGATTTATCAAACCACAACAAACGATGGTTATGTGAACAGGTAGCTCTGTAAACTAATAGTGGTTCACTTTGTAATACACTCCCTAGCGCTTGTGTATTATTATAACGCAACCTATGAAAGTTTGCAGTCAGATTTCGTATCCCATCGAGTTTGAAAAATGTAGTAATTCACAAGGCGAAGCCGCATGAATTACGTAGCGATTCAAACGAGATGGGATCGAGCTCTGACCATAATCTTGAATATGTTTCTGAATTTTTCTCACCCTTCACATTGACTAATTGGTAAGCATTTGTGATATAATCCCGGCTGAGTATTCTTTTTTAAAATACTCCATGGCCATTGAGTACGAGTGCCTAATGTTAAGCCTATTGGTGAAAAAGAAATAGGGGTGAGATAATGAGTTTTCCTTTCTCGCTATATTCCGACATAAACAATCAATCGATGTAGTATGAATTAACCTTGACGTAACCTTTCATCTTTATTTCCCCTAGCCAACCTTTGTTCCTGCTCTCAACGCCTGGGTGGCCAATGCTAGTGATGAAGGTACGTTCCATTATTTAAAAAAAAAATTATTGTTACTAATTACCAATTCTTGATATGTTTCTTGCACATGCCCTCAGCATTCGCACCATGCATATCGATAATAGAGGGAAACTGTGTTCCGGTGAGAGAAAGTCAAAGTTACGAGGTAAGGCTCGGAAAAAATACTGCCCAAGGCCTTTGACTTTCTCTCTCTGGAAACTTGGTTTTCCTATTCTTATATACCTTAAAATATAGTTTAATAACGATAATAAACGTTATTTGCTCACCAACCATCAAACCTGAAGCCAGATCCAACCTTATCGAGTAACCTAACACTCTATGTTTTCTACCTACTGCGCTTTTCATATGAATTTTGTAAGAGACGATCTGATTGGTCTAAATGTCAGCTTGGGTAGTATATCGGCAACCTTGCGTAGTATACGGCAACCTTGTAGTATTATACGGAAACAGGGTTACTGCATCTGTACGTGATAAATAAACGATAAAATTGACGATCAAAAGAACCGATGCATAGGTTCAACTCTAGGCCAATCACAGCATCTCTTATATAATCTGCAATCTCAAAAGCGGATCTCTAGTCATACACATTGTACATAACGACAAATCAGCTCCGTTAGCTATTTCAACAAAACATCTGCTGTAGATTATGATTACCTACTATATCTAAAAAACTATGATTCTGGTAACATCCGTATGGAGTTTCTCCCGCACATAGAGACAGAGTGAACCAAACTTAGGCTTGGAGACTGAAGACCCACGAGAGTGAGAATCTCGTGGAGGGGAAACTCGAACCTGCGATCTTTTTTTGGAGGTCTACACTTAGATGTGCTTCTTCTCTCATGATATATTTCTAGCCATATTGAAAACATAATTTAGAACTTTAGTTTTCCGATCTCCTTGCCTTGAGAGAAGGCAATGAGATAGTATCCTGTGTCATAGCAAATAATATTCCTACACTGATTCCGAGGTCATCCACTATGAGGCACCAACTGGTTCCAGGTATTAATAGTAGAGGGCGCCAGAACGTTCCTTGAACAGACAAGGGGTGTGTGTGGTGGGGGGGGGGGGGGGCAAATACGACGACGAAGTCGCTAGTTACCTACCAAAAGACCCTTCAGAGGCTACTAAACTCCCTAATATCGCCCCGGACAAGTACAGGATCCGGTCCCGACTTGCTGGCCGCACCTCGGCCGCCTGTCTTCCGATGAACAATCATTTTCTGATTTCTAACCAGAGAAACCGAATATAATTTTAAATGCTAACGTAGAAATAATTGGAATTTTCGTTTATGGCATAAGATTACCAAATTGAAGATTTATAAAAACCGTTAAACTGCAATAGTTGCGGGTCATGGGTCAAGGGTCTATCACCATCCAACGACGGCAACCAGCGAACACCGGATCCTGTAAACTAACTGAATTATGGGATACCCGAATAGTGTCTATAAGAATGGAAGAATGGTGTGTGCAGGGAATCTACACGGAGTTAGTGTGTGTACACAGAGGTAGTGTGGTCAGTGGACCTCTACAGTGGCGCCCCCTAACATTAATAACTGTAACTAGACTAGTTCATAACCAGAAAAGAGGTATTTCATTCGGAACAAACCATCCTTGGAAAGATTTATTGTATTCATTATCCACCTTTTCCAGAGAGATGGCATACGATATTGGTTCGTTTTGGTGATGCACTATTTTTCCGTATGCACAATTTTTCCATATTCGCGCCCTGGCGCATATACAACAGATCTATATGCGCCACGTATGCTCCGGGTATGGTGATACACACTCCCTATGTGTTTTCTATGGACACCTTATTTTAGGTGGATAATACTATTCAATATGCGCTATTCATATTGCGATTATTATTTGAACCCATTGAAGTGGTTCAATCTGTGGTTCTAACGCATATAACTGCATGGATATCTTTACGTATTGCCGACAAACCAATGACTTGCTGACTCAACGAGCATAGACAAGCAGGTCATCTCTTGACACTTATCAAAATGGTGGACGAAAGATACAAATCATGTATTTGATACTGAAACTAGAAGAACTAGAGCAGATCAAAAAATCAAAATCAAGGTAAAGAAACCAAATCTAGAAAAATACAGGCATTCACCTCTGTACATAGGAACTACGTATTGGGATAGATTGAGTCATAAAATACAAATGCTAGAAGGGGACAACTTTAAAGTGAAGATTAAGGAAGTAATTTGTAAAGTAATTGAATAATCAACGCTTATACCTGGGATAATAATTGATTTATTGATACGCATGAACCCTAAGAAAGTCAGAAGACTCCAGAGTATAATATACAAGTTAAAAATGTCAGGAGACATAATCTGTATTTGCCAACCAGGTGGATTAATATTTAATTTGATAGGGATGAATGGTGTATGAATGTCATAAATGTTGTATGACCTGTAATTGTACATTCTGTCTAGACGCCAACGTGGAAGATCATCTGGTCGCAGATGAACGCTTGGAACGTCTGTAAATAAACTTGATCCAAAAAAAAAACAACGGTGCTGGCTGCGATGCCAAATAAGCTGAACTATGAATGTGTGAAGTGTGAATGTGAAGGATTTTACGAATCAGGGGGTCTTTAATAATCAAGGCCAGGACATGAAGACCATTTTCCGTGCCTCGTACAAGGAGTAATAGTTTGATAATATTCACTTTCGTTCGCTACAAGAGTATTAGCCGTCCATAAGGTCGTCCATAAGTGTTGAATAAAGTTGACCCGCATCGTCCCTGGGTCTCTATGGCGTACAGAAAAGTTTCTTCACGTATGAGCCTACATTATTCAACAGGCCCCAGATTAAGGACTGGCTCATGTAGCGGTCTTTCAAGAGGTGGGGACTGTAGGTGGTCTCCAGGCCTCATGGCATGATACCTGGCTCTACTCCTTGACGGCAGGCCTGAAATGGACCATTTAGCATCGAGTAGGACCTCCTCCTAGAATCTATAGCCCGTACCAGAACTTACCCTCGCTAGTCGCCATGATGATTTTAGAAGTCGAGCCCGCGCTCAGTCGTAATTAGGCGTGTAATGTGCTATAATAATGATGATAATGGTAATGATAATGATAATAATAGTAATAATAATAATAATAATAATAATAATAATAATAATAATATTGATAATGATAATAATAACATTGGTAAGTTGTAAAACAAAATATCCTCTTATATTTCTATTATCACAGATTGCATTAAACCAAGAAATAGATTTCATAATACGATCAAAAAGTTTGATTCCTATATCCAATGAAGATGTAGTGGTTGGATACTGGGATGTCAGGTAAAGCCAAGGGAACTTATCTATGAGCCAGAGCTCATAGGCTGTTCAACCAGGAGAGGGTATGGAGAAACCTACTGCCTGTGAGGCTCTTCACAGAGAGAGATTACCTATAGCTGGATGTCGACCAGTACATTGAGATTGCCTATAACTAGATATCAACCAGTACATTGATATTGCCTATAGCTAGATATCAACCAGTACATTGATATTGCCTATAGCTGGATGTCAACCAGTACATTGATATTGCTTATAAGTGGATATCAACCAGTACATTGATATTGCCTATAGCTGGATATCAACCAGTACATTGATATTGCCTATAGCTGGATATCAACCAGTACATTGATATTGCCTATATCTAGATATCAACCAGTACATAGATGTTGCCTATAGCTGGATATCAACCAGTACATTGATATTGCCTATAGCTGGATATCAACCAGTACATTGATATTGCCTATAGCTAGAAGCCGACCAATACATTGATATTGCCTATAGCTAGAAGCCGACCAGTACATTGATATTGCCTATAGCAGGAGGCACCCTGGAGTCATCTCAGTCTGATCCCCAGGGAGGCAGTTGTAAAGCTGTACACGTAGATGTAGATATAAATCTGTACATGTAGATATATGCACGTGTCGGCACATTGCCTGGAGTAGCAGGTCTAGTGGCAGGCAGACGTACGTGCGTCAGTGAGTGACACACCTGGCCCAGGATGACGTGGTACGAGCTCCCTGGTCGCACCTCCAGTGGACCGTACGGGGGACGCTACAATGACCTTCGCACTCACTATGGACAGTACGGGAGGAGACCTCACAGATTCCCAACACATACCTACGACCCCATGGATGATGATCTGGATGGATACTTCCCAGGAGGTACCTTTATAGGCCCGTTTCCATTGGCCGACAAACATTGTGTAGATTTTTTGTGTTCTCCTAATAGCCTTCCATTGGCCATCACCGATACACAGTCAGGAACCACCGACGGACCTTAGCACTGCTGACGCCAAATGAAAATAGGATATTGGGAGAACACAGAAAATCTACACTGAGTTTGTCGGCCAATGGAAAAAGGCCTTTAAGGGCACATAGTGATTGCTAGTTCCGCCATCATCCACCAGGACTAAGAAAGAAATTGATGAGTGTCCCCGTTCACCATCGAGTTTGGAGTGCTCAGTAATATGAACTCGGCAATAGCCGAGTGAATATTCTGAAGCGCTCCAAACGAGATGGTGAATGGTGACTCAGCCCTTAGTCATCAGCCCTTAGCAATCAGCCCTTAGCTATCAGCCCTTAGCCGTCAGCCCTTAGCCACCAGCCCTTAGCCATCAACCCTTAGCCATCAACCCTTAGCCTTCAAAATGACTCCAATTAGAAAGCAGTGTGTTGTAAATCAATTATAAAGATGATAAATGAAATGAAAATAACGGACTATAATTTTTTTTACAGAGAAGAACGTTGCCTTTGATCTCCTGAAGACGCTTAACGTGGGCATGAACCCGCTCAAAATCCCCAAGGTCAAATCCAAGGTCAAGGCCAGGGCGGCGTCTGCGGCCAGCACCAGGCCGCCACCTGGTGGTCCGACGCAGCTCTACCGGATGCCGGCTGCGGGCGTGCGCACTTCGGCGCCGGGAGGCAAGGCATATCTTGACCGAGGCATCGAGGACCAGTACGTTAAACTGATGGCCAAGTCACTACAGACGTAAGTTCTCCAATGCTTCCTAAATAAGTCTTATGCACATCTACTGATTCGGGGTTGAACGATTAGTTCCCAAATCGTATAGTTGTAGGTGTACTTGTGGCAGGCAAATTTCGTAACCCGCCGACTTCCTAATATGCTGCTCCACTGGGCTAGAATATATATCTGGCTCAATTGCCGACGGCGGCGTCGGCTGGTCAAAATTGGTGTATACCATCAGTGCGTATCGGGATTGTTTGTTTGTTTTGGTAGTTCAGCATCCAATTTGTCCAATTAGGCTTACTTTGGTTTGCTTTATTAAAATTTGCATATCCTGTTGGAATAACAAGGTTGGTCGAGGCATCTTATTCTTTTTGATTATATCTTGTAGAAAATCTTACATTCCCTGAGGAAGTCAAGAATTTTTCTCTTGCCATTGTTATGGAAAACACTGCGCATTTTTGTCATTGTCTTTAGGAATTTCATCCTGAGCAAGAGATATTTTACACTCAGCAGAGTGTTGCATGTCTGGCACACATGTGCTAATTCACCTCTTAGGAGGTGTCCATGTGTCAGTTTGGTGTGATGGGACCGATGGACAGGCTTTAGAAAAATAAAGCCCATAAGACAGCGACATCTACCACCAATTCTCACTGACCCGATCGATGATAGTAATCGGGAACAATAATGTCACTGTCTTATACCCCCATATATTCTACCCAATCACATCTCCTCCCTTTATAATCTCGTAAAATGAACTGATTGAGATCAAAGAAAGGGGCCGGGAGCCTGGACTTGCTGGGCCCCAGGCCGGGTGACAGGCCTTGATAGACAATAATGCAAAGTTTGATAACATCTGTTCTATTTAAGATATCGATAAACTTTTTTCAGATTTATAACCGCCGATATCTCCCCTACGAATCGCTAAAGAAACTTGTATATCAAACGGGAGGAAACATATCATCGCTATTTAAACGGCCTACTTAGAATCGGGAGCAGTCGGTGAAGTGCGTACAGAGACAATCTTAAGGTCGGAACGGAATCATGCGTACAGAGACAATCTTAAGGTCGGAACGGAATCAGTCATTACCCCCATGAGTGTGATACCCGAACCCAATTATAATCAGGTCTGTGAAGTGTGTACAGCAACATAAAGTTCACCGATTTTCCCCAACCAGACGGATCTGTCAGGCAAAGGTGTGATCGGGAACAATCGGTGTGTCACTGTCTAAAGGGGGAGTCCACCAACCATGACAAGGCTACGACAATGGCTTTCCGACAAGGTCCACGACAGGCCTACGATTGGAAGGCTTGTGTAGCCTTGTCATGGTTGGTGGACCCCAGTTCCCGACATGAGTCTACAACAAGGCCACGACAAGGCCATGATTGGAAGCTTGTCAGGAGTCTTCTGACAAGGCTACAACAACATTGAGCATGTTCGATTTTCCCCACAACTGGACCCTTGTCATGGAGTGTCATGGCACGTCGGGAGCGTGTCGCAGAAGTCTGGATAGGAAATTTTGGTGGAGCGTGCACTTCCCGACACCCTCTGACAACGCTCTCGTAAAGCCCCCCTTCTTACGACAAGGCTGCGACAAGCGCCGATTGGAACTTTCTTGTCTGCGCTTGTCTTGTCATGGTTGGTGGACGCCACCTTTTATAAATAGGCTTTTACACTCTGAACTGCTCAGTTGGGAGAGCTCGGCCCAGACCCACAGCGGCGTTAATAATTCAGCTGGAGCCTGGTGCAGACAGTGCAGCACGCAAGTAGAAACCTGGTAGTACCACGGTAACCAGGCACTGTACAACACAGGAGAGAGCCCAACTCCAAGTTCACTCTCTCAGGGCCATCCAGGAAGTACAGTCCACTTCTACAGTCACATCAACACACGATGGCAGGATGGTGGCAAGTACCCAGAGACAGTTCTCTGTCCACTTGAGTCGATTTATTGTCGATTTTTTGGTGATTTCGTCCATGAAATCTGCCCGATATCTGGTTAAGTATACGCTCTCTGTCTCTGTAGCGCTCCAGTACACTATGGGCTTGGATCAAGCGCTTGCGGCTTCAGTCGCCACCATTTCATGTGAGTTAGGAGAGGATTCCTAAAGATTCATTTCGTAAATATGTGTAGGTATTTTAAAGTGTATGGATGAAAAATGATTGTTAAAATTCAGTCGATTTGTTCACTAATAATTAAGGGTAATTTTGATGCTTACTTTTTTTCTAGTATTTATAAAACCAATATTACTTGTCCGTGATAGGGATGTATATAGACCGGAACTGTATACGCTGATATCGCCTGAATACTATTACATTTAAAAGAGATATACGTGTGTGTTATGGCCAATGCCCATCTACCGATATGGGAACATTTATGTACCTTTGTTGGCAACAAACGGACGGTAATTTGTCTCAGCCAAAGCAACCTAATGGAGTAGGCCGTAGTCGGTAGATGAAGGACAGCTAGGCAAGGGTGAGCCACCGATTAGTGAACCACCTCCTTCAGACGTCCTTTTGTCGCTGACAAGTTGTGGTTTCTATGTTCAAAAATCGGTGGCAAAAAGTTTATCCACATGTTGATAAATCTAGTCGCACGGGATGCATAATGGTATGTCTGTTGGTAAAAAATGTAAACTGATTTGCTTAGGACTAATACCCACCACCCCCTCTCCTCGATCTCCGCCAGTCGAGCGAGGGGTTACGTAATTTGACTGTGACAAGTTGACCGACTCCTATACGATTTGCGAACTAATCGTTCAGCCATTAATCGGTAGATGGGCATATGGTTTAAATGTGCGAGATTAAGCACCAAAGAGCGACCAAATAGCAAAACATCAATACGCCGATTCTTCCCGACCACACCTTTGCCTGACAGATCCGTCGGATCAATCAAAATCGGTGAACATAATTTCGCTGTATGCTCTTCACAGACATGATTATAATCAGGTCGGTCATTACTCACATGGGGGTAATGACCGACTCTGCCCGACCTTATTATTGTCGCTGTAGGCACTTCACCAATTCTTCCCGATTTTGAGTAGGCCATTGAGATGCCGATGATGTGTATCTCCCCGTTACACACTCCCGATGTGTTTTCTATGGACACTTTGTATTAGGTGGATATATCTGTATGCATCAGGGACCTGTTTCACTACTTTCGTGACGTGTCTGTGACACCATACAGACATCAGGGTTGTCTAGTCGTGACAACACAAGTAGCTGCCCTTAGGAAAAGACAGACCCCAAACATAAGAATTAGACAAATCTACACATCATGGACCTGTTTCACTAGTTTCGTGACAAAAGTGTTAGACAGACATGAAACTGGCACCAACAGTGCAAGCAAGAACGGACAAAATGAAGCCTAATGTCTAGTTCTTATGAAACCGGACACATGATGCATACTGTCTATGTGTTTTCTACGGACACATTGTATTAGGTGGAGGTATCTGTATGCTCCAGGTATGGTAAAACACACTTCCGATGTGTTTCCTATAGACAATTTGTATAAGGTGATATATTGGTGTCCTCGGGGTATGAGAATACATGCTCGCTATGTGTTTTCTATGGACACTTCGTATAAGGTGGATGTATCTGGGCTCTGCGTTTTCTCTGTATAAAGGCTTAGATCCACCAAAATCGATGCTCAGAGACGGCCGGCCGGCCTCAGCCGACGATATTCGGCAAGGTCGGCCGTCCGGCCGTCCGGAATTCTCTAAATTCTCCGTGCTGGTCCACCAAAAATAGTTATTTCCAGCCGGCCGACGTCCACATGGCGTCCACAAGGCGCTCGCGGGGACGGGCCTGCCGAGTTCTCCATTGATCCGATAGACGGCGCGCGGATTTTACGTAGTAACCGAGTTCCCCGATAGGCGGCGCCGCGTGCGGCGATACACTTCAACGCTCTGAATCCACGAAAGCCGCGTATCGAGCGGAGCAGTGTGTCGGCGTGCCGGAATTTGTACGGGAACGGTCAGAAAACATCAAATAACCTTGGAAATACAAGTTAAATCGAACAATGAAGGTAAATAAAGATAAGGATTAATGTTATGAGTGTGTATGGCACGCTATGGTGCTAGAATTCTGACGATAGTGTCGGAATTTTCTATGTCCGTTCGCGGCTTCCGAAGTTCAGGTATCGCCGGTATCGCTTGCGCTATGTTGCAGTGTTCCCTCGCCACAACTCCCGGCAGAGCCTGCGGGCGGTTGTCAAAAAAGCTAATGAATCAGTTTTGCCCCTGGCTAGGGTCGGCTAGCGTCAGCTAGGGACTTTCCAGCCGAAGCACCACGGCTAGAGATTTTAATATTCAGTGGATCAGCAGAACAGTGACATTTAGGTGAGGCGACGTCCGAACATTGTCCTGACGACGCCCGGACGGCTAGGGACGACAGGGAAATGGGAGAGGCGACTACGACCGACGAGAGGCGAATGCGGCCGGCTCTAGCCGAGTTAACATTTTTTGCTGATCCACCAAGGCAATTGTCCCAACCGGCTTGAACCGACGAGAGGCGGGAGCGGCCGACGTCCATATTCCACCTGCACGGACATCGGCCGGCCCTAATTTCGCTTGGTGGATCTTGCCCTTTAGGTGGATAACAAGATGCGTGTATTGTATCGCTGTATACTTCCAGGACGGGACCCTCTGAGTATCAGTACACCGGACAGGCCACCACCTCACGACCGTGGCCAACCCACCTCGCCAGGGCAGTCGCACCCATCGACTACACCCACGAAAGTTCCTTATTCCAGGTAAGTACTTTGGTGGTTTCACTATGGGATAACCTATCGGAAAAAGACATAAAAAACACGTGACAATTCATTTTTTCAGTGTTTACCATGTTATGTGAAGGAGGTTAAGTGTACTGGTGCTATGTGAAGGACATTTAGTTTACCATGTTATATGAAGGCAGTTAAGTGTACTGGTGTAATGTGAAGGACATTTAGTTTACCATGTTATGTAAAGGAGGTTAAGTGTACTGGTGTTATGTGAAGGACATTTAGTTTACCATGTTATATGAAGGCAGTTAAGTGTACTGGTGTTATGTGAAGGACATTTGGTTTACCATGTTATGTGAAGGAGGTTAAGTGTACTGGTGTTATGTGAAGGACATTTAGTTTACCATGTTATATGAAGGAGGTTAAGTGTACTGGTGTTATGTGAAGGACATTTAGTTTACCATGTTATATGAAGGAGGTTAAGTGTACTGGTGTTATGTGAAGGACATTTAGTTTACCATGTTATGTGAAGGCAGTTAAGTGTACTGGTGTAATGTGAAGGACATTTAGTTTACCATGTTATGTGAAGGAGGTTAAGTGTACTTGTGTTATGTGAAGGACATTTAGTTTACCATGTTATGTGAAGGAGGTTAAGTGTACTTGTGTTATGTGAAGGACATTTAGTTTACCATGTTATGTGAAGGAGGTTAAGTGTACTGGTGTTATGTGAAGGACTGGCAATATTCCTGTGGTTTGTCTCATACCCTCACATCAGGAAACCTGAACGAACACATCTACATATACTTTACCTCTGCGATGTTCCAGTCAACTCGGGCCTTTCCTCGTAGGGACTTTGTAATTCGTCCCGACTGGGTCTCAGAGACTCTTCGGCCTCACACGACGGGACGTTCTGACCAGTTCTCCTACTCGGCACCTGTGAGGAAGGTACAGTCTCCCCCTGAGACCTCAGCAGGGTCTCTGTCGGCACCAGCACTTTACACCGCATATTGGAAGCTATGCCTTGCACGTCTTCGAATTATATACGTCACCATTTTATGAATTATTCAAATTGTTTTACTTTATTCAATAGGTTTAGGCCACTCAAAAAAACTTGTTTCTCATCACTGCGCGCATCAGCAAAAACGTTTTTAGTAGATTTTTTTCTTTTAAAGATGAACCTTGATGAGACTTATGAAAAGTAAGTCCTGGCGTCCACCTACTATGATATGACTCCGATATGGTCTACGATGAACCTCCCGATAGAAAATCAAAATCGCGTCGGAAGGTCACCTAATATTGGGGCAGTTGACCATGTCTCTGCGATTAGACACTGATAAAAACCCCATACAATGCGTGGTGGATTGGCATGTCTAGACATGTGTCTACGATTTTGCACCTTCCCGATATGTCTCCGATATCTGCTTTTTGTATCGGTGCCATATCGGTAGGAATAAATTTATATTGTAGTAGGTAGACGTCAGGCCTAAAGTATCAAGTTTTATCTCACCCTTGGTATTTTTTCTCCATTGACTTAACATTGGTAACTTCTATCCAATGCCCATGAGATATTTAGAATAAATATCCAATGGGGGATTATGTCACAAATGTTAGCCCTTTAGTCAATGTAGAGGGTGAAATAAATTCAGAAAACTTTTCAAGTTTAAAGTCAGAGCTCGATCCCATCTTGTTTATGAAAGTTTAGGGTCCGAGCTCGTATCCCATCGAGTTTGAATCGCATAGTAATTCACAAGGCGAGGCTGCGTGAACTACATAGCGATTCAAACGAGACGGGATTGAGCTCTGTAATTCACTTCGCATGGTCTGGATGAAGCCACCTTTAAATAGATATTCTAGCTTGTGTCTTGCACTGTATCAGATCTATAAATAATCAGCCATACTTTGTACTTTTTAGATGTGATAGGTACTGTGTTTAGAAGTAAAGATGGCTCAATGAATTGCATCACAACACACTTTCAAGTGAGCAATTTGTACAAACTACATTGTATGCAGTATAATGCTATGATACATGGGTGCTGCCATGACGCCCCCCAGAGTTCTTCACTATTGGAGGTGCAAAAGTAGGTGTTCTTCACTAATGGAGGTGCAAAAGAAGCAAGTGATGATTAGGAAGTCACAACTCTAGCCTTGCTCACATATGTATATAAAGTGTTCCAAGTGAAAAACATCATGTCCTGGGTTTAATCATTATGTCATCCTGCTCTGGGATGGGTCTAGAGAGTCAAGGGAACCATGGTAAAACATTGAAAGGCAGTTGAATTTTGTAAGAACCAAGGGCCATAATATGAGAAAACGTGGTTACTGAGCCTGTATGGGTGGCCATTCGAGGTCATTTGATGAAAAAATACGGCCCGACACCGCAGGCGGGAGGGCCGTATATATAACCTATAATAGTACCAAATATGATGAAGATCGGTCACTTTAAACCGAAGATATCGGCGTTTGAATACGGCGACTTCGACATTCACTGAGCACCTGGAGGTGGGAGGGTGAAAACCCGGCAACTGCCGACGTGGAGCGGTCTATGAAATGTATGACACAGGACGACCTGGAACTCTGGTAGCCAACGTAATTATGACGTCGACAACGCGGAGCGGCCTAACGGGAAGTGGTCGGACTTGTTGATATCGATCATTCTCGCAGATTTAAGCTATTTAAACGGTTTTACGTGAATGTCATATGTTGACTACCCCGATATTTGGACTATACATACTTCCAGTTCTTACGGGTAAGGCTTAGCATGTCTCTGAAGTTATGAATGGGAGAGAATGGACATTTTGTTTTGTTTTTCTAACCCTGTCACTGGTCTCGCCCTATCGCGATATTTTATGTTAGCGGGCCGTAGTGTTTGTAGCAGCGGGACGTACGTTTTCACATGCTTAAGCCTATGGGAATCACTACGTCCTACTACTCGGCGGGCCCGAACATTATTTATACTATATGCCTAGCAGCGGGTAGTAACCAATAGACGTTCACCTATAGGTGTATAGTAATACGAGAAAACGTGGTTACTGAGCACGTACGGGTGGCCGTTCGAGGTCATTTGATGAAAAAATACAGCCCGATGCCGCAGGCGGGAGGGCCGTATTTTTTCATCAAATGGCCGAGAACGGCACCCGTACGGGCTCAGTCACTACGTTTCCTTATTACTATACACATCCAACTCATTTAAAACGCCGTTTCATGACCTTCCCTGCACCATGGTTAATGCCCCTGTTCCTGTACAAAGCTAATGACATTCACTACGGCCCGCTAGCGGTAAAAACCCGGCAACGATCGATGTGTAGCAACAGATGACGCTGTAATTTACCTCCCGTAAGAATTAAGCAATGAAATTTTAACACGAGTACGGCACATATATAACCTATAATAGTACCAAATATGATGAAGATCGGTCACTTTAAACCGAAGATATCGGCGTTTGAATACGGCGACTTCGACATTGACTGAGCACCGGGAGGTGGGAGGGTGAAAACCCGGCAACTGCCGATGTGGAGCGGACTATGAAATGTATGACACAGGACGACCTGGAACTCTGGTAGCCAACGTAATTATGACGTCGACAACGCGGAGCGGCCTAACGGGAGGCGATCGGACTTGTTTATATCAATCAATCTCACATATTTTAGCTATTTAAACGATGTTTGATGTGAACGCCATACGCCAGGTGCCTCAATATTTGGACAGTACACACTTCCATTTGTTACAGGTAAGGCTAAGAATGTCTCTCAAGTTATGAATGGGAGAGAACGGCCATTTTACTTGTTTGTTTTTGACACGGACACTGCTCATGGCTATCGCGATATTTTATGTTAGTGCGACGTAGTGTTTGTAGCAGCGGGACGTATATTTTTACATGCTTAAGCCTATGGGAATCACTACGTCCTACTACATGGCGGGCCCGAACATTATTCATACGACACCCGTAGCAGCGGGTAGTATATCATAGACGTTCGCCCATAGGTGTATAGTAATACAGGTTTTGTCCCCAAATGGGGCCTTCCATACTGCTGGCCATCTAGTTACTGCTTCATGAACTAACAATGGCTCTGTCCCCTATAAACTAGACTGTATTCCTAATCAATTAGTCTTTAATTACTTCACGTTTAAAGGTTGTTGATCTTCCATGGCTCGTGCATTGCATCGGTCTTCAGACTCATTGATTGTTGTCTCTCATCGCAGAACTCCATGCCGACGTACAGGAGTCACTTCACTATTCATCCCGAGTGGGTCTCAGAGACTGCGGCAGGCCAGCGCAACCTCAAACTCCTCATGTGCACCAAGGGACCCAACGGCATCCGTTACATGGCACAGCGAACCTAGGGGAACCAGCCACGACCGGATGTGGCCTCTCGTTACGTCACATGATTCCAGCTATCTGTGATTTTCAGCACAACTTATAGGGGGCCAAAGTGAACCCCCAGAAACCGCAGATACCCATTCACAAAAACACCATTTCCAGATATAGGTGCTCAGTACTTTGACTATATAGGTTTGAGATCATATGTGTCATTCTCCAATCTTTTAGATCCATATTTTTTATACACTTAGCAACTGTCATCGTAGCTCCGAGACAGAGTTATTCAGAGATGATAGTAGTAAACTACACTTCAATAGGAGCACACAAGACCTAAAACTAAATTCTAGCCTCAATTTCCCATGAATTTATCACAAAGGCTCGTTCTTACTGGCCTCCGGATATGGTGTTTCGAGCACGGGTATCTGCCGTTTTAGTGGGTTCACTTTGGCTCTCTGTAGCTTTGTCTTTCGTCGATCCACCTCACTTTAACATGACTCTTTTTCTGAAGTCTATTTTAATAGAAGTCATTTGGCTTGAAAATCATTACAATAAATAAGTCATCTGCTTCGGTAGAGAGTAATTTGTTTATTCCAACCAAATACACCTGAGATCTAGCATGGTATTTGCAATAATGGGTATGGTATGATTCCAACAGCTTCTAATGGGAATCATATTAACCCATTGATAGAAATTCTTGTTTTACTAAAACAAGACGTGAATTTTCTTGAATTTCCACTAGATTCACATCTTACTTAGGGATTTTTCTCTCGAGAAACTACAATCTGAAGTCACATTCAAAGAACAATTCTCAGTCTGTTCAGCTGTTGCAATAAATGCTCTGATTTTAAGTAAAAGTGGTTAGCATACATGTATAGATGCATTCAAATTAGAATTAATCAATTCTTCAAGCTCATTTTTGATGTAATTAACTTTAGGTGTTCATATCTTACATTATGATTAGTAAATCTATAAGTGGAAAAATAGACCATAGTTATATAAATTAGTTATCTTTTATGATTTATGTAACTACCTTTCCAGTATTTATTCAGTATTCAAGCTAAAGCCCTTTTTTGACCGGGGGTAAGCGGCCTTGTACTTCTATGGCAAAGTGTGATATTATCATACAGTATTAATTACTATTGCATACCCTGTATTACTATAGTAGTAATAAAACTTTTCATACCACATACAGTATACATGCGTTTTCTGTATACCAAAACCAAAAGGTATGTGACCTCGTTTTGTCCGTTCTTGCTTGCACTGTCGGTGCCGCTTTTCATGTCTGTCTAACATTTTTGTCACGAAACTAGTGAAACAAGTCCCTACACTATATGTTGGATGGGTTGGTTTATTGACTCACAGGGTATAATGTCAATAACGTGTTCAAATTTTTTTTCGTAATGATTTCTTCGGGCTCTGACGATTCTCTTTGTGAAGGATTTAAATTCGTCAGGACTGATTGTACACCTTACTTCATTATCGAGTGCATTCCAAAGATAGGCAGTTTTGTAGTTAATACTCTTCCTATAGTACTCATATCAGAAGGTATTGGTACAGTAAAACCCTGCTTAAATGGGCACCCTCCGTTCCGGGCCATGTGATCCCTTAAAGCTTATATAAAGCAATTAATCTCTGTTAATTAATTCAAAAGAATAGGCCCCGCCCTCCACATGGCTGATCATGTGCAGAACGGGACCACCTAGGGCATTTATTCACTGGGAGTAGCGTGGGGTGCTGTCAGGCCTTGTGTACATGTACCCTGGACAACTTTGAGGCAATGGTCGTCTATAGGAGCTCTGCTCCAATGCTAAAGCATGGGAGTAATGTTAGGGCATTGTTACCTGCGCCGACTGTCAGACTGGAGCTATAAAACCGACAGCTAGAGAGCTGAGGGCAGTCAGTCATGCCTGACACTCAGCAGTGTACACACAGCCGTGATTACCGACCATGACAAGTACTATAGGCAGTACAATGACCACAACCAGAACATATGGTAACTATATGCTCAATATCTATGTATATCTGTGTACCTGTATCTGTGTATCTATATTTACTCAGGATAATCTCACTGTATTTTGCACATTTTGTAATGAATATGCAAGGCCAGGTGAGAGAAAGTTAGCAGGGCAGTGAACCATGACATGGGGGTCAAGGCTGGACTGGTCCTGTAAGGGTTATTTGTAAACATGATATTTGTTGGAGGGTGGGAAGTTATCTATATAACTCTGTGTATCATGTGTCTCTCTATATCTGTATGTGTATCTGTGTATCTTTGTCTGTGCATCTGTGTAATAACTGCACTCTGTAGGGAGTAATATGTAATATAAGATCTACCCTCCATACTTCACCTGTAGCTCCCACCCTGTAGACTGACCACCATGTCCCTGAGTGTGCGGGGTTTTATGCGGGGTTTTCAGTATGCCAATGGTTATATAATAGAGAATACCTATATAAATGAAGAAAACACCAGTTATTAGGTTAAAAGGTTTATTGATAACACATGCTGAGCAAATAAATAGAAAATATGTACCAAATAAATATAAAACAAATACAATGTACAGAAAATATATGAATATATCAGCGGCGCTTTAACCCTTTAAGGGTGGATGATGTCTTAAGGCATCAACCAGCTGGGGGGGATGATACCTTAAAGACAAATGCGGGTAGTTGGGTGAATTCTAAATTCTATTGAGATTTGTAAATAACTCAGGATAATATAAGTTCTATATTTTAGCAAATAGAAAATGCAAAAAGAATGGCATTGCTAAATGACACTGATGTTCTAATGCTATCTTCAAATAATTCTGGATTATGATAGTTGGGAACATGTATAAATAAGAAATGCTAAAGAAAAATACTATGTCACCATGCTAATTTCTATGGGAAGGCCATCTGAAGAAGGTAAGTGCTTATCTATTGGTGTCTATGAGAAACTGCTATATTTTCATGTCACCAGATGACAGCACCAGTGTTAAACCAGGGGGCGTTTCAATACCTACCCGCATTTGTCTTTAAGACATAATTTGCTGGATATCTATGAAATAGTTTTTAAAAAGGAAATATTTTCACAATAAACTTGAAATTTGCACAGAACATAGGTGTAACATTATGTTTTTGAATTCTAAATAATTGGAAGCTTCACTCGCAAGAGAGAAGTGTGTATAATTATCGTTAGGTGTCGCCATGTGTATCCGATACAATATTAATTACCAATACCACCGTTAGGTGCCACGACCAATTGTATCGGTCAGGTACCAGCCAAAGGAGAGGTATCAGGCCTCACTGGCCGTCCATACTTTGAACCTACAAGAAGTGAAGAAAAAACTTTTTCTTCAGAGGACGATGCCCCCTGTCCCCTTAAGTGGGTTGTCCTCTTAAGCGAGGTTAAAATAAACTATATTCTGTTCCGAGCAAATTGTCCCCTTAAGAGATAATTGGCCTGACCACTTCGCAAGTACATAAAATGAAAAAATATGTCTCTCTGCCTTTGGTACCTGTACGTATTTTATGGGGCAAAAGACGTCAAATATCTCTTCAGACTCATTGATTACGGTTTCTCTTAGTACTCTTTTTTGAGCCAGACTGTTTTTGAACAATAAGCCAGACTCCCATATTTGTGTTCAATGACAAGAATTGATGTGATGAAATGCATTCATATCATATCATAAGAAATCAGCTTAGCTGTACTACTATGATAATGATTAACACAGAAGGTAACCTTTGTTGTCTCACTCACTGGAGTTCAGTGTCTATTACAGTACCATTCGCCACTGGGAGATGGGTGTGCAGCCTCCTTCAGTCTGACAGACTGATGTGGAGGGAGACAGCAATGGCCAAATACTAGTACATTTGTCCCAGAATCAATGCAGTCTCACAAGATTGTTAGTTTTTTCTTCAACATTGATGAATTAGTAGCATTTACTACAACATCAAGTGCTACAAAAAACTAGTAGACCATTAGCAGAATCTTACAACTATAGAGAATAGGAGCATCAACTCAAACTGTCATCATAGCATTGTATAGTAGTGCTGCCAACATCAACTAGTTGGCATTGTGCTTGATGCTATCAAGCATTTGCCTGTGTCTGTATGTAGAACCTCATATCAACACTAAGTACAGTGTCAGAGAGTTAAATATGACATCACACAGCAGCCTTGCTTTAAACTTGGAAGTGGGGAATTTGAAAAGTGGCAGCAGGAAAGGCTTCTTGCTGGACTTTGAAATGTGTTGTCAAAACTCACATGAGGCTATGACCAAAGTTATATTTGCAATAATGCAAAGGCAATGAGACAAAGGTCTCATATGGTAGCAGCATCATGTAGAAATGCTATTTAAAGGATAAGAGGACAATGACTGGGAAAAGCGGCATAGTGAAGGCAAGCTTGACCAACTGTCAGTAGCGGCACTGTCTATTATACTTGGAACACCATAAGTTATCTATAACTCATACAAGAAATATCTTCAGAAGATGATTATTCCTTATTAGATGAAGAGAGTGTGTTTATAACATGAAGAACAATTTAAACGACAAGATCTGGGCAGTGTTCCAAAACAGCAAATTTCAGTTATTATTACACATATCAGTATGTACCATCAAAAGTGTGACCACTACCATATACTTTTTATAGTGATGATTTAAAATCGTTGCTGTCAGTTGAAAGGTAAATTCATCATTCAAATCTTATATATGATTCAAATTCATTTGTCAAAAGCAGGAGACAGGAACCTCTAATATATAGGCTCTCCAATGACCCTTCTATAAAACTGGCCAAGGAATACCTAAGGACTGACATCATCCACTATTGGTTGCCAGTGGTGCTCCAGATTGTGGAATGACTGAGATTGAAACTGGCCTCCACATGGTGTGTTTCAGTCCTGCTCCAGACTCCCCCATACTTTGTGTTTTTTGCATCGGCGGTGTCCAGTCAACATCGGATGTTTGTTTGCTACTAGTTTCTTTTTTTTTCATTTCCATGCAATATTATGAAGAGAAATTAGTATGTATAATCACCAAATTTAACAATACAGCCATCCTTCCAATCTGGCCCTAGCCCCCTACTCCTCATTCTAATGACAGATGTTAAGCTGAATGAGCAGTGGGTTGCATTTTTGTGTAAGTCTTTGGTATAACCCGACCGGGGTTTGATCCCATGACCTCCCATGCTTGAGGTGAACACACCTACCACTTAGCCACCAAGCTTGATCAAAATTTTGACAAATGACTGAATGTAACTGGGTTTGTTCTAAGATAAAGAAGGAAAGCCCTATGGGAAAAAGACCACATCAGTTTAGCCTCACTTGTGCTTTTACCCTATTCATATGGGGGGGGGGGCAACTTCTTTTTTGACATTACAAGGTGGGACGGCAAAAAAAATTGGGGTATTCCAAAGGGGGCCACTTTTTAATGGGTATTCCCATGGTGGGGGGCCAACTTTTTTTTTAGCATTCAGTGTTCCAAAAACTGTGCCCCCCAGGTATTATCAATGAATGCTGCCTAACGGCATTGGGGCCAGTACTTGCCGGTCAGCAAGTACTTGCCAGGCTTCCATGCTGAGACATCATATTTATGGCCAAATTGGTAGTGGAAAATCCAGTTGAAATCACCATATGAAGCAATACCAAGTATTAACAATACCAATATTATCAATAATAAACAATACAATTCTTAAGTGCAAATTTATTTTTTCAAAATAGTATTTACAAGGCTTTATATACAATATACTCGAGGAAGGATATACAGATAGACATTTTGGGGTCTTATAAGACAATCAATTATCTTGGCATGCAGTCGCTATAAACACATATGCTGACATTTTTTTTTTATTATGTTGATAACCATTCAATTTTCATTTTTATACTTGAAATGTATCTATAAGTATTTGCAAAACAACCTCGATGTTTTGAACATGATGGAATAACTGGTCTTGATCAGAATTCCTCTTGTTTTCTGTCGACTTGTGAACTCCACAATCACCAGTGAGAGAGGTATGAGATGAATATATACTGTGCTTCCTCCTCAAGTCCTCCACAGATGCCTGAATCTCTATAGTTTCTAGGTGGTTTTTTTATATAAATATTTGGGTTTTTTTTCATCTCTATAGTTTCTGGAGCACCTTGTTCTGTCTCAGCAGGCGTTGTCTGTCCTCGAGTTGTTTCTCTAACTCGGCAGGCAGGTTGGGGTTGGTGAAGTGTTCTGGTGAGATTAAAGGCATATCGGACAATTTAACTTAAAAATCAAAACCCATGTCATATTCCTGAAAATTAAATAGGATGCTCGAAGTGTTTTAGAACACATACATAACTTCAAATCGGGGGTCACCGTGCTAATTTTGGAACTGGATATTGATATCATGATGATATTATAATAGAATATAGAGGATTTTTTATGAGTTTAATTTCACATAGTAAAGGCCATGTAAGTTTCTTCAGACTTTCACATGATGTAGCCAATGTGGAGTATTATAGATTTATAATGCAATTAACATTTAAAATTAAAAACCCATGTCATATTCCTGGGAACTCAATATGATGACCTGAAAGTGTTTTGTAACGTTTTTCCTATTTATAATGTGGGGGTCACCCTGCTAGTTTTTGATCCTAACATTGATATGATGATGATGATAATAATAATATTATATATCAGGGATGTCAGTCGGGGCCAGAGAATAAGGGTGGGAATATTTTCGTGTGGATTTTTCTGCCTAAGAGAAATCGGAACAACTTGGATAACATGTCATTGTCGGCCATGGCATGGGGCTGAGGGTCTGTCTGTTTTTGAACAATACAGGACCTCGAAATAAAATGTCCCCTGGTAGGAATGGTATTACAGTGTATGTGCTTTCCAACGAGAACCCTGTCTCTTATACCCTATTGATGTTTTACCAAATATCTGCATGGGAGAGTGTAGTGTAAAGCTATACCAAATATCTGCATGGGAGAGTGTAGTATGAAGCTGGTTCCTGGCGTTAGCTATGTATTCAAAGCTGTTTCTATGGTAACAGTGTCAGGGTTTCAGGGATTTCAGAGATTTTCATCCATGCATTATCTATGCATTGTCAGGGAAAAAACCCTGAAGATCATGGAAGTCATAAAGTACACATTTACAGGGACGTCAGGTATATTGTGTTCTAGAAATGATATGGTGTTGACAGACAAGAGTTATATTGAGTCTTTTAAACGCTGAGGACAATATTTCAGCTTTTTATAAAATCCCTAATTTCAGGGATTTCCCCGAACTCTGACATCCCTGAAATTTAATAGAAACTAGGACGAGACTTTCTGCGTCCCATCAAAAGGTAATTCACCCAAATTGATTAAGTAAACTAGAGGCAGATAAAGATGACCCCTCTCCCGAAAAAAAGCTGATATTAATGAGCTGAAAATAAGGCCATATCTTCTCACCTGCTGCAAACTCTTTTATGTTATCGGGTTGTGAAATCAGGAGTTCCCTGCAACAAAAAGTTACAAACAGCATTAATCTCATTTAACTATTGCAATGAGCATGAATCCATAGTTACAATTTAGGAGCTTATATTGATAACTTATTATTCTTAGACATTTAAAGATACAATGGACTACTTCGAAAACTAAAATATTGAAATTATCTATTCAGACTTAAATGAAAGTAGATTAATATGCAATCACATATTTGATTTGATAAACCAACTGCATAAAGTGTTGTTATTAGTATGTATGCATCTGGTATCTATTAAGGTATATGTGGTAATTTCCCTTGGAAATTAAAACACATGTCACTTTCCTGAAAGTTTAATATGCTGACCTCAAGGTGTTGTAGAGCACATATCTATCTAAATAAAATTAGGTGTCACCTTGCTCGTTTATCAGAGATTTATGTTATGATGAATCATGTTAGAATGTATAGAAATCTTAGATATTCATAAGATTTCCATTTAGTAGAACCCAAGTAATTCTCTTCAAACTACATGTATTACAGAATACATATATATCTTTTGTAGTAGAGATAATCGATTATTGTCTATATTTTATATATTTGTTATCAGAATGTCACAAAGAACCTGTTGGAATTGGTAGATATAGGTATCTAAAAATCACAAGGTGGCGCCACTGTGTATGGTAGGATATGCCTTTAGTGGTCAGCTTACGCTTATTGTATTCGAAGTGGAGGACTATTAACCTATTCTATATAACAACATATAGTCTATCACTACTAAAACGAGGGGGAATTGAATGGTAAAGATTTACCTGAGAAACCCAGAGATGATGCATTCGACTTCTGGGTGTTTCCTGAGATACTTTTCGTTTTCTGTCCGTGTCTTCACCTACACAAACATTAGTGATAAATGTCATTATTAATAGTTTAGAGTGTGTAGTTTAGATAAACACTGTTTTGATCAGAGAAAAATTAAATTATCACCACCCATATTATTACTTAGAAATTGCATTACAGTTTGTTCAGGGCCCTTCACCTACATATCCTTTATCTCACACATATTTTGACCAATACAGCTATTCCTTGAGTCACTGAGTTTGTTTGTGGTTTAACGTCCCAGGGGACCCTGAGGGTATATAGGGACTATCAATGATTTAACTTTTCACTTTCATAGACTTATTTCAGTCAATTCTTTTCAATGTTTCAAATATTTTCAAATATTTTATATAAAATCAAAGAGATTTGTCTCTTTCAAAAACATGATGATATCTTTGGAATAGTTGCGAACAACATTTTCATGTTGTTACTGTTTTTCAAATGCTTTCTTCTATTCTCTTGTACCCTTTTACAGTTCAGGAGGATATGCTTGACAGTGATGGGTACATTGCATGCTTGGCATATTGGGGGATTTTCCCCTTTCAGGAGATATTCGTGTGTAAGTCTGGAGTGACCTATTTCACTGAGTTTGTCAACACCATTCATATAACTTAGATGTTACTGTAATTGTAAATTATGTAAACATCACCATTATATTCATTGTACATTAGTAGACATTGTATACACAGTGTGTATACATTAGTATATATTGTACATATATTAGCATGCAAGAAAATGAAAGAACAAAATATGGCCCTAAAGCCTACTGCATAGAGAAGCAAGTCCGAGAAGAAACCGACTGGCAGGCTGACACCGCTAGACAGGCAGAGCCTCTCGGACCACGTCCACGACTCGGGCACGAGTTACGTTGGACCCCGGTCCAACAATTCGAGGCGGTTTATCTCATCAAGTAAATCTATTTCGACAACCATATACGACCACGAAACGCAACTCACCTTGAATTTATTGAGTTTATCTTGTTGCTCCTTACTGAGTGCCCCTAAGTCTCCATTCCCCCCTACATCATAGGGTTCCATTCCGTGGGGATGATTTTGTGTTGTTGTGTCCGCCATCTTGCACGCTGTCCTCCTTAGCAACAAGCACACTGTATCGCTCGAGTAACCTACGGAAAACTCAACAGTTCTTAACCATATACACTGCGCCGCTCCCCCGCAAAACCAGTGTGCTGCCATCTTGTGGATATCTGTGCGTTATTGTTTCGGGTACCAGCAACTTCTACTGGTTCCCAGCGAACAGGAGCAAACATCTCAAGTGAAATAAATAACGTCGTTTCTGTGAGTATTTACATTTGAATCATTTTAAAATATACGAATACATTTACACGATCATCTCCGGGTGTGTTCGCTCACGTCTCTTTATTTCGAAATGACTTTGTCCGAGGCAACATGGCAAGTCTGTGTGGTGTCAGTTGAGTGAGACTTGTGACACTGACAGAGGTGCTGACACTTGGGCTGAATTGGCGATCATAGAACATAAAAGTCGATTCAGATGATTGAAAATGTAGCCTATGTGAGATAGTCGTGGCGACCCAAATAGCTACGTCCAGTATTTGTCCCTCATACTCATGTATAGGGTCGGACTCGTCTGACTAATATGATACAACCTTCTCTCATACAATTGATGTCTCGTTGATATGACCGCCATAGTTTGTAACGAGCAATGACGTAGTGAGTGGTTAACATGTTACTAATAGTATCTTTGTCAGTAAACTAACTTAAGACGCCCATGTTGTCACTCTAGTGTCGGTGGAGTGTGACTTAAAAGTACAATTTCAATTACTCAACCATGAAAACAATCTGACGGACTCGAGTCGAAAGGAATGAGATAAGATGTTTAAACGTTTACGCCGAACGATTGTTTGTGCGACCGGTCGTTTCCCCGATGAATACGGTACACTATTATGACTAGATCTATACAGTGGTTTCAATACAGGTCAAAACGTCCCCCAAAATCCCCCGGTCACAACGGCCCGCGGCCCTCCACAGCAGGTTAGCTCTGTAAAACCCGACTCGACACTCAACAGGGCCTGAAATAGAACTTTTGTCGCTCAGATTTAAGTGAAGTTGTCTTCATTATCATAGACACAGAAGACTCTTCTGAAAAGTTGACCAAACATCCCATGAAGATTATACCTCGGAGTAATCAGTCCTATAGACGTATAGTATAGAGCGCGTAGACCATAATAAAGAAATGTAATACAATGAAAAGATATTATTGAAATTGTTATATATTATGTAATTTTCGGTTTCGCATAGTTTCGATGTCTATGCACTGCAGTACTGAAAGTGAGTGGCTGGACGGTGGGTGGCCTCACTACAACTAGTATAAGAACAACCTGATTACACTCCCATCCAGAGGTTTTACCGCTGGCAGTTTGTTATGTGTCTTTTTTGTAAAACCCAATATCATATCCATGTACCAATCCTGTTACACATAGAATATCATGGACTCTTATATATATATATATATATATATATATATATATATATATATATATATATATATATATATATATATATATATATATATATATATATATATATATATATATATATATATGATCTCTTAAATACAGCGATAATGTGGATATCCTGTCACTTGAAAATCTGACTTTGTGTCAAGTTAACTTGTAAAATGTCCTGTATATATATATATATATATATATATATATATATATATATATATATATATATATATATATACAGGACATTTTACAAGTTAACTTGACACAAAGTCAGATTTTCAAGTGACAGGATATCCACATTATCGCTGTATTTAAGAGATCATAAAAATCTTGAACACTCAACAGTTTGTATGGCTGGCCTGTTGGAAACTCAGCACACGTCTAATCTGATGAGCCTGACATCCTGTCATCCTGCAAATTAGAACTAGGTAAATCTTTTTAGAAATCAAGAACTGAAGATAAGCGATTCACTACTGTATATTTTGACTTCCATCAAGGTGAAAATATTTACCCTACAAACCTGTAAAAGCCTATGTTTTGGGCCTTGAAAAAAACATTTTGATTTTCAAAACCTATTAGAAAACCTATATTGAGGAACATGGTACGCCTGTATATGGATTTGTATCAAAATGTTTAAAGGACTAACTTTGTGACAGGTGATGCGCGTCTGGTACCGTTGAGCCCTAATGATGGAGGGCACCGCTGAAGACGATGGTGGCTCGAGCCACCAGGTGGCTATCATGGACGAAGGCAGGGAAACCGTCTACGTACACCTACCACCGAACATAACACTGGATGGTGAGTGCCACCAATTGTTTCTTTGTTGGCGAAGGATATTTATCTCACTCCTGATAGACTTAGCATGGGAACTTGTACTAAACGCCCATGAAGTAATACTCAATCGGGCATGCCACAAATGTTAATTAATTAGTCAGTGATAGAGGGTGATATAAAATCTGAACCGCACTCGATCCATTGCCTCTGAAGATAAGCCAATTATTTTGGTTTGCTACCTGAGATTACTACGCCACCAAAATTAATGACATACTTTCATTGACAATGGATATTAATGCAGTTCATTATTAGTCCACCACCAACATTGAGTCGTTTTGGGTTGTGTTTTTTTTATAGCATAGATATAGATTTTTTATTTGTACTTCCGACATGGAATGCAGCATTTTGCGGGTAACATTTTTGTAAGAAATTAGGTAATTCCAATAATGTTGGAGGTTTGCAAAAAAGGGGCCTGTTTATAAAATAATTTTTGCATTATGGATGATTTGGTTTTTGTATTTCTAGCACAATGTCAATTTCATAGATCTGATCTCATAAGATAATCATGAAATAATAAAATTTCAGAGATCTGAAGCAGTCATGCAATAGATAAATACACTTTTTACTGACAGTTCAATACTAGACACTTAAATGTCTAGAATCAATTAGTCTTATGTAAGAGTCAGTTGTAAACGTTCATGTTCGAATGAGACATCTCACATAATTACACATAATTATTGTTTCTCCGACCCTCTTCTTGTAGAAACAGATTGTATAACCTGGATGTAAATGCGGATGAACAGGTCTTAAAGATACTATTTTATGTTTAATGGTAAAGGGATGTTTAGATAAATAATGGAACTTCTTTATTTCACTCCCAAAACAGGCCTGTTGGGGTGGAGAGCAATGATCAATATGTTCACCCTCTTGGTTGCCTTGCCTCCGTGTGGTGCAGGCTGGATATGTTTGCATGCAAGCATAACTAAAGCGACCAGGGTGGGGAGTGCAGCTACTTTCTCCTTCACCCCCAGCATCGGTAGATTTACTGCTATATATTGTAGTAAACACGAGAACGCCAGGAATATGGTGTAAACGGAAGCCTTTATTGGTATGGTCAATAACTCTCTCACAAGAAGCACAACACTATGGTTATAGTCCTTACAATCTCTGTCATAAAGATTAACACTACGGCTCGCACCACCTTTAGGCTTGGCGGGGCTCCCTGGTGGCTCACACAGACTCTCAGAGACTCACGTGGAGGCTTGGTGCCTTGTAGAGGCTCGCGGCTCCCTGGGGCTCGGTGCGGCTCCCTGGTGGCTCACACGGAGTCTCGGTGACTCACGTGGAGGCTCGGTGCCTCACAGGGGTGGCTGGTCCCATCCACGTATACGCGCAAACCTCACAGAGGTTCGCAGAGGTGCACGGAGGCTCGCGGAGGTGCACGGAGGCTCACGGAGGTGCACGGAGGCTCACGGAGGTGCACGGAGGCTCGCGGAGGGTTCGCGGAGGTCCGCGCGGTTTGAAGTCCGAGATCCAACTGCCTGCGGAGGCACTCGCGGAGGTTTATATGGGAACCCGCGGGCGTCTCGCTGACGTCACTTCCGGCGCCCGTGTAGCCCCCTAGCGGCTCACAAAAGGCCCTCCGCCGACCACCTCCGCCACCTCCGGGGAGGCAGCGGAGGGTGCCTCTGCCGACCTCCGTCACAATATCAAAAGTCAATCCTTCTCATACCATGCCTATGTGGTGTGGGAAGTAAAAGAACTCTCACCTAGGTAAATGTATAGGGGAGAGATTTCTACCTAAATTTATTTCATAGATTCAGTCAAACCCAAAGTAAGTCCAATAGAACATATTGGACATTAAATTACCCAAACAAATAACCACACAAATAAACAAACTCTCGAAATATGCTGAACATGAATCAATTGTGACTGTCACCTTCATGTCGGCAGGTAACAGTATTGTGACGACGGAGCTGACAGAAGACGGACAGCAGGTGTTCCGCATTCTAGGTGTCACTCAAAATGAGGTGAGTCAAACTGTCATTATCTTCCGCCATTCAGCATTTCTAGGAATCCTTATGAAGATGTGTAGAAGTCTGATATTTGTATTTCATGTTTTATTACTAATAGGTAACTGGAAATTGAACCTTATGTTGGTTAGAATTCATCAGGGGAATAGACGGGAAAGATTTACAGTTTTCCGGTGGGCACCGCCAATAAGTGACCTTATCACATTGTCACCCACACCCGTCACCCATACTCATCACCCACATTTGTCACTTACACTCAGTTGAAAGATGCAATCAAACTAGAATATAGAGAGTTATTACTCTGAACTTAACTATAGAATCAATCTTAGAAAGATTAACTATGATGCAGTTAACAATTTGATATGATCCTCCATGAAATAATAAATGTTGTATGCTAATCCTGACCTCAAGTAATATTTGTATTGTACTGACAATTGAATTTTTCTATAATGTAGGAAGTGGTGGTGAATCAAACTGAGGAACCTATGGAGCAGGATATTCCTTCATCGGAAGAAATTGATGTGCAAACAACTGAAAGCCAGAACCTGGAGATGACAGTTATGAGCCAGACAGATTCCAATGTGCAAGTTGTAGAAACTCTTGCTGAGGAGTTGACCATCAAAGACAGGGATGACGAAGACATTCTAGTTACAGATACAGGTAACCAGGAAGTTATCATCGTAGAGGCAGGTGACCAGGAGGTCCTCATTTCAGAAACAGGTGACCAAGAGATCATTGTCACAGAAACGGGTGACCAGGAAATCATTGTTACCGAGGCAGGTGACCAGGAACTCATTGTCACCGAAGCAGGTGACCAGGAACTCATTGTCACCGAAGCAGGTGACCAAGAAATCATTGTCACAGAAACAGGTGACCAAGAGATGATTGTTACCGAGACGGGTGACCAAGACATCATTGTCACCGAGGCAGGTGAACATCAGGTAGCAGACGAAAATCAGATTACTGACGCAGTGACGGATAGTCATCAAGCTGCTGTTACAGAATCCGGTAATCAGGTCATACAAGTTACAGAATCTTCAGGTCAGGTGAGGCAGGTTGTGATACAGAATGAGGAGTTTGGTGACGGCATCGCACCAGCAGATGGTAACAACCTGCAGGATGTGGCCCTCTTTCAGCAGGCGTTGGCGCTGCTCCACCAGCAAAGCCAAGGGAACGTTGTCGTCACCGAGAAAGATGACGCCATTTACATCATGCACGAAGACCCGTCAGGACAGGGACACGAGCTTCAGCTGGCCCAGTTCCAGCAAACGAGCCATGGAGAGGATGTCAATGTGCTGGATGCCGTGAAGACACCAAACACAGGCTTGGTGGGGACACGGGAGGGCATGGTGAACATCATCAACCCGGAAACTGGGGATGTCGAGCCAGTCGCGCTGTCCTCGCTCGAGTCCCAACAGGCTGCGGCGGACTTGACCCCAGGAACGAGTCTCGAGACTGGGCTCCAGAGCACACCTCCCCTGCCCCCCGCCACTCCCATCATCGTCGCCCCAGCGAAGCGGAGACCCGGCAGGCCCCGCAAGGAACACCGCCTCGCAGTGCAACAGTCAGCACCGCCCAAACCCCAGCAGGATGCTGACAGAGACAATGAGCCGGTCACTCTCGGCCCCACCGGCCGCCCGAGAAGGAAGGCAGCCATCAAGCTGTTGAAGAACTGGGAAGCTATGAAGAAGGAGGATGACCCAGCAGTTAGTATGAGGTAGGTCATCAATAACCCGATATAGCTATAGGCACTAACAAAAGTATACATTACCTGAAAGCTTTCATCAATCCACATAAAACCAGCAGTGGTAGATTTACTGCTATATCAAAGGCCAGTCCTTCTCATACCATGTCTATGTGGTGTGGGACGTAAAAGAACTCTCACCTTGGTAAATGTGGAGGGGTGAGATATCTACCTGAATTCATCTCATGGATTTGGTCAAACCTAATAGAACATATTGGATGTTAAACCACCCACCTACCTAATTTCATTTCATAGATTAGATCACCACCCTCGTGGTGAAAAGAACCTTGAGAAAGTCTGGTGAGAACCTGCAATGGTTAACTGAACGTTAAATCAAACCAACAAACAAACAACATCCGCATAAAATGCTGCCATTATTATTTCACTATTCCGAAATATCGAATTTTGACAACGAATTTCTTTTTTTTTCTTTTCACGTTCTTCATTGGTCATATGGATACAATTCCCATGATCGGGATTATATAACTAGCAAAGAGGCTTCAAATCTCAGTCAAGCATGACTTTTAATGATCTGGCCATCCACATATGGTGTATACCACAAATAAAGTTGCCGAGAATTATAAAATAAAAGTCTTATCACGTCCAATAAGTATAAGAAATCTAATGACAACATACAGAAACGAGATTTAAGTAGTAATTCCACCAACACACAAGATCTAGCGAGATTAGCCACAATTTGGGTGTCTTGCTAAATCGGGCTAAGTTTGAATAATCACAAGCCTATTTGTCCAATGTGTCTTGAGGTGTCGCAGTGGTGGAGCACCAAAATATACACCCGACACCGCCCAGCTATGTTTTGCGACAACGGAGGTACAACATAACGTGACACTGTACAATATTACAAGATTTATCATGACAAATCCATCGTGTTGGTGGAATCAACCCTTAATACGACATCAAAAAAAAAAAAAAAAATTCTTAATACGACATCAAGTTTATATTGTGTGTCTCTTTATCCGTGGTCGCAACGCGGTGGGCACTGGACCTCTCATACCGTTACGCCTCGTCCACAAACAAGTTTATATTGTGTGGTCAACTCTTTCCATCTGTAAATTCACTATGTATTTTACCCTCAAGGGCGGAGACAGACACAGTAAGCAAGAAGAGTGTTGGGAGACCTCCCATGTCTGCTATGAAGCGTTCAAATAAGGAAAACCTTCCCCCACCTCAACGCAACTCGCCTACGAATGAACACCCAGCCACAGTTAACATCAAAATCAGAGACAAGGATGCACTTCAGGCGAGTCTCAAATCTGCCATCTTTATAACATGTCTCACTTAAAATTCCATGGGGGACACTGTGCTAGATTTAGATAAAGAGGTCAATTTCATGATAATTTTATAATGAAATATATAGAAATTCTACAAAGTTTCTTATCACATAGTAAAACCCTTGTCATTAACCTCATACTCTTACAGAATATAGTAGATATATAGTATTGCACATTTAAGTTTTAAAATTCATGTCACTGTCCTTGTTCTTGAGAGAATTAGAGAAATCTGTATTTTCCAGTGCATTTCCTATATAAACCAAGTGAATGTCAATTGGCCTATTTTACCTACTGGATAAACTAGCTAAAACATTAGTCTAAGTCAATTGGCATTAGAATGAATCCCAAGGAGCAAGTATCGACTGATAATTGATAATATTTTAAAATCACCAGGTGGTGCCACGGTGAATTGTAGGATATGCCTTTAAATGACTGATTGTTGTCCTTGCAGGTGCTGAGTGACATTGGGATCCACATGCTGTACTACTGTCGCCGCTGTACCTTCTTCTCCACTCAGCTCATGGCGGTCGCCCATCACATCATGGAGTGTCGCCAGCAGCCCCTGCCCGAGGCGGATATGGAGAAGGCTGCTGATCCTGCACACACCTCTCAAGTACTCCTCGATGCATCTCTGCAGAGCATCACCAAGAGCGAAGCCAAACCGGACCAGGAACTGATCGAGATTGACGAGCATAACTATGCTGCTGAAGTGGACATTGTTGCGAATGAGCCTGTGGAAGAAGAGCTGGAGATGCCCAAAGAGGTGCCTTGCGTTCAGTGCCATTTGTGTAGTGAGGTGATGGACTTTTCCCAGCTGCCTGCACATCTTCGCTGCGTCCATGCGGACGTGGACGGGGAGGTGGCAGCCAGGGTGGTAGAAGCAGCTGGGCAGCTTCCAGTGGAGGGTGCAGAGACGCCAGCTGAAGACCCGACTGTGTTGGCAGTAGTGGGAGAGGCTGAGAATGCAACTGAGACTATCGTGACTCTCATGGATGAAGGTGAGACTGAAGCTTGCAGCCTCAACGCAATAGCTGAGGGTTCAGAGACTACAGTCACTGTTAGAGACACGCCATTTGTCTGCCAGCTGCACCAGTTGGTCTTCGGCAGCCAGGCTGATCTCACCCGCCATCATATGGAGGAGCATTGGGGAGTAACGAAAGAGAAGGTAGCATATACAGAGGCACAACAGGAGGAGCAATTGCCCGCCCCAGTGAAAAGAGGTCGTGGACGGCCTCCTAAGAATTTCCCCCGTGTGCCCGTGGATGACTTAGATGATGATGTGAAGGACCCGGATTACGATGTGAAGTCTGAGGCCTTGTTACCACAGTTCACCACACAGAGCAGTGCCGGCTCAGCCAAGTGCCAATTCTGCTACAAACGGTTTGCCACATATAAAAGCATGAAGAAACATGTCAGTGCTCATCACACGGCTGACAAATTGCTGCCTGTAACATGTCCCCAGTGCAAAAAGAGCTACAGGAACCGTATTCAGCTAAGGAACCATGTGCGCACAGTGCATGAGGGGAAGAAGCGTAAGCAGGGCTACCGTGCCTACCCCTCCTCAGCCCGCAGGAAAACCTTCATGTGCGAGGAGTGTGGGTACACAACACCAGAGTTGTGTCGCCTCAAAAACCACAAGATGTCAGTGCATGACGGCCAATACCCATACCAGTGTGACACATGTGACTACAAGACCAACGAGAAGGCTGATATGCGGCGCCACATGCACAAGCACCAGGGGATCAAGCGCTACCCTTGCCAGTTCTGTACTTATCGCACTGACCAACGTTGGCTGCTGGTCAACCATTGCCAGCGTCAACATAATGTGCAGCTTGACAAACATTCCCGGAACACGCGTGGCAGCTTCTGGTCAAACCAACGTCGGCGGAAGGACAACACGTCTGAGATGAGCTCGCTCATATCTCCCGTGGTGGCCACCGAGCATATTGCTGGTGACTTGGCCTTCACTCAAGAGATTGTCATAGAACAGGGCATTGGCAATTTCTCCTCCAACCCAGAAGATGGTTACTTGGTGCCCATAGTAAGAACTAATGAGCATGGAGAAGAGGAGGTAACTATGTACACCATCAGTAACGGGGGTTCTGAAGAACAGGTGACTATAGAGACAATAGAGGAGCAGGCACAAGGAGGGGAAGTGGTGTACATCCGCGATGACGGCACCGTTCTAGAGAGGGAGCAAGCCGCACTCATGCTGCTGGCTGTGGGTCCAAATCAACCTGGTGATCAGCCGGAGGCATGCTAACGGCACCTAGGGACCAGTCAGAGGCATGCTAATGCCACCTAGTGACCACCCGGAGACATGCTAACGCATCCTAGTGATCAGCCGGAGACATGCTAACGCCACCTAGTGACCAGCCAGGGACATGCTAACACCACCTAGTGACCAGCCAGGGACATGCTAACGTCACCTAGTGACCAGCCAGAGACATGCTAACGCCACCTAGTGACCAGTCCGAGGCATGCTAATGCCACCTAGTGACCAGCCAGAGGCATGCTAACACCACCTAGTGACCAGCCAGAGGCATGCTAACGCCACCTAGTGACCATCAAGAAGCGTGCTAACGCCACCTAGTGACCACCCAGAGGCATGCTAACGCCACCTGGTGACCAGCCAGGGAAATGTTGAATCTAGAGTTGTGGGCCGAACAATGAAGTGGCTGAATCGTGAATGGAGCTTTGTATTTGTTATTTTATTATTCATGTTTAAGGATGAGTGTATGAAATATTTTTGAGTATGTTTCCATTGTTCAGATACCTACAACTTGGCATCTTTTTGAGTAAGGACAATGTACAATTCATTATTTATTTTTGAGGACTAGTTAATACAGAATTGAAATTTTTTAAGGGTAAATGAAGGTTGATATCATTTAACTATATTTTCAAATAACAATAGTCCGATTTCAGTTTTTATGTATGTAAAAATGTAAAATAAATTATTGTAAAGATATACCTTTTTGTGTACTTATTGCGTTATATCTGTTACATGATTTAGTACCAATTTGCAGAAAGTAATATAGTTCTGTGCTGGCTGACTATTGAAAGGTTGGCAGTGCATAGACTTTCATTTTGACATGTTTTTAATGCCAATATATGGTAAGATTTTATTGAAGCGGGTACATGTATATGATAAATATAGAACAACTGAACATACTTTTATAGCAATTTTTTTTCTTTTCCTGTTGAAACGGTTTTTATTGCAAAAGGGTTTTCTACGATAGGAATTGGTGCCAAGTTCAGCCACGACCCCAATGCTTGTACATGCTGTAAAACTCAGCCAGTGGCCTCGTTCCGTAAAAAACATTGATTCAATATCTTGTTTTGTAGCATGTACAGTATGGGTCAGGTTATTCTGTATATTATCATTTATTATATACCCATGCAGTATATTTGATAATTATGTACTGCTGATCCCTATACAGTATATATTGTATACTAAACCCTGTGCAGTACACTGTTATACTGAACACGTTGAAACATAAACAATGTGTCGGATTTCATGCCGATGTGTCTTCTATGCAAACTATATTGAAAGATTTTATTAATTTTGGGTATATAATAAATATAGAACGACCCACCAGGCTTGCACATGCTACAAAACTCGATGGGAATTGATGTCATTTACAGAACTCGGCCTGGGGCCTTGTTCCGTAAAAAAACAACCAATTCCCCATCTCGTTTTGTAGCATGTACAGCATGGTCAGGTTCGTTCTATATAATTATGGCAAGGGTTTATGTTACAGGGACGTCAGTTGGAATTTCCTGCCTCAAATACACGGAAAACCTGTCAGTATCGGCCACATCTTGGGGCTGATGATCTGTGAAAAGGTTCAAACCAAATTGTATTGATCTAAATGAGGCTCAATTAACATTATTTCTGCTTTATAAAGGGGAAAACAATTTTATATATTAAAAATGAAAAAGTGGTTTTTCCACAGAAAAATGGAAAACTGACATCTTTGATGTTAAGTTTCAAGTGCATTTCTGGATTTATCTCACCCCTTTCACTGACAAAAAATAACATCACAATATCAGAATACTTTAAATTGCTCAAGCACACCCAGTTCGGAACATATGAATCTCCATGTGGATGTTTTTCTCTGCTCTCTGAAATCCTGGCCACTGATTGGCCAGTCGATTTTGATGTCATCTCGCATCACTCTGCCACAACCATGGCGTAGTTTGTTTGGGTTCTTTAACGTCCAATGTGTTCTATTACTTTGGGTTTGATTGAATCTATGAGACGAGTTCAGGTAGAAATCTCACTCCTACACATTTACCGAGCTGAGTTTGTTTTGTTTGTTTGTTAGGGTAGTTTAACATCCAGATTGTTCTATTAGACTTACTTTGGGTTTGATTGAATCTATGAGATGAGATCAGATAGAAATCTCACCCCTACACATTTACCGAGGTAAGAGTACTTTTACTTCCCACACCACAGACATAGTATGAGAAGGATCGGTCTTTGATAGAGCAGTAAATATACCAATGCTGGGGGTGAAGGAGAAAAGTGGCTGCAGTGGGACTCGAACCCACAATGTCAGACAACCTTGGGATTACTGACCACTGAGCTAACATTCCACCCCAGTTGCTTTGTTTATGCTTGCATGTGATCATGGCGGAGTATTGTCACTTTACGTGGGTGATGTTGCATCTAATTTTCTGTTATTCCTGAGATAATTGCCAGACCAAAAGTGTAAGAACAATACAAGAATCTACAACAAAGCTTTATCGCCTCTCATCCTCTCTCCTATCATAAATATCAACGGTTACATATTCATAAAATGAAAAAAACAGTACATCAGTTTTGTATAATTTATTTAAAACCACAAATGAGACTATTCGAAAGCAAACTCATGCCCCGCTAAATAATACATTCTGCATCGCCAAAACTGACGCGGAGAAGAAATACTGTGAAGTTTTTTTGCGGGAATACTGTCTGGGTGTTCGACGAAATAATCACAGATGTCTGCGGGAGCAATGTAGAGAGGCGCTCACGCAAGATAAAAGTTGACGAACATCACATTGCCATAATAAAAAGGGCCGCTGGAGTGTGTGTGGTAAAATGGCTGCAAATACCACGCAGCAGCATATCACAGGCGACAGGCGCAGAGGCCAGTGTCAACTAAATACTACATAATACCAGTACCATCATCCCTTTGTACAACTCCAGCGCTAAGATCTGACAACAAATTTATCACATGTCAAGGAATAATACTTTGGAATACAGTAAAAAAAAAAAATTAAAATGTTGAGGTTAAAAACGTGATCCTTCTTGCAGTTAGCAGAAGGGAATAACCCCTAAAGAACTTCTCATAAGTTGATGAATAATACTTTTGAATACATTTTTTTTTAAAAGCGATGCCTACAACCTACTTTAAATCTATGACCAGTTTAACTCAGATCACCATTAATCCTTTTGATTTGAAACGCTTTATCGTAAATTTGTGCTTGAATTACTACTTTTCATTCAAAGGCCTAGCCATGATTGTACGAACAAGGTTTATAATATTTCCTTCATTGACTGTTCTTTTCATGACAATGATCAGTCTTTTTTTCTATAGATCTTGGACATAATCTTTTACTCATGTAAAGTGATTCTGCCAGTTTCTATAATCAGAGATAAGAAGGCTTATACCCAGGCAAGAAATGATCGAATGAATGTAATCCTCCCCTGTTGTTGCGGGGGTTTTATTATCCTACCCCTAAAAAACGCCATAGGCTTTACATGGGATATATTTATGTCATGGGTGTGACATAAAATGTTGTTTATGTCACTACTTAATTATATTTAAAAATCGTGGAAACGGGGGTAGGATAAAATCTATGCGCCACTCGCTTAAGTTTATTTATGTTACTCATTGTGTTGGCTTTGTGACCTCATGCGTCAAAAATCACGAGTCTTTGTCTCGTGAGAATACGGAGCCAATGGTTGAAGAAGACTCGTGAGATTACGGAGCCAACGAAATGCGTGACATAGATAAACCCAAACTCGTGACGTCTCTTGATAATATTTGACCTGGAAGGCGTGTTATTCTGAGATGGTCGTCGCAGTCGTTTAATATTGCTCCATATTCAGGCCATCTTCAGGCCATGCTCAGGCCATCCTTAGGCCATGCTCAGGCCTGCTCAGGCCATGTTGACGACGGGCGCCGACACGGGTTTGATGGCCGGCAGCGGTTCGGGCGCCTGCAGACTGCTGGTTCCGCGCAGGTTGAGGTCTTTGTTCACCTTGTTGTAGGCGTGCAGCGTCGTTGACCCACTTTTGGGCGTGGCGTGACGTAGGTTATGAGCAGACGACGGATGGGACTCGTAACTCCCGCCATACGTGGTGACGTAGTCGCCGCGCGCGCCGCTCGCCTCCTGCTGCCCCCACTTGGCCGCCAACTTGGCGTGCAGGTTCAGGTTCGTCGGTGCACCTGTAACAAGTGGAAAAGAGTGTCAGTTGCGATGTACCCATAACAGCATATCCTGCTGAACTGTAAAAGGGTAGAAGAAAGTACTTGAAAAACAGTAACAACGTGAGCATCAATACATGATTATCCAATCTATTATATACCCATGCAGTATATTTGATAATTACGCACTGCTGCTCCCTATGCAGTATAAATTGTATACTGAACCCTGTACAGAGCACAGTTATACTGCACACGTTGAAACATCAGCAATGTGGAGGCTTTCATGCTGGCATGTTTTCTATGCTAATATATGTAATAATATATGTATAATAAATATAGAACGACCCATCATGCTTGTACATGCTACAAAACATGATGGGAATTGATGTTATTTATGGAACTCGGCCTGGGGCCTCGTTCTGTATACAACAACAATTCCCCCTCTCGTTTTGTGGCATGTACAGCATGGTCAGGTCGTTCTATGTAAATACTGCATGGGTATATTATTATAAATAAATAAATGAATAACAACCCTTTTTGCTTGTACATGCCACAACACTCGATGTGATTTGATGTTATTTACGGAACTTAGCCTCATGTTTTGTTCTGAAAAAAAACCAAACAATTTACCATCTCATTTTGTAGCATGTACAGCATGGTCAGGTTGCTCTTTTAGAGTACATTTTACAAAGCGTTATCCCAATCCGGCAATAGATATCACTACTAACCTTGGATGGGATGGTCAGATCTTTCTGGAACCCAGGAGAGCCGGTGGCCATCCCAGTGTCTCATATCTGGGAGCTTGTCGTTCTCTTCTCGCTGCCGCTTGTTGTAGTGCTCGTCATACCAGGAGATCATGTTGTTGGAGTAACGTTTGCCGTGGTGGTAGAAGAGTAACTCTTTTCCCAGACCGTCATTTTGGAGCTGAGCTTTGCGTCGGATGATGACGTCTGGTTTGGAAGACCCGTAGTTACGGAAGTCCGTTCTGTGTGTGCTGTCATGCCGACTACAGCCTTTGTTGAACTTTTTGGGGTAAAAAGGTAAAAAGAGAAAAGTGTTAAAGACATACCTGACAATTTGACTTGAACATTAAAACCCATGTCATTTAATATGATGATCAAAAAGTGTTGTAGAAAACATATCTAGCTTAGAAATCGGGGGGTCACCGTGCAAATTTTTGATTTAGATATCAATAGGATGGTAATTTTATATTAGAATATATTCAATTTCTAAAAAGTTGTTTTTCACATAGTAAAACCCATGTCATACTCCTCAAACTTTCGCTGAATATTGTACATGTATGCTACTACTTATTTAGGTTTTAAATTAAAAAAATCGTAGGTCACCATCCTTGTTTTTGAAAGAAGTGAAGCTTGCACATATATATGATCCTCCATTTTCCATTGAAAAACTAATGTTATAAAACAAAATGTTTGTGTTCTATTTTTTGTTTGCTTATTTCGTTTTATTTTTTTACTTAGCAGGCTAGCATAGACCTGATGGCCGACCTATCATAGCACTTCCTAATGCCCTACCTAGCTTTGGAATTATGTATGCCCCTACGTTAGCTGGACATATTACACTTCACTGCTAGCACACTTTGGGTTTCGGGGGGGGGGGGGGGGGGCAAGGGTGGTCACTATGCCTCGTTGCCAGCACTCTTTGTTTTATGTCAAAACTCTGTCTAGAATTGACATAGAAAAGCCAGATAAAAACTGTCTTGTAGTTAACAAGGTGACAGTTATCAAGTTATTACACGGCAGGTTGATTGTCATAAACATGGCATGAAAACAAAGTGCAGTGTCCAAGGCGACCATCGTGCTATCTTGCGAAAACTAAGCATATCATCCAATTTGCAAAGCATAATCATAATGTCTCAAGCGTGCTGGTTATAAATCGTTGTGTCTTGGATTGGGTGCTCAAGCACAGTCTATCCCTAGGACTATATGATGTATATCATGGCATAGCGTATTCTTTTTTTAGGCTATCCAAAATGTTTAGATACCGGTATGCATCAATAATATCACCTACTGTATATTACATGTATAAATTCCAAGGCAGCTCAACTACAAATCTAAGCTCATTACCAGGGTCCATGCCATAGAATTAAAATCTCTAATGATAAATATTGGTTTGTCATTTTGTGTTATTGATATTATACACAAACGAGAGAATATCCAGAATAGTTGGTACCGTACTTAAAGTAAACTTAGTAACTTAGCTGAAAAAAATACCATGCAGAAAGAAGTACACAGAAAATGTGTCCCCATTGAACAGTAAAACTGGCTAAATTTAACGAGGTAAACGTGGCATGGTAGATAAATGTGTTTCACAAAATTATTATCATTATTATAACCATAGTACCCCAAGGGCCACTACCTACCTCTTACTTTTGTTTGTGTTAGCAGCTAATAGCACCAACAGAATACAATCCCCTTCTTAAAATTGGTACTATATTGACAACTATTTCGTTTCAGAGGCTTAACAACTTACTGTGTGTCGTTCTTCAGACCAGTTACCTATGAGAACATTATTGGCGTATCTTTGTTCTATTCGCCATCCTGGCATATTCCATTTAAGAGGATCTCCATGGGTTCCCATCTCGTATTCTTTAAACTACTGAACTAGTATGTCACCAACCCGTCCCCGTCGCCGCCACCGTCGTTGCTGGGCACGCTTCTTCTCTACACAACACGGCCACAGCAATATTCCTACACCATGCCTTCGGTAAACCATTAATTTGAAGGGACATTCCTCAAAACGTGATACATTCTTGGCTTTTTACTGTAAAACTGGCAGAGATACTTTTAAATGGCATGTTTACATATGAACTTAAAAGTGTGTAACTATTTGTAATTAAATTATTTTCTCTCTCGGTACATTTTCCGGAGATGGACGTGCGCGGCCGGAAGTACTATATTGTTATGGATTATAGTTCTAATGGCCGCCGCGAGAGGCCAGCACTGGGGAGTTGGCGCACGGTCGCCGTCTGGTGAGAGCCGACCGCACTACAGCATTACACTGGCCACCAGAGCAGACGTTTGCTATAGACTGTAGTACGTCCCGCTGTCGCTAGGTGCCAGGGCGCTCATGCTCCCCGAAGGCGGCGCGGTGCGTGGACGGACTCGCTATACGCACGTTAGCTCTGGCACGATTAGTTTGGCAACCAACCCCTTCTACAATATATGGTTGCTCGGGTTAAAATCACGGGGTCACTCGGGGTGCGTCTGAAACCAAATACTTTTGTTCTATGTAGACTATAAATGAAGAAATACCTAATAGGTAAAATCATGGACAGTGTATCTCTATGGACTGGAAGCGGGCAGTAGATAAGAGTATGAGGGTGGCACCGATGTGTGCCGCACCCCGCCTATAGTGACCGCGGCGCCGTGTTGTGGCCAAACGTGTGATCTATATTCAGACTGTAGTACTTCCAATGGCCACCAGGACACATGTCCAAAATATGCAATTTTCCTTAGATACTTAGAATAAAGATAAAAGCACAATTCAGAGTGTCACAGGAAGGCCTGTAAAAACTATTTTGTAGGGCTATATCTCATAAAGCTGAGACATTTCTAAGATTTTCATTTCCAGGGACCCTTTTGATGTTTTTTTTATGTTGGGCAACAGTCTCAGATACTGTCATTCTGTAGTGACAAAAAAGTTTCCCATTTTTCTTACATACTTAGAATAGAGATAGAGGCCCAATTCAAAGTGTCCCAGAAAGGCCAGTAAAACTATTTTGTAAGGGCTAGGTCTCATAAGGCTGAGACATTTCTCAGTCTACTTTCATCTGACGGGATACTTTTGATGTTTTTTTTATGTTGGGCAACAGTCTTAGATACTGTCATTATGTAGTGAAAAAAAGTTTCCCATTTTTCTTACATACTTAGAATAGAGATAGAAGCCCAATTCAAAGTGTCCCAAAAGGTAAAAACCCCATTCTAAGGGTGGATAGGCCTATATATTGTCCTGGGCCAGGAGAGTCCATTGGAATACAAATTGATGCAGTTCTAATTGGAAGCTGGAGCGACCCTTATTTGCACCCTGGGCTATCCCCTTAGGTCAAAAATTTGGAAAAACAGAAATGTCTTTCAAAATCAAATTTCAAGACATAAATGACATCCTCTTGGCTAGATGAATTGATTGTGGCTCAATTTGAGGCAAGTTTCTTTCAAATCAATTGTTCTGGTAACGGTATAGTTAATTAATGATTATATGATATAATACAGGTGTTGCCGTTCAGCGCCGCCTAACGGCCCACTGTCTAGATACGCGGCCACTTGGACAAACACAGCGAGTTCGGCGGTATTCATATAGAGACATATAGCAATCACACCTTAAGTGTGAACTGTGGGTGTGATTGCAGGAGTGTTGATTTTTGACAGATTAAATTGCTGGAACGAACAAGGGTATTGTATTAACGAGTCTGGGCTGTCTAAACTTTACCGTTGATGATTATCTTGGTTTGAACATGGAAAAAGAAAACCATGTTATAGCTAGGTCTGCCAATGTATTACTGTGTATCTAGTTTCGGTGTCCCTGTGTTATCTAAGCTATATCTAAAGTATCATTGAGGTGATATGCATGTATGATGCATCAAATTGGAGCTGAAATATCATAGAGTACGATGAAATCATTGTTATTTTCCTGAAAATGATATACATTGGTCTTCTAAACGTATTACGCTCATATACTGAGTGATACAATGCTAAAGAATACGTTGCCAGGGGCTTGTTTGGCTGCAGGCATTGCGTAACCACCCAGATAAAGTGCGACACCAGTCTGTGGGAAAAGGCCTATTAAGACTGGGGAAGACTAGTATGCGTATCCTAGTAGACTATGAACGTAATCCCTAAGTATGGACTTGTGGAGACATCTAGTGGCATGCGGATTACCACAGAATAAGGTTCCAGAGCGCCAGAGACATCTGGTGTGAAGTATGAGAACTAGACTATAGAACGTAGTAGTAAATATGTTGACTACTGAAACGTCTAAGCGAACGTAATTATCAATATGGTGTCGACATCTAACGGGAATCCTCACATAATTGAACAGAAGATACTTCTGAGAGTATTCCTTATTCCATTAATTAACTCGTTTCATTAATCTGATCTAAATAGATGCACACCTATCCTTATAATAATTAACTATAAATGAATCATTACATTCCGTGATTATCTTTTACACCGACATTGTAACGTTACTTAAATATGTTTGGTTTCATTTCATTACTTGGAGCTTTTTTTTTTTGCTGGACCAAAGATAGCTTTTGAAATGTCAGAAAATAGGCTTCAGAATACTTATTTAGGTCCTATCTTGCACTATCACTCTAAACTCCTACTATCTCACTCATACCACACTTGAATATATCTGGAAAACTCAAGAAATTGAGAGATGCTTCTAATGAATTAAAAAAAGAAAAGAAAGAAAGGATTTCGGGTATGCAGATTACAGATGTTTCCTGTCGACATAAGTCGACTTACGGCAGTCCCGACCAGATACAACTTTTATGGTTTTTTATTGGTTTTTCTCCGCTCAGCCCCAAATATCCCGTCGAGTTCAGATTGCCGGGCCCGAGGACTTAAGGCAGATTACGGCAGTTTCGAATTACGGCAGTTCCCGACGACATCTAATGAGGTCTCACAGAGATGCCTACATTTTTATATATCTATATATATATGATTTAAACTACTTGTGTTCCTTCCCATAATTCACTATTTTAAAACAAAAGTGAATAGGTTTCATTTAGAAAAAATGAGAAAACATTCATCCAACTTTTCTGTTCACAACCGTTTACAGTTGTTCACCTTCTCCAGTAGTTAGCATGTATCTTATTCAATGTATTCTCTGCCTGTGACTGTTGGAAGTTCAATGAATATCCTGACAAACTATGACGACCTTTGACCCCATAGGTCTAATGCTATCCGTAATCCAAGTCAACTTACGATTCACAATCCCGACAACGGGACTGCCGGGGTGATGGTATAAACCTAACATTAGACTTGTGTCTAAGTGTCTTTGTGATAAAACTTTTTCCTTGTTAGAGTTGTCTTGACCCATTGGTGGAGTGTATCTCCTAGAAGGATTTTTTGTGGAAATGTTTTCCAGTGGAAATTCTTTTTGATGTGGCATCAGTGGTCCTATCCATATTTGCTATCCATAGTATTCATTCCCATGGGGGGCTAACTTTCAGTCTATGGATCCAGTTATACTAAAAAAAAATGTCTGCTGGAAAACATTTCCACAAAAAATCCTTCCAGGAGATACACTCCACCAATGGGTCGAGACAACTCTAACAGGAAAGAATTTTTATCATTTTTTTATTTTTTCATCTATATACATGTATACACTAAACGTATGTAACATGTATATGACCAGCCATTATGCTGGCATATACAAGGAGAAACTCGGTTGTATGCGCTGTATGTGATGGTGCACAATATAGGCGTATACATATATAAACATATTGATATACATTGTATATGTGTTTATGCGGTGGCGTATAGATAAAATATAAATGCATTTTTCACACGGTGCAGATAATACCATATTGAGTGCACCCCTGACATCAGTAGCTTTAATTTGATACTAAATACACATACCTTTCATAATTTCTATCAAGGTCCATCTTTAAAAAAAAAATTCTTCCAAATACGTTTTTGTTGACACGCGCGGGGATGAGAAACAAGTGTTTTTTTTAGTGGCCTAATATGAATAAATTATGTTACTTAGTTCTATATTATTATTATAAACTTGGGGAGGGAGAAGATGCTCTAGGCTGTGTGTTGGCAGGCTACCAGAAACTATTAAATCCTTACCAACAGCGAGGTACGTCTTTGGGATTAGATTTTATGTTAATTAGATCATAATTAATCTCTTAAAGTTCAGAAATAATTGATATAATCAGTTCTATGTGTCCTTGTGTCATATAAGAGGTCAGAGAGTGAAATACTTTTCATAAACTGTAATAATTCAATTCACACGTTACACAACTGAATACAAAGATTCAACAATAGTTCATCATAGCATAATGAGTATTTAAAATGGTCAGTCAACAGTTTGGCAATGTTCCAACTTAATCTTTATTCACTTAAAGTTCATCAGTGAAGTCACAAAAATGTTACATCAACGTTGCAGTCATTTAACAATAGTGGAACTGTTCTTATATGTTCTGTCCATATTGGCAACTTACCAAACTTCCAATAACTTGTCAAATAAAAATGATTTACTGTTCAGTATGGATCATAGAACTTCACAATAATTATAAAAAGTGTTCTCAAGTCATTTGCCAAAGTCAGTAATATTCAGTTCATAAACAAAATCATATGATAGTTGTAAAGCAGTCAAAGACTCACCACATAAATGATATGTCCAAGGTGACTCATACAAATCCAGTAAACTTGTCACTAATATCACTCATGATCTTATCTCATTTTGTGTATCACACATAATCACCAATGTTCATTCACTCATATCAAGTGAGAATTGTTGAGAGATGAATCCGATGTGTTCTCAATATGAATCCGTAGTTGAGCCTATAAGATGTGGTGAACTTGGAGAGTCTTTAAAATCCGAGTCACTTTCTGCATCATCCAAGGATAAGGCAAGTTGCCTTATGTTAGGCTATTCAATCTATCTGCTGTATACAGCGCGCACCATAGACCTGCTTAAGTCTTTGATTATGAACATTCATTGAATGATTAATCACAATCAGAATAAAGTTTATTAAAGTATGTGTCCTTCTCTGACAGGGTTGACAATCTTTTCCCGTTCGGGCGACGCCAATCGTAGCGGAAATTATTTTTTTCTCTGACTGGCACATGAATCAAAGACTTGTCAACTATGAACATAATCTCCTGTTTATGGCCCCAAGCCACTCCCTGTAACCCTATACTTCCTCTTACCTCTCCCCCCTCCACTCCTCCAGTTCCCTTTGCCGCCTGTGTTGTCATAGCAATACATTTAGCCTACTCCCTACTGTGACCCGATTAAGATCAAAGTGAGAGGGTATCAATCTCCCATCAGATATCTGACCAGTAGCCATGATATCTGTATGGGGAGTGTTGGAAATACTGGCGCCAGAAATCTAACACCATTACCGATTGTACCAGTCCCTGTATCCCTGCGAGGAGGGTAGCCATAGGCTGCAGGAACTGGAGCCAGTCAAGGAGAGTAGACATAGGATGCAGGGACTGAAGCCAGTCTATGTGCACTCGTTCCTAGACTCGGAGCAAATGAAACGCGTCTGTTCAGCACGGGATGGTATCAAAGACTGATGATACTCTCTCCACAAGAGCAACTCACTAATGAGAATTTAGAATAGGCTCATGGAAAATCACGTTTGAAATCACATAGGATCGAGTCTACATGAGTATATGCTAATTTTCACGTTTTACCAAGGGAATACCCTGAGGGAACTCCGAAGGGAATTCCAGAGGGGATTTCCACTGACATCAGAGTTGCGTCAGTAATGATAAGCCTAGAGCAGGGTGAGCTTCCCAGTATCAGTGGGAGTCAGTAGTCTATGGAAAGAATACTTTTAATGCAACTCTAACTAACGCTCTATAGTATGTACTGATACATCAAAGTAACACTTGTCCTAATACCAACGTGATACCTTACATGATACATTAATATAATATTAATGAAGTCATACTCTACCATAAAGTATAATTATTATGTCTAATAAACATTAAATAAACTATAAATATGAAAGAAACGTATAGTCACCAAAATACTTCCAAATCTTAGATATCAACATTTATTAAATATCCCCTTAGGTCAAAAATTGGAAAAAACCCAGAAAAGTCTTTCAAAATCAATTTTCAAGACATAAATGACGTCCTCTTGGCTATATGAATTGATTGTTGCTCAATTTGAGGCAAGTTTCTTCCAGAGCCATCCCAGAACTGATAAGGAAGGCTGATAATCAGAATTTTTTTTAAAACCAATACATTTCGAGGAAAAGAAAAGAGGAAAACCCCATTCTAAGGGTGGATATATATTGTCCTGGGCCAGGAGAGTCTATTGGAATACAAATTCATGCAGTTCTAATCGGAAGCTGGAGCGACCCTTATTTGCACCCTGGGCTATCCTGAACTGAAAAGGAAGGATGATAATCACAATATTTAAAAAAACAGACATTCCAAGGAAAAGAAAAGGAAAAGACACATATTAAGGGTGGATATACATTGTTCCAGAAAGATCCTTGAAAACTGTAGTGCATGGTGGATATATTATTAGCCTGGGACATTTTCAAGTATATTTTTTTTTCATATCAGGTGCTAACTTTGATGAATTTATACTCTTGGCAGCTGTCTAAGAAAATTTCAGTCACCAGTGACAAAAAGTTTCCCAATCTTCTCAAACAATTAGAGTAAAAATAGAAGCACGATTGAAAGTAACAAAGAAAGGCCTGTGATCATTCTAATGCACGGGACATATATCATAGGGCTGTTCGTTATCAGTTTGGGGACAGGAATGGTGGAAACTTGCCTCAAGTGGCCCTAGAGTCAATTATAAGCAAATTAGCTTGGAGTATCCATGGGGTATTTTTTACTGACATGACGTTGATAATGCTATTGATGGCTGACCAGAAGGGACCACTTACTCCTCAGTTTGCTTTTATATATCTCCAGCACAAGACCAAGAAATCAAAAGAATTCAAAATTTAGATTACTCAGATTGTATATGCAAACTGTGAGGTTCACGCTATTCATGAAATAAAGGTGATTGTATTCTTGCCAAACTATATTTACTAGACTGGTTATATGTTCCTGAATTATTGGTAAAAGATAATTTTGTATGGAAGGGTGATGTTTCGGTGTCCCTAGAGGGGGTGTGGAAAAGTACTTATCTTGGGAATTTCTTTTTAAAATTGACCTATGGCAGCAGCCATGATGTGAATGGCATGTTTACCCTCATTGTTGCTCACTCTAGTTCCTGGTCTGGCCACATGGGGGCAGGGCGCTCTGACATGACAATGACATGTGAGTTGTTAGTAACATGAGCGGCCCTCCTGACATGTGCGACAGATGGAAACGAGGCTGGTCAGTCCTTATTGGCTGTTGTTTCAACAGCCAATCCCAACACAGAGTTTACAAGCTTACCCTGTACCAAGATGCCACCTGCTGTCTGTGTATATGATGCAAGAGCCTGTCATTAAATCAGGTATGAAGTTAAGTTCTTGACTCATAGTAGTACATAGTACATCTGTGTTTGAGTTCTTACTCCCTTCTTCTTAAGGTCTACACCTAATTAGGCTGGGCCTCTAGACTTTATAATATGTAAAGATTTAGTAAAAAAGACAGTGATCTTCCCATCGATATTCCCCACATGAATGTCATACTCTTCTCCATACACTAAAACCCTGATTAAGGGCACACCCTCCGTTCCGAGCAAACTATCCCCTTAATTAGGGTGGCCCCTTGACCGGGGTTTTCAGTCTGTCAATGGTTAAGCTATGTATATAATACCTTTATACAGGTGATACTATGGTTTAGACACACTGTTATAACCCCACAGATGCCTACCTGACACATACAGGAGCCTATGCAAGCCGTTGCCTGGTGTCTGATTATCGGGACCCCAATCTACCCGCCTGACACACGCCATAAACAAGCAATGCAGATAATCTGGATTGTCGTTTCCATTAATCGGGGGTGAAATGAACTCTTAATAGAGGGGAACATTTCCGTTCCGAGCAAATTCTTCCTTCAAGGGGGTGTCCGCAAAGCAGGGTTTCACTGTGCATTATTGAATTCAGTTATATCATAAGAAATGCAACAAAGTATCTTCGCTATGGGATTCTTTTATTATTTAGGTATTCCCCTAACTACTGTGATCAGGTCATTTCAAGTCTATTATCATCACTCATATAGTATAAATCAGAAAGCAAACCAAATAGCTATGCTTGAAAGCCACAAAGTCATATGTAGTGTGGCTTAAGCCTTTAAAGTAGAAATGTCCTTCTTTCAGAAGGTATTTCTATGGCTGCTTCCGCATACAATGAACCTATTCTACACTGTGTATACTATACATGAATGTCTGTATAAATATATAACTTTATCATGCAGTATAATACTGACATTGCTACCTCTGATATTCAGTAGAAACCAAACTCAAGTTAGACTTGTCAGTGTTTATGCCACGAAGGGAAGGTTGTGTATCACTACGCATAGCCTTAGCTGAGCGTAGTGAGGAACAGACTTGACCAGACTGACATAGACACTGACAAGTCTAACTCGAGTTTGGTTTCGTATTTATCCTACCCTGTCTCCTCGACGTTATGATATCAAGAAAGTCCGACTCGATTCCGTCCATGTTCTATGCTCTGCTCAGCAGCCAGAACTATTTACACAGGTGAATAATTCCTGATCGCTGATTGGGCAGGTTTTTTTTATTTCTCATAAATAAATTTTACTTTATGTCATGGCATGCCACATAAAAGTTGCCTATGTTAAATCAATAATGGTTTTTTAATTAGAGGTAGGATAATCATATATATTCACTTTCGTCTTGGACGTCACTATATTGTCTTGGTTGATGTCACAGAGTTTGTGACGGCTCTGCCTGTGACACTGTTTATTTGTATGCGACTTCTCTTCTTCAGGATCCGCACACATTCTCGAGGATTAGACACCAAATAGGAAATCCTATTTTTTAGACTGTTCCAAACTCGGTCAGGCACGTTCTCCAAAAGATTCTCTCCCTTCACAAAAAAGTGGGGCAGGTTTCTCTTTTGGTAATAGTGTTTGAGGTCTTTGAGGACATTGATGAAACATGTCTCCATGTCTCCCCGCTGCCACCTCGGTGTATTGTCAATGTCTGTATCGAACATATGCAACAAGACTGTTTTTATTTGATACCCTGTCAAACCCTCTAGCGTATGCTCCACTCGGATCAGTGCCTTTAGGACCTGATACACCTTCAGTCTGTTCCCTCTGTCTGCACTGTTCATGGCCTTAAACAACATCTGTTCATCCTGTGTGAAACAGTACCTCCACATCATATCCGAGAAAGGATTATCATCGTACAGATAGGGTCTGGTAACAAGATGGCCGCCCACACGAGCATCAAACGTGGCGGGTATTAAATGTACGTTATACCGATCGTTCATAGTTACCACGATCTGAGACGAACCCTCTTGGATGGTGTACGGTTGCAGGACAGCATTGGCTTTCGGAGCGACAATTTTCTCCACCAGACTATACAGGAGCCACGACACGATTCTACATGAGAGATACTGACCATCGTCCGATCTCCCAAACACAAAGTTATCATCTAAAGGCACCCCATCCTTCTCTTTAATACGCGGGAGGTTGATGATCTGATACCCAGGTTGGAGTGTCTCTACCTTAGCCTTGGCGTGAAGCTCAAAGCAGAGTAATATATCAATTTCAGTTAGCTCCATGGATTGCGACATGTCGAAGGTACTCCCTGCGTACACTGCAGGCAGCATCTTGAGACCGTTTTTGAACTCCATTTTGTTGAATTTACGAGTGAGGTAGCGTGTCAGTTCACGGGCGCTCTTCCCTGCTGTCACGTACTCCTCCTCACTGATGTCCGCGATCTCCTCATGGAAACCCTGGAGGTTCTCCAATAGCGGGGACGTTGTCTCTTCCACCATCGTCTTCTCTCGGAGGATATCCCGGGGCGTATCTACCAGCCAGTTATTCTCAAACGGGTTGAGGAGTTTATCCGGCGACACTGCTGGCGTGGGGTCCTCGGGAAGGCGGATGCGGACCTTCTTCTTGGACTTCTTGGACTTCTTCTTGCGCACACTCTCGATCAGTTTGGCGTAGTTGATCTTGTTCAGCTCGGCCGTCTCTTTCAGCGACCTGTTGAGGAGAATCCGCGGCGGTTTCTGGTTCGAGGCTTTCTCTGGGGCCCGGATGTCAGGCAGGGATCCCTTCCGCAGCGCCATCTGGTTCATTTTGACGGAGTTCTCTGAAAATAGATGGATTTAATGTTAAAGACAAGATTCTCGCTCTCGTGGGTCTTCAGTCTCCAAGCCTAAGTCTGGTTCACTCTGTCTCTATGTGCGGAAGAAGCTCCAAGCTCCTACCAGAACCAGTTTTTTAAATATGGTAGGTAACAAATGCAGGTAGGTATCGCAGTGCCCCCTGTGTCTGCTAAATTTAACACTAGTGCTACCATCTGGTTTCATGAAAATGTAGCAGTTTCCCACAGACACCAATAGATAAGCACTTACCTTCTTCAGATGGCCTTCCAATAGAAATTATCATGATGACATAGTATATTTTTAGCATTTCTCATTTGTACATGTTCAAACTATCATAATCCAGAATTCTTTGAAGATAGCAATAGAACATCGGTGTCATATAGCCACAAAGTCACAATATTGCAATTTCCCATTGACACCGATAGTTAAGCACTTACATTTTCAGATGGCCCTGCCATAGATGTTAGCATGGTGTCTTGCCTTTTTTTCATTTTCTAATTGCTGATATATGGAACTTATATTATCCTGAGATATTTGCAAAACTCAATAGAATTTAGAAATCACCCAACTCCCAGCATTTGTCTTTAAAGGTATATCAGACAATTCACAGTGGTGCCAGCTGGTGATTTTAAAATACTGCCAATTATCAGTCAAAACTGCTTCTTTCTGATTCATTCTAATTCTGAGTCAGTTAATTAAACGTGTTGTCCAGTTTACCCAATTGTAAAAGGTAAACTAGGCCAATTTATATTTGCTTGATTTACCTAGGCAATGTACTGGAAAATATGATTTCCTATGATTCTTTCAAAAACAACGACAGTGACCTATGATTCTTAGAACCGAAATAAGTAGTACTAAACATGTACAATATTATGTAAAAGTATGAAGAAAACGACATGTGTTTTACTATGTGAAAAACTAGTTTTTATAATTTCTATATTTTCTATTTTGAAATTATTATAATATAGGTCTGTTCCTCACTATGCTCAGCTAACGCTTCACGGAGTGACCTTCCTGTCATGGCATAAATACTGACAAGTCTAACTCTCGTTCGGTTTCTACTCATTATCTCACCCCTGGTACAAGTTTAGCCATACAAATAACACCAGGAAAAAATGCTCAACGATCACCCCCGTTATGGGCTGCCATTTTAAGGCATGAATTCCTGCCTCTGCTGGTACTATGCTGCCCTGAGTGATTTGCCAGTTACCAGTGTGTTACTCTTCCAGCAGAGGTCCTAGAGTATCCTTTAATGGGCATGTACCAAATAGATCAGCCTGGAGAGTTATAACTCTCACTGAAGGATACTGGCCAATAGTGGCCATGCTCTGTTAGCCCTTCACGTACCGTATGACTAAAGGCCCGGCACCACTGGTGCGATGCGATTGTCGCAAGTCAATAAAAAGTCAGCCTGCACTCAGGTGTCAGGCAGTGGTTATAGCCTAGGTGTTCTTCTGATACCTTCTAAAGCGTGAGTGTTGAGGATTGATATAATTATAATTAGATGTGAGTACCTTATAAATATTAGAAATTAAGTTCTACACCTAGGCCTATATGTATAGGTTGTGCCAGAAGCGATGCGACGATTCCATCGCATCAGTGGGGCATACCCTGAATTTTCCTGGCGATTGAGTGCGATGAATCCATCGCAATTGGGGTCATAAACCCTGCCGCGGGGGCATTTATGGGGTTATAAAACGTGTGCGACGATCGCATCGCATCAGTGGGGCCGGGCCTTTAGGCGGGGCGGTGCGTAAACGGATTACGATTCTCGATGCAGTTCCATATAATTACGGTACTCTGCACCTCCTAACATCTTCAGTTACCCTCCAGTGCCGTGGTGTATTACTTTGATAGACTAATTAGTGGCTAATGAAGATAATAATGATATAAACCTCGTGCAGGGAGATCTAATTGGTCACTTGGCTGGCTGCCAGGCTCAGCATGAGAAGGACCAGGGACCTGTTTCAGTAGTTTCATGACATGTCTAGATGGCGTCTGTGACACCATACGGAAATATCACAAGATTGCAATCGATGACACGCCGAGTTTCACTCATTTCTCGAAGGAATTAAGCAATGACACTTTAACATGAGTAGGGGATACATATAACCTATAATCGTCCCAAATATGAAGAAGATTGACCACTCAGATTCTCTGATATTTGCTAGTCTTTTTCCGCTGTTGCTTGCACTGTTGGTGCCGCTGTTGATGTCTGTCTCAGCCTAATGTCTCGAGCCTACTGAAACAGGTCCCAGGCTGAACAGTGCATGGAGTGGATCCCGCTGGGCTGAGTGGGAGGCCAGCAAGCACAGGGAGTGTTACGAGGTGTGTGTGGGGTGAAGTGAGTCCGTATGGGATGCAAAAACCTTCTCAACGTGTGTGTGTGTCTACATGCCATGAACAATAGACATATAATCATATAGCGTATTTATATAGAAAGACTTGACCCTGCTGTACTTATATAGAACGTCCTGACCATGCTATACAGGCTACAAAATGAGATGGCAATTTAAGGTTTATACGGAACGAGGCGTCTACGCCGAGTTCCGTACAAACCGTAAATTGCTATCGAGTTTTGTGGCCTGTACAAGCATGGTCAAGACGTTCTATATTTATTATATACTCAAAATTGATATATACTCAAAATTGATAAATTTTTTTAATCTAATTCAGCCTAACAATTAATATTTTAGTCAGAGGGTATGGGGAAGTTTTCCGTATTTTCCCGTATGGAACAGTGTTCCGTACGGTATTCTTACGTTATATGGCGAGACGGTGCGTATCTACAGTATATACTGCATGGGTATATAGTAAATGCTACAAAACGAGATGGGGATTTGATATTCAATATCAATTCCCAGTTTTATAGCATGTTCAAGCATGGTGGGTCGTTATGTATTTATCATATACAGAAAATGGATACACTCTTACCATGTATTTGCATAGAATACATGTCGACGCGATAGTCTCCACGCTGCCAATGTTTCAAGCGTTCAGTATATGTGTAGTACAGAATTTACACTGGACAGGGAGCAGCAGTACGTAGTTAACGATACTTTACAGGTATATGATAAATATAGGCATGATGCACAGATCTGACAGCCAACAGGCATGCATATACTGTATGCACAATGGATAAATACTTAGGAGAAACCAAACGAGAGTTAGTTGTGCTGTTGTTTATTGCACGACGGCAATGTCACGTTCAGTGATACGCGACATTGCCGGAGTGCGATAAACAACACTACTATCTCGAGTTTGGTTTAGAATTTATCCTACCCCGTAACAATAAATAAGAAATAACATAAAACTCACCGATAATCAGTGATAATCATTGGTCACTTTTCAAATGACGTCATTTGACAACTGTATCCCACTAGAGCGGTAATTTCATTTTCCTGCACTGTAGACCAAATACAGTCCACTAATGTTAAGCCTATGGCGGTTTTTATTAGGGGTAGGATAATGACAGAAGGCATATAACCATATTGTGAACATACACATGATGATCAAATTTGAGTCAATTGACTTTCATGTAGTAGTTATCAACCTAACTGTCCACAGTCATACAATTATGGAGCACACACACACATATATATATATATATATATATATATATATATATATATATATATATATATATATATGTTATATATATATATATATATATATATATATATATATATATATATATATATATATATATATATATATATATATGTGTGTTCATATAGAACGACCTGACCATGCTGTACAAACAAAATGGTAATTTATGGTTTATATGGAACGAGGTGTTTACGCCGAGTTCGGTACAAACCCTGAATTATTATCTTCTTTTGTAGCTTTATATTTTACATTTTGTGGGCTCTGCAATATCACTCGTCTTCGACTCGTGAAATTATGGAGCCCACAAAATGAGTGACATAAGTAAACTCAAACTCAAACGAGTGGCGTCTAGATTTTAGCCTACCCCGTTTCCACATTTTTTCAGTATTGGAAAGTAGTGGCATAAACAACACTTTATGTCACACCCGTGACATAAAGAAATCCCATGTTAAGCCTATGGCGTTTTTTATTAGGGGTAGGATAAAGAATACCACTCACAGAGTGTGAGATCTTATGAGAGGGGTGCACCCAGCAGATCTGGCTCCTACATCATTTTGTGTATCGCAGTGCCATACACAGCGATGCCACTTTGTGTTAAATGTTGTTTCCAACCTTGTATAGGAACCTACCTTTATGATTTTAATCATGACAGCTAACGACAAAACGAATTCAATTCTATATAAAGTTTTCAAAAAACAACCTACCGACATGATTTTAATCATAAGGAACTATGCATTATATGTCATACGAAGAAATGAAGAAATATCAATTTTATAACAGTCGCATGTCTTAGAAATAACCCACATCAGCGCATTCAACATCCTATGGTATCCAAGCCCCACGTTTCATCTCACTCCTGTTTTTCCCATCTACTTAGCATCGGGAACTCGTACCCAACGCCCATGGAGTATATTTAGAAGAAAAAAACAACTCAAAACTTAGTCATTGTAAAGGGTGAGGTAAATTCAGAAATCTATTCAAGTTCACGGTTAAAGCTCGATCCAATCTCTTTTGAATCGCTATGTAATTCACATGGCTTCGTCTTGTGAATTACTACGCTATGGGATATTATAGAGGAAACCCATGAAAGTTTAGGGTCTGAGCCCGGATCCCATCGAGTTTGAATCACATAGTAATTCACAAGGCGAAGCCGAGTGAATTATGTAGTGATTCAAATGAGATGGGATCGAGCTCAGACCCTAAACTTTCATGGGTTTCCTCTATAATATCCCATTGGATATTTTTCATGAATATCTAATGGGCGTTAGATACGAGTTTCCCATGTTAAGTCTATGGAGAAAAAATATCTGGGGTGAGATAAGACCTCTGACCGCGGATTTTCATAGGTTTCCCCTGTAGTACGACACACGCTTTCTTCACTCTACGGAGTTCAAACAATTGCCCACCTCGAGACTGAAGGTAATTAAACATGACTGGTGTCACAATCGGTGTCTCCTCGTCCTTAAAGATCCAGTAGTCTGAGGACAGGCTGGAGGTTGTCTTACGATGTGTGTGCATGATGGAAGATCCCCGTCAACCCCGCTGTCACTGCCTGTCTGAAGATTGACGGTCGAGGGGCGGGTCCATCCCGATCAACCCCGCTGTCACTGCCTGTCTGAAGATTGACGGCTGAGGGGCGGGTCCATCCCGATCAACCCCGCTGTCACTGCCTGTCTGAAGATTGACGGCCGAGGGGCGGGTTCATCTCCGTCAACCCCGCTGTCACTGCCTGTCTGAAGACTGACGGCCGAGGGGCGGGTCCATCCCCGTCAACCCCGCTGTCACTGCCTGTCTGAAGATTGACGGCCGAGGGGCGGGTCCATCCCGATCAACCCCGCTGTCACTGCCTGTCTGAAGATTGACGGTCGAGGGGCGGGTTCATCTCCGTCAACCCCGCTGGCACTGCCTGTCTGAAGATTGCCGGCCGAGGGGCGGGTCCATCCCCGTCAACCCCGCTGTCACTGCCTGCCCGTGCCACATCTGCACACACATCTGCACACACGTCCGCACCTTATGCACTGCCTATCCGTATCTTATGTTAGTCGGCCGTCACCTCTCTACACATTGTCCGTATGGTGAATTAATGTTGGTGTTACCTCCTTACACACTGCGTGTCCATATCTGTTGACGCACCAGCCATAGGGAGTTTATGGTGGATGTATTTATATATATCTCACCTTTCTAAGAATATATATATATCATAATATGATATACATATCCATATATATCATGATATATAATATACAGATATAACAATAATCTAGTAGATCTGCCGAAGTGATGTCCACCTCGCTGAGATCAGGTGCGGTCTAAACGGAATCTAATCCAATATGTCCTGTTCGTTGCGGGTTACATATGGGTATACATGTAAGTGTAAGTATTGTAAGCCACCCATACCCAGCGGCCGGCAGGGCTGCTGTCACACAAGTACGCCACTGATTAAGTAGATCAACAGGATCGCCACTGTAGTCAAGGGACTGGGATCAAGCTTTGACACGGATCACTTGTATGAGGATTGATCTGGGGATTTACTGGTCTCGTAAGTGGTATGCCGATAGTCTTTGTTCCGCTTGACCATTACCGTGGCCAGCACCCATCAGGGGGTAAAGCCCCGGTTCCTAAAATAGCTGGAGAGAGTTAATTCCCACATCGTATTTATACGGTGGTATAGAGTGTATCTTAGACTTGCTCAAGTCTTTGATTATGAACATTCAACAAATAATGAAATGCATTATAATATGTTCACTTTCCCTGAGCAGCCTGGGAATCATCAGTATCAAGACGAAGAGGGGTGGGGTAGGTGGAGGGGATACAGTGTACAGAGATTGAAGCCAGTCATAAGCCGGGCCCCCACCTACCACGATTCTGGTCCCGATTGGCCTTACGACGGCCTTTCTGACACCATTCCGATTCTATCGTGAGGTCAGCCAAAATCGTGGTAGGTGGGACAGGTTTCTGCGATTTCGTCTACGACAGCTCACGATAGGCTGTGATTGAAAATGCCAATCATAGAGGTCCCAATAACTTCCAACATGTTGGAAATTTCGTAGCCTGTCGTAGGGTATGGTAGCCTATAGGGGAGAGATTTATCGTGGTCAGCGAGTATGATTCACAGCTCTCCGATTTTAAACCATGTCTACGATTTGGAGCTATCAGGGACCTCCCGATAGGCCACGATTTGGGCATTTCAAATCGTAGCCATCGGGAAGTATGTCGTAGACCATCGTGGTAGGTGGGGGCCCGGCTTAAGTATATCCAAATTCTGAATGAATAAAACGCGACGGTTATAGATGCTATCTGCATGGATTTAGAGCCGTGGGAATGGGGATTTTCATGTAACTGAGATTAGACATAGTATGAAAGCTGTTATCTCAACTACTTTCAAATTCACAACAAATTCCAGAGTAGAGGCGAATGGTTTCCAATGACTTTGTTAGCTATATATGAAAATTAGATTATCAAAACAGGAGGGCATTAGAAAATCCCGGCTAGGTTTTTATCACTAGAATTACTTTACTTTCTGTGTTATATCTTCATAAAACTATTTGTAACTATGACCCTAGAGAACTGAAATTCCGATGTGATTACATAGGTCAGTTTCAATTGGCCGACGAAAACAGTGTCGATTTTTTAGTTCTCCTAATAGCTTATTTCCATTGGCCATCGCCGATATACAGTCAGGAACCGCCGACGGACCTTACCCACTGCTGATGCAAAATGTAAATAGCTTATTAGGAGAACTAAAAAAATGTACACCATTTTTGTTGGCCAATGGAAACAGGCTTTACATATGGCCATGGTTGAAAATGAAATAAAAATTTGAACCTATGACCAATCAAAAAAATCAAAGAGTCCCTGAAATAAATTCTTGAGACCCAGTGTTCCCCGAACCTGTTTTTAGGACTATGTTGTAGGTGCAGGGGTTATTTTGGTTGGGGACCCTTGACCTCGTCGTGGTGTGAGGTGTGAAGTGCGTGTTAATGGGTCTGATCCAGGGTCTGGTCCGACCCCGCCGGTATATAATGCCGGTGAGCTGCTAATCACGCCCTTATTATCATAACGTCCGCACTGTTTTCATATCCGGCCGTTAATGGTGTTGTTACATGTATAAGTGATATACGTTCCGGGTTGTTACAACCACCCTCACAATTCTAATTGTGTTGTTACATGAGTAAGTGATATACGTTCCGGGTTCTCATCACCACTTTCAGAGGTCTAATTTTGTTATTACATGAGTAAGTGATGAATGATTCCAAGGCTTCGTCTCATGTTACAAGCTTTATTGCAGATGGGGTTACAATGCACTGTACTGACCAGACTGACTTGAATACGTCAAGATCAGGATTTTATGCTGGCTCCGTGTTTACCGCATGGGGGGCGACCCTGTTGATCATAACCAAGGGGCCGCCTCCATCAGCGTGTTACGCAGCCAGCTTGGTCTGTTATGCCAAGGGATATAATCTGCACGTTTCACATACCGATATTTTGGATCGTAACAAAGTTCCGGGTTCTCATCGCCACTCTCTGAGGTCTAATTGTGTTGTTACATGAGTAAGTGATATATGTTCCGGGTTCTCATCACCACTCTCAGAGGTCTACTTGTGTTATTACATGAGTAAGTGATATATGTTCCGGGTTCTCATCACCACTCTGAGAGGTCTACTTGTGTTATTACATGAGTAAGTGATATATGTTCCAGGTTCTCATCACCACTCTGAGAGGTCTAATTGTGTTATTACATGTATAAGTGATATATGTTCCGGGTTCTCATCACCATTCTGAGAGGTCTAATTGTGTTATTACATGAGTAAGTGATATATGTTCCAGGTTCTCATCACCATTCTGAGAGGTCTAATTGTGTTATTACATGAGTAAGTGATATATGTTCCGGGTTCTCATCACCATTCTGAGAGGTCTAATTGTGTTATTACATGAGTAAGTGATATATGTTCCGGGTTCTCATCACCACTCTGAGAGGTCTAATTGTGTTGTTACATGAGTAAGGGATATATGTTCTGGGTTCTCATGACCACTCTCAGAGGTCTAATTGTGTTGTTACATGAGTAAGTGATATATGTTCCGGCTTCTCATCACCACTCTCAGAGGTCTAATTGTGTTGTTACACGTATAAGTGATTTACATTTCGGGTTTCAATGACCACACTCACAGTTCTAATTGTGTTGACCAGACCACATCATGTTCGTTAATGCTGATTTGAAGCCTACTAGCGACTTCGTCGCATCGTCGTATTTGATCGGTGAGTGATTTAGTGGCGCCCCCGACTATTGATACCTGAAACTATCAATTAGTTCCGGACTATCATTTCATGTGACACAGATTTTACCGACTACCAGCGCAATTATTCTCGTGGCTGATCACGGGGCAAGACAATAGAAAAACTACAGTTCTAAATTATGATTTCAGTATGGATAGAAACAAATCATTAGTATCGAAGTACATCTGTGTAGAGAAACACAAAAAAATAATAGCAGCTTACAGTTTAGAACTGCACGAGAATCTCATTCTCGTGGCCCTTCAATCTCCAGGCACAGGTCTGGTTCACTATGTCTCTATGTACGGGAGCAACTTCAAGCGGATTCGACGGAATTCTACCGTTTTAAATATAGTAGGTAATAAGACAAGCTGATTCGACCTGATCACACCTTTGCCCGACGGATCCGTCAGGCCTGTTAGAATCGGCGAACTTTATGTTGCTGTATGCACTTCACAGACCTAATTATAATCGGGTCGGGTATTACTAGCATGGGGGCAATGACTGACTCTGCCTGACCTTAATCTTGTCGTTGTACAAACTTCATTGTCTTTTCCTGATTCTGAGTAGGCCATTTAAATAGGGATGATATGTATCTCTCCGTTTGACATACACGTATTATACACCGATTTGTAGGGGAGACATTGGCGGTTATACCTCTGAAAATAGTTTTCCGATATCTTAAATAGAACAGAAGAACACATATCCAGAAATTAGGCAAAAAAAATACATTTGACCTTCAATATACTGACCTTGACCTTGGCCCAAGGTGATATCAATTTGTATAAGTAGTGACCCAGGTGGGGGTATATCTCTTTAATAGAAACCACTTATACCTTAATGGGTTAGAGTAGGGAGCCCATGTGTCTGAAAAATTGGGATCTCTTTAATTTTATAGACCTTTACCTTTTACCTCAAATAGAATAGTGATGCTAACAGGTCTGCAATGCAAGAGCACCCAAACTAAAATGTACAGAGTCCCTAGAACCAGAATCAACTCTGATAAAGTTCTATGGTGGCGAGCCAGCAAGAAAAATCCTATATTTCGAGATCCTAAAGTAGAATTAGATTGTCTCCTTATGGTGACAGTAAAGTCATAGACTCTCTGCTTACAGACTTATAGAGCTCTGTGAATTGAGAATGGCATCTGTACGGGCTCATTTACCACGTTTTCTTATTATTGCATAGCTAAAATTTGAAAAACGCCATTTTCATGTATTTGTTTTATATACCGATTGACCCTCAAGGAATTCATTATGGGCACAGTGCGCCCGAACATTGTTGATACTACACCCCTAGCAGCGGGTAGTATTTTTCTCAGATGTTCAACCATAAGTATGTAAAGATATAAAATTCTATATTTTATAATAAACACAGAATACCAAGGTTTTCGAATATCAAAAGTATTTGGTGTATCTATGTGCATATCCTTGGATCTGCCAAGTACACAGTATTCCCGCTAGGTGGCATCATTGAGATTATCAGAATCTTTGAGTTGCATTGATGTACGCGTTAAGCACGGGAGGCAGGCCAGTGGATTCTCAAGGCTCTAAACCTAGTTTGCTAAGAATTCTTCTCCCATAGAGCGTAGTGAGAATACCACTTAGAGAGCGTGAGATCTTCTGAGAGGGGTGCTACAATTCATACCCCATGTTCATTTACAAGTACATGTAGTAGGGAATTACTCCACTGCTAAGTTTTTCTGTGCTCACATTGTTTTCTATATAGTGAAACTACATTTGATTTTCCTTTGAATCTTTCAGTAGGTGGCGAAAGGTGGGCGTGTGGCAAGGAGTGCATTATTGAATGACTGAAAGGCCAGATTTAATTAGTTTGATAAAACAGAAACGGACGTTTGGATGCCCGCCAATTAGGAAGGTGCTACGCTGCACTGGCCTTTTGGAGAAATACTGTGTGTTAATGGGGGTGTCCACCAACCACGACAAGGCTACACCAATGGCTTCCCGACAAGGTCCACGATTGGTCTACAATTGGAGGCCTTGTCGTAGTTGGTGGACCCCAGTTCCTGACAAGAGTCTACGACGAGGCCATAACACAGTCACGATTGGAAGCTTGTCGGGAGCCTTCCGACAAGGCTATGACAATATCGAACATGTTCGATTTTTCCTACGACTGGACCTTTGTCGTGGAGTGTCATGGTGTGTCGGGAGTGTGTCTCAGAGGTCTACGATAGGAGCGTGCCCTTCCCGACACGCCCCGGCAAGACTGTCATAAAGCCCCCCTTCTTACGACAAGGCAAGCGCCGATTGTAACTTTCTTGTCTGCGCTTGTTGTAGCCTTGTCGTAGCCTTGTCGTGGTTGGTGGATGCCTCACTTTAGGCCTGGCTCTCACTGCTTTCGACACACTCCAACATGCCTATAGTAAAGGGGGGCGTCCACCAACCACGACACGGTTACGACAAGCCCCGACAAGAAAGTTCCAATCGCAGCCTTGTCGCAGCCTTGTCATGAGAAGGGCAGCTCTGCGACAGACTAGTCGGGGCATGTCGTAGACGTCGCTGGTTGCCGAAAAAAGGCGTCCATGGTACCGACACACCATGACAGTGAGGAAACCACAACATGCCACAACAAGGCTCATGTCGTGGCAAAAATCAAACATGTTCGATTTTGTCGTAACCTTGTCAGAAGGCCCCCAACAACCCCCTGACAAGCTTCGTGTCGCAGCCTGTCGGGGCCTTGTCGTAGCCTCTTGTCGGGAACTATGGTCCACCAACCACGACAAGGTTACGACAAGGTCTCCAATCATAGACCTGTCCTGGACCTTGTCGGAAAGCCATTGTCGTAGCCTTGTTGTGGTTGGTGGACGCCCCCCTTAAGGCTACGGTATGGATGTTCATGTTGTAGCCCTGTTGGAAGGGCTCTGTCATACTGTGATTTTACAGAAATAAAAAGGTGACCACGGTACCGACACACGCCACGACATAAGAGGTGCACCAACGCCGATGATATGAAGGTGCATGTGTGTCAGGGAGGTTGTTGTCATAACTTACAAACAGAGTGGAGAATACTTCGGGCACAGTCTAGTCCCTACGATAATTCGATCATGTTCGATTTTGTGGGAATGATTGCGACACAGCTTTTCTGTCAGAACCATGTCAGTGTGTGTCGGCATGTGGTTGTCTTTGGGAACCATGTCGGAACGTTTGTTGTAGTGTGTGGGAAGCATGGTGGGAGCCCAGGCCAAAATCTCCTATTGATATATCTTAATGGAATAAGAATGTAACCTTTTATCTCAAACTTAATTATTTGGCTCTAATCCTAATCAAATCATCAGTAGACATAACTGGTTTAGTATGTTTACAAATTCTGAAGAGATGATCACCAAATATGTGTAAAAAGGATAAGCTTCTCTCGTCCCATATTGGATTGAAAATCGTTAACTCTTCTTGATCTGATCTCTTTTTTTGTCTATGGAACGACAACACAGTTGCCGCCGTAGAAAAGTTATATCCTGAAACTAATTTGATTTTAGGAGTTTGTTTGTTAGGTTGGTTTAACAGCCAACTTGTTCAATCATACTTGATTCTAGGAGTGTCAGTAATTCATTTTTATCTTAGCCTGGTTTTAACATCCACAGGCTTAACATTAGGAATTCGTTCTCAACGGTCTTGCGAGTACGGTAATTCATACTCAACGGGTGATCAACCGATAGATAATTCCAGGCTAAAATATAATCAGAAACATATTCGTGTTTGGTGTGAGTCCCTGTTCACCATCTCATTTGGAGTGTTTCAGTATATTTACTCGGCTATCACCTCGTTCATATTACTGCGCACTCCAAATTCGATGGCGAACGAGGACACAGACCAAACAATTTCTTTCTTATTATTTAAAATTGCTTCAAATCGGAAATGCGTATTTAAGCCGAGCTTCTCAACATTATAAAATGATACATAACGAATCTGGAAAACTGTCTGACTATCCAGGCATAACGCAAAATTTGGTTTTATCCGTGATATCGTATTCTTCTATGACATTCAGTAAATGCTTGTGTATCGTTCTCTTCACTACTTTTAGATAGTTGGAATAAGCATAACAGTTGCCACAATCTATCAAACATTTGCCAGTTTCATTGCCACTGCTACACAAGCCAGGGATGCAGAGAGGTTCCTGTTATGATGATATTGTTTATCTGATTCTTTTCTTATTTCTGAGATAAATACAGTATTTCATGCAACGATGATGCCTTAATCATTTATATACCTGTGGCCGTATGCCCTAGGTATACCTCCCTCTCCTATCCATGTCATATTTAGGGTCGTACGACACGTGCGTGGCGTACGGGGTATGTACATGTTGCACGGATTACTAGACTGATGGCAGCACGGACCGATGGCACCTGGACTGATGGCACCTCTTCGGACCGATGGCAGCATTTTCCCTAGACCGATGGCACCAGGACCTAAACTGATGGCACCACTCACAAAGACACTACTCTTTATGATATACTTGCTTCAGCCTTATAGCATTATGAACCTAGGTCCAAGTTGGATTCAATGGATTTAAAAAACAATTCTTTTTATATTTTCACGGCCGTTCCTCAGCCCCAGCGCCGGCCCACTCGGCGCTGACAGAGGTCCCTGCCAGGTCCCGGCCGGCCACCCGCGGTCCCGGCCGGCCACCCGCGGTTCCAGGCCGGCCACACGGCTGGCCATACACGCTCTTTTACTTTAGCTTTAAATGAATTACCACAAGGTTACAGGATGAACAACAGATTAAATGTATTTTCCATTGAAACACATAAATCCAGGTAAAAAATGAGGTGGTGCCATCAGTCTAGGCAAATGGTGCCATCAGTCCAGGCACGGGTGCCATCGTCCGGGTAACACTGAAAAGAAGTGTTATCAGTCCAGGTGCCATCGGTCCGTGGTGCCATCGGTCCAGTTACCGTTGTACGGGGTGTTACCTGAAGATGGTTCCTAGGCATTATCTCCAGTATGAATAATAACTTTAAGAACAGAGAAAACGAGGGCAAAACCCAATAAATCGTCTAAAAGCAAAGCTAATAAGTTGTTGTTTTAAATCATATAATAATACGAAAACAGGCAAAATTCGGTTCATTTTATCGTCAGTTTTACCGCGTATCTATCACATATAACCACAGTAAACCTGTTTTCGTAATATACGGAAATAGGGTTACTGTGGCTATACGTTATAAATTATACGCGGTAAAATTCATGATAAAACAAACCGATGCCGAAGGCAGAGGTTACTTTTATTGTCAATTTTACCGTGTAAAGTATTTATCACGTACAGCCACAGTATACCTGTTTTCGTATGATTGTATACCTTAAAATATCCAATTTATAACTTTGCTTCTGACAAGTTTTTGGATTTCGCCACCGTACATGCCCCGTACGCCACAATCATACCCCGTACGTCACCTAGGTGTCTTACAGATATAAATACGACATGGGTAGGAGCAGGCCGTATGTGTAGGATATACTACCACAGGTATATAATAATATATATAATGGTTTTGCGTATGAGCAAAAAGGTAATCACATACGTACCAGTTATAACTGACTCGTCGTTACAGAGTATATCAGGTTGAATAGGTTTGACTGTAAGCGTTGGCTCCTGTGAATGATTTGTATGAATCTGCGGAACTCAAGCTCTATCCACCAGTGTATACCGCCCTGTCTCCGATAAGTCCTTCCGTTATATTTGGCATTAAACCAACGCATATCCAATTATATGCTCGCACTAGGGATTATCTGCCTTGATCTCAGTTCTGAAATCTTTTATTAGTACCTGTACGTTGGCCTCGTGAGGATTTGAAGGATTATATAATCAGGTCGGTTATGACGAGGTTCAATGTTAGAAAAGTATATTTCCGTATAATACAGACTGGGGTATCATCATGAATGTTTGTAAACAAATCAGATACAGGATTCAACAAAAATCTGGTAAAACATCACTCAATAGGCGATTACTATGGCGATTATTTGGTTTTTTTTTATCTAAATAATTGCCCCAGTCACACTGGCGTGAAAACGGCGTTTTCCCGTATGCGTACGTTTACGTTTTTTTACGTGTTTTTTAGGATGGATAGGTGCGGCAATGCGCGGTAAAACGTGGAGTTGCGTAAACGTAAGTCGGAATACGTAATAAGGCGCCAGCAAAACGTAGACAAATTGTGGAGTCAGAGTCATTTAGATTTTTTTATACTTATCTCTAGGAATTTTTAATGCATAAATGGATGCGTAAAAAGCCACAATACATGCAGAAGCATAACTAAACGTTGATGAATTTTGAGAAACGCAATGCCCCAGTGACACGTATAATATCGTCGTTTCTTCTACGTATTAGAAAGAACGTAAATTTCGCATATAGTATGCAAATTTAGCATTTGCACAGCTTTTATGTTCTATTACGGTTCTCAACATTCATCAACGCTTATTTATGCTTCTGTATGGATTGTAGCATTTTACTGCATTCATTCATGCAATAAAAATGCATAGAGATAAGTTAAAAAATTTGAAAGTAATTCTGACACCGCATTTTTTCCACATTATGTTCATGTTCGTTTACGCATTCCTGCTTACGTCCACAAATTTCACAATCCGCAGCCTATACGGGGTGCCCCCCCCCCCCCCACCCCCTCCATCTCAAATACGTACTAAAACGTCAGAACATGTGACTGTATGGAGTAATCAAAAGTAAAAGCGTTCAATTTGCGAACTAGATACGCGAATTTCGCGTGCTTTCTAATAAGTACAAGAAATGCCAAAATTATAGGGCACAGAGTGATTGCTAATTCCACCATCATTGGCCAATATGTTATAATATAGCGCCACTGAAGTCGGGGGACAACCACTATTTTCTGCTGTCATAATCTATAGATAACCTTGAGAGAAGTCAATAATCCTTTTATGGCAACCAAAAAAGAAAATATCTTTTATAAAATCCATTGATAACTGGACCTGCCACCTGATGTTTTTGTTTAACGTCGGTGGTCAAGATGGCCGCCACCGTAACACAATAGCTATGTGCCTTATACGCCGCTATGACTGCGTATTAAACAAACATGCATTTTTGTGTGACATTGCCATGCAACACAACCTGCCACCTGGTGTTTTGTTAAACATCGGTGGACCAGATGGCCGTTTCCATATCACAGTGGCTATGTGCCCTATACGCCACTATGACTGCGTATCAGACAAAACATGCATCTGAAATTGCCATGCAACACAACCTGCCACGTGGTGTTTTATTTAACGTCGGTGGTCAAGATGGCCGGTTCCATAACACAATAGCTATGTGCCCTATACGCCACTGTAACTACGCATTAAACAAAACGTGCGTATTTTGTCTGACATTGCCATGCACCACAGCACCTTCAATTGAAATACCAAACATAAAAGCCTTATAGAAACGTTCATGCTCGACGTGCAGATAATGTGGGATTTTGTAGCACGCTTGACTAAACAAGGACTACCGTTCCACGTACGTACTTCCAAGTGGCCATGGTTGACTGGTCACGGTATGGAGCGGTGAACAAGTCACGGCTCATTGACTCCCGAGGTCGCTGATCCATATCGGCTGAAATAGAAGAATACTGGAGAACTCGACCCGAAACGAACTCGACCCGTAACGAACTCGACCCGTTAGAAGAACTCGACCCGTTAGAAGAACTCGACCCGTAACGAACTCGACCCGTTAGAAGAACTCGACCCGTAACGAACTCGACCCGTTAGAAGAACTCAACCCCTAAAAACTCGACCCATAACAAACTCAACCCGTTTTAAATCATCCCAACTCAAGTATTTTATTACAGCTATGTTATGGATAAATACTATATTCAGTAGTAAGTACATATGTGTACAGTAGAACCCCACCTAACGGACACCCCGGGTAAGCGGACATCCCATGTACGCAGACAATTTGACCCGGAATGGAGGGTGGCCCCTTACGCGGGTTCTACTGTATGTCTTATCGTGGTTTCAAATTTGGTCTTTTCTTGGGGAGGAAACAAAAAGAAAGAAAATACCCTTAACCCTATTCCAAACCCTAACTATCCCTATTCCTAGCCCTAGCCATAACCTTATACCGGTACCCCTAAACATAACTGGACATATTGAATGGAAAAAAGGTTTCCTAGTCTTTTCTTCTGCCGATTGGCAAAAAAATCGGGACTTGAAAATTTTTGGTAGTGTTACCGAAAGGTTACGATCTACGTCTCTTCCACATAACTGGACATATTGTCCAAATCCGCTGGTTTATTTATCTAAAAGCTAAATAATCAGACATTTCCTTCATTATGAAAATATCATATCCATAAGTACATGTACCTGTAACGGGTCGAGTTCTCCAATCGATTTCTCCAAAGCGGGTCGAGTTCTCCTGACAACTGTGGGTCGAGTTCGTTTCGGGTCGAGTTCTCCAGTCACCAAATAGAACTGGTAAATTACACGGAAATTCCGGGTGTTCCTCTGTTGTGGACCAAGCTAAACCTAACTGTTTGATCTCTCACTTATCACGTCGACGTACTAATCTCCCTGAGCCAAGTCTGGGAATGTTGAGGCTTTAATTACAACTATGACTCAATATTTACCCCACTGACGACAGAAGGTGTTTAGTCTAACAGGACATGAAGACGGCCCAGGTACCCTGCCCGACAGATGGCTGTTTAATCAGAGATGGTGTGTTGAAACCTCCAGTCAATAGTAATTGTGAGAAAACTACATGTAATCAGAATTGACATTAAGGAGTGTTTAAGTTAGGGTCTTACCTTTAAAGAGCGTTTCGTCCAGAGTGTGATAAACCCTGGTTCTTTCTGCTGTCACATGGACCACTCCCCTGTCACATGGACGACTCCTCTTTACTGTCACATGGACGACTCCTCTTTACTGTCACATGGACGACTCCTCTTTACTGTCACATGGACCACTCCTCTTTACTGCCACATGGACCACTCCCTTATACTGTCACATGGACCACTCCCCTGACACTTTGACCACTCCTCCTTACTGTCACATGGGCAACACTCTTGTACTGTCACGTGGACCAGTCCCCTGTCACATGGACCAGTCCCCTCTCACATGGACCACTCCTCTTTACTGTCACATGGACCATTCCTCTTTAAAGTTTACTGTCACATGGACCACTCCCCTGTCACTCACATGGACCACTTTCCTGTCACATGGACCACTCCTCTTAACTGTCACATAGACCACTGCCTTGTGTTGTCACATGGACCACATGCTGTCAATTGGACGATCCTTGTGCACTGTAGATCATTCCTATCCACATTACGCGTACCTATAAATAGTAATCTATGTATCCTCAAGGTACTGCCGAGAACCACAGACGTAAAACCGAATCATTCCTCTGGGTTATAGAAATTCAAATCAACTGTGGTTTATCCTGGACGATAACGTCTGGGTGGTAATACACCTGGAGTGTGTAACTGATCAGATGTCACCTCCTGCGACTACCTGAGGTGAGTGAGGTGAGAGTATGTAGTGACTGAGGTGAGCCTGTAAGGTGAGTGCCTACTCCTCTCTCTAACACAGTGATACCCTGAAGGATCAGATCGCACCTCCTGTGACTACCTGTAGTGACTGGTGTGAGCCTGTTGTGAGTGGTATGAGAGCCTACTCCTCTCTCTGACACAGTGATGCCCTGAAGGATCAGATCGCACCTCCTGTGACTACCTGTAGTGACTGGTGTGAGCCTGTAGTGACTGGTGTGAGAGCCTACTCCTCTCTCTGACACAGTGATACCCTGAAGGGATCAGATCGCACCTCCTGTGACGACCTGTAGTGACTGGTGTGAGCCTGTAGTGAGTGGTATGAGAGCTTACTCCTCTCTCTGACACAGTGATGCCCTGAAGGATCAGACCGCACCTCCTGTGACGACCTGTAGTGACTGGTGTGAGCCTGTAGTGAGTAAGGTGAGTGCCTACTCCTCTCTCTGACACAGTGATACCCTGAAGGGATCAGATCGCACCTCCTGTGACGACCTGTAGTGACTGGTGTGAGTGCCTGTAGTGAGAGGTATGAGAGCCTACTCCTCTCTCTGACACAGTGATGTCCTAAAGGGATAAGATCGCACCTCCTGTGACGACCTGTAGTGACTGGTGTGAGCCTGTAGTGAGTAAGGTGAGAGCCTACTCCTCTCTCTGACACAGTGATACCCTGAAGGATCAGATCGCACCTCCTGTGACGACCTGTAGTGACTGGTGTGAACCTGTAGTGAGTGGTATGAGAGCCTACTCCTCTCTCTGACACAGTGATGTCCTGAAGGATCAGATCGCACCTCCTGTGATGACCTGTAGTGACTGGTGTGTGAGCCTGTAGTGAGTGGTATGAGAGCCTACTCCTCTCTCTGACACAGTGATACCCTGAAGGATCAGATCGCACCTCCTGTGACGACCTGTAGTGACTGGTGTGAGCCTGTAGTGAGTAAGGTGAGACCCTACTCCTCTCTCTGACACAGTGATACCCTGAAGGATCAGATCGCACCTCCTGTGACGACCTGTAGTGACTGGTGTGAACCTGTAGTGAGTGGTATGAGAGCCTACTCCTCTCTCTGACACAGTGATGCCCTAAAGGGATCAGATCACACCTCCTGTGACGACCTGTAGTGACTGGTGTGAGCCTGTAGTGAGTGGTATGAGAGCCTACTCCTCCCGCTAACACAATGATGTCCTGAAGGTATCAGATCGCACCTCCTGTGACGACCTGTAGTGACTGGTGAGTGCCTGTAGTGAGTAAGGTGAGTGCCTACTCCTCTCTCTAACACAGTGATACCCTCTCAGGCCCCGGCTTGACCTCCCGATCTCTCTCAGATAACTTCACCCGCTAGAGGCGCGGTGGTGAACACGGCGTGTGCCGAACGCGGGCTGATCCTTAATCCCTCCCCGTGCATGCGCAAAGACCTCCGCCACTGATCCGCGTTAATTCCCGCTCACAACTACCCCATCCCCCTCCCCCCACCCACACCCACACGCACACCTCTCCCGCACACCCCCGCCCGCCCCAGGAGCCGCAGGGCGATAGGAGAGATGTGAGGGTAGAGCTGGTGTGTCTGTGTGTCTATACATTTATTACCCACATAGTACGGAATCTCCATGCTAAGCTTATGGAGCTTACAGATCGCTACTGAGTAGAATACGGACCTCCGGAATCTCCTAGGAGAATACGGCTTTTTGGGCCACCTGACGGGCATCATAGAAACTAATTTATATAAACAATGCACTGCGCTTGGGTCGAATTTCAAATTATTTACAAGATTCTTTTCCTAATAATTACTCGAAATGTGAGTATTAAATGCAACATTACCATAATTTCGATCTGAGTGGCCGTATTCTCCTTGTAGTTGACACTACGTAATACTCCTTGCTGTCGCTCTGAATTTTACTACGCGTCAACTTCGCGGAGAATACGGCCACTCAGATCAAAACATGGTAATGTGTATGTATCCTACCCCTAATAAAAAATGCCATGGGCTTAACATTGGGTTACTGTATTGGGCGAGCGTGCAGTAAAGTGTTATTTATTGCACGGGGTAACAAATGAATAACAAATCTCGTTCAGTTTCGTTAAGTATCTGTTATCCACCCAATACAAAGTGTTCATATAAAATATATAGACCCTATTGAGGTATCCCATAATTCAGTCTGTTTATATGATCCGCTGTTCGCTGGTTGCCGTCGTTGTATGGGGATAGACCCTTGATCCATAACCAACAATTATTGCAGTTTAAAGGTTTCTATAAATCTTCAAATTGGAAATACAATGGCAGAAATTGGAAATTCAGTTATTCCTATCCACTCCTCTTTAATAAATGCAATGTTCAAATGATGATTTTTGGACAGGCGGCTCTGTAAACCACTTGAGGTTGACGTCGTCATATACTCGCTAGCTCTCGTGTATCACTACGCGTCAACCCCTCGTGGTTTACGGCCGCCTGTCCACAAAACCGTAGATTATTGTCTATGTATATATCTGGTTGGGATTGTGGTGGTGGTAGTGGTGGCGCCAATAGCCTGTGTCATATCATAGTTAGATTGGATTAAAAAGATAAGTGTGATAGGTAAACAGAACGTTAAGCGGCACGGTCACTCTCCTCCCAGATCTTTCGTGGCGCTAACGCTTGCTTATCTCTGCCTCAACCCACTGACATCATCCTAGTGGGTATCTCATAAGGACAGGGGGAACCAGCTAGCATTTTAGATTCAAAACAAAGCAACTGTCAAAAAGTTATGAGACCCAAATAACTCATGTATTATGAGTTTGGATATAAAGGAATTGTTAAATGAGATTCACAGACAATCCAGCTGTTGAATAGTTTTCAGCTTTGAACCACTTTATAATGTGTGAATCCACATTTGATCAGACTGCCCCTTCAAGTCAGCACATGTGTCTTGTTGACAAACAAAACCCAATAACACATGATGGTGTGCTCCCCACTGAAGAAAGTAATCCCTAAGACTATATCCGGTTTGAAATAGATAATAACAGACATGAGTATATATTATTTACCATAAAATCATGTTCATCTCTATTACAAATGGAATACAAAATACCCCCCCCCCCCCCCCCCACAAAACACTCAGAATTTAGGATATTTGAAAAACTGGGAGATGGGACAGATTTTGCCCCGAACAGGTAGGTCTGTACAGAGATACAAGCAAGAGGAAGTAGAGCGCAGGATCTCTGCTAGGAGAGTGCAGTACGGCTCAACCTCACCCCATGATCTGCAGGTGAACATATTAATGCCTGTGCCAGACTCAGCCTTTATCTACATACATGACATTGCAGACGTACTAAGCGGGAATCGCATCCAGACATGTAGCCACTCAAAATATGCCATTAGTTTTGATTGTGGAGTAATCTCGTCAGGTATTATGTAGCAATCCCTAAAGGAATGGCATATTTTCAGTGGGTTTTTTTTAAATGAAAATATTTCACGAGCTGTGTACCATGTTTTTATCGCACGTACCAATAAGTTTGATATATTCTACTTTTATTACACCCCTTCATATATAGATAATTGGTAAAATACTTGGTGAAATGTTACAACGCCTGAGCTCGCTTCAAAGTGTGCTAGTATCTATGTTGACATCTTACCGGAAGTGCATCAGTGACCAATCTTCAATCTGATTGGTCGGTGAAATATTCTCAGAGAATCACAACACGTATTCAAATTATTTTTTTTCATAATCATTTACTGCAGTAAATTTTCCCAGGTTGGTGGTCTTTCATTTCAGCAAATGGCTACATTTTTATATACCACCAAATTATGGTGTTCTACCAATACCGTAGCAGAGGTTGGTATATGTGTAACATACTGGCGTGCACAGGCTTATAATAAAACTCCTTATTCTAAAGACGACTGGCTGCCGTTAACCCCTGCTGTGCCAAGCAGTGCACTCTAGCATGGAGTACTTCAGGCACCGGGATAGCATGGTTAAAGAGCCATCCATCACAATAGCAATGACTGTTTCTCACCAGATCTCAACAACCTGCTGCGACGTAGTGCGAGCGACACAGTGCGCATGCCTGGTAGCTCTCCCCCTGGTGGTCGTAGCAGCGGTTACAGGAGACTTGGACCCGAAACGAACTCGACCCGTAGTTGTCAAGAGAACTCGACCCGTTTTGAAGAAATCGATTCGAGAACTCGACCCGTCCAGTTAAGTTTAGGTGTAGGGTTGAGGTTAGGTTTTTAGGGTTAGGGTAAGGGTTAGGGTTAGGGTTAGGGTTAGGGTAAGGGTAAGGAGTAGGGTTAGGGTTAGGGTAAGGGATAGGGTTAGGATAACGGATAGGGATAGGGATACTTATCATAGGCTTAGATGAAAGTGTTTTTTGTTTGTTTTCTTCCCCAAAGAAGAACAAATTTGAAGCTAAGCTAACATACTTACTACTAAGTATAGTATTTATCCACAGTTGTATTGAGATACTTGAGATGGGAAGATTTAGAACGGGTCGAGTTCATTACGGGTCGAGATCTTAAAACGGCTTGAGTTCGTTACGGGTCGAGTTCTCCAGTATTCGTAGCAGCATTCTCCTCGAAGAGACTTCAACTCTTACATTGGAGAGGGCAGTTATAACCGAATTCATTCTGCATACACGTGCAAAACACAATTTTATTTTCTAATGGAATTCATAATGAACATATAATAGACCCTTCAATGAACCTAGGAATTCACATTTCATTTACATTTACTACTACTCATTACAAGAAGACAATGTATTTGAATGTAATTGGGTTATAATATATAAAATATGTTAATATTCTACTTGAAAGTCCCATTATATCCAAAGGGCCCGAATGGAAGAACGGCAGTATTGCCGAATTCGGTGTTGTATGTATGCAGTTCCCTAATAAAGAACTGATTAAAAAAAACTAGCATGTTGTGATTAGTTGCCTGACGGAGTAGGGGAACGGTTCAGTAGGTTCTACCCTCGTCTGAAGGCCCGTTTCCATTGGCCAACGAAAACGGCGGAGATTTCTTGAGTCACCCAGAAAGTCTGTCGGTGGTGCCACCGACTGTGTCTCAGTATCGGAAAATGGACGAGGGTAGTAGATTTCATTCAGTTATCAAGCTCACCCTATCTAAGGAATAGGGAAAAGAAGAAAAGTTCTTAAGCCATTGTAAAGTCTGGGAAGAGAAATTCTAAACTGACTGGGCGTAAAATCAACCAAACAAAACAAAACCAAAGTGACCAAGCTTTCACTCAGTGGTGGGTGGTGCCACATTGCATAATCTAAGCCGAAAAAGTCATGGGTCATTTCACGAGTTGGGTCGTTTCCATTGATCTATTTTGGGTCAGCTGTGCCAAAAGTCCGTCGGTGGTTCCTGACTCTAGATCGGTGACGGGAAATCGGCCAATGGAAACGGGCCTAAGGGCAGTGAGCGCACCTTATGTTCCCTTGATCTTTGAGCCGTGAAGTCTGGCAACTGTGGATCAATATCTTGGTGGTACACTAATTGGTCTGGTCAACTAACAAGCTGCTACCTTGTGGCCGATGCACGCGACCTACTCTTAACAGAGGAGAATCAAGGGGCACCCACTCAACATTTTTTTTTTACCTGCAACTATTTCACCTCATGAGTGGTTGTTTTTCATCATATAGCACAATACAGTCCGGACAGTGTACAAAGCAGGGGGCTGTTGAATAAAGTTCGTTCGTTCTGGTGCTGGTGCTGGACGATACGATAACTCCAACGACAAACAACATCTTGGACAATGTTTTCCATTCAGTGTTGTATGACAAGAGAGAAGATATTTTATAAATGAAAGTATTTGTATATAACACCTTATAAGACATTTAGGTTACTCTTATTATTAAAACATCTGATGCTTATAGCAGATTATTTAATACAACACTATGCCAAAAAGGCAACTCTAAAATACTTTTTTGTCGTTTGTAGTTTATTCAACGGCCTCCAGTAGTTACAAATCTATTATAAAAGTTACAATCAGCGAGGATTCAACTGGCTGATGGTCAAAATACTTCTGAAAACAAATCTGACTCTCATTTGAGAGTGTCTATATTGGTAGGCGTAATGATATGGGATGGAGTGGAGTGAGGGATGAGGTTTTTCACATCTACGGTATAGACATAAAATTCGGAACAGGTTGTGGAACGTGGCGAACAGCTTTAGCGACTGCTGGTAAGTGACCGGGTTTTGTTTTCTCTACCTGGAAGTCAGGTGAGTCAGTTTGCCGACCTAGTTTGCGCCTCTCCCATTGGTCTGTTGTGAACATGTGACCGTGCGTTCGATTTTATTGGACATCGCTTGACCGGGGTGTTGGTCATTGGTTTGTGTATGGTTAGTGTTGTGTAGGTAACTGACCTCTAGTATGAGGCCTGTGTACCTTGTTTTGATGAGTCCTGCCCTCTGTGGGGTTACGGAGGGAACGTGTGGGAGTGTATGGGTTGAGTTTGATTAGGTGAGGCTTGTTTTGGGCCTCCCCCCTAACCAGCAGTTTCGAAAAATCTCATCAGGCTATGATTGGCTGTATATTTTTCTCTGTTTTTTGTGTCAACTGAACTATTTTGTATGGTTGTCACTGGCTTTCCCGTTGGTCGATATCCAGGTCACTTACATCGCTTGGATAACCCCCAAAGGTATAACATTTGGCAGTAAAATCTCTTCTCTCGGGTGCGTTGCGCGATCTGGTGGGATCTGTTAACGCGTTCGAACAGAATTTTTTTTTCTGTTCGAACGCGTTAACAGATCGCACCAGATGGCGCAACGCACCCAAGAGAAGAGATTTTACTGCCAAATAAAATTCGGAATAGTATGTACCCAAATGGGACTAAAGATCAATGTATTTTCCAATAAATTTTTTAAAACCTATATTTGCTGGGGGACTTCTGTATAGCTTCAAGTAGATAGTTCTTTTCCCCCTGTATTTTGGTGACTTTTTCAGAAACTTGCCCCGAGGAGGGTCTAGCAGAAACAATAGCTTTGAACTCAGGAGAAGTACAGCATTAGGATGGTATGGTGGAGGGGATGGGTAATGAGAGAAACAGTGTTGGGAAGGGTAAATGTAAAAGGTTGAGCATATGGTCAATAATGGATTATTTAGGGTGGTATAATTGCTGGTATGATGAATATATAAACAATAATCCATGGTTTTGTAGACAGGCGGCCGTAACCTACGAAAGTTGACGCGTATCACGACTGACAGAGTTCGCAAAACCATCGTTTGTTGTATTTATTTATTATCCATTTTCCCCAAGAAACTATAACCCGGGAATTGACATATTTATTTATATAGAGTATATAATGAGGGACTTTATTTTTTAGCTCTATATCACCAGGGACTATTTTCCCATATACAATGGATTTGAGGCCGTATACTATGGTTGTGAGTCCGCATACCACAGTAATGTAGTATCTCCCAGTTTTTATATAACGGGTAGGGGTTTACTGAGTCCCTGTACATTCTCAATGGTACTTTGTATATCATGGATAATAAAACATTGACTACTGCATTCAAACCAGCTGTATAAGTTGTGCAGAAGGCAGTATGAAGATCGAAAATTAAAAAAAACCCACAGGTCTATGTGTATACCACTTTCTATCAGAGTCTAGTGCGTTAAAGCTTAAAGTCATGAGGATCATTGACAGTGTTACAGAGAGTGGCTCCTGAATAAGCCACTGACTCCATTAGAATGATTAAAGAAAACAGATTTGGATAAGGCACAATGTATAAAAATAAAATGTCTAAAAAGAATTTATTAGGAGACATGCAGATGCGTACTATGATAGTAAAACACACTCTCGCAGCAGATCTTTTGTGGCACTAGTGCTAATCTCTGCCTCAGCCCAATGACGTCATTCGCTGGTACCCGGGTACCCTCTAACAAGAAGAGGAACCAGCCAAAATTACAGATTCAGAACAAGGCATCTGTCAAAAGTTATCAAACTAGAGCAACTCATATAATGTGACTTGGGAAATATGGGAATTGTTAAATGAACTTAACAGACAATCCAGCTGGTTTTTTTTCAGCTTTAAACCACTTTATTATGTCACAGACCTATATCCATGCATTCCAAGTCTGTAGCTATGTGAAGCCACATTTGTTTAGACTGCCCCTTCAAGTGAGCACATTTATGTGGCATGTTGACAAAAAAAGTTGCAACACATGAGGTGCTTTCTACTGAAGAAAGTAATTCCTATGACTATATCTCATTTTACATAACAAATAACAGAAATGAGTGTACATCATTTACAATATGAATATGTGCATCTCTATTTACAAATAAACCGCAAAATACTCCCCATAGTGCTAAGAATTTAGGAGATTTTAAAAACTGTCGTATGGGCCAGATTTGGGCCCAAACAGGCAGGTTGGGGCAGAGATATAAGATCTATATTATGAGATGTGAAATATAGGCAGGTTGGGGCAGAGATATAAGCGGCCACAGGAAGTAGAGTACAGGATCTCTGCTGGGAGAGTGAGTAACACAGCCAATCAAATCAGAAGACTGTGCCAGAGCTGGCAGCTTCCTGATCAAGACGTCCAGAGTTTACTGGCACGGTTCAGTTGGCAGGGGAAGCGTTATTGCACGTTGGAAACGCAAGCCGTGGGGTTAAAACTCAATTAGTTAAAGGCATATCCTGCAGTACACAGTGGCGCCACCTGGTGATTTTCAGATAATGTCAATTATCAGCCCAAACTTGTCTCTTGGAATTATTCTAATTTGAAAAGAGTAACTTTTAACGTTTTGTCCAGTTTATCCAAAATTAAAAGGTTAAATAGGGCAATTTACATTTGCTTGATTTACATAGTAAATGTTCTGGAAAATATGGTTTTCTTCATTCATTCAAAATCAAGGACGGTGGCTTATGATTTTTAAACCTGAATAAGTAGTACTATACACTGTATTCTGTGATAGTTTGAGGAAAATGTTTCTTGTAAAAGATTTTTTCGCTTCCGCCAACCGTTTGAGGAAAATGACATGGGTTTTATTATGTGAAAAACAACCTTTTGGAATTTCTATATATTCTTTTATGAGATTATCATGATATCGATCTCTAAATCAAAAACTAGCAAAGTGACCCCTGATCTTTAATTTAGATATGTGTTCTATAAGACTTGTCCAAGTTTGGCCTAACCCAATTGGGGAATTGGGCCAATTTACATTTGCCTGCCTTATATAGGAAATCTACTGAAAACACAGTTTTCTTCAATTCTCTCAAAAACAAAGACATTGATGTCCAGTTGATTTTAAAAACTTTAATGTACAGTACTCCTCATGTACTATATTCTGTGAAAGTCTGAACAAAATGACATGGGTTTTATTATGTAAAATTGAACCTTTTAGAATTTCTATATTCTATCATAATATTAATGCCTGGATCAGAGACTAGCATGTCGACCCCCAAATTCTGAAAAAGGAAATCTATTCTAAAACACTCTGTTTTTTTTGGGTTTTTTTTGTTAGTGATAACCCTAGCCACGTTTTCAGTAAAACACTCTGGGGTCTACATACTTAGTTCTCAGGAATATGACATGGGTTTTGATTTTCAATGTTAATTGTTCGTTATGTCTTTAAAGGTGTGTTTCATTGCCTTTGTTTCCATCTTTGTGATGAAAACTCAATCTTCTAATACTCATAAATTATAAAAATACACATGATATATGCCAGAGGAAGATATGCGTCTCCTTCATTGTTAGATCACAACTCCTTTGCTGTGGTTGCTGATATTGATGCTATTTTCCAAACAATGTGATGGTGGTGAAATCGAATCTTTACAAAATAAGATTAACAGGAAAAGCGGTGCTGCCAAGAATTGAACGGGATTTCCGGATATCTTTTGACCACCTTAGCTCATATTTATGTGGGTATTCCTTAACTTTGCCTCCATTTGATTCACGGAGGTGTGATTCAGCATAATGCTACACGACTAAATTAGCCATGGAATAAAACAAACCATTGAGAATGTATGGGGACTCAGTAAGCCTCTACCCATTGTTTATTACCCATGGTAGACAAAGTCCACATTGAGAATTTATGGGGATTCAGAAAGCCACTACTCGTTATTTAAAAACTACATAAACTCGGTGAATATTTCCGACCAAAATATCTATGAACAGATTCCATTCAGGCCACTAACCATGTCTCCATATATTAACCACTTATTCCGGAGTTATGGAGAAACTGTGTAATTTGTAAGCAGGAGATTACGGCCACTTGCATCCAAAACCTGTTATTATTGTGTTTATATACTGACACTGATATCGTGTTAAATCCCGAAGCTTTAGTGTGAACAAAATATATATTCGTAAACTTTATTAATGTTTATTTGTAACAATCGTTTCATGTAATCATCGATGAAAATGCTGGAACTTATATACTCTTTTTTAACTTGGCAAATTCACATAATTCACATAGAATACAATGACAGTGTTGTATCTTAATAATCAATCAATTTCAGTCCATAACATTTTATGTATAATCCAGATAAGTCTATTCGTTCTATTATCCAGTCATTATTTAGGTTTATCACTTTTGGCACACAATATAGAAATGACGATATGACAAAATAACCACAAGAAAAACCCATGGGGACTGAGGGCAGTCTATGTATCACTGAAAACGCCCATGGTGTAGGGGGAATCCCCATCACTCTCCTAGCAGATCCTTGGTCCTGGATGGCCAGTATAGGATATCTAGATATCTGCTATGAGAGTGGGTATATCTGTAGTTCTTCACTAAATGGGGTACTTCTCAAAGAAAATCATTTAAGAAAAATTACTACACACTATAAGTTCTATATTCTGTAGAATATCTTTACAAATTCATTAGGCATTCCTCTGATATATTTTTTTACACTTGGTGAGGCTTCAATAATTTTATTCTCACATGACATATTTTAAGCCAATCAGATGTCAGTATTCAAGTTTGCCCTCATCCGTAGGAGCCTTTCCTACAGGAATCCTACCATCCTACAGCTCTAAGTTGGAGCACTTGAATCCATAGGACCTCTAACTGAGTGTGCTTGGGGTAGCTAAATTCGGAATTTTGAAAGATTACAGAACAAGTTGATCTGAGATTTAGATTTTAGGAAATCTGGAGTCTATTTGGTTCTCAAAACATACAATTTCTTGAAATTTTCATAACTTTGAGACTAAAATGAAAATCATACATGTAGGCAAAATCCTACAAACTGGCATCCCTGCGGTAGTTTGGTTGTTTACTGTCCTAGGGGATCCTTAGTGTATATATATAGGAACCATCAAAGATTTAAGCTTTTCAATCTAATAGTTTTATTTTATTCAATTCTTTTAGATATCTACAACAATTTTATAAACTATCAATGAGATGTGTCTCTTTCAAAAAGCTTATCATATCTTTCTTAGAAATAGTCTCAAAAAGCACTACTTCTTGGTATCTTTTGACAGTTACATCATAACATGTCACAAATTACATTGTATTTCAAAATTATCACAGTTTATGTCATCATATGAACATCGAAAGTGTGCTCTGGTGGCCAGTGTGCGCCTGAATAAAGCTCTTTACTGTAACTATTATTATCCTACCCCTGATAAAAAATGCCATAGGCTTAACATTGACTGACTGTATTTGGGTGATCATGCAGTAAAGTGTTATTTATTGCATGAGGGTAATAAATGAATTATTGGAGATGGGGTAGGATAAATACTAAACTGAACTTGAGTTAATAGTATTATAGAGAAACAGGCTTACTGTCTCCGTACGGATTAAATACGCGGTAAAACCGGCGATCAGATGAACCGATGCCGAAGGCAGGGGTTCATCTGATCGACGATTTTACAGAGTATTTTATCCGTACGGAGACAGTCAGCCTGTTTCTCTATTATTATATACCTCAAAATATCCAATTTTTAACCTTGCTTCTGGGTGAGTTTTTGGATTTCGCCGCCGTACATGCCCCGTACGCCACATACATACCCCGTACGTCACCTAGGTGTCGTACGGATATGAATACGACATGGGTAGGAGCGGGCCGTTATTTGTAGGATATACTAACACAGGTATATAATAATACTGTGTATCACACTCCGGTCAGGTCTGCTTCTCACAACGCTCGGCTATCGCCTCGCGCAGTAATTCGCGACCTGCCCGTCGTGCAATATACACTACCACTACTAACTCGAGTTAAGTTTCTACTAATTATTGAATGGCACTAAACCGAAAGTCGCAAGCTGCTGGTTCAAGACATTCTTTCTTTACCAAGAAAGAAATTGATGAGTGTTTGGTCTGCATCCCTGTTCACCATCGAGTTTGGAGCGCAGAGTAATATGAATGAAGCAACAGCCGAGTGAACCTTCTGAAGCACTCCAAACAAGATGGCGAAAGGGGACTCAGATCAAACACAAATATGTTTCTGAATTGATCTTAGCCTGGACAAGTTAATTTGTTTATCGTCCATTAAGTACGAGCTACCGTACTCGCGAGCCTGTTGAGTATGAGTTCTAAGATAACACATCTCATCATAGATTTAATCTTCCTCACATTCAACCTCTGGGTACCGTATTTCAAACTTGTTCTATCTAAAAAAAAATATTTTTGAACCACTCATATTCAATCTCCCATATAGAAAATATATCACATTTTCTACCAAGTGCATGAGTCGAAGATTTAATCAAATTGATTTCAAGACGTTTTAACCCCTTTCTTATTTGGAATATGAGAACTAGATGGTACTCGGCAATGTGGTACATAATGACTATTTTCTAAATGTGATTTACATATGAGAAGGTGCATTCCATTGGGCGGTTTCTCTCTAGGTGTGCCTTAGTTTGGTTGCCTTCTTCCCCTGGGTGGCCTTGGCTTGGGCTTTACGTGATGTGGTTTTGTTGCAGTTGGAGAACTTCTTGTCATCGTTCCTTGAAACATCAAAGTCATACATTAGAACTCCGTAAAAAGGGAAATGAACTAAGCGGTCTAATTGCAGTGGAAACTGCCATTCCTATATACCTACGGGCGAACACTCTATGATTTCATCATGCTGCTGGGGGTGGAATAACTTGTGTATTCTGCCCTGGGTTGACAATTACTACACTAGGTTGACCTTTACTGCCCGAGGTTTACGTTTGCTACAGAAGGTTGACACATGTTGTCTGCTATTGGTTAAAATCTACATCTTGTGGAAGTTTAGACCAATCAGATTGTCTCTCACAAAATTCATATGAAAAGCGCAGTGCGGAGAAGACATAGAGTGTCAAGTTACTCAAAAAAGTTAGATCTGGCTTCGCGTTTGATGGCTGGTAAGCAAAAAATGCTATTTATCGCTATTAAACTACATTTAAAGGTATATAAGCATAGGGAAACCAAGTTTCTAGAGAGAGAAAGTAAAAAATACTCGGTAAGGCTTGGAAAAATTACTGGCCTTGCCATGGCCTTGGGCAGTAATTTGCCTGAGTCTTACCTTGTAATTTTGAATTTCTCTCACCAGAACATAATAGATTCCCTGTATTCTCACAGAAGCCGTACCTGGACTACACTGGCCGCCAGAGCTACACTGTGTTAGCTCTGGTTGCGTTAAATCTGTGGCCGCCTTGAACCACTACCTGTATGTGTCTCATACTCTCCCAGCAGATCCTTTATGTGACCTGGACCTATGGTTGCAGAATGCATTCAATTCTCACTCTTGAAACCATTTTTCTATGTTTATATTTCCTTTTGTGTGTATTTTTAATCAAATAAGCATAAAGGTAGACTTTATTATCAATTTTCTCAGCTATGAATATTTCATAATGAGTATCTCAGCTCTAAGAATCCAAAAATAAAGAAAGCTGCTTGGTCTGAGAGTGAGAATCCGTGGACATGACCAGGGTTTAACTTTACCAACCTCTAAGTTGGAACATAGTGTAAACAGAGGTGGCGGCCAATCTATACCTGGACATGCGGATAACGTCCCGGCATCCCTTGCCGCCCTCCCAGTGCTCCGTGGGCCGACTGGTCATGCTGCTCCCACACGCCGAGCAAGGCTTCAGTCCAGAGAACGCCTGAAAATATAAAAATATGACAATAATTTTGAATAAATTTGGTGGAGGTATAATCACAAAAAACAGGGTTGATTTAATTTGAAGTTGTGCTTGTGTTGACCAAGATGACAGTGGAAATGGTGTCAGTAATATCAATCAAAGATCACGACGTTTTGCAAAAGTTCATAGCACTTCATTAGGTGATGAAATTAATTTGTTCTATACGGAAACAGGGTTACCGTGGCTGTACGTGATAAATATGTGGTAAAATTGATGCCGCAGACAGGGGTTTATTTTATCATCAATTATGCAGCCCACTGAGTGCATCATACAGCACAGGTCTTAGCAGGACGCCGCAGCCTAGCCACAGCCAATAAGATTAAAGCTTACATCAGCGGCTATGGAAATCAACCGATAGAAAACCGCTACACTAAGGCAAGAGCCGGCAGGAATGTGTCCCTCTCTTGGACAGAGTGGTCGTGACCAGCGCAGTAAACTAGGATCGTACATGAAGACCCTTTTCTGTACTTCATATAAGGGTTGTCGTTTAATAGTATTTAGTTTAGAATACGGGGCAGGAACACTTCCTCACACAGCCAATGCTACCTTGAGAATGACAAATTCATGTCAGAACCAAACCGTTGCTATGCGATCTCCCGGGAGACATTGTAAAAAGAACAATGGTGCATAACAACCACCCTACACGGCAGTGACATCACACTGGCGTGGGCATTCTCACAGCATAACTTCTGAGTGAATGTATATAGAACCAAGCAGGTTTTTGGTTCAAAATACTGTCACATTGACAGAGTTGGGGGTGGGGCTCTAAGGTTTCGTCCGGATCGGACTCTTCAGGCATCTTTAAGTTGGGCTGCTCCAAGGCATATGACATTGTCATTGGTTTAATAGTATTTAGGTCTGTTCGGTATGACAGGGTTAACCGTCCATAAGGTCGTCCATAAGCACCACGGAAACCTGCGTATTCATGGGACACTGTCCTTTTATGGTTGTACAGGATAAAATTGAAGGTGAAGGTCACTCAGTGACACATGCACACGTCTACACACCGAAGGTCACTCAGTGCACTTCCTGTTTTGTGTAAGAATCATGCTAATTGGTTCCCACGAATACGCAAGTTTCGGCTTTCCAAGTGTTGAATAACGTTGACCCACATCGTTCCAGGGTCTCTTTGGCTTACAGGAAAGGGCATGTATGGATCCACGATTATCTAACGAGCCCCAGCTTCATATCAACATGTCCACTTACTTGTTCATGCGCGCAGAATCCACAGAGCATCCTGTTGGCAAACTTCATCTCGTGGTCCTCCTTAGTGTCGTGGCATGTGTCACACGGGTAGGTCTTCCCGCAGCAGGGAAATCTGCAACACACACACTGCAGTTAAAGGTATATCCTACGATACACAGTGGCGCCACCTGGTGATTCTCAAAATGGGTATGTAGACGTTAGAGCCCACCACCCGAAAAGTCGGGACGCCAGGGCCCACCTATCATAACATTGACATATATCATTGAAATATGCATATATATTAAATTATTGCTTACATTTCATGAAATTTGCGAAGGCTGTGTCATTTCTGTTTCTAGCACTAACAAGTTAACAAACATTAACCAATTCTGCAAAATATGGTGGGCCCTAATGTCCATTTATGCCATTTCTCCCTCACGGCACCACAGGTGTAATTGCAGCATTGTGGTACGGCCGAGGCATGACTGTGGCTTTCTCATCACCGGTCTCGGCTGCAGTAGATACAGCAGTAAATCTACCACTGCTGGGGGTGAAGGAGAAAAGTGACTGCAGTGGGACTCAAACCTTGGGAGTCTGACAACCTTGGGATTATGAGTCCACCTTGGGATTATGAGCTCTTTACCACTGAGCTAACTCCCCACCCCGGTCGCTTTAGTTATGCTTGCATGCAAGCATATCCGGCCTGCACCATGCGGAGGCGACCAAGAGGGTGTTCACCCCAGCAGATGGTATACAGTGTAACTTGTATATATATAGAGTGTGAGTATACAAGGTGATCTTTCTCAGGGTTCTTTTACACCACGAGGGTGGTGATCGAATCTATGTAAGGCATTTAGGTCGAAATCTCACTCCTGCACATTTACTGAGGTGAGAGTTCCTTTACTTCCCACACCACATAGATATGGTATGAGAAGTGTTGGTCTTTGATATAGCAATAAGTCTACCACTGCTGGGGGTGAAGGAGAAAGATGGCTGTACACCACACCACATAAACATGGTATGAGAAGGATTGGCCTTTGATATAGCAGTAAATCTACCACTGCTGGGGATGAAGGAGAAAGGTGGCTGTAGACCACACCACATAAACATGGTATGAGAAGGATTGGCCTTTGATATAGCAGTAAATCTACCACTGCTGGGGATGAAGGAGAAAAGTGGCTGTAGACCACACCACACGGACATGGTATGAGCAGGATTGGCCTTTGATATAGCAGTAAGTCTACCACTGCTGGGGATGAAGGAGAAAGGTGGTTGCAGTGGGACTCGAGCCACAAAGTCTGACAACCTTGGGATTACAAGCGCCTTAACAACTCCCCATCCACCTGTATATATTCAGTGTGACCTATTCATATTCAGTATGACCTGAGGCTCAGGTCTTCTTTATGAGAACTAACCTGAGCCAGCGGAAACTTTTCTTGTAGTGTCTGCAGGTCCCGTTGTCAGGTAGCGGGCGGCCTTCCTTGATGGCAGGATCTCGAATATTGCGTATCGTCTTCGCTGTTTGTACCTTGTGTGCATTATCTGTCTCTGAAATGAGGAATACCCAACACTGAAAATAAGTACTGAATGACTTTTATCTACCTTCAGCACAAGTACTATCAACTTTACAGGATCATACAGGGTTGCTGTCGTCAAGGCAAAGCGATCGCTGCATCAGACCAGGGTATAGAGACAACCCTATAACAATGCATTTTAACTCATTGTATATGACATACATGTGGTAGTTATGCTATCTATTAAAATGGACACAGGAAATAAAATAGCAAGGTTTTCTACGGTTAAAAGTGAAGTATAACCTTGGGATGACACAAGAGATCTTACTCTCAATGATTTCAGGTTGAACATAATCTTGGAATAATAGTACAGATCTTAATATCTTTACATGGTGTAAATGGTTAAAGTGGTTAGGTTCAGTTCTAAAACTATCATTCAAGGTAGCATCAGCTTAGGAAGCAGACGTCGCCTCGTCTTAGATCCAGATCTTCATCTCTGTGCTGAATCTTGGAATGTGAGAAGAAAACTTACTCTCTATGCCGGCAGGCTGGAGTTGTCGGAACTGTACTCCTTCCAGGGCTATTGTCATCTTACTGTGACATGATACACACCAGCTGTTCTTCAGTTGTCCGGGTGGGATTCCCTGGAGAATGAGATATCAAACATGTCTGCATAACTGTCTTTCATGAATCAGTTTGTCCTGCGCTATTATTTTTTTAATTCAATTTTTTTTCCCGGCTTGTCACAGAGGTGTTTATTGCCACGTCGTAATAATCTATTTTTTTAATTCAGGTAACGAATTGATTTTACATTGGAACAAAGTGTCCATGAACCGATATACATTCTAATATCTTTTGATTACATTTAGTATTCAAAGAGAGATAAATATGAAACTAAACGGGAAATGCCACTCTATCATTGTAAGTGCTACATGTGGGCATCTGGATGCTATGCTTCGTAGCCAGCATGCTTTGGTTTTCAGTGGGTGACCGACGGATACTACGCTTTTTTCCGAACTTATGTCAAAACTGTGTCTAGGAACTTCAAATAAAGATCAGTAGATAGCTAAAGATGTGTGGAAAACAGTTGGTAAGTTTATATTTTGATTCACGCTAGGCAACATATGATTATTTGCTGTGGATTGTTACACAGTTCTCTGCGAGTTCAAGATCGCTATCTCTTGAAAATGAAGCGTAGCGTCCAATTTATGAAGCATAGCATCCAAAGCGTGCTGGCTACCAAGCGTAGCGTCCAGTATTCTGCATATTTATGAAATATCAGAATTCCGTCACTTATCAGCAAACTTGCATTCCTGTACTACAAAACGAATGAACATAGTTCACCAACCCCGATTTTATTGTCCTTTGTGCAACTCATGCAGTTCACCATAAACTGGCAGTCCATGAGAAGTAGGTCGAAGGCGGTGCAGTCCTCCAAGTCGAGATACCCGAGCACAGCGGAGAGGCTGTGAATCAAAGCCGGTCTGTACCTCACGAGCTGAGACTGGTGACACTTACTGCACTTCAGTTCGTTCGTACGCTCTGCCGGCGTGCTCAACTCTCCAGCCTCTTTACACCGCGAACAGCGAACGATCAGCTTGACGGTCAGAGCCACCAGGGTGGCCACCGAGTCTTTCAACTGCAACTCTCTCATCTTAATCTCTGTGCCTTTCGGGGTGGGATTTAGCGCGAAATGTGGCGAATTGTCGTCTGCTTTGAGTAGGTTTTCGTCGGGGAGAGCGTTCTCGCTTTCCGTTGTAACGGGTTCGACCTCTGGCGCGTCTGTAAGTTGTGTTACTTCCGGTTTTGTCTCTACAGCCTCGTTCTCGTTCTCATCCTCCTGCTGCTGGTACCTGGCCTGTAGGTGTCTTGCTGGTATGATCTCAATGCCGGCAGCTCTGGCAACAAGCTCTCTTTTATACTGTTCAATAAAAATACAAATTAATAACATTTTCTTTTCATAACGTAGCAGCTTTTACAAACGATTGTCTTGGCACGAAGAGAGTACATGGGCTTTTATGAAAAAGGGAAATATAATTCTGTTTAATAACTAATATATTCATGTCGAATCTCAAAGATTTATTGTTACGAGTAAATAAAATTCTGATATAAAATATTTATAGCCAAATGCCTTGACAGACAGAATCAGTAATAGATTTTGAACTTTTGTATATAATATATTATTGTATATGTGCCTCAATATCTTCAGTGTCTGGTTTGGTTGGTATGATTTAATGTCCAGTTAACCATTACAGGTTCTTACCAGACTTCCTCAAGGTTCTTTTACACCATTAGGGTGGTGATCAAATCTATGAAATGAATCTAGGTAGAAATCTCACCCCTACACATTTAGCGAGGTGAGAGTTCTTTTACTCCCCACACCACATAGACATGGTATGAGAAGGATTGGCCTTCGATATAGCAGTAAATCTACCACTGCTGGGAATGAAGGAGAAGAGTGGCTGTAGTAGGACTCAAAACCACAGGGTCCTAAAACCATGGGATTACGAGTCCAGTACCTTAACCACTGAGCTAACTCCCCAACACCCATATCTTCAGTGGAAATACTAAATCAATCTATTTTCTCTCTGACAAATGATGGAATCTAACATTGAAGTTCCCTAAATATTGACAAAATAGGCGAAAAATTATGACTAAAAAAATTCAATCTTGTAAATCAATAGCAACAGTAGTTCCACACCTACTGCAAAGTGACTTACATGAGTTAGAGCATCGGTAAAGATGTCTTCTAAATCCCGATCTAGCCATCGCAGAAAGGGCCTGAAGGAACGTTCAACTTGACCTTTCTTCTCAAAGTTCTTGAAACGAGCAGTTATCCAGTCCACAGTGGAGAACATCACGCACCTTTCAAACAGGGATGCCAGAAAAAAAGATGAAGATTAGAGAAGAAACCAACAAGTTTTGGTCAAAGTCATCATTCTCCGCAGGTTTGATGCAGAGTGATATGAACAATGCGAGAGCTGAGTGAATAATCACAACATTCAAATTATCTAATTCAGAATTTGTGATAAAAGTTTCAGATTTTGGAAATTTGTAAAACTTTTTGGAAATATGTATCTCTAAAAACTGACTCAGAGAATGGAAGGTTTAAGTATCGTACACTATATTCCTTATATTTACAAATCTGTTGCATTACAATAAAATGTGTTCAGCCATACCTTCTAACGGTTTCTGGTAAGTTCTCTTGCTCTGGTATGCTGACATCCATCATCTGAAAAGATGAACATGGTCAACTTCAGATTTACCTGGTAGATTGAGAATATCACACCAGTCAATATACAGCTTATAGAGGAAACCAATGAAAGTTTACAGTCAGAGCTCATATCCCATCAAGTTTGAATAGTGTATTATCCTACCCCTAATAAAAAACTCCATAGACTTAACATTGGGTCACTGTATTCGGTCTGGAGTTCAGAAAAATGAAAAATATCACTCTAGTGGGATACACTTGACAAATGACGTCATTTGTTAATGTAGAAGTAATTTAGACCAGCGGGGTAGGATAAATTCTAAACCAAACTCGAGTTAGTCGTGTTATTGTTCATCACATCTTCGCATTGCCTCGCGCAGTAATACACAATCTTGCCGTCGTGCGATAAACAACAACACGACTAACTCTTGTTTGGTTTCTCCATAGTAATTCACAAGGGAAAGCTGCATGAATTATGCAGTGGTTGAAACAAGATGGAATCAAGCTCTGACCGTAACCTTGAATAGGTTTCTGAATTTATCTCACCCCTCAAATTGACTAATGGGCTAATATTTGTGACATAATCCCCCATTGAGTTCTTCAAACCGACTTGGGAGGCTGGTGAGTTGTACTTCTTTAGACTTGTCTGAAACTGAGAAAAAAACGGTCACCTTAACAACTTATTTAAGTTGCTTGTGGGGAAGACACTTGATAATGAAAACATATTTTTTTTTAAAAGGACAATACAATTTTAACTGTTTTTGAGAAAGAACATAAACTTACCTTTTTTGGGTAGGTAGGTGGGAAGAAAATCTCCAGATCGAGCGATTTTACGTCATAGGGCTAAAGATCAATGAAAATAACAGATGTAATGCATACAGTAGTAGGAAAATGAAGCGGAATTGAAGTTCCTAGGGGTATAGAGCACAATACTGTGTATCGGATTAAGAAAAAAACTGATGAGTGTTTGGTCTGTGTCCTCGTATGCCATCGAGTTGGGAGTGTTAAGTAATATGAAACAGTGGCGATAGCCGAGTGAATATTCTGAAGCACTCCAAACGAGATGGCGAATGGGGACTCAGGCCAAGCACGAAAATGTTTCTGATTTTCCCTCTTCCTATATATTTTTTTTCACCCGGCTGTGTTAGAAAGTGTTTTTGCCTCTTATCCTACCCCTAATATAAAATCCAATAGGCTTAACATTGAGTTTGAGTTTCTGTATGCCACGCTGACTGGCATACAGAGTTTTATATGCCACTAGTGGCATACAGACTTGTTATCACATAATATTCCAAAATCGAGGAGACAGGGTAGGATAAAATCAAAACTCGATTCATTTTAATCATGGCCACCACATTCCACTCTTGGAGTTTGGGCTCTGGACTACACTTGGCTTCACCACATGAAATCACTATTCCAAACTCCAGTCGTGGCATATGGTGGCCAACCAGTTTTACGATAGTATCTGTAACTCTTCCTATATACTTGATTTCCCAATTCCTATAAACCTTCAAATATAGTTTAATAACAATAAATAGCATTATTTGTTTCCCCGCCATCAAATGCTAAGCCAGATCCAACCTTTTTGAGTAATTTGACACTCTATGTTTTCTCCCTGCTGTGCTTTTCATATGAATTTTGTAAGAGACAATCTGATTGGTCTAAACGCCAACCTTGGATAGTAAACGTCAGCCTTTACCTAGTAATCAGACCGAGTAATTAGATATTTACTAAATCAATTACACACTTACCCAGTCTGGGTCAGTTGGAACAAATTTAATTTGAAAAGCTCGACTATTCTTTCCGCGTGGAACTTCCTTAGCGTGGGGATATCTCTTCTTTAAGATTTCCATCTCGGTGTCACGGGCCTTCAGTTGGTCAGATTCAGTCATATCGTCTATGTACAAACCCGGGTCTCTACCCCGAACTGGAAGTCTCGGATGAGTCATCTCAGTTTTATTATCTGTAATCTTGGATTTACTTGTATCTTTAATATCCTTTGTTTCATGAAGAAAGTTGCATTTCTCTCCAAGACGACAGCCGTTAGCAGAATTAAAATATTTGCACTGGCGCCGATTTTGCCGGTTAGATTTGGGTTTCTCTACCAATCCAAGAGAACTGGGATCTTGGACATTGGACATGGCTTCTGTAACTGTTGTCCTGGCAGTTTCTGTATTAGTTTCAGGTCCCAATGATAAAGGAATCTGAGTATCATTTTCTTTTTTATCATTTTTATCTCTTTCGCACGCGGTCTCCTGTTCATGGGGAAACCGACAATCATTTCCCAGACGGCAACCACTAGGGGACAGGAAGAACCTGCAAATGTTTTTGTTTCGTTTTCTTTGTTGATTCTGAGAGATCTTGTGTCTTACTGGCAGCGCTACTGGGGCCTCACCGTGGCTAAATTTACACCTTGGTCCATCTTTGCAAAACCCATTTCGGAAGAAGTGGCATGGACGTCGTCTGTGGTGCTGTCTCTCCCTGGTTGAATCTGTGTGGTGGTCGTCATCGTGTTGTAACCCCAGCTGCGTGGTTCCCTGGGACGGACCACTTGAGAGATCGTGCGAGAAATTACACATGGCACCGAAGGGACAGCCTTCCCCCTCACTGGATGTAAAATATTCACAGATCTTGTTGCTGCTGCTTGCCATGGTGCCGTCGTAGAATGATGGTCGGTTCCTTTAAATTCAAAGAAAACATATTTTATTATAAACCCATGCAGTATGTTTGATAATTACGATTTCCTGCTGCTCCCTGTGCAGTATTAATTGTATACTGAACTCTGTGCAGTACACTGTTATACTGAACACGTCGAAACATGTGGGCATTCACTAGACATATCTTCTCTGCCAATATATGGAAAGATTCAAAAAAAAAAAATTTAAATAATTTTTGGGTATATAATAAATATTTAACGACCTACCATGCTACAAAACTCGATGAGAATTGATGTATTTACAGAACTTACCCTCGGGCCTCGTTCAGTAAAAAAAACAAACAATTCCCCATCTAGTTTTGTAGCATGTACATCATGGTCAGCTCGCTTGCCTTTATATAATTATGATATATATATATATATATATATATATATATATATATAAAGGTTGGACATGATATTTCTGAGATCTACAGGTGTAAGGTGTTTTCATCAACTCTAGACTAAAAGTAAAATTAAAGGGTTGCCCTCTTGAACTCTAGATCTAGATTTTGACAGTGTCACTGAGAGTGCTCGACTATAGTATAGGCATAACAGCTGTAGTCAGACGAGTCCGACGGGAACGTACTGTTACTAAGTGTTAGTGTTAGGGTCGCCCACGACTAAACAGCTGCCACACTACTAGTTTGCAGCACAATTTGTTACCTTAAACGTGCTTTAACTACACATTATGAGGCAATTATTAGTAAACTTATAAGTGGACTTACTCACAAGCTGCCAAAACAATTTCCGTAGTTTTAAGAGAAGCTGGATGATTATCCAAGGCTTTACCTCCAAAGTTTGCAAAGTGGATCTTACAATGATGCCGTTCTTAGAATAAGGAATACCCTTCTTAATTTATTGTTACGGACAGACAGATATAGTTTATTACATATAAACTCATGTCATATAAACAACAATGTATGTCTGGAGTGGTGAAAATTGATATAAACCTTGTAAACAGGGAGAAATAAAGACTAACGTGTTTAATTATTTGCATCATGTCGAGGGTGGTGAAGGTGGCAGTACACTGGTTCCCCGGTCATCCTATACAATGAGTAGAGCTGAGGCGGGGGACCAGTACCGGAAACGCTGGCTCCAAGCAGAGATCACGCACACTGCTGCGATGGAAGACCCTGCTTGGAGAGTGAGGTCCTGTTGGAAAGAAACCAGGAAAAATGTCGGTCGCGGAGCAAGAACTGAATTACATCCAAAGACTTCCTAAAGTTGTAAGTATAAATTCCGTTACCTTGTAGGTTGCTCAAATCGGTTTTCACATCATTACCTTCGCCATGGGTGCTGTAGTGGGTGATGTCATTCTTTTCTTTGGATGTTACATTGTTTTTTTCGTGTCGTGTTTTTGAGCGAGTGGCTCCCGCGCTTCAACGGCCATGGTATCGTCTTTCACTCACGTGTTTCCGCACCATGTCTTGGACGGTTCAAATAGCCCAAGAGGTTCCATTATATTTTGCCCTCTGTCGGTTCGCTTTATCTACGCCATAACAACATTCCAGTATTCAGTCGTTGGACTGCATGCACTCCATTGCAGACATAAAATTAATTAGGCCATTTTGAGTGTGTGCTGGCTGTCGGGTGTTTGTCACGTTGTGTATAGCCGTCTCCCATGCGGCTCTCAACATGGAGGGGAACTATCCAACTTTGGTTTGAAGTTAGCCCTGGGGTAGATTGTTTGATATTTTGAAAGACATCATCATTAAATACTAACGTGTTTAATTCTTTACATCATGTCGAGGGGAATGTTTGGGGAAGAACAGCATTGGCATAGTTTCTCAATGTGGATTCACCTGGGAGTTTAATGCACCCGGTTTCCCTTAGGGTCCTGTAGCCAGTGTACGCGAATATAGGTCACCACCATCCACGCCACGAGCTCTCGTCGGCTAGACACTGAATCCAGGACTCTGACTGTGTGTGGTTTCTAGTCTATAATAGCATTTTACTGGAGCAGGTAACAAAACAAAACTCAATACTAGATAAGCGTGCTGGTTTGTAGGTATCGTACAGGCTAGACTTAGTCAGACAGGTCCGACCCTATACCCATGTATTAGGGTCGGACACCACTGCATAGAGGATTTCTGGGGTTTTCCTTGGCAGGGTGAATAAACATATTTTAACTTAGAATATGGGTCATTGTAAACTGTTTACACATAAAACACCCTTATATTGACCCAATAGAACATTTAACAAGTTGTGCCATCCCTAGAACAGCCCAGATCACCATGTTTTACTTGGTGAATCGATCTATCTCCTGGCAGGTGGACGCCATTTTGGTGACCCAGGGTCAAGGTCACATTCGAAAACGAGACCAAAACATAACTTTCAAATACCAACCGACACTGTCTGAGTTCCGATGTAGTTATAATGAACAATAAGCTTATAATTAGTACTTAACTGATACATTTCAATAAGAAGAAGTAAATATAACTAATGATATCATAGTATAACTGAATTATTGATAGAAAACGAATTTTGGAGACTTTGACAGGTGCTTGAGCGATAATAGGGGGCCGCATTATTTCGAAAAGGAGACATGACAACAAACTGCTGTCAGAATGTGTTCCTGTACATTTTGATTTGTAAAATTGTCTCTAATGTCAGTATTGTGTCAAGTAATACATATGTATTATATTTCCTTAAAGGAAACCCATATTTTATGAATGCTATTTCTTTAAAAACTGATTTCTGATCTTTGTTGACATTTAGTCATAAGCACATGGTGAGGTCATGTGACCACAACAAGAGGTTAAGCAAGATGGCCGATGTGCTCTCTGGTTCAGTCACAGACAACCTCATTTCATTTTCATGTCCAGGTATCTTAGTATTTTGAAGATATTTTCTGACCAAAATATATCAGAAGCAAGAGAAATGTGTAAACTATCGATTCAGGTTAGTTTGATAGTTGGATGTAAAGAATTAAATACGTGAGAGTGCGAACCAACTTGGTTCGCAAAAAACCCCAGAATTTGCTTATGGAGTGATCCACGACCCTAATACGGGAACCGTACAGTTAGGGTCGCCCACGACTAGGCTAGACTGAGAACACCCATTTGTAGTATCCTTGTTTATCTAGCAACGAGAATGGATATTTTTTGATGCATTAAATCATTTAGAGAACTATGCTGTGGGCTGCATCACACTAGGAGAAATATAATACTTTTTGAATTGTGAAAAAATACCCATTTTCCCCTGAGATATGGAAGAAAACACACATTTCCAGTTCAATGGAAAATGAGCAAATTAGAGCTGCTCAAGCTATATATAAACCAATGGTAGTGAGCAGGTCAAGATGGACCTCTATTTCTTGGGTAATGTAACAAATTTAACACTTATTCTGTAAGTCTTTTGTATATGACATTGACATTGGTACACAAGAGTTTTTGAGCATGGCCAATTGAATGGAAGTATCATTTTTCATGTATAATGATTATTTTGACCTCATTTGCATATTAATTGGTATAAAATATATATTGATTACAATAACTAATCCAGGGTACAAGAAATAAATCAGTATGTCTTTTGTATATGACATTGATATTTGGTACACTGGGGTTTTTGAACATGGCCAAGTGAATTGAAATATTATTTTTTATGTATAATGATTATTTAGACCTCATTTGCATATCAATTAGTTTGAAATATATATCAATTAGATTAACTAAACCAGACTGTAAGAAATTATATGCATTAGGAGACTTGAACTGACAAGATTTTGATGTACGTTGCATGAAGTTGACCGAAAAGTCTGATGTCTTATGGAGATGCTCAATCTTCCCTGTTGTAAACACATAAGCAAAATTCATTCATTTGGAAGTTCAGAGACAAAGATAAGTGTCATAGATAGATTGAATTTACAATCCTGACATTTAAATATATGCTCATTCTTATAGCTTACACATATATTTAAGGTAGAATCTGGTTATAAAACTAAAAATATTTTCCATATAACAAAAAGACACATACCTGGATACCAGTTATCTTGATAGGCAACAGCTACCCATTGACCTACGTGCATATCAGGATCAACTGGAAGAAAAGAATTGAGCTCTTCCTCCAGGGCAGAAATTTGATCTCAACTATCACATACATTTTCTTCCCTATCTGTTTTACTTTTAGATGCTTGCTTTTAGTTTTCATTGTTGTGTTGTACAGGAGGTTTTTCTCATCAGATAGGTGTTTTTTTCTCAAGTCTTTTGCATTTTTCCGTGCATCTATCCACAATTTTGTCTTTTCTTCTTCTGAGAGACCATTGTACCACTTTTTAAGCAGGTTTCGGTTCCTTTTTAACAAGTGAATTGTGCTGTGATGATGCATTGTGCAGTTTGGTCTCTTCTTTTGACTACTGTCCAGATCACCAAAATGATGTTCTGAAGCCAAGTTGTGTTTAGGCAGGAATTAGGTTTTACCATGCCATTTGATGCAGCCTTCAGAATATCCTCTAAAACCTCTGTCTATTCAGGATAAGATGGCATCAAGACACTTTCAAAGAACCTGGAATTTTGATCTTTAAACACATGCAGGCATGGGGGACCTTGATCAAAGAGCTCAGTTGGATCTTCTGCATAGCTTTTGAGTGACTGAAGAAGTGGTTGGATAACAGTGTACAAGTTTAGATATGGAATGTCATAGTTATCCATCAGGTTCCAATATGGTCCCGTAACTTGAACAAATATTATCCCCATTGCTTGCACAAAAACCATAGCCCTAGGATCTTGAAGATCAGCCTTCAGGGATTGGAGAAGCAGATTAGAGTTGCGACTTTCCAAGACATTTAGAAAGTCCTTCCTATGATGGATAACCTGAGTGCAGGTTTCAAATAGTCCATTGAATCTGTTGTCTTTGTAGTTGGTTATTTTTGACTTAATGCCATGTAAGGAGCAATGTGCTTCCCAGACATCTCTGGCCCCCCTGTAATCTCCTACCGGGCCAAAGACACTGGACGCAGTGTGCCACACATTCTGGAATGGATTGTTGACGCCATGAAGATAACCTTTCCAGTGCATCTCTGCCAAGACTTTCAATTTCTTACATTACCCTTTGTATGTGTTGCACTTCAATAAGGACATTTTTGTGGAAGCTGAGAAGCACATGTGCCATACAAAAACAGTGATGAACCTTTGTCTGCTCAGCCTTTGGTACCCCAGCTTCCTCTAATATGCTGGTCCGCCACTCATCCAAGAGATTGTTACTTTTCTTTTCATTTGCTGCCCTGTCACTCATATAGGCACTGAGTTTAGAAAGTGTATTGCCAAGAAAAGCATCCTCATCCTTACCTGAGAGTTGTGCTAGTTCTTTCAAATGATTCTGAGCAGTCTCAGCAATAGCTTTCCCTGTTTCACTGACAACAGTGCAAAATCCTAATGATATGGGAATACAAGAAGTAGATGGTACCATGGTTGTATCTAGAGTAATTTTTTTTCTATGGTTGTACCATCTTTATGTAGAGACCAGTGATCACTCTCCTCAAGCGTAGAAGATATACAACACTTTGTAATGTAGTGCCCTTCATCATTCATATTCTGTACTGTCTTCCTGTCTGGTAACTTCATGATTTTTGTGTCAAACAAGTGATGCGATACTGCCTCAATCACAGGGGAGATCTTGCTCTGAGCTACCTCAAGTCCTGTTAATTCATTAACCAAAACCCTGAGATTTATTGAATATGTTCCCCCATCATCTGCCTATAAGTCAAGCACCTGTTGCATTCCTTGTTTGAAGATGTCAAATTCAGATTCAATGTTGTGAATATGCTGATTCTTTTTTGCTATTTCCTGCTTTAATGACTTCAGATCACTTCTTGGACCACAGTCTTTGTGCTTCTGTAACTTGATTTTGAGCCTGCTTTTATCCTTTTGGGCATTGAACTTTTTCAGATTATAAATCTTTACTTTACTGTTCAGTGACACAACTTTCTTTGTCAAGTTGATGTTTTCAGCTTTTAACTCTGACATTTGTTGATTCAGATCAGTGATTAGTTCAGCCTGCAAATCAATCTCTTTTCTCACATCTGCAAACTTCTTTAAGTCTATAGCTTGTTGCCGGTCGGTCAGATACCAACAGAGATACGGCGGTCGCCAGGTACCAGCAATAGGCAACTTCCGGGATTCATGCCGGCAGTGTTTCGGAAAGCTCCGTAGTTTTCAAGGCTTCTGAAGCTAAACGCGGGGTTTTCAAAGTTCCACTAACGCCATAAACCGTTGAATTGGTTACAAGTAACGAGTTTACAGTGGTTGTGCACGCATAGATTCGTTGTAAAAGCCGTTTTTTCGGTCCGAATCGAGTGGTAGTGCTAGGTGTGAAGTCCAACATGGCGGAGTCGCATGCGGAGTCGACTCGGCAAACGAGGCGTCACACAAAGTCAAAGACAGCAGAGCTTTCTATGTCTCCAGTTCCCTCAGTTGGCAGTGAGATAGTGGAAGAAAGTGCCAATAGGCATTCCCCACAAGGCCCGAGCTTTGCCGGTGACCAGATGGTCAATTTTCGTGAATTCTTAACCGAATTTCTAGACGAACGAGATCGGCAACGTGACAGCGTGCACGCCGCTCTGACAGGCTCAGTCGCCCGCTCAAGTTCTACTGTCACGCAACGTGACTCGGAGTCGGATGATGAACTGGAGTGTGGACAGTTACCAAACGTTGATGATAATGAAGTACGAGATGAGGCAGAGTCTTACCATGCTGAACTTTGCTCTATAACAAATGCAGATGACAAGACGGGACCAGAGGTCTCTGATATGGTGGTAAGGAGTCTTTCACGTGTTGTCGGCCCGCCATTACAACGTGACGTTGTCAAAGACTTGAGGGAGAAGTTCCCACGCCCTGCTAATGCAACAATGCTCAAAACACCAAAGCTGAACAAAGTTTTCACAAGGGTGTGTAACAAAGATACTGTTCAAGTTGACAAGTACCTTATGGAAGCACAACAGAATATTGTGGCTAGTATGTCAGCAGTAGCTCAACAAGCTCAATCACTCTATGAAATGAAACAATGGGCAAAGATGAATGTTGATTTGGAAATCAGGGAAAAAACAGGTGCACTGTCAAAAGCTTATGTGGGTCTTATGGACACAAATTTGATGCTGTCAAAAGTCATGTCTGACACTATACTGACCAGGAGGTTTTTATTGAAGCAAAATTTGGACAAAAGATGGACAAATTTACTCTCAGAGGATAATCCTGCTACCCCAGAATGGATAGGGGGTGAAGACCTGAAAGGGGCTATGAAAAAAGCAGAGGACGAGATAAGGCAGTCAGACAAAATGACCAAAAAGCGCTATGACTATCAAGATCATAGGAGAGACTCTTTCAAGAAAGACTTTACTCACAGACAGAGGAGAACTCCTTACAAGCCCAAGTGGAAGCAGGATAAGACCAAAGACAAGCCCTACAACAGACCCAGACAGGGTTTTCAAAAGAAGGGGTCACTGTGAGAAATCCACAGGTGAGTGATTCCCTTGATCTACCAAAATTTGGTGTATTTTTACCTGGTGGTACAAAATATCATGTAAATGAATGGTCAAAAATAACAAATGACAGGTATGTTATTGACAGTATTTCTGGTGCCTCAATTGAATTTGATGATTTGCCTGTACAACATGACAAACCGAGACCCTTTATGATGTCAAAAGAGTCTAGGAAGAACTTGACTGTAGTCATAGATGAACTTCTGACAAAAGGCATTATTGAAAAATGTTCAAAAACTGATGACCAATATATCTCAAATGTATTTTTGAGACCCAAACCAAATGGTAAATTCAGAATGATTTTGGATCTGTCTGTACTGAATGATTCTGTGACATACAAGCACTTCAAAATGGAAAATTTGAAAACAGCTACTGAAATGGTCCATGAAGGGGTTTTCATGGGGTCTCTAGACTTGTCTGATGCCTATTACTCTATTCCCATTCGTAGAGAGGATAGGAAATTTCTCAGTTTTGAGTGGAAAGGACAAATTTTTCAGTATACTTGTCTCCCCAATGGTTTGGCACAGGCCCCAAGACTGTTCACAAGAGTGTTGAAAGTGGTGTTTGCACATCTCCAAAGAATGGGTCACTCAGTATTTGGCTACATTGATGACACATTTATCATGGCAGAAACAGTTGAAAAATGTACAGAAACCATTCAGGCCCTTCTGAAACTTTTGGTGAAATTGGGTTTCAAAGTACATGAAACCAAAAGTGTCATAATACCAACAAAAAAGCTCACTTTTTTGGGATATGTGATAGACACAGACCACATGACAGTCTCCCCCACTGAGTCAAAAATTGAAAAATTCAAATCTCAAGTCAATACTTTGGGTTCTGGAAGGAGAGTAAAAATAAGAGAAGTAGCTTCCCTTGTAGGACTCATGGTGGACTACTCAAAAGGCATTGAGTATGGTGAAGCCCACTACAGGAGGCTAGAGAGAGACAAGATAAAGGCTCTGAAAAAAGGGGGGGGGGACTATGAGAGGTTCATGTCCATATCAAAGGATGGTTGGGATGACATTCACTGGTGGGTGAAAAACATTGACAAAGGACACAAGAGTATCCAGGTATTTTCACCACAGTATACACTAACCACAGACGCATCAAACACAGGGTGGGGTGCAGTCTGGGATGATGGACAGACCGCTAAAGGAGAATGGTCCGTAGAAGAGAAAGAGTTACACATAAATGTAAAAGAAACTCTAGCAGTAGCATTTGGCCTTCAATGCTTTGCAAAATCATTGACTCACACTACTATTAGGTGCCTGTCAGACAACACCACGACAGTAGCATACTTGAACCATAAAGGAGGTTCTAGGAGTGTAGGGTGTGATGAGATTGCAAAAGACATTTGGGACATCTGTGAAAAACAGGATCTATGGATATTAGCTGCACATATTCCAGGGGCAAATAATGTAGAGGCAGATGAGGAGTCTAGAACTGAATCAAAACCAGAATGGGAAATCCCGGATGAAACTTTTCAGTTAATCACTAAACATTTGGGTCAATGTCATGTAGATTTGTTTGCATCCAGGCTGACAAACAAATTATCCACATACTGTAGTTGGCATCCAGATCCAGGTGCCACTTACATTGATGCTTTCTCATTCAAATGGACTAATGGCTTCTATGCTTTTCCACCATTCAGATTGACGCTCAGAGTCCTTCAAAAAGCCAGGAAGGACGGGGCAGAGGGCATCCTGGTCGCGCCGTCGTGGGATGCCCAACCTTGGGCAGGCCTCCTGAAGAGAACAGCCAGGAAGAGCCTGGACTTGGGAAAAGTCAATCTAAAAAACCCAGTAACAGGAGACTGGTGGCCCCTTCACCTTGTGGCATGGGTGATCTAGACAGAGCACTAAAAGTGCAGGGTTTAAGCACAGGAGTTGTGGAAATGTATATGTTGTCTTGGAGGAATTCCACAAAGAAACAATACAATGTGTATTTGAAAAAATGGACTATTTTTTGTGTAGAAAATAAGGTTAAACCGAACAAACCTTCGGTTTTTCAAGTTATGGAGTTTCTAACTATGTTGCACAAGAAAGGTTTCAGTTATTCTTCTGTGAATACAGCAAGGAGTGCACTTTCAAATTATACAGATAAGATAGATGGCAAGACTGTAGGAAACCATGACATGGTGGTTAGACTGTTAAAAGGGATTTACAACGCTAAACCTCCTAAGGCAAGATATCAGCATACTTGGGATGTGAACACTGTGTTAAATTTAATGAAGAAGTGGTCTCCTTCACAGTCTCTAGACTTAAAAAAGCTTACGTTTAAGACTCTTATGCTTCTTGCTTTAACCACAGCGCAGAGAACACAAACGTTACATGCGTTAAACACAGAAGGTGTCATCTGGAATGATGAAGATGTTATTTTACAAGTAAATGTTTTGTTGAAGCACACAAGAGAAGGACAAAATTTAGACCAGTTAAGTGTGGCAAAATTTAAGGATAAGAGACTATGCCCTTATAGGGCTCTTAAGTCTTACTGTGAAACAACTAAAGAAAGAAGAGGAGACCATAAGGAGTTATGGATCACGTTGGGTAAAGACCCTCACCCAGCCAGTAAAGACACATTAGCAAGGTGGATAAAGACCACGATGAAAGAGGCAGGGATAAATACACAGGTATTCAAGGCTCACTCAACCAGGGGAGCAGCGACATCTAAAGCTGCCATAAAAGATCTTCCTATGCAGACCATTCTAAAAAGAGCAAGATGGACGAATGCAAATACATTCGCAAGATTCTACAACCGAAAGATAACTTCCGACGAAACTGCATTCCAAAATACAATTCTTCAAACAGAGAAAGACGACTAGACGACCGGCTACAAAACTTTCTCTGTTGGAGCACAGGTAATGTCAAAGTCTCTGTTGGTATCTGACCGACCGGCAACAAGCTATAGACTTTACAGGTTAAACGAGACTTACCTTGGTTAAGGTGAAGTTTGGCCTGAAGTCTATGTTGTTGTAGGTCGTCAGATTGATCAACAGTCCCACCCATGACTGTTGGTCCCTACCCTGAGTAACTGTTGATGTGGGGTAGTTTACCAGTGCTCCATTATATGTTAAACATTGCTGGTACCTGGCGACCGCCGTATCTCTGTTGATCAATCTGACGACCTACAACAACATAGACTTCAGGCCAAACTTCACCTTAACCAAGGTAAGTCTCGTTTAACCTGTAAACTTACTAGTAGACTTGTTGTTGGATGCGGCTGAAAGAAAAACCGTCAGTCAGGTGAATCCGTCTATTCCCCCATGGATAACTATCTTCCAAGTAATCAGCTTATGATTTCCGTCTATGTGCCAAAGATAGTGGGGACATGGAACCTGGTACTGTCTCCTACGGATGGTGTTGGTAGTTTGCTCTCCAACCATGAGAGTCGATGCGCTGGATGATATTACGAATACGTTGTCGGGGGACGAAAATGTTTAATAACTGGAGATGCACAATAAGTGCAGAGGTACAGAAGGAGGGGTGCTGTTGTTTGAATTGCTGTATTCTTTCAATTAAGGCCTGGTCACTGACATTGGTGAACCTTCTATGCTAAATACCATATTGATAAATCCACCTGGTTTACGGTCCTTATGGAGCCCCCTAGATTACGAGCTATGGTGGCCTTGGGGGTGTGGCGGGCTAGAGCTTTACGAATCATTTCCATAATCTCCTGCTTGTCGGGCGGGGCCCATTTGAAAATCAGGTGCTTTTTCACTTATTAAATGTTCATACCGAACAAGTAGTTGTGCGGGACTTCGGTTGAAAGTCCATGATGGTTGTAAGCTCCGGCGAAGTCCTTAAGATCGCTATTTATCACGGGTAGGTAAGCGACTGGTTTGCCGTTGTCAGTATAATGTGACCAGAGGAGTGTGGTGTCAATGGTCTGCGGCACAGCCCTTCAGTGAGGCAGCACTATAAAACGGGCATAGGGTTCCACTGCTACAAGTAGACCAAAGTCGAGTTGATATACCTTTCAAGAGAAGGAAACCAAAAATTGGTAACCAAAAAATTTTATTTTCAAGAAAGGTGTAGTATATTACGAAAATGTTGACGAAATGGGTTTGTCCACAACGGCGCCCCATATGACAGAGCGGTGGGATGTTGTTTTGTAACAAAATTATTGACTGGATTTGGGGTTCTGACCTCGAAACCCCTACATTGTATTTTTTCCTCCCTGTTAGAAATGTGGGATAATAAGGAAAATGATAATAGAAACTGTTCTGTACCTAAATAGTCATCAAAGAGTTCTGCAGAGGCATCCAATATGCTATGTTTCTCCTCAGTTTCCGCACTTTCTGACTCATCCCCTGAATCCAACTCCAGAAATGTCTTATCCTCGAGTTTGTCCCCAGACTCCTCCTGTTTAGAGATGCGGATTACGGTGATGTCACAGTCGGTCCTGTTGGGTTGTACACCTGTTTTATTAAATCCAGGTATTTGGGAAATTTATCCTCTGAGTGTTTCAGAATAATTCTCCTAATAATGTATGTATCAATATAACTTTGGTACAAGACCTTGGTTGCTCCGTATCTGGACAAAGTAGCTTTTACTGCTAACCAGAGGGATTCTGTTGGTGTATGCATCCTGCTCTTTGTTGTAAAACTCCTTGGCGTGGTTCACGGTGTTGTGTGTATATCCCAACTGTGGAATCCCATTGTAGGCCTTCCAGCAGTCAGAGATAATGGTAGTTCCCGGAGCTATCCACCTTTGTATTTTTGGGAGAAGGGTTTCAGCATCTCTTTCCTCCTCCAATACCATAAACATCCAGCCACTGTCTCTCTACTCCCACAAATACACCATTCTCTCTTTTCCCTTTGTTATATCTCCTCTTTCCAAATTTGCTCTCATCTATTTCTACAGTCTTTCGTATGCCTCCTATCTGTCCATGAATAATCACAGAGCACTTCCTTCAACAGCTTTTGGAGAGGTTTCCTCTAAATGACAATGGTCCTTGATAGCATCAGTTTCTGAAGATCAGAATGGATGTCTTTCATCACCTTGTGATAAACTCTCTGGAACTGGTGGTAGAGTCCATTGGACCTGTAGCCAGTTTAGTCAAATATAGGTTACCACCACCTGCCCCCAATCACCTGGTCACAAGCTCCAGTTGGCGTGACACCGACAAATGCAGGACTCTTATTGTGGATAAGAATAGCAAATAAGGTTAGCACAGGATTTAATATACCTTCCAAGAACCAGATAGGTCAACCAATGAGTAAGTCTCAAAAGGACGTAACTTGCCTACTGAGACGTAAAACTACACAAAAAAAACCAAACAAACAAACAAGTGACACCGACAAATGCAGGACTCTGACTGTGGATAAGAATAGCAAATAAGGTTAGCATAGGATGCCATTGCATCCCTCCTCTAGCCTTTGAGAATGAGAACGTGGGGAGGTAAAGCAGCGCTCAGCAGTGTGTCGAATTGTCTACCAGAATCTAAATTAAATCCAATTCGACAACGAGGACCCTAGGGAATATTAAATCATTAATCATATGTTAATTATATGATAATTAATATTGAAAATTAATCTGATAATAATCTGGCTAATTTCTACGTGTCTTCTTCATAGGAAAGAGGTCAGAGAGTGAAGTAAGGTTCATATATTTAATAAGCAGTGTTCACATTCACAACAGTTCACAATTCCATAGTATTGACAGCAAAGCCAGTTCATATGACCCATGGTCTAATCTGGCAAGGTGTCTCATTCTGGTGTCAATAGTTACTGTCAACGAGTGTCTCTTATAAGATAGTTCTGTGGGGTGAGATCATAGTCTAAGATGGACTAGACATGATCTCACATAGACACAATGAGTAAGTGGATGGCATACAACAAAGATAGATGGCATAACTCACCAATAATGATATTTCCTGAAATGACTCAAGTCCCTGTGAGAAAGTCAACCAATCTCAATTCCTAGACGATTTCCTGATAATGTCAGATCCCAGATCCAAAGATCACTTCACTCTCACAGGTGAGAAGTGAAGGTGAGATGAGTCCTGTGGTGTTTGTAGTATATCAGAACCGTGTAGTAGTGGCAGTAAGCTCAGAAGAGTCCCTGAATTCTAAGCTACCTGGCGTCTAACGCGGCCAGCGAAGTTGGCAGTACAACGCTAGTTCAGACCAATTTTGCATGCTGTATGCACAGTACTCACCTAGCTCGGAGTAGGTGAGACACATGCACTCATCATGAGGTGTGTTTAGAGACTGAAGATCCTCTCACTGCGGATCCAGCTCAGAGAGTGAGGATTTACTAGAGGATCATGGATTTACTAGAGGATCATGGGTAATTTCACAATGAACTCACACCAGACCAATAGGCAGCGAGACTGCGTTAATATATTCAGTTAGAACCGGAGAAAGCCTGCAGGGGCTTTCCCTATGAGTCATAGGTGACGTTTCTCTATTTTAACCACTGTAGTACAGGTGAATCCCGCCTATGGGAGCACTGGCGCTGCTGTAGTTACTCAGTGGGGTACTACTGCAAACCTCAAGTGATACATGATAGTGATACTTAGCTAGAACCTTGATACAGTGGCAAACTAAACGCTATTAGATATCATAATAAATACACAACATATTGATATATATTTGTGAATAATTAATAAAACATGAAACTTAATAAATAACCAGAATAATCCAAAAACCTTTGACTTATTTATAATACTCCATACCTGTGCCGTATTTGACTACGGTACACTACAAGAGATGGCCTGATGCTTCATAACTACTCTTACACAGAACTTTAGGTCTAATTAAACCAATTGGACGTTAAACTACTCAAAGAAAAAAACAAACCAAACAAGACCTCACAAATAAGTGACTTTTGAAGGTTTGTGAGGGCACAACACGTCTGGAATATCATAGTAGCAACATGCTTGAGAGAGGCTGCTATGTAATTCAGGATTCTAAAATTTGTATTCTGTTTAATGCCCTCTCCACATGTACCTGGCTCTGGCAATATTACGTGAAGCTAGAACCTCAGATTGACTGATTTGTGGACCCCTTAAAAAATGTAGCATATTTTATTCCTACTCTTGCTGGCATGATGTCATGTAGTAGGAAGCCTTTGTCAGATACTTCCTTAGTGGTATTGTTTCTTTGAAGTTTTAGAGTTTATCCTGAAACTTTGTATGATTTTTCTTAGCTTACTGTGACAACGTATTCTAAAGAACAATTTCATTATATCATTGAATATTTTTTTCCTTTGCATCCAGAGACCCTTTAACCCCAGAAAGAGCTTCGTTAAAAGAAAAGAATACTGTTTCTGGAAGAGAATACTGGAGAGCTCTAACTGACATGTTACCAAAACCTTTCTGGGGTGTGTTCTGAAAGGTTGACTCTAATTCTTTGAAAAACTGAATAAATGAATTTGTGAGAAAAAGAAAACCACCCGTGTTCAGAACCTCCAAGGCAGACTCAACCAGTGGTTCCTTGCCAAACAAAACTGCTAGGAATTCTTTATATACCTCATCGCCAAAATTTGTCTTCTTGAATTTATCAATAACACTTCCCCCGATATACTGAACAATCTATAGCCTTTGTTGACAATGAGGATATTGGTCTGCAAGCTGAGGTTTGTTTGTATGGAAATTCTCTTTTTATGTGCTGCTCAATCGTATAAAGAGCCAGAAGGCTGCTGAAGTGCGGAGATCCTGTTAGATTTTCTAGTATAGAGCTTAGTAATATTGTACAATTTTGCAGACTATTTTTCCCGACAGCAGCTTGGATTTGTTGAACTGCAATGTAGGTGTTGATGCAATCCATCAAGAATTTCGCGAAACGAGGCCACAGACCATGCAGCCAAAACAACATCCACCTCAAGTGTTTTCAGCAACACTGGGAAGAAAGAAATTCTGAAGTTTCTTTGTGAAACAAAGATTTTCGAAAAGCTATAGATATACAAAGGAGAACTTTTAGTGGCCGGTACGGGAGGTTGGCAAAAACTGTCAGCCGGCTTGACCTGTAGCCAATTACAGGAAGCAACTTCATACTGGTCAGCTTGCTGACCTGATTTGTATGTTGCAGCGACTGATTTGCCGTTGTCAGTATAATGTGACCGGCGGAGTTTTGTGTCAGTGGTCTGCGGCACATCACTTCAGTGAGGCAGCACTATAAAACGGGCATAGGGTTCCACTGCTACAAGTAGACCTAAGTTGAGTTAATATACCTTTCAAGAACCAGATAGGTCAACCAATGAGTCAGTCTCAAAAGGACGTAACTTGCCTACCGAGACGTAAAACTACACAAACACAAAACAAACACAAACCATGTGGTGTTAGGTGGTTGAACGTGGAGCTGATGTTGGGACTTCCGAGCTGTGTGGCGTGCCGAGGGAGAGTGAGACTCAGCACTTGGTGAGACGGTAGAGGCTGATGTGGTCAGAAGTCATGTGGTACCCTGGCGCAACCGGGAGGAGTTGTCACGTGGAGCGTCCCTAACGACCAAGACTGGGTCTGCCCTGCATTACTCCCAACCCGCCGGTTGGGAATAATTGAGAAGAGTAGGATTTCTGGATCAACCAGGCAGCATGCCTTATTACCAAGATGCCAGTTTTCCACTTTTCTGTGGAATGCCACTTTTTCATTTTCAAATATATAAAATTGCTTTTCCCTGTATGAAGTGGAAAGAATGTTAATTGAGCCTTATTCACATCAATAAAATTTGGTTTGAACCTTTTCACAGATCCTCAGCCCCAAGATGTGGCTGATACTGACATTGTCTCTGTATTTAAGGCAGGAAATTCCAACTGAATAAATATTTCCACTTTTTGTCTGACTCCAACTGACGTCCCTGCTTATTATTCCAACAGGATATAAAATTTAGAGCAAAGTAAATCAAAGTAAGTCTAATTGAACAAATTTGATGTTTAACTACCCAAAGAATCAAACAAACAAAGGGTCAGCCTGAATGTCTTTGTATCCTTCCAAAATCTTGTCTTGAATGGTTATGATCACTTTCAGAGTGTAACTGCATTTCCCGAAAATGTTGGCAAAGAAGGCAGAGATTCCTCAGCCTTATCTGTGGCATTAGAAGCTGTGTCCAGGATGCAATCAAAGTGAAGGCTAGAAAAAATACATCTAATGATTTTCTTAAGAAATTGTCAGTGTCTATAACAGAAAGAAGAATGTGACAAAACCCTTACCCGGCACCATATACCAACACACAAGGTCAAGGAAACAAATCAGATAGGTCAACCAATGAGTCGTCTCAAAAGGACGTAACTAGTCTACCAACTAACTATACAAGCAAACCAACAAACAAATCTACAAAAAGCTCTAAAAGGTCTATTTGGAGGGAAAGTTATATCAGAACTCTCCTTGCTCCTCCAAGGGGTACTTGGAAATCATTGGATAAATCCATGATTGCATAGACTTCAAACAAGTCTGGGAAGGACCTGCAATCACTCAAACATTCATCAGAGTACATCATCATCATTAGTTTTCCTTAAATTGTGTAATTAATGTTAAATATGTTTTTTTTTGTAGGAGGTACATGCTCATTTGAACGGATCTGCAAGTTATTCCACCATCTCAAAACTCATCGATCAGCGAATCAACGACTTCCCAGAAAGCAAAATCCAAGAATGGAGAACCAAGTTGAAAACTTCCCCTGGCAAGACAAGGTCACTTAATGAGTAAGCATTAGAAAAAGTCGGTTTTATTAATATTTTCTGGGAAATCATGCCTCAGCACACTGGCAAGAGAGAAATTCTTGACTTCCTGAAGGAATATAAGATTTATGATAAGATATAAATGAGAAGAGTAAGATGCCTGGGTCAACCAGGCAGCATACTCTGTCATTTCAACAGGATATGGGTAATAATTTCTAATGATGTACAATTGGGTCCACAGGGGTCAATATAGCAAATTTTGGAAAACCTTTAAAATGCACTCAATTATACTGACTAACTCCCAGTGGTTCAGTTTTAATACTTTGGCAAAGTTAGCCTTCAGCAAGCGGCGAAAGTCTGTTATTGAAATGAGAACCACACCAATCGTTTTGGTGATTAAATAATGAAAAGTTGTGTAATTGAGCCAGTGTAATGTAGCTTGTACTGACATATCTCTTTGAATGTAAAGTATCAAATAGATCCTGGAAAAATTGTGGTAAGTGGACAACACTTTAGGTGAACCAAATAATTGAAAAAATTTGGATTTGACCTAATTTTTAAAATAGTTTCTTAACTTTTCTCTCTTGAACAATTTTCATGCAAACTACGAAAAACTTCAGTAATTAACTCTTCTATATGTTGACTTTAGGTTGGAAGCTCAAATACATGATAGGAATCATTATTTGCACTTCCCTGATACACTACTAGAAGGGCCGTATTCATAACGGACGTTCGTCTAAATATCACGGACGTTCGATTTCATAGTTAACAAGCATTATATAGCCAAGAAAGATATTTATTCGTAATATCCCACTTATTATTGTATCTACATGTCTAAAAGATATTACTCAACACATGCCCAGAGAGAAAAGTCATTTTCCAACCATTTATAACAAGGAACCGTGTGTGTGAACTACACTTTACCTTTTTTTTTACCTCTTTCAGCTTTTCAGGTAAAATACACTCTACCATATCACAGTAGAAATGTGAAAAAACAGATCAGCATCATTTCTACACATGTTTTCTACCAGAGGAAATCATCAAATACTGTTTATAACCGTTCACAGGTTCTTTTTCCGTGCTCTGCACAGAGGTATGCAAAAATAACGGACGTTCGTCTAAATCTAACAGACGTTCTGCACCATACTTCACGTACTGGGCGGACATTCCGATAATGTATGACCACTGGATGAACGGTCACAGGTTCCTTTGCATAGTATACACTCTGCGGCTCCTCTGGATAGGAAATCATCCAATTTTCCACAAAATCCATTTGCAGGGTGCGCTCCATGTCACTCATGCTGCTCCTCAGGAGACGGACTGCACAATGTTGTGTGATGGAGTGCTCAACATGGTCCTTGATGGATGGAAACAGGTCAGTGACATCATTGATGAAGCCGTCTTTTGGGAGCGAGACATCCACGATCGGAAGTTTTTTGGTGAACTTCGGGTTCTCCACATCCCCATACGCTACATCAACCCTTTTCCAGGTTTTGAAGGAGATGTTCTCTGGGAGGTCTGCAGCTGACAGAAGTTCCTTCAGTGTGTCCTTCGTGAAATCTTGTACCACAGTGTCAGGTAACTGAGGGAGTCCACAAACCTTTACTGCTCGCAGCTTCAGGGCATAGTTCTGGTGTGTGACACAGAGACACACACTAGTATCCTGGTAACTCTGGGGGCGAATGAACTTGGCTTCCTGACGGACTTTCATGAAAAAAGACCGCCTCACCAGTTTCTCAGGATGCTCCGCATTATATGCCTTGTGTAGCACATGTATAAAGTCAATAAGGATCACCTTCTGATGTTTCTTCTTCCGGATGGTTATGGTGTCCTTCTTTCCGGGGAGAGTGATTGAGTTCTCTGGCCTCTGGAGAAAGTCGAGAACCAGTTGCTTCCGGTCCTTGAAGTAGAGAGAGAGGCGAGGAACTTTGGGTTAAGGAGACACAAAAGCCCTTCGATCCAGCCCAACATCTTTTGCAAGCTGTGATGTCACCCTCTTCTGCTTCAACTTGTGTGATGACGTTACTTTTTTTATGACCTCCAGGCGCTCGTGTGTTGGGAGTTGCTGTATTGTAGAGGTCAAGTTGTCATACAGCTCTGCTTTCTTTGCCAGGAGAGGGTCGACGGCTGGCGGGTCGACGGCTGGCGGGTCGACAGTCCGTTGCTTGACGGCTTTTGATTGCAGCTCTGCAAGCTCTGCATTCAAACGGGCGAGTTTGTCTGCATGGGCCTGCTTCTCCTTCCTCAGTAGATAGTAGACGTGCGACAAGCGCGGGTCACGCCCCTCAGTAGCACTAAAGATTCAACATGGAATTTTATGTACACTGATTACTACACTGACTATTACACCTCTAATAAAAGGTCAAATGGACACATTTACAGAAAAATGGCTACCATATCTGGAATGGCCAAAGTCTTAACTTTCATTTGATGCAATAAAATTGCTGCTATACTTCCATGGAACGAAAAGGCACTTTTTCAGGGGCTGGCCCCCTGACTAACTAGGCAGGTGACCATTAAACTGTATAAAATGGCCATCCTGCCTGTCTAAGACTATCCAGCACTTTTTATGGAGGGCGCAAATAATGTTTGGTTAGAGAAATTACAGCGAATTCAAAACAAGGCACTAAGGATCTGCCTTGGGAGACCGAGCAATGGTGCACACTGTCGAAAGATTATAAAAAGCCTATAAAAAGTGTCAGGCTTTCATGGATCAGGTGCAACACAAATCCCATATGACAAAGAAACAGAAGGCACTTCGAAAACAACAAAATCATAGATTCCCAGATAATCAAGCATACATGTGATACTGCTATATTTCTTTTGGAAACTAACATGACTTATTATTTTCAGTAGTTATCTTTGCGATTTTTCAGTGGACTGTTGGTAACCACAGTCTTTACACCAACAATCATGAATACAAGGACGTGGGTTGCAAGGTTATCTGATCCGCTGTCCCAACGGTCAGGATGGAGAAACCCAACTACTTCCCCTGAGCGTGGGTCAAAGATGAGGTCACTTTGAATTGTCATCTCGTCATGCAGTAAAACAACATACCGTTGATGTACCCCCAAGTTCCTTGCAGCTTGCTTGATTTGATCAAGAACTGCAATGTTTAAGCCTTCCTTTGGGTGAAAGTGATTTGTATAGTCGCGCAGAGTTGACTCCCCAGGTAACTTCAGCACTCCAGTTTCTCGCAGAGATGCATAAGCTGCTTGTGACTGGCTATGAAGCATGATGGCAAGGCGTATCATCATCGGGTGCCATTTCATGCCAGTTCCTTTGATGGAAAAGGCCTTCTTTTGCTGTTCCCAGAACAGCTTTGGCAGAGGATCCACTATGGTGCTCATGTCAATTGAATCTTTTAGCTGCTTGTGTAAAGATTCACTTACTCCCACATGGTTCTTAGTTTCTTGTAGTAGCTTCTCCACCTGCTTTTTCAACTTCTTCTCCTTGTTCCTTAATAACTTCACTGCGCCCACTAGCCTTTGCTTATTAACCCTGGATAGAGGTGTTGACTGCACTATCTGTGCTTTCTGTGAATTTCCACTTTTACAGGCTCTTGTTGTCAGTTCATTTCCAGTCCTTCTGCAGGGATCACACATGTTACCACTCTTGGATATTAAAGTACACTCACGGGATCGTACTGTTGAATTAGCTACAAGGCCTGATGGTGTAAGTTGACTGGTTATAATTTTGTGATACCTGGTGGATGGAGAAGGTGAAAGAGCAAGGGGCTGCAGTTCTGGGCTATTGACTCCAACACAGAGCGACATTTCAGCGATATGTTCTTTAGGTGTATTTTTTCAAAGTTAACCTTGTATGAAGCGATGCCATGTATAGTTAATGTAGCTTCAAGCCTTTGATCCACTTCCACCTTAAATTTTAGTTGGAAATTATCTAGTATCCCCTAACAAACTGATGATTCTTCTAAGATAGGTATTTTGAACCAAGGGTGTTCCAGGTGATCTGCATCTCGTCGTAACTCTTCCAGATTGTAGTAATGTACTACCTCGGGGACTACTGGTGGTTGACAGGGAGTCTATTGAATAAAAAGGAAAAAGATCAGTGAAGCTATATTTTGGAGAAAAATTTCCAGATATAATCAGTAAAAATTGCAAACATATAATTCACATAAAAAATATATCTAGAAACACATTAAGCTTCAATAATTAAAATTTCTTTATGTTTTAAAAGAGAAATGATGCACAACAGACCATTTAATATGACTAATTTTACCAATTGAGTAAAAGTTAAAAAGTATACTAAGAATGCAGTTTGAATTTATTCAAATAGAATTTCATACATTTATTGTCCTTGTTTTATCAAATGTTCTAAACACATGCTATGCTTATATATACTGGCAGGCATCTTAAACTTTCAAAAGTAATTTCCGTTCTGTTCTACATTAGGTTAGATCTTCCACTGAGGAATATTATTTTAATGAGAACAGTCTATCCAGCATCCTCATTTACAATTATTCATGCACTTATATAGGATCTGAAAATACAAGGATCTAAACTGTTTTCAAACAGTTTCATACGTGTCAGTACATATATTCTAAAGGTTAACTGTGGCTGAGAGTTAGTGGCACTTAAATTACAATGGATATATACACAGGTTGGCCTACTGTAAGCAAGGTTACACTGCAAACATAATGCGCTATCATTGGCAGCTGGATACTGAAAGATAAACTAGTCAATGCTGTCCTTATTATAATGGTGGGATGGGGAGAACTGATGCATTAGACACAAGTAGCATGAGAGGGGATATCTGGAAATCTTACTGGCTCTTGCCGAGGCTTAGAAGCAGGAAGCTGTATGCTTTTCTCAGGAAGAAACTTACCAATCTTAAGTTTCCTTCCCATCCCTGACATATTAATGTGAAACATAAGTGCTCTTCCTTTATTGAAGAATATGTGAAGGAATAGACAAAGCACAGACATTTCGGAACGTACGGCATACATCACAAGATGATATATATATATATATATATTTATGAATTGGTGTATGCTGAGGTTGTCTACATTGATATTGTGAAATTAAATGAACATTTCAAAGCTGGTTCAGATTTGTCCAACAGAAAAATGAAAATGTTACTATTGGAAAAACAAAATCTATATCACTGATGAATTATAACATACCATGTGGCGTTAGACAATCTTCTGTGAAGTGTCTGCTACATATCCTTGCAGTCTTTGGGTTGAATCTTGTCTTTTCCTTTCTTTTCTCTTGATATTATTGCTAACAACTTTGTCCGCCATTGTTCCTTATCAGTATCATTTGAAGGCTGTGGAAGGCTAAGGAAGGAGAGCCCCTTGCATTGACGGTGATTTGCAGAGCAGCCAACAATACAGCAATTTCTACCCCACCCTTGTCCATTATTCTGCAACTCAGGATGGGCTCTTATTTCTGAAATGAATAGAATGTTAATCCCATAATATACAAAATTTCAAGGGACAAAGCAAGGCAACTTTAAACATTCTACACAGTCATATTGTATGTAGACATTTGTCATTTCCTTATTCATAAAGACCATCAAATTATCTTTCCTTTGATATATTTCACTTCTGTGTATGTATGTTAATAATGAAATGGAGTAGGGATTCTCTAGTAATAGGCCTACTAGATCTATATCCCTGTAAATGCTTAAGAAATTATCTGAGTGTGGAATGCAATTATGCTCTTAAAATATGCTGTCTCGAGCATTAATTGTGGGAAATCTTCATAGTATAAATATATATTAAATAAAAAATAGGTACTTACTTTGATTGGAATTGCCAATCAAGTCATATATAGCATGTTCCTGTTGACAAGTGGTAGGGCTGTAGTCAGTGTTCTGGTTGGTTGGTGATAGAGACACTGTGGAAATGAAGCTGCAGATCAAGCAGCCAAAAGTGGATTAAGCAGACAAGTTGGAGCCCACACGGTTCCACATACAGACCTGAAACCAATGGCCAAGGAGCACATTCACAAAACTTGGCAGAAACTCTGGAACTGCACCAGAGACAACAAACTACGAGAAATTGTAGTGGCTACTAGCCAAAACTTTAGGAAAGACAACCTGACACGAACTGAACAGGTGAAACTGACCCGTCTGCGGACCGGTCACACCAAACTGACACATGGGCATCTCCTAAGAGGTGAAGTAGCACCTGTGTGCCAGACATGCAACACTCCGCTGAGTGTAAAACATCTCATGCTATGCTGTCAGGCCTTCAAAGAGAACAGGAAGAAATTCCTTAAGAATGCGCCAACAATGTGCAGTGTTTTCCATAACACTGGGAAGAAAGAAATTCTTGACTTCCTCAGGGAATGTAAGATTTTCGATAAGATATGATTGAGAAAAGTAAGATGCCTGGATTAACCAGTCAGCATAACTTTTTCTCCCAAAAGGATATGCAAATTTGAGTAAAGTAAACCAAAGTAAGTCTAATTGAACATATTGGACGTTAAACTACCCAAACAAACAAACAAACTGTGATCCCCTCTTAAAACCAACACCAAATGGGCTGTATATTCACATTTAAGTCCACATAAATGCAGCCACATACATTTAGAGAAACATCACACTCAATATTCCTGGTTTGATCTATATTACTAAAATGAAAAAAGTCAAGGAATGAGAGTTTCACATGTAAATAGTATGACAGCCACACTGCCAACACACTGGGGCCACACTGCTGTGTGTGCAACTGGATGTCCGTTTTCACCGCAGACCTAGAAACTAGGTCAAGTCCAACCTCTACCACCACTAAAGAAAACTACAGACAGCACTACATTACTTGGAAACATGGACCACTGAAAATGGTTTCAGGTTCTTCCAAACCAAAACCATGTGTGCCCATTTCTGCAGAAAGAGGGGATGTGAGCATGAAGCAAACCTTCTCTTACATGACAGCAAAATATCTGAAAACCGAGGTCAAATTTCTGGGAATGATTTTTGACGACAAACTTTTTTTCAAACCTCACAAAGAATATGTGAGGAGAAAATGTCAAAAGCCCTGAATTCACTGAAGGTCCTCTGCCATACAAGTTCGGGGGCTGATAGAGAGATCTTGATCACTCTCTACAAAGCCTACATTCAATCAAGATTAGACTATGGATCCATTGTGTATAGCTCAGCCAGCAAAAGCTATCTGGACAGACTGAAACCATCCCATCATCCTCAGGACAGAAAAGAATTATAACCAAGTAAGTCCACCCAAATGGAAAATCCACAAAGCTGACTGGGAGCAATTCCAGGACCTTTGTGAGACTTCATTTCTACCTTGGAAACTCATACAGGAAAGGGAAGTGGACCCTGCAGAGTACTTCACTAATACCCTAAGGGAAGTGAGTGCTATGTGCATGAGGAAAACTTCCCAAATCAACAAGCCCTGCCCCTGGTTAAATAAGAAATGCCGTGAAGCCAGGAAGGAGCGCAGGAAAGCCTTGCGAAAATTCACCAATAACATGAATGCTGATAATATGCACGAGTACCTACAAACTCGGGCAAAAACAAAAGTAACCTTCAAAACAGAAAAAAAGAGAATCTTTTCGTAAGTATGTCAACTCCCTCTCAAGTTCAGTTCCCATGCGGAAAGTGTGGCAGGAAGTGAGGAAACTCAAGGGAAGACCTCCTTCTACAGTCCACCACCTCATAGATTCGGTCAAACACAAAGTAAGTCTAATTGAACAAATTGGACATTAAACTACCCAAACAGACAAACAAACAAACAAACTCAGGGTTGAAAGGTAAGGAGACGTGCATTTCGAACCCTCTATAATCCACTTTGTGTTAGAAAAGTGTTAACCACATGTTTATCTTACATGTTTAAAGAATTCTTAAGTCTGACACCCCGGTACCGTTTTGAGAGCACTATGCTCGGCGGCCCGTGCGGTCATTGGGCTCCTGAGACCTTCAGAGGTAAGTATCAAGGAGGGCTTATTACTATATCCGATGTATATTAATACATGTAGATAACTAAGATCTAAGGCATGGTGCCTCTCGCTGCTCTCACACAGGTGGGAGCAGTGCTACAGTCTATCGGCAGGTTTGGGAACTACCCAGCGGTCTCAGTCACGCCCTCTCTCGAGTAGAATGGTAATATACCGACCCACTGCTTGTGTTCCTTCATGAGTCAGTCGCAGAAGGATGTAACTAGACTACCAAGACGTAAAACTAAACCAACAAACAAACAATCCTTCATATTCGGGTCGAAAAAGAAATGAATTAATGAATACAAACATTACTGAGAAATTCGGTTTTCAACAGCTCAGTAAGTGTTTAGCCTCGACCTTTGTGAAGCACTTTTGTCCCGAGCTTAGTTAAATGAAGCAATTGGAAAGAATTGACTAGATTGTGTCTTGAGAAAGGAAAAGAAAAAAAGATTTGAATGGTAATCCCAGGCTTAACTTAGACGTATGTCAGACAGAGATACACAAGATGCGTTTTTAAGCTTGAACACTAGGATTAAATTTTACAGTTTTCGTAAATAATTGTAAATAGTGTTAAATCGCAACTTCTTTGTTGTAGTGACAGCTTCCAGTGAGTCGATCCTCCACGGAATCTTTCATTTTAGAAATTAGCTAATCTATAGGTTCCATACTAAATCTTCATGGATGCCAGTTGAAATTCATGTTTTTATTTTCAAATAAAAAAATGGTTACTTTTGTATATTGGTATACCAACTGCTAAATTCCGCAGTTTTACCACAGCCCATGATCCCCCACTGAACCTCCCGACTGACTTGAGCTTTCCCTTGATTCCCACTGTAATGCAAATGTCATGCGTAAACCTTGTATCGCAATAACAAGTATTCTTTTTTTTTCTGGCCCCAACTGGCAACCCTGTATAATAACAGATGTAGTGATTGTCTTTGTGATGAATAAAGTATATCAATCTCCAGAAGATCTATAAAACTTATAAAGGGGCAGACGCCCTATATTTCAGTTCTGTCTCAAAACAACGTACCCATCTGTCTTATATGAGGAAATGCAATAATGAGTAATCCTTTACAGTCGACAGGAGCCCCTTTATATACAACGGTGGGGTTATTCTCATGGCATTGTCTATTGTTAAAATCTGTGCCTCCTTTATCTTTTTTGGTCGTTAATAGGAGATAAAAACAATGGGCACCGCACTGGTTTGAGGACAAAGCTTTCATTTCTCATGTCGTTAAAAACATCGGCTACTTTACGGCACAATGGCATTTTCCAGCGATTGTAGTTTTGTGTTTTCCACTTTGTGCGGCAATTATGAGAGTAATTCAGCGTGGTTCGAGAATCTCCTGGCTGAAATTTGTTAGAATTCCCACCAACAATGGAAATAATGGTCAAAATGTGTGGGATTCCGCCGCCTCCTACGTTCCCTTTTTTACCATATTTTAAATATTACTGTGGTGGTGAAGAAATGACAAATCTGATGTGACTGACACATGGGCGGTGGCCATTTAGTTCCGAAAGCGTTCTGCATGCTGCAGTACAACCACAATATAAATGTTCGAATACAAAATCTACACGTCTAATTGAACAGATTGGACGTTAAACTACCCGAACAAGCAAACAAACGCGTACTTTATATCAGCTTTTGATCTAACTTGTAATCTAAGGACTTCTATTCTTGTCAGCCCATGTGGTCTTGATTTCTGCAAACTGATGGTTCAGTGGCATGTATTTTGTTGTCCTGCACATAAAGTTTTCAATGCATTGTCAGATTACTGCCAACTTTCTCCACTAAACAAATCAAACAATACGATAGCTTGCAATCCAGTGTAGGGGATGGGGAGTTGTAGTGTGGGTTGGAGTCCTACCCCAGTAGTGGTAGATTTATATATCAAAGGCCAATGCTTCTCGTACCATGTCTATGTGGTGTGGGAAGTAAAAGAACTCTCATCTTGGTAAACGTGTAGGGGTGAGATTTCTACCTACATTCATCTCATATATTCGATCAAACCCAAAGTAGGGTCCCACTGCTACAAGTAGACCAAAGTTGAGTTAGTATACAAACAATTGGATGAATCCATGATTGTAAATAATGAGGAAGTCTGGAAAGGACCTGCAACGGTTGACCGGACGTAAAATCATCCAAACAAACAAAACCCCAAGTAAGTCTAATTGGACATTAAACTACCCAAACAAACAAAGCAGACCATAGTTGAGTCAGTATACCTTTCAAGAACCAGTGAGGTCAAGCAATGAGACAGTCTAAAAAAAAGAGGAAATGTTTCAGAGACCATGTACCGGTGTATACTGATGGCTCAAAAGAGGGTAACCACGTTGATTATGGAGTCCATACACCATACGGTGACCTGAAGAAAGCCCTCCATGGCAAGAGCAGCATTTTCACGGCTGAGGCCATTGCTATATTGCATGCCTTGACTTGGATGAAAATGTCACAACACAAGAAATTTATAGTCTTCTCAGGCTCAAAATCTTGTCTACAAACCATTGGACAGCATGATCCAAAGAATGCTGTCATCAGAGACATCAAACTGTCATACACAGAACTAAAGAGAAAACGTGGCAAAGAGGTGGCCATGTGTTGGCTGCCGAGTCATATCGGAATTGAAGTAAATAAAGCTGCAGACCAAGCAGCCAAAAATGGATTGAGCAGACCAAAGTTGAGTTAGTACCTTTCAAGAACCAGATAGGTCAACCAATGAGTCAGTCTCAAAAGGGCGTAACTAACCTTCAAGACGTAAAACTATACAAACAAACAATTAAACCAAGTGATTCGCCCTCCTTTTTGGTGTATACCTTCTCTAGCAAGAGTTTTTCTGGGAGATAATCAAGTAATCATGTCTTAAACCGTCCTGGCCTGAATGCGCTTGGCGATGGCAATCTCATGCACATCTTTTAGGAATCGCCTATGGCACCTAATGGCTTGAGTGAGGTTTTCACTTACCCAAATATCATCACACGTCAGGTTTTGCTTTCTCAAGCCCTTTTTTAATAGAACTGATCTCTTGTGAACAAATACAAGATGGAACACAGATGAAACGTGCACCATTGAGTGGCTCCTCTGGAATGGTCTATTTATAGCTACCGCGTCACTGCCGCCGTTTCTGGTAATATCGCCCACTGCTCTCAGTTGCCGATGTATTTATTTTGCAAAACCGCCTAAGAAAAGATAACTTTAAGATACTGACCATTATATTCACAAGGTCTATTGTCATCTTCCTGTGTGTTTTGGCTGCCAGCTGCCGTAAGGAAGACACGTCTGTTCAAATTCCTAAAGCATTACCCCATATCCCATAACCCTCAAGGTCTGCGGCACAGCCCTTCAATTTGGCAGCACTATAAAGCGTGCATAGGGTCCCACTCCTACAAGCAGACCAATTTTGAGTTATTATACCTTTCAAGAACCAGATAGGTCAACCAATGAGTCAGTCTCAAAAGGACGTAACTAGCCTACCGAGACGTAAAACTACACAAACAAACAAACAATACCTCGGGGACTACTGGTGGTTGACGTGGAGTCTATTGAATAACAAGGAAAAAAATCAGTGAAGCTATATTTTGTAGAAAAATAATCAGTAAAAATTGCAAATATATAATTCACAGGTCAACCAATGAACAAACAAACTACCTCCCCCAAACACACACCCCTCTCCCCTCCTTTTGACAGAACCCACCTCCATATGGCAACTACCCCACATACGCCCCTCTCCACAACCAACTACCCCACCCCAACACACACCCCTCCCCTCCTCTCCACGGGTCGAGCCTCCAGTGTCATCAACATGGTTTTCTGATATTAATTTACCGAATTCCCTTCATCTCCAATCAAATAGCCCCGATGTGGTTTTTTTCTTCCCATTATTACATTCAGAGTTAACCCGTTTCGTTTCCTCCCTGAAGATTTGCATTCTTTTCTTGCCACTCGCACCCGGCCGCAACATGGGAATTTAATTAACGTGGCCTATGTGGTGGTGTTTTTTTCCCGCGCGCGTCGAATTACATTAACTTGTAACTGGGCCGTGGAGACGGTGGGCTTTCGTTTATTCTGTAATCTTAGAGATGCTATCTGTGCCGCATGACTCTTTGATAAGATGATACACCCAGCCGCCCGCTAGTAACGCCCGCTGCTAACGAGAATTGATTGTAATTAGTGACAAAACGCCGCTGCTTCAGGTTGGGAACTTTTCCCTGGAATCATTAGTGGATTCATGGCCAGCGCTAGACTTGCTTCGGTCCCTCTGTGAGTCTGTGCTGTGCTACCCGCCTCTGCCTCCCTACCTGCCGCCACCGACACATGGCTACTGGAGAACTCGACCTGTTTTGGAGAATTAGATTGGAAAAAATCCCGTTTCAGGTACTTATGGTAAGATAGTTTTATATAAAAGATCAATGGGTTATTATTTGGCATGACACAGATACATGAGCTGATAATTGGCAATCAGAACCACGCCCAGTGGTGACCAGCGAAAGTTGGGATCTCATTGGTTTCTCATGAGAAAAGTAAATCAGAAAACTACAATACTAAACTTTGATTTCGGCATGGCTTGAATTGAATCTTAAGAGAAAAAGCATGCCTGTCTATCGACCTAGAAAAAAGAAGAGCAGGTTCGAATTCCACCACACACGAGAATCTCACTCTCGTGGCCCTTCAGTCTCCATGCCTAGATCTGGTTCACTATGTCTTTATGTGCGGGAAGATCTCCAAGGAATTCTAACGTTTTAAATGTAGTAGGTAAAAAGATCTTACTTTTGATTGGACAGAGACTACAGCATTATCTAATGTTGAGTGGAGACAAGTGCTTCCAATCTAGATTTTTTTTCTTTTTTAATTTTCATAAACAGACAGTGGGCGTTCTTCCTTGCGTGGTCCAGAACAAACATAACAATTAACGAGACGATCACAAAGACACAATACTATACTCACAAGGGACATTTTACAACACATAACAAGAGTCCAATCTAGTCCTTTAACTCTGACTAGCTCTTCCGCATATTCTGGTATTATCAATATTCAGATTTTATATTTACATGCTTACACACAAACCAAGGGCCCAGCACTTGCATCCCGTGACCTTTGAATTTTCAGTCATACCATGCCAGTCCTACTTTCCCGGGTCATATGACACCGAGGCTGTTGATCAGGTCATGTGACTGATATTATTGACATATAACTTGGACTTTTTCAGAATTCATTAAGTATGTCTTATTTTCATTTTTAAAATCTTTTTTTTTTTAGAAATCAGTTTCTGTGTGTTAGGTGTCAGTATAATGTGACTGGCGGAGTGTTGTGTCAATGGTCTGCGGCACAGCCCTTCAGTGAGGCAGCACTATAAAACGGGCATAGGGTCCCACTGCTACAAGTAGACCAAAGTCGAGTTAGTATACAAACAAACAAACTTGAAAATCATTGGATGAATCCATGATTGTAAACAATGAGGAAGTCTGGAAAGGACCTGTAACGGTTGACCGGACGTAAAATCACCGAAACAAACAAAACTGTGTGTTAGGTTTTAGTAAGTCCCATAACTCGTTTCCTTGATTAAGGGGGCTGTGTTTGTCCTTTTCTGTTTTGGGTCTTTTTATTTTTATCTGTACTCTTTGGTTTCCTCAGGTGTTACAGGTTTCTCTTATATCTAAAGTATTTCCTGGTATTTTTTTGCCACCGTTTATCATCATAAACAATTATATGGCTCTCCGGAAAAAACTGGGTCTAATACACACCAGCTCATGGAGTTCTCTGGCATGAACACCTGTGTTTTTCTTGATAGAGATTGACTCAGGAATGATTGTGAGAATAACTTTTTGTTACTGAAAAAGAAATCTTATATATCATAAGGGTATGTTACGTAATAGATATCAGGCCAAGTGACGAAAACCAGCTTGTACAAAAAAAATGAAAAGATTTTTAAAAAAATGTCGGACACTTTATTTCTGTCAAATCGTATTAACATACTCACGACGGGAGAACCAAAGATATTAATAAACAAATTTTTTTGGGGGAAAAAAATCAAAGACTTAGGCAAGTCTATGCCGGCCCGTTCCCGCCTGCTACGGCCGCTAGTGGCCCGGTGCCCGCGGCTGCTGAACGTTTTACTCGGCCGTCTCAACGACTGACCTCCGCCCCCCACTGCCCCACAAGCTGCGACGTTCTAATTAATCATAATATTCATTAATCATGTGTCATGTGCGTTTTGTTTTAATTGATTGCCGCCGTCGTGCCTCTTGCCGTCCAAACCCCTGCTGCCTTTCCTCGAGCCGACCACCAGCCTCCCACCTTGCAGATTTTTACCTCATCCCTTGGGTAGTTCAGTAGGGTGGTCCTTAACGCCCTCTCCCCTATTCAGTTTTGTTTTACTCGCTATTGACTTTTTTTCTCCCTTCTATTAACTTATAAGGTATATGTGTTTGGCCCTTATACAGTTATTACCGGTGAAATGCATACTGGAATTGTGAATAATAAATCTAATTGAATAAATTTCGTCAACTCAGTGACGTCACAACTATATTTGGGATTAAAATTTTTCCTTTTAGATTTTTTAATCCCAAATGTAGTTTCTCTGTATTTGGCGTCACTGGGTTGAAGCTAAGATTAATAAGATCCACAGAATATGCTGGGAGAGTGCTAATTACCTACATCATTTTGTATCTTGCAGCTGCTTTGCGCTGTTTCGTGTTATTCATGAGCTGGTAGACAACGCAGATGCCGTTCGCCAGGTAAGGTTCGTCCATGATTGTGATTTACAGTAACAACATGAAAATGTTTGAAAATATTCCAAAGAAAGATATCATCAGGGTTCATCAAGAGACGAATCTCTTCGATCGTCTGAATAAAGTCTAGGAAAATGAAAAGCTTAAATCATTGGTCCCTATATAATTATATACCCTCAGATTCCCTGGGACGTTAAACCACAAACAACGAACAAGAGCAAATCGGTCGCTACGCATCAAACTCTAATCGTCTTTGAGATTTTCTGTCCATAACAACAATAAAAAGGTTTAATATAATCTTATGTACTTGTCATGGAAAAATCGCGTTGTTAAACACATAACCGCATTATCGCGAAATGGTAGGAGGGCATCAGTGTTTAGACTTTCTTTGGGTTACTTTACTTATATGCAAATTTGATTTTTGAAATGTGGCTAAAGTGTGTCTTACTCGAGCTACTGCCTCTAACTGACGGAGCAGTCATCTGCTCGCGTTATTTATAGTCAGACCACTCGCTACCATGGCGACGTTGACAACAGAACCTGGCGTATGGTGACGCCGGTTGTTGACATGGTGACATCACAGTTTCAGGGGGGTTTTTCTGGTTTGGTGTGATGTGAAGGGAAGAATCCGTTTGTTTAAGATTCCCTAGGGGGTTTCACTAGGTGCTCTTCATGCTTGAAATTATGACAAACAGACCCCTACAGGTTGTAAGGAGGCCAGTAGTGTCACAAAGCGGTACTGTCAAGGGTTTGACAGATAGAATAAAGCTGGGGGAGAGTTTCTAGGAGAAAACAGGTTCCCCAAACTTTATAAATTGTTGACAAATAAAGGTTATTTGTGGTGGTAGGAGAACTCCAGGGAGTTGGAAAGAGTGGTCTGGTCATGGATTAGGGGTTCCATGAGTTGCTATAAATGTGCCCCAAAAAAATCATATGGAAATTTGAGTAAAGTAAACTAAAGTAAGTCTAATTGAACATATTAGACGTTAAACTACCCAAACAAACAAAGCAAAGGTGATGTTTAATGTTAGTTTCCCTGCGAGAATTTTCTAAACGATGCTCCCATCTGCTCCCCCTAGAAGGTAAAATTCCCCCATTATGCCAAGCAGGCAATGTACCCTAAAAGATCGGCATATCCTGCTGAACTGTAAAAAGGTACAAAAAATATAAGGAAAGTACTTACATGAAAATATTGTTTGGAACTATTCCAAAGAAAGATATCAGGTTTTCGAAAGAGACAATTCTCATAGATTGTTAATAAAATATTTGAAAAGGATTGAATGAAATAAGTCGACGAATTTGAAAAGCTATAATCGTTGATGGTCCCTGTATGTATACCTCAGCGTCCCCTGGGACGTTTTTTTATATTTTTTAATTATTTTATTGTCAACATCTGACGTGGTTAGGTCTTCCACCACAAACAACAAGCTCCCATTAGATCCTGTACGCCGAAATAACCTAGTTATGATGGACTTTTTATTGCTTTTAATCACATTATTGTAAATACAAAAGTTCAAGAACTTGTATTGCATCATAAGATACAATATTTTGTGTCTTGAATTGAATATATTCCTTTGTGTGTTCCATTTAAGTGATGAGCGTGCTTGCGAAAGAAAATTCACAAGTATTTTTTTTTCTACTGATTGCCTGCCGTAGTACATAGATGAAAACGAAATAAAGGATACCTCAAAGCGACCAAGGCCTCTGCCATCCATAATCCCTCTCCTACTCCAGGTTTCCACATAGATGAAAATGACTGGAACCGTGCCTTGAAAGTCAAAACCATAATTAAATATCTCTAGTGTCATTTAAAAGTATTCTTAACAGGAAGAGAAAAATGTCCTACTATCGACTTTACATTACAGGCAAGGGGGCCTCAAGTCTCTGAAGCCGCTTGTGAAATGCTGACCGGAATTCCGAGCAAATCATATTGCAAGATTGAACAAAGACTCAAATTAAGTTTTCGATGTGGCGTGGAGTAAGGGAGGTTGGTGTATAGCTGCGTGCCCTGATTAATCTTATCAGTTTTAGCCCCGCCGATTAGTCCGGTCCGGCCTCTTCTTTCTAACTGAGAGTCGACTGATTAAAAAACTCTCTAATCAGATAAGACGCCGTGCTGAGGAGCGGCTCTGACAAGCGGCACGGGCCGGGCCTTTTATACACAAAGGGGGAGGGCTTCCTCATACAAACCCATAGAGTCTGATCACTCTGGTGTGTGTACAAAGAGGTGGAGCGTTTCATCTGTAGATGATGGGAATGACAGAGCCAGACACTCAGACATACCTGACCCCAGAAGACGTACTGTCTGTAGAACTTACTTGCTATAATTTGTAGGTTTTCCTAGAAACATACGTGTTTTTATTTTCGTCATATATTGGACCCAGACAGATATAATTCCAGATTTTGGAATATTCATACTTTCTAAGTAATCCTCTCAGACCGATTGCATTTTTGGTGTATGATTAGAATAGCGGAACCCTGGGAATGTGAATTGTAAGGTGATATTCCCCTGAGGCATCCTCATAGTATCTAGCCTCATTAAAATATGTAATTTTCCCGCCAGTACTTAAATTTCATTTCATTATAACATGTGATACTAATATAGAATGAGGGAGGTTGGCAAAAACTGTCAGCTGGCTTGACCTGTAGCCAATTACAGGAAGCAGCTTCATACTTATCAGCTTGCTGACCCAATTGGTATGTTGCAGTGACCGGTTTGCCATTGTCAGTATAATGTGACTGGTGGGGTGTTTTGTAAATGGTCTGCGGCACAGCCCTTCAGTGAGGCAGCACTATAAAATGCAGACAAATGTTGATCTCAAGGACGTAACTAGCCTACTGAGACATAAAATAACACAAACAGTTTTGGATTCCAAATAACAAAGTCACAATAGTCACGTTCAGTTACAAAAAGGTGGTGCTGTACCTGTGTGAAATGCCTATGTGTTTTCTTCAAATCGAGCATATTGGCCAATGGGTTCACTGGATTGGAAGACCAATCACATACCTGGGATATCCCTTAAGTTGTTAGGACATTTTACTTCCAGTACACCATTTCCACAACACTCACAATTAACCAACACGTCAGGGGATGAAGCAAGCGTGTTTTTTATTTGATGGATATGTAGTCCACTGGATTATGCGATTAGGCGTTAGTTAATATACGTGACAATGCATATATTGAGTCCAACTAACTACATGCATTCATTATGTATAGATATAAGTTCCGTTGTGATAAAAAAAGTTAGAAGAGGATGTAGGAGTTGGATACTTATAGGACAGATATCTAGAGGAAAAGGGAATAGGTTTTAGAATCACAATAGATAATGGTTGCAATGAACTTACTTTTTTACAATGCAACACTCACTTTCTGACTATGCTTCCTCGTACTTCTGAATTCCTAATCCTAATTTATTTCTTGTGTGGAAGAGGTGCTAAAGTTACCCGTTGAGCCGCAGACTTTTTGAAATTACTTGTCTCTCTTAATTTGTGTTTTTCAATTTACTCCTAGGAAGAATTTCAGTGAAATGGATGTCCGCAGTAAAACTCTCAAGTAACCAATCCCCGCTTAGCAGTCGTCCAGCAACCGGGCTTCAATTGTAGTTCAGTCGCATTTTATTTTTTGGTTGTAAATGTTCTCCTTTATTGATAATTTCATTGCTACAGCACACCTTTGCATATACATGGATTTGGTTTAATCTTTCAAAAGTTTCCTGTCAAATTATCAGAGATGCCAGTTTTCCATTTTTCCGTGGAAATCCACTTTTTCATGTCCATTATATGATATTGCTTGAAATTGTGTGAAAATTGGATGACATAAAATGAGCCTGATCTACACCAATAAAACACCAATTAAACCTCCCCACATACCATCAGCTCCATGCCATGGCCGAAAAGGACATGATATCCAAGTTTTCACGGTCTCTCTGAGGCAGAAAATTTTACATAAAAATATTTCCACTTCTTTCCCTGACCCCAACTGACATCCCTGAATTATGCATATTGTAACGGGACTCAATCTCTGGGAGTGGGCCTTGAAGGACTAATCGACAAGTACAACTCGAACACGAGACAGTTTAAGTCAAAGATTATTTAACTCACGTTGTTGCTTTGCATCAGGCATGTATATATTTCTCTAAGGGCTATAGAAATTCTTAATCACTGATCAGTTTCAATTCCTAGAATGGGGATAGTTCACACACAGCTTATAGTTCGAGCATGTCAGCATATCAGCGGATCTTTTGTATTGTTGTGAACCTGGTAATTGAAAACAAAGAGTCCTGCTTCCACACTCCAGATTCTGATGAGGTGAAAGGTCAACCGATATATCGTGTTCAAAAGAGCGCCATAATTCTTTTGGGTGACTCTACAGACGACATTTCACGGCAATATTCCGTTAATGCATTAAACCATAGACTTCTAACCACCGCGGCTCCTATCGCCTATGTGGCTTAGACACTGGGGCCTTGTCTTGTTGTCGGAGTACGGGTGAAGGGTGACGAGGCGGTTCACACGCACGTGGAGTGTTAGGGAAATGACTGGCGGCATCTCCATAATACCTCCAGTACGAGTGCTCGCGCCTCTAACGTCAAACCCCCGGCCGGGGCTCCATGCTAAAGCCACCTCACACAGGTTCTTCTATGGCATTCAAATCAAAGTTGATTTGCGCTTTCACCCGCTCGCCCGACTTTTGTTTTCTGCGCAGCCGGAAGTGCGTGCTCTGCCGGAAATGGCATATGACGCTGCTTGCGCATGCGTCGTCAATAGCGGTGATCTTTACAAGGCGACGATTCTGGCGGCGGTGGCAGGGAGGGAGGGTGGGCATTTGTTATAGGGTGGGTAAGTGGGACGACGGGCTTTTATTTTTTAGTCCGCATGCGGGATGTGTGCAGCGGGGGCCGCTTAGCACACGGTGAACAAAGTTACACGAGGAGACCATGATCAATGGCGATGCTTTTATGAGTGTGTGTTTTCAGGTCGCTTATTGCTGGGGCGACGCACGCCGACTAAAAGGCCCGCAGCGGACAATGCCTCGCTGTGACGGAGGCGGCGCCGAGGTGTCATCACACCCCCCGCCGACACCCCCGACATGTCTTTGCCATTTCGCCGCCCGCACCGCTTCATTAGGCGGCCGGGTGCTGCCGGTCCGTGTACCGGGAGCGGACACTCGAGCGCCGGGCGGAGGAGGGGCCGGGGCGGTGTTATTGGGTGGGTAGGAGCATGGACATACAGTGTCCTAATCATATCTTATGTAAGATTTTCGATAAGATATGATTGAGAAAAGTAAGATGCCTGGATTAACCAGGCAGCATAGCTTGTTATTCCAACAGGATATGCAAATTTGAGTAAAGTAAACCAAAGAAAGTCTAATTGAACAAATTGGACGTTAAACTACCCAAACAAACAAACAAAATACAGTGAAACCCGCTTAAAGGGACAACCTACGTTCCGAGCAAACCGTCCCCTTAGCCGGGGTGACTCCTTTTGCGGGGTTAAAATAAACTAAATAAGAATTTCTGTTCTGAGCAAACTGGCCCCTTAAGCGGGGTCCCCTTAAGCGGGGTCCCCTTAAGCGAGGTGTCTCAGAAACGGGGTTTTACTGTACAACTCTATGGACTGGAAGCGGTGTGATGCGAAAATCGGTTACCTTGCGAAATTCCGCTTTTATTGCCCACTCTACTCGCGCATGCGTGTGGAGGCCTTCTTGCGCTCCCATTTCACGGACTATTCTGGAGCCTCGGAATACATAGCATAATTCTCGGGAGCGGAACGTTCAAACCCAAACGAGGCTCTAGCTGGCAAAGGGTTTTGCCATTTTCATAACCCTAGCTTTCTCTTATTATCGCTCTATCGCCGAAACGTAAATCGATGTTAGCGCTAGTGCTGCGAAAGATCTGGGAGGAGAGTGGTACAAACTAGGATGGGAGCGCCCGATGATTTCCGCACTCTCCAATCGTGAAATTCATTACTGCGCATGCTCATGGGCGATAAAAGCGGAATTTCGCATGGTAACCAATTTTCGCATCACAGCGGCTGCTCATGTCGGCCGATGACTGCCACACTTTAATACATACAGACGTCATAGGCGGCGCCACCTTTTTGGGCTTTGTTCCCCGAATTGCCACTAGATGGTGCTACAGTAATATATACTCCAATGCATAACAGTTATTACAGGTATTTCTGTAACAATTTAGAATCATAGTGCTATCTTAATTCTAGGTATCTTAAAAAGCATCACCCAGCCTCCAGGCATCACCTGGTATGAATGGGTTAAACTACTCAAACAAGCAAATTGAATAAATAGCTTATAGACAGTATTTGTTGAATCCAATAGAATCAGAAAGGGGAAAATGTTGCCTGACAATTTTTGAGGCCTTGAAGTCTTTCAATGTGAAAGAGCCACCAAGCTGTTGCAGAATTATGCTAAAGAAGCACTCATTGTCATCAGTTGTTGCAGCCCTAGGGTGTTCTGCATAACCTCTTTCATTAGACCGCCTTCTTTGCATTTCTTGGCTTTCGATGTTACATGTCACCTCAATGAGTGTTTGATAAGTAAATCCTCCAATGCCGAGGGTACGGAGGCAGACCACGAGGTCTTGAATTGAGGGGAGGGCGTATCCCGAGTACTCCTCCTCCCTGATGTGCCAACCTCCCTTACTTGCCAAAACTGACCGGTACGGGAGGTTGGCAAAATCTGTCAGCCGGCTTGACCTGTAGCCAATTACAGGGGGCAGCTCCATACTGGTCAGCTTGCTGACCCGATTGGTATGGTTTGCCGTTGTCAGTATAATGTGACCGGCGGAGTGTTGTGTCAATGGTCTGCGGCACAGCCCTTCAGTTAGGCAGCACTATAAAACGGGCATAGGGTCCCACTGCTACAAGTAGACCTAAGTTGAGTAAATATACCTTTCAAGAACCAGATAGGTCAACCAATGAGTAAGTCTCAAAAGGACGTAACTTGCCTACAGAGACGTAAAACTACACAAACAAACAACTCCCTGATGTTGGGGAGGGTGAAGGAGTTGACACATTCCCGGAGAGGTAGGAAACGTCCAGAATTACACGGCGGCAGGTTGAGTTTGTGTCCAGGGGGAGAATGGGGGCCTCGTGAACTGGCCGAGGATTGCCCCGTGGCCGAGCTCTGTGAGCTAGAATGTAAGATTTTCTATAAAATATAATCGAGAAAAGTAAGATGCCTTGATCTGCCAGGCAGCATACCTTGTTATTCCAACAGGATATGCAAATTTTAGTAATGTAAACCAAAGTTAGCCAGAATGAATTGGACGTAAAACTACCCAAACAATCATACTCCTTTGTAATATAGTTACAGACTGGAGATGTTGACTGCTGGTTGAGATTGCTGTACAATTATTGATGTCAATGAACGGTTGGGCATTCATAGTGTTGTTATCATTTTATGCGTGATTGTTACAATACATAAAATGTACATTTCATTGTATATTTACTGACATTTAACAAAAAATCATTTTATAGGTACTTACCTTTAAATGTGTTCCGTGACTAAGTCTAATTGAACAGATTGGACGTTAAACTACCAAAACAAACAAAAAAGTTCCCTGACTTGCAGTGTGAATATGTTACATTGTTGTGATCCATTCGAGCTGGAACATCGAATGCTACTTCTGTGCAATCTTAGACAATCCTTGTCAAGGTCGCCTGGCTGAAGGAGATGGGCAGACATTTCTGATTCTTTTTGCGGCTTGGTATCTTCAGTGTCTTGAAGAAGATTGCGTGTAGAACATACACCCATGTCCGGAGGATGTTAGACACTGTTGCCTCTCTTGTACCGAAGCGCTGAAATATGTAAGCATATGCTAGATGAGTACATTAGGGAAAAAGAGTATTAGATCACAAATCACATAATGTACCCATATATCCTGCCCCTGTCCTTGCGATTTTATTGTTTTTCCTATTATTTTTTGGCACATATCGTTGGGCTCAATGAGTTCTTTGTGTTATATAGGGTTTCAATGGTCCAATGTTATTTTGTTTTTTCAGGACCTAAAAATGGCCAGAATTAACCCAATTGGGAGGATTGGTGGGTAGTAGGATGGTTGGGTGGTTTGTTGGTGGGTGGGTGGATGGCGTTCAAGCTGTTCCTCTGAACGTATGTTTTTGGTGTCCATTCTAGATAATGGTTTGTGAGCTTACTGTTGCACAGCTTATGACGACACCTTAGTATTTGAGCATTAGGAAGTCCTGTCAATACTCCTATAATTTCATCTTTGTTCGCGACCTTTCAAGAACCAGAGAGGTCAAGCAATGAGTCAGTCTCAAAAGGACGTAACTTGCCTACCGAGACGTTAAACTACACAAACAAACAAAACTTGTTCGCGACCATATGCAGTGTTAGTCTCTCCTATCGATACTAAGTAAAGATATACAAATATATGAGACTGACGGTGGGGGAGGTGGGGTTGCCGATACACTCCGAACAAATGGCAATCTGACTGGAACAAGCAAATAAGAAACGAGCTGCATACCATCCATTTAACCGAATGCGAAGAGAAACTGGGGGATTAAGTCATAGTGAGCAGGTGAAGTGACCCGTCTGAAAATAGGTCATTCCTGCATACATGTTTTCAGAAATGTTGTGGTAAAGTTCATTGGCCGATTCTCGTGCGTTTACCCTACATCGATACCTGTAACATTATTTCAGTTGTCCTTGACCTTGACCTCCATAGGAGGCTCGGGAGTGGGTGTAGTGAGACGCCCCCTATCGTGCTTCTCCTACACCATTATGTAAACTAGAAGACGCTGTCTGCGCCGAGCGACTGAGTCACGCATGCGCACTTAACCTCTTAAGACGGTCAGCCTGACCTCTGGCGGCAGGTCATTTAAACAGAGGATAGGCTACTTTGGTGATTAGGGAGACCTGACTTACCGACAGGGGTTGTTAGGTAGAGAGATCGAGGCCATTTCTCATTGTTCCTATTGTCTTTCCTTGTTGTCTGAATTGTATAATTTACAGGAAAGACGGAGGCTCAATGGTAGCTCAATGACATTTCCCTATTCTGAATAGGCACATTACCCTGGTTTGAACTGCTGCGCTATGATGTCATGTGACTTTCATTTGACACGAATACGTTACGCTGTGTCAACAGAGCCTTCGTAGCCCTCCACCCTTTTCCTGCCACTTCTATCTATTGATCTTTTGGAGTGTAAAACATTCCATACTACATTTTCAGGCAACAAAGAAATACAGGAAGAAATCCTTGAGAAATGCAAAAACAATGAGCAGTGCCTAATGTATTGTTATCTGCAAAGATAATGAACAGATAACTGGCCATGTTGTACGGCCATAATATGACGAGAATTGTTTGAGTTTATATAATGAGATGAAATTAGCAACGCGAATGGACGGCCCTGTAGCTGGGCGACGTTTTCTGTTGTAAATGCGGCCGTCACAAAGTTCCTGATAGAGTACTAACACCCCCTACATGTGGGCTAAACATTTAGAGGATTTAGTGCCATTTTAACCCGTCTCTTTCCGCCAACCGTCACCTTCCTTTTGCCAACACAGATCACCCACTTCTCACCACTACTGAGCACCCGCCTTTTGCAGCCACTGTGCACCCACCTGATGCAGCCACTGGGCACCTGTCTGGTGCAGTGATTGGGTTCTTGCCTGTTGATGCTCCACCTCTGAAGACACCATGCTCAGTATCTACTTGCAATGCTAACAAAGAACACAATACACTGCAGCACAAGATCAAGAAAGGCAAAAAACACCTTGCCTCGTTGAAGAGAAAAGTAGATGCCTGTCATACACAACTTGGTGGTCACTACAGCAAAAAGAATGTGGATAAACGGCAAAATCAGGCAGATGCAAAGGCCAAAAGATTGTATAATGCAGAGAAAACTATAGCACAACAGAACCTAAGTAAAGATTGTTTAATACAAGACATGGCTTCGCTGAAAGAGGAAAATTTGGAACTACAGCGGAAAAACTCTCGATTGTTATCAAGATTACTGACTAACCAAAAGAAGACAACAAAAGCACAGAAATACCAGAGCAAGTTGAAAATAAATTTAGAAGGCCATAAGGGATGCATGCCGGAGCAAGAAGTTCAGAAACTGAAGAAGGAACTTTCTAGGAAGAATGAAGAGATATGGGGCCTTGAGATTGACTTGGATTCATCTAAGCAAAAAGTACAGGGAGTGCTCCACCTCAAGGAAGACGGCTTTTACTCTTTTCGGCTGAGGATGCTGGTCAATGCCCTAACTGGTATTGAAATAGCACAAGGTAAGATCTCCCCAACCATTCAGCTGGTGGCTGAGCACCTTTTCAACACTAAAATTGTGTCCTTGCCAGATATAAAAACCATCCAAAATATCAACGATGAAGGACACTATGTCATGAAGAGGTATATTTCATCAGTGCTGGAAGAGACTGAGACTTGGGTTCTTCAAAAAGATGGGACACAGCGTAAGAAGCAGAAGATTCTGGACACAAGTGTCACCGTGGCCACAGGAGATGCATATTCTCTTGGCTTCTGCACTGTTGCTAGTGAGACTGCGGATGCCATTGCTACTACGGCACAGAACCACTTGAAAGAACTGGCAGCACTTTCAAAAAAGGATGAGGCAATTTTCATTTGCAGTGCCCTGAAGAAACTGACTGCCTACATGAGTGACCGTGCAAGCAACGAGAAGAAGAGCGATCGCATATTAGATACTTGGAGGGAAAGTGTTCGTAAAAGTGCCAATATTCCTGAAAGTGAATGGAAAGCGGTCATTCATTGTCACTGCATGGTCCATGTCCTTCTTAGAATCCACAAAAATGTTGTATCTGAAATCCAGAAACTCCAGAAGGACATGGAGAAAGAAATACAGTTTGGCAGGGATTCCTTGGAGAAGTTCCGTACATGGAACCAGCAGTCTATTCCAGAAAGGGTTGTTTGCTGGGGTGGACAGAAATTACCAATCTGTTCACCCTCTTGGTCGCCTCGCCTCCTCGTGGTGCAGACTGGATTTATGCTTGCACATAAGCATAACTAAAGCGACCAGGGTGGGTGGGGAGTTAGCTCAGTGGTAAAGAGCACGGGACTTTGTTAATTCGGGTCCCACTGCAGCCACTTTTCTCCTTCACCCCCCAGCAGTGGTAGATTTACTGCTATATCAAAGGCCAATCCTTCTCATACCATGTCTATGTGGAGTGGGAAGTAAAAGAACTCTCACCTCGGTAAATGTGTAGGGGTGGGATTTCTATCTACATTCATCTCATAGATTCGATCAAACCCAAAGTAAGTCTAATTGAACAAATTGGACGTTAAACTACCAAAACAAACAAACAAAAACAAACAAACACTGCTTCAATAGTCTTTGGGCCTGTTGGAGATCACAGAGGAGCCCGCAGCATTTGGACAGCTCACTGTTCACTCAACAACATCAAATCTCAACTCACATGCTACAAAGACAACAGATTCAATGGATTGTTTGCAGCATGTGCTCAAGTCTTCCACCATCGCAAAGGCCTGAAACCCCGTGTAAGATCTTGGATTCCTACAGAAGAAAGTTTTTCAAAGAGATGTGAGTAAGATATCTCCAGCCACTTTTCTCCTTCACCCCCAGCAGTGGTAGATTTACTGTTATATCAAAGGCAAATCCTTCTCATACCATGTCTAAGTGGTGTGGGAAGTAAAAGAACTATCACCTCGGTAAACGTGTGGGGGTGAGATTTCTACCTATATTCATCACATAAGATGCGATCACCACCCTTGTGGTGTAAAAGAACCTTGAGAAAGTCTGGTGAGAACCTGCAATGGTGAACTACACGTTAAAGACAAATGCAGGTAGTTATCGCAGTGCCCCCTGTGTCTACCAAAAAAACCAAGGCTTAAATCTGCCTCTTCAGATGGAGATGATGTCCTTCTCGTGTTGACATGGGCCGTAAGAAAGCCGTGCAAACAACGCCCGGGGGTAGCTTTAACCCTTTAAGGACGGGCGCCTATGGCAGAACTGCAAACTTAGGGACGGCTACTAATGACTATGTACAGTTCTAGGGGACGGGCCATTGTCCTCTAAACTCAAAATTCGAAGGTTTATCACGTGATATAATTTGTTATCCTTAATATTTTTATTTCTATTATCTAAAATTCAAAAATATGTTATATGTTATACCTACATTCTGTACAAATTTCAAGTTTATTGTTGAAATATTTTCTTTTCAAAAACAATTTCATAGATATCCAGCAAATGATGCCTTAAGGCATCATCCGCCCTTAAAGGGTTAAGAAACTAACAGATCGCGACATAGGCTTCCCCGATAAGAAGAGCCATACAGATGTCTGCACTTACAGTTATCGTTGATCCATGTGCCTCTAGGCTATTGCATTTAAGTTGGCAAATACTGGTACTGAGGAGCAACAATCTGGTGGGACGTATCTCGAATCAAAGCGTAGACCATTTATATAGAACTGCATCAAGAATCTCTTTGATTCTATATGAAACATTTGAAAACATTGAAAAGAATTGACTGAAATAAGTCTACGAAAGTGAAAAGCTAGGGTCACCTGGGACGTTAAACTACAAACAAACAAACAGCATAAAAAATCATAAAAATGCACAATACTCCACGAATTTGGGTGGGCCGCAATCGTCTCCAAAAGGAAAGGGTTAAACTGTTGTGATCATTACTATCTGAATGTCTATGTTCAGAATTATCACATTCCTTAGCGTCAGAGGCAATGCTCATTCATAACCAATGTCAGGGTCCACAAGCTGCTTAGTCTCCCCCCCCCCGGAGTCTCAGCGACCGGCTACTGTGCGGCGACACAAAGAATGTGCTTGGTCGTCAGGAGAGTGTCAATCGACAAGTCTTCTCCAGTGTCAGTTGACGTCAAGCACGCCAAAACCCACCATGACGTCAGCCACGTCATCGCGTCTCGACGCCGACAGGTGTCCAGCCGCTAGGTGGCTGCGGGCAGATTGGCCACTTCCGCTTCCGGTTTAGATAAGCCGCCTGGCGGAGGGAGGGGTGGATGATAGCGTGGGAAAGAGGAGAGAGGGTGTGGGAAAAGAGTGTCTGTCGTGCGAGGGGGATGGATAGACTGGCTCCAGTCCCTGAATCCTAAGGCTACCCTACATTGTCAGGCCACCAAAGAGAGCAGGCAGGAATTCGTAAAGAATGTGACAACATTGCGCCGTGTTTTCCATAACACTGGGAAGAAAGAAATTCTTGACTTCCTCAGGGAATGTAAGATTTTCGATAAGATATGATTGAGAAAAGTAAGATGCCTGGATCAACCAGGCAGCATGCCTTGTTATTCCAACAGGATATGCAAATTTGAGTAAAGTAAACCAAAGTAAGTTTAATTGAACAAATTGGACATTAAACTACCCAAACAAACAAACAAAATAATTAGGAATCGGATACTTTCCAAGGTTTGTTCTATATACCTCACTGACATCTCTGCTCGATAAGATTGACAAATTAAAAAAAAACTACCTAAATAAAAAAAGACTTGAGCAAGTCTAGGGACGGGACTGAGGTTCTCTGCGGCAGGGATTTGGTGGGTGTGTGGGGGGGGGGGGGGGGGGGGGGGCTGAGTCCGGCTTTGTTTGGAGGGCCACGGGACGGGGAGGCTGGATGAAGTCCTTTTGTGGCACCGCTGCTTCTGGCCGCAATAAATCGAGCTGGAAAAAGACGGTGGTATTCAGCGCGTGGTTCACAATGAGCAGCTCTGAGCTGGTACAGTTCTGTGAGGAGCAGCTCGCTAAGGCGGGAAACTAGAGCTGACCTCGCCACTGTCACCACTTCCTGTCGTCTGCCAAACTCCGCAATGACCCTGGGTGATATACGAACTGTCTCCTAGTGGGGGATAGGTAGAGGGGATGCATGTAAGACAAGAAACACAAGTAACATGGATGCAGTCATAATAAATGGATACATTATGTATTTATATGTATATATATTATATATATCTATATACATAAATATATATATATATCTTTATACATAAATATATATATATATATCTTTATTTATATATATATATATATATATAATATGTATGCGTATATATATACATATTATATACACACACACATATATATATATTAGAACCCCACTTAAGGATATTCCATCATCATCAGTGCGTCAGCACATGGCACTACGTTTTCCGTTCAATACTTTCCTCCATTCCATTCTATCTTGTGCTTTTTCCTGTGCTTCTTTCTCGTAGTCCTCTCGCTATTAGTTTTGGTGCAACCTTTTCTTTCTCAGCTTTAAGTCTGTGTTTGCAATTTACTGCTCCCCATCCTATGTCGTCTGCATATTTTGGTTGTATCAGTACTCCGATTTCTTGGGGTCTGCTGTAGGTGTGGTTTTGACGACATCATGTTGCTTGCAGTTGGTATGGTCAGAGATTTTATGTTCCGGTTGAAGAGCTTTTGCCAGGTAGAGCGTGACTGAAGTTCTCTGCGGGTATGCCCATTTTGGTTTGGAAGGGTTCTGATGTTTGTGTCCCTATTTTTACGATGAGTCTTACGTCCTCCACTAGTATTTTTATCAGGTGCAGTTCTGCTGGGTTGAGTATTGTTTTCAGGTCCTCTAGTAGGGTGTTTCTTCGCACCGTGTCGAGCGCTTTGGACATGTCCATGAGAGTGAGGTTTAGTTCATAGTTTTGTGATGTTATAGCCTTCTCTGCCATGGGACTGTTGAATTGGGTCTCACTGCAGCCACTTTTCTCCTCCACCCCCCAGCAGTGGTAGATTTACTGCTGTATCAAAGGTCAATCCTTCTCATACCATGTGTATGCGGTGTGGGAAGTAAAAGAACTCTCACCTCGATAAATGTGTAGGGGTGGGATTTCTTCCTACATTTATCTCATAGATTCAGTCAAATCCAAAGTAAGTCTAATTGAACAAATTGGACTTTAAACTACCAAAACAAACAAAGTCCCCAGTATGGTTACGCGGCCTATAATATAGATTGCAAATAGGTAAGATGTGGCAATGACACCTCTTTAGCAAGCTGATAAAATGAAAAAAATGATTAAAAATGAATTGCAAAATAAAATTTATATATATATAAATTGCAAAAAAAATTATAATATAAATTGCAAAGAAAAGATTATGATATAAATTGTAAAAAATATATAATATAAATTGTAAAAAATATATAATACAGGGATGACAGTTTTCCTTGTTTCCGCGGAATTCCGTGTTTTCATTTTTGGAATAAGATATCCTTTTTCTTATATAAAATGAACATAACAATTAAATAATACTCAAATCAACCATGACTCATAGATTCCCCAATTTACCTGCCTCCAGACCCATGTTCTGTAGTGATAATGTTATTTGTATTTACTATATTCTAGGTCTTCTTGGTGTATACATAGGTCTTATGTCTAACCCTGTATTGCCAGGAAAAAATATTTCCTTGTTTTTTTTTCTGACCCCAACTGGCATCCCTGATAATATAAATTGAAGAAAAAAATGATATTATGAATTTCAGGTGGCCCTTGACGTGGTAGCGGAGTTCGCGGCGGACGGCGTGCGGTACCTGGAGCTCCGCACCACGCCGCGCGCCCTGCCCGACCTCCCGCCGGACGAGTACGTGCGCACCGTGCTGTCCGCCCTGGAGGAGGCCGCCCGCGCCCACCCCGCCATCACCGTCCGCCTCCTCCTCTCCGTCGACAGGGGCCGACACACCCCCCACGACGCCGCCCAGATCGTCGACATGGCCGACCACTTCCGGCGGGAGAGCGGCGGTCGCGTCGTCGGGGTCGACCTCAGCGGCAACCCGAAGGTAAGTGGGCACGGATTGTTTTTTATTCAATAAAAGTTTCTATACATAAAGATTTCACCGACTAGAGGTGATCTTCCACTTTGGAGTCACATAGATTCAACCCGAATTATTTTTATCAATCATGTAGATGGGTAATAAATACAGTAAAGACAGTGTATACAAATGACCATAATCTCCTCATAGATGGCTACGCGTCAACCACTCGAAGGTTACGACCACTTGTACAGAAAACTAGTCATTATCGTGTATATAAAGACTATATAGGAGGGACTTTGACCTTAACCCTTTCCTTACCGCGCCTAGCGTAGCGCGTAGTGCGTTAACGACCGTGCCCTCTGTAGCGAACGTTCCCATTATTATCTCACCCCGGTATTTTTCTCCATAGGCTTAACGTTAGGAACTCGTACTCCATGGCTGTGAAGCTATTGTACCCAATACTCAATGGCTAATTTGGTGAGTTCTTTCATCAATAAATGATGTTATATGGGGTGAGATAAAATCAGAAACCCACTTGATGAAAATAACTTGGTCCACACTCCACCTCGTTAGACTGCTACGTAATTCACTCAGCTTCGCTTCGTGAATTACTCCGCAGTCCAACTCGGTGGAGTCTGGACCAGGTTATTCTCATCTCGTGAGTTTCCTTCTAACTACCGCACGTCGCACGTCGAACAGACGTCTAAATACCGGCCCATTCTGCAGGCGTTAGAAAAAGGCACAAAGTGCAGACGGGTGCGTCACAAATTAGCAAATTTAGATAACTTAAAGAATTAATTAGATAATTTGAATAATACCGGGAAAAAAAGAGAATTCAGGCTTTATTTCTATACCGTTGATTATTAATTAGAGCGATATTTAATACTTATATTAATTTTTCCAAGTGCAGGAAGAATACAAGACTGTTTTTGACACAAGCCTGTGGCTAGGCCCAATATAGCACTGAGCCTACGAAGATCTGTATCTTCTCTTTTTTTATCGCTATTACATAGTATTATTTTACGCTAATAATAACAGAAAAATATGCAGAAAACATAGGTGAACTTGTTTTGTATGTAGAATTAATATATTTTCGAGAAATAATGAAAATGCTATAGGCCTGGTAGGTCGGGCCAACCACACTCTGTCTTATTACAAGGCCAGGTCATAGATTTATGTCTTATACAGAGATGTCAGTTTTCCACTTTTCCGTGGAAATCCACTTTTCCATATTCAGTTTATGTAATTGCTTTTCCTAATGTAAAACAAAGATAATATTGATTTAGCCTCATTTACGCCAATAGAACAGTGGTTTGAACCTCCCCACAGACCCTCAGCCCCATGCCATAGACAACAAAGACATATTATCCAAGTTTTCTGTCTCGTTGAGGCAGAAAAATCCACATGAAAAATATTTCCACTTTTTTCCCCGACTCCAACTGACATCCCTGCTTATATAGTCGGGTATAAACATCGCCATAGTAACCCATTCATTTGAATTCCACTCTAATCATTAATATAATATTGTTTTCTATATATACTGTTTTACTTTTTAAATTTGTCCATTATTTACTGAAATAATACAAAATATGTAATAATATGAATTAGCTGCCTCTAGGCAGCATCGGTAAGGAAAGGGCTAAACTTTGTATTGGATACTGAGGCAGGGCCACATAAAACTAACCCTGGACCGTGCTCTGTGAGGCCTGATAGTGTTCGGGGGAGCTCGGATCGGAGATTCGCTTCTCTTCTCACCGGCGATAACGGATAAGACAACGTTACCCTTATCAGAAATACAAGGCTAGGGTTGGAAGCAAGACCCAGGTGGGGTGCGGTCATATGGGGCAACTGAGAAAGGACAGTTTGACTCGTCAATTCGACTGTATTCGTAGAAACGGCATGTGTTTGTGATAAAGAACAAAGCTCTGGCCCAGAATAGTGGGTTTTATTATCCATCTAATACAAAGTGTCCATAGAAAACACGAAGGGAGTTTGTATGGACATACCCGGCGCATACGGATATGTTGTATGCTCGGGGGGGGGGGGGCGCATACGGAAAAATAATGCATAAGTAAAACGAACTGATATCCACATGCCACTTGTCCAGAAAAGGTGGATAATAGATACAATATTGACTGGTTTCAGATAAAAGCGGTTGTATGCTCCTTGGAGTTGCCTCTGTGCAATATCCTCGCATACGCTCGAATATTACTATGCGTCAAGGGTGAACAGATTGACAGCAATTATCAATCTGCTCACCCTCTTGTTCGCCTCGCCTACTCGTGGTGCAGACCAGATATGTTTGCACAGAAGCATAACTAAAGCGACCGGGGTGGGTGGGGAGTTAGCTCAGTGGTAAAGAGCAGGGGACTTTGTTGATTCGGGTCCCACTGCAGCCACTTTTCTCCTTCCCCCCCCCCCCCCCCCCCCAGCAGTGGTAGATTTACTGCTATATCAAAGGCCAATCCTTCTCATACAATGTCTATGTGGTGTGGGAAGTAAAAGAACTCTCACCTCGGTAAATGTGTAGGGGTGGGGTTTCTCCTACAGTCATCTCATAGATTCGATCAAACCCAAAGTAAGTCTAATTGAACAAATTGGACGTTAAGCTACCAAAACAAACAAACAAACCAACCCGTATTAGTTTATTTTAAGTATGCACTATTTTTTTGTATTCGCCGGGTTTTGCAGCCCGGGGCATAGTACATATCTCTATGCTGCGGGTATATAGATACACGATGCCCATGTGTTTTCTATGGACACTATGTATTAGGTGGATAAAAAAATATTTTCTACATGGGTGCCTCGGGGAATCAAACATTCAAGCGTAAAAGAATAGCCTTGGATGTATCCCTGTAAGCATTTTTATTACCTTTTGTTTGGACTCCACAGTATTTCTCTCCCTGATTATGACGCAGGGTACTGTGAACCCCCACAAGACTCCGACATTCAATCGGGAGGTCCCCTTTATTCTCCATTCACAAGGATATCACTAATACAAGTTAATTGCATTTTGGTCAAAGACAAAAATGCCTTTCAAGCTCCATTTCTAACCCCAAAAGTCAACGGCGGCTTGTTTAGGTTTCGTTTGGTGAATTTTTAATCACAGAAACGAGGTGTGTGGTTTAATTATGGCGCTTCTCTGTGCTCCTGTCCTGGTATCGTGTTACAGTGCCATGCACCCCACCATTATCAGTCCCGACACACCCTAAAGCCAATACCAAACTTTACCCGCAAAAAAACTATAGATTAAAAAAACCCAATAAAAACACCTCCACTCATGCATGGACTTGTGTTGTGGTATCCGCAGTCCCCCGGGTGCATGCAGCAGGCGGTTTCTCTATTATTATTATTTTTTAATTATTATTTTCTTGTTTGGTTTATCTTTTATTTTGGCTCGACCCACAAAAGAATTTTTCCTAAAGGTGTACTGTTTTATTGTGTTTCAACGTTTCCTCTGGTGTTTTCACAGGAGAAGGATGCTCGCATTTACCTCGAGGCGATGGGCGAGGGCCGGAGGCGGGGCCTGAGACTGGCGCTGCACATGGCTGAGGTATTTATCCTGTCCTTAAAGGCATATCCTACAATCAGGGGTGTCCGAGTTCATGGAAATCCCTGAATTTCTCAGTATGCAAGGTTTTAATAAAGCATGTGTATGTTAACGCCATATTGTTTCCGGGTCTGCTGGGGTGGACAGAAATTACCAATCTGTTCACCCTCTTGGTCGCCTCGCCTCCTCGTGGTGCAGACTGGATATGCTTGCACGCAAGCTTAACTAAAGCGACCAGGATGGGTGGGGAGTTAGCTCAGTGGTAAAGAGCACGGGACTTTGTTGATTCGGGTCCCACTGCAGCCACTTTTCTCCTTCACCCCCAAGCAGTGGTAGATTTACTGCTATATCAAAGGCCAATCCTTCTGATACCATGTCTATGTGGAGTGGGAAGTAAAAGAACTCTCACCTCGGTAAATGTATAGGGGTGGGATTTCTACCTAGATTCATTTCATAGATTCGATCAAACCCAAAGTAAGTCTAATTGAACAAATTGGACGTTGAACTACCAAAACAAACAAACCAGAACCCCATGTACCTGACTTCCCTGTAAATGTGTGCATTCTTGCTTTCATGATTTTCAGGGTTGTCCCTGACAAACTGCCCCATAGATAAAACATGGATAAGAATCCCTGAAATCCCAGAAACCACTGGGCAGTTACCATACAAATCACCATGCTAATACCAGGAACCATCTTTAAAATACTACACTCTCCCATGCAGATATTTGGAAAGGCAATTTTGTAAGGAGAACTTACGTGGCCAAAACAGTACGGTACGATAGGTTGGTAAATAAACTATTTGCCGGCTTGACCTGTAGCCTATTACAGGGAGCAGCTTCATACTCATCAGCTTGCTTGATATGGTGCAGTGACTGGTTTACCGTTGTCAGTATAATGTGACTGGTGGAGTGTTGTGTCTGTGGTTTGCGGCACAGCCCTGCAGTGAGGCAACACTATAAAGTGGGCATAGTGTCCCACTGCTACAAGTAGACCAAAGTTGAGTTAATATACCTTAAGCTTGGATCCATCAGCCGGCCAGAGGCAACGACCGCACGTGTGCGGGCGACAGGTATTCAATGGGCGGGATCGGCTGATTCCGGCCGATTTGCTGATCCACCAAGCAGATTGTCCAAGCCGATCTGAGCTGATGCACGATTCGGGCGACCAACGTCCACAATTCCTCGACATGGTCATCGTCCGGCCCTAACGCACTCTTGGTGGGTCACACACTTCACAAGAACCTGATAGGTCAACCAATGAGCCGTCCTAGACATAAAACTCCACAAACAAACAAGTGACAATTTTATGTTCAGACATATTCCATATAGACCTATTCTAATGCCAAATAACCAATTTATCAGGTTTTATCCAGTTTGTCATAACTCAATTGGTAAAATAAGCCTATTTATATTTGATCAATTCATATAGGAAGTGAACTGAAAAATATTTCTTTCAAAAACAAGGACGCCGACCTATGATCTTTTTAAAAACCTATTCTGTGAGAGAAAGTTTGGAGAAAATGGCATGGGTTTTACCTTGTGAAAAACAACTTTTTGAAATTAATGTATGTTCTAATTTAGTACTACCAGAATATTGATCTCTAATTAAAAAACTACACGGTGACCCTTGATTTTTTAATTAGAAATCTGTACCACAACACTTGCAGATCATCATATTAAATTCCCAGAATACGTACATGGGTTTTTCTTTTCAAGGTAAATTGTCTGATATGCCTTTAATACCGGGCCTTTATCGAAGAGCGGCTCATAGAGCAACTCAGGGTCCAGCCCCCACCCCCAGCCCGCCCGCCACTCCCCGGCCCCCGCCGCCCGCCGCCCTCTGCCCTCTGCCCGCCTCCCCTAGCCCGCTGTCCCCCGTCCTCCGCCCGCCGCCCCCGTCCCCCACCCGCCTCCCTCTTCCCGCCGCTCTCCTCCCGTCCCCCGTCCGTCGCCCGCCGCATCCTGTCCCGAACCCCCTGTCCCCCAGCCCGTCCTCCGCCGCACCCCGCCTCCCCGCCGCCCACCGCCCACCGCCCGTACAGTGGAGTATAACGCGGGCGAGCGTGACTGCCGCGTGCTTACCCAGCGAAACTGATAATGAAAAGAAAACATCGAGAAAGGCTCTGTAAAAACAAGGTCCGGAAAGCGTGAACGGTATATGTATGTAAGGGATAGCGAGAAAACCATGTACCGAGGAGGAGGGGGTAGGGTATGTTACAACTGGCCGTGTATGTATACCCGCACAGATGTAAGGGATAGCGAGAAAACCATGTACCGAGGAGGAGGGGGTAGGGTATGTTACAACTGGCCGTGTATGTATGGCCGCACAGATGTAAAGCCTATAAGACACCGACCCGACCGCTGTGCCCGATTCTACCTTTGCCCGACGGATCCGTCGGGTCTGTGACAATCTGCATCAATCGGGTCGGTGTACGCACTTCACCGACCCGATTTTATTGCTTTTCCCGACGCGTTGGGCATTACTACCATGTCAGATGTGACCGACTCTGCCCGACCTTAAGATTCCGGTGTACGCACTTTCACCGATCGTTACCGATTCTAAGCATGCCATTTGAAAAGCGTTGCCAGCTATCCCTCAGTCCGATTTACTAGTGTCTTATATCGATGTGTAGGGGAGAAACAAGCGATCATAGATCTAAAAACCATTTTCTGATATTTTGAATAGACCAGAAGTTATCAAACTTTGCATTATTCCCTATATATACTTATCACCCGGCCCGGCACCCAGCCACTCTCTTTGATCTCAATCGGGTTGTTTTACGAGGTTATAAAGGCAGGAGGTGTCGTCGGGAAGAGGCATCGTGTCGGTGTCTTATAGGTATAAGACATCGACATTTTATTCCAGACTCTCACCGAGCCGATGGTCGGGATGAATCGGGAAAAATATTCGGTGTCTTACAGGCTTAAGGGATAGCGAGAAAACCATGTACCGAGGAGGAGGGGGTAGGGTATGATACTACTGGCCGTGTATGTATGGCCGCACAGATGTAAGGGATAGCGAGAAAACCATGGACCGAGGAGGAGGGGGTAGGGTATGATACTACTGGCCGTGTATGTATGGCCGCACAGATGTAAAGCCTATGAGACACCGACCCGACCGCTGTGCCCGATTCTACCTTTGCCCGACGGATCCGTCGGGTCGGTGACAATCTGCATCAATCGGGTCGGTGTACGCACTTCACCGACCCGATTTTATTGCTTTTCCCGACGCGTTGGGCATTACTACCATCTCAGATGTGACCGACTCTGCCCGACCTTAAGATTCCGGTGTACGCACTTTCACCGATCGTTACCGATTCTAAGCATGCCATTTGAAAAGCGTTGCCAGCTATCCCTCAGTCCGATTTACTAGTGTCTTATATCGATGTGTAGATGAGAAACAAGCGATCATAGATCTGAAAACCGTTTTCGGATATTTTAAATAGACCAGAAGTTATTAAACTTTGCATTATTGCCTATATATACTTATCACCCGGCCCGGGGCCCAGCCGGGCCCGGCACCCGGCCGCTCTCTTTGATCTCAATCGGCTTGTTTTACGAGGTTATAAAGGCAGGAGGTGTCGTCGGGAAGAGTCATCGTGTCGGTGTCTTATAGGTATAAGACATCGACATTTTATTCCCGACTCTCACCAAGCCGATGGGCGGGATGAATCGGGAACAAATGTCGGTGTCTTATGGCTTTAGGGATAGCGAGAAAACCATGTACCAAGGAGGAGAGAGTAGGGTATGTTACAACTGGAGACAGGGGCGTATATACACTCTCCCAGCATGGATTCTGCGCCTTTATCTCACCCTGGTATTTCCCCCCGTAGACTAAACATCGGGAACTCCTATTCAATGCCCATTAGAAATAAAATACTCAATAGGAGATAATGTCACAAATGTTAACTATTCTAATTTACAGAGCTGTTGTGGTAAGGGCCAATTGTTATATTAGTTATGGTCCTCATGATTTTTATTCAACAAGTGATGTATTCATGGCAACGCCGATGGGTTATATAAAAACGTTTATACCATGTCCCAGAGTATCTACAATTCCTGTGTTAAACACAATTTCGAATTCGTAAAAATGCATGTAACAGCCATTGGCCAACACAACCTCATAGACACCAATAGATGACCACTTACCTTCTTCAGATGGCCTTCCCATAGAAATTAGCATGGTGACATGGTATTTCCTTAAACATTTCTCATTTGTACATGTGGCCAAATATAATAATCCAGAATCATTTGAAGATAGCAATAGTACATCAGTGTCAATTAGCAACAAAGTCAAAATATTGCATTTTCCCATAGACACCAATAGTAAAGCACTTACATTTTCAGATGGCCCTCCCATAGAAGTTAGCATGGTGCCATGCCAATTCTTTTGCATTTTCTAATTGCTGATATATGGAACTTATATTATCCAGAGTTATTTGCAAAAAATCAATAGAATTTAGAAATCCCCCAACTACCAGCATTTGTCTTTAAATCGAACCAACCAACCACGATTGTTTGCTTGGTAAAATAGCTAAACTTTTATTCTCTTGTGTAGGTTGGGGACCAGAATGAGGAGAGTGCGGCCGTTCTTGCTCTCCCCCCGGACAGGATTGGCCACGGTACCTACCTACTACCGGATCGAGGCGGAAGTGACGTCATCATGGCCCTCATGGAGAAGCACAAGGTACCAGTAGGTAAGACGCTGGGCTATTTCCTTTCTCTCTTGTTCGGGTATGTCAGTTTTCCATTCTTCCGTGGAAATCCAGGTTTTCATATTCAGTCTATGTAATTTATTTCCCTTGTGTCAATATGATAATATTTTTTAGCCTCATCTACTACAATAAAACAGTTGCTTGAATATAGCAGCAATGCGCAGTGTTTTCTCTAACACCAGTAAGAAATTCTCGACTTAATCAAAGAATGCAAGATTTTCGATAGAATTTAATCAAGAAGAGTAAGATGCCTGGATCAACCAGGCAGCATACCTTGTTATTCCAAAAGGATCTGCTAAGGTTTACTAGACAGGTGGCCATAAACCATGAGGGGTTGACATGTCGTAATACACGAGCCTTAGCGAGTGTTTTACGACGCGTGGATACCATGGATAACAAAGAAATACCATCATGTATATAGTGGCTGTATCATGATCCTTTCAAATCTACCTTTCTACTCCCCACCCCCTCCCCTTAGACAACAAAGACTATACCATGTCAAACACTGGAGCAGCATGCACTGATATCTACATGCTCTGATAGGGCACTAGGTAGACTGGCTCCAGTCCTTGCATCCTATGGCTACCCTCCTCGTTGGGACACAGGGTGTTGGATTTCTGGCGCTGTTTCACACTGCGCCGCTCCGGTTTATTGTGCCGCAAAACCTGTCTCTGCAATGATAGACTCACAACAACCTTAGGATTTTAAGATTATACGTCCGCGCCTTTTTTCGGGACTACCGCAATGTAGTACTACCCAAGATAGAATATAGTTCCTAGCATATCTAGTATATCTGAGACTATCCCCGTGATATTTGTGAATTTCTTTGGTAATACTTTTAAAGTATTCTAGTGATCACTTTTTCAGTCACTTTCAAAATGATGTGATTTGATTGCAAGTGTTTTAGGTTTTGAAGTAAACATCCAACTGTCATCTTCTGAGGACATGGTGGCAGATTCATAACATGCCTAAGTTCTATATACGAACTGAATATAAAACTATTCTATACCACTCAGAAAGATGTTTATAATTAAATCTCCCTCATGATTGATATGTGTATAGTTGTCACCCTTTCAGATTTGTTAGGCCAGTTTGAGTCTAAAATGACAGTTAGCTTCCCACCATGACCTAGAATCGGTGACCTAGATCTCCATGACTAGAGGTCTGTCAATCTGGCTGTCATCACAGAGTACTGCACCCAGAGAGCTAGTATAGTCACTCAGACACGGTTATGAAAGACATTGCCATGTTTAGTTACTATAGACATGACATAGAAACAATTGATGTGTATACAACACAAATAATATATGAAGTCTCTTCAGGCACTTCCGATGGTGTTTACAAACATCTACACGTGCGACCATAGCTGCTACCCGACTTGTAGAATGTACACAGGTACAGCGAAATGACCTAGATAGCCTGCCCAGAAAGTGTAGTTCCTACCCAGAGGCCTGTAATAGCAGCGACGAGTTTCCGAAGGTTGCTCTAGCGGTGCAGTGTGGCGCTGTTTAGCTCCAGTATTTCCAACACTCTCCATATAGATATCCTGGCTATTGGTCAGGATATCTGCTGGGAGATTGATACCCTCTCACTTGATCTCAATCGAGTCACAGTCAGGAGCAGGCAAAACTTATTGCTATGACAACACAGGCGGCCAGGGAACTGGAGGAGGGGAGGGGGTAGGGGTAGGAGGAAGTATAGGGTTACAGGGAGTGGCTTGGGGCCATAAACAGGAGATTTGGTTCATAGTGGACAAGTCTTTGATCCATGGGCCAGTCAGAGAAGGATACATACTTAATGTGTTTAATCATTTAATGAATGTTCATAATCAAAGACTTGAGCAAGTCTAGGCACCAGGCACAGGAGCACTTGTAGAAAGGATGCATGTCTTCTCCAGGGTCGCCGTCGTAACCCGACCCCCTCCTTCTGTCATGTGACATGCGGTCATGTGACATGCGGTCGGGAGTCGTACGTGGTCGGGTGGGTAATGCTGAGACCACATGCTTCACGCGAGGACGACCAGGGACGGCAATACCTTAAAGTGTATGCTACTTACTGTCCTTCTCCTTCACCCCCGGCAGTGGTAGATTTACTGCTATATTAAAGGTAAATCGGTTCTAATACCATATCTATGCAGGGATGCAAGTTCGCCGACAATTGACGGAAATCAGAAATTTCTGCATCTTGAAATATGATCATTAACAAAGTATGAAAATCATAAAATAAAACCAAATTCCGCAGTCAGTACTTTGGCGGCAGTTAAACGCGCCAAGGGCCGTTGACACTGCCGTCAGAGTTCCGTCAAGTGCCGAAATTTTGTTTGACGGCACGGGCGGGGGGGGGGGGGGGGCGTCCCCCCCCCCCCGAATATATCTTTTTTATGTGGTGTGTTGTACAGCCACCTTTCTCCTTCATTCCCAGCAGTGATAGATTTACTGCTTTATCAAAGGCCAATCCTTCTCATAGTATGTCTATGTGGTGTGGTGTACAGCCATTCTTTCACCCCCAGCAGTGGTAGATTTAGTGCTATATTAAAGGCCAGTCCTTCTCATACCATGTCTATGTTATATAGTGTACAGCCACCTTTTTCAGTCATCCCCAGCTGTGGTAGATTTACTGCTATATCAAAGGCCAATCCTTCTCATAGTATGTCTATGTGGTGTGGTGTACAGCCATTCTTTCACCCCCAGCAGTGGTAGATTTACTGCTATATTAAAGGTCCATCGTTCTCATACCATGTCTATGTGGTGTGTTGTACAGCCACCTTTCTCCATCATCCCTAGCTGTGGTAGATTTACTGCTATATCAAAGGCCAGTCCTTCTCATACATGTCTATGTAGTGTGGTGTACAGCCACCTTTCTCCATCATCCCCAGCTGTGGTAGATTTACTGCTATATCAAAGGCCACTCCTTCTCATACCATGTCTATGTAGTGTGGTGCACAGCAACCTTTTTCCTTTATTCCCAGCAGTGGTAGATATAGTGCTATATCAAAAGTGCTATATCAAAAGCCAGTCGATGTAGTGTGGGAAGTAAAAGAACTCTCACCTCGGTAGATGTGTAGGGGTGGGATTTCTACCTAAATTCATCTCATAGATTCGGTCGAACCCAAAGTAAGTCTAATTGAACAAACTAGATTACCCAAACAAACAAACAAACTTACAAACTTATTTACCCTCCGACAGAATCAGAGGGGTTTGAAGTCGTCATTGATAGTCATTGAGTTTAGAAGACTATTCCATCGGTATGGACCTGTCAAATGCGGCAGAAACAAGACATACAGAGAACCCTCGCCCATTTTTAGATACCGACATTTAGTCGTTGGCCACCACCGACTGACAATATCAAGAGCTCAATTAATTGGTGCCGTTTTCATCGGCCAGTTGGAAATGGCTTAAGTCCCATTTCCATTAGCCGATGTAGATGTAAATCTAGCCGGTGTAGATTTTCTGTGTTCTCCTAATAGCCTATTTCCATTGGTCATCACCGATATACAATCAGGAACCACCAACGGACCTTAGCACTGCTGATACAAAATGTAAATAGGCCATTAGGAGAACACAAAAAATCTACACCGTGTTTGTTGGCCAATGGAAAAAAAGGCTTTTACAATTATCAGAACAGTCACTAAAGATTACTGTTGGCGTCATTCAGAAATCTGGCAGGATACCCGGGTATGTGTGACAGATTACGCAGTGTCTTAGAAAAACTTTGATAAAGGGGAAGGTCTGTTGGGGTGGACAGAAATTACTAATCTGTTCACCCTCTTGGTGCAGACCAGATATGTTTGCACGCAAGCATAACTAAAGCGACCGGGGTGGGTGGGGAGTTAGCTCAGTGGTAAAGAGCACAGGACTTTGTTGATTCGGGTCCCACTGCAGCCACTTTTCTCCCTCACCCCCCAGCAGTGGTAGATTTACTGCTATAGACCCCCTTCACACTGGCGCCATCTTGTAATGGCCGACATGTAGATCACACCAGAACGAGGCGATAGGCTCTGGCATGTAGCACCCACACTGCAGCAGGTGCCTAATACTATAATGATGCAAAATATAAACCGTTCTGGCTTCATGAATAATCGGCCGAATTTTATTTTTAAGATAATGTTAGAAAGCTGAGACCTAGGTGTATCAGTTGGTATATATATATATATATGATATAACCGTGTTATGGATAAAATTTCCTGTCATGGAATGAATATCAGAATTGTTTTGGTAGAAAACATTAAAACATGTTACTTTCCTTTTTTCACAGCGATTTAATTAAAAATCTACCGCGATGACATATACAAATAAACATCCTACCTTCTAAGGCATTTCAAGACGATTAAAATGATACCAATATTACCAGGTTGTGATAGATATTTCCTCAGGTAATGGACTAATACTGCATCAGTGAATTGTCGGGGAAATTTGGGAATTTGTCAGCAAAAATCTAAGTTTTTTTTAGCTCTGGCTTTGTGTATAACAGGCCGATCTTTATAAATAAAGCATTGTTAGAAAGCTAAGACTCTAAGCTATTTGTTGGTATACATATAATATACCTATGCCTTGGCTACGATTTCCTGTGATAGCTTCAAAACTTAGAATTTTTCTGGGCTAATGGACTATTAAGACAGATATCAGAAGATCATGTTTTTAGCGTTTTCTGTGTCAAAAATCTGGTAATATTGGTATCATTTTAATCGTCTTGAAATGCTAAAGAAGGTAGGATATTAATTTCCATAGGATAGCGATAGATTTTTTTTATTAAATCACTGTGAAAACAGGAAGGTAACATGTTTTGTTTTCTTTTTTCACCAAAATAATTTGGATGTTCAATCCATGACTAAAAATCTTAGCCATAACACAGATACATGATATTATATCGACAGATAGGCCCAAGTTTTGGCTTTTTAATAATGTTTTATTTATAAAGCTCAGCCTTTTATTCACAAAACAACAACAAATTACATTTCTAGTTAACTCTGTGCTTATGGTTGTGAAGCCATGCTGCTGACCCAGGTAACATATCACGCCTCGTTTTCGAATCCGAGTCTGTGGCTGATTCCCGGAAAGCAGTGGCTAGCCACATGCAACCAGCGCAACCCGATTGCAGCGCCACGCTTATGTGCAAGTGGTGAATATCAAGGCCAATCCTTCTCATACCATGTCTATGTGGTGTGGGAAATAAAAGAACTCTCACCTCGGTAAATGTGTAGGGGTGGGATTTCTCCTTACATTCATCTCATAGATTCGGTCAAATCCAAAGTAAGTCTAGCTGAACAAATTGGACGTAAAACTACCCAAACAAACAAATAAAGATAAAGGGGAATTTCCATTTCAGAGAACATGCCTCCAAATGAAATACCCAGACGGATGGTAGTAAGTCTTATGAGGATGTCACTGGGTATTACAACACAAAAAAGAAACATATCTTACTTTGCAATCAGTCAAATTCTATATCCCGGGACTAAGCCTCGTGTCCGTTGAAGATATTTGTCACTGTCACTCTCCGGCCAGATATTCTGCCCTTTGTGAAGGCTGTCATTGGAGGCGCAGTGGAAGTGAAATGGAGAATGGCAGCTTGGATGCTGATAAATCTCTTACTCCGTGGTGCACTATGAACGGAGTGTGTCGCAGTAGCTATCATTTAAAACTGTTCTTTATCATTCGGGCTGAACATGAAGGAAACACCCACGCTCTCCTAATATGTGTAATTTTCGTTTTATATTAAAGACAAATGCTGGTGGTTGAGTGATTTCTAAATTCTATTAATTCAAAAAAAACTCTGGATAATATAAGTTTCATATATGAGCAAATAGAAAAATGCATAAAAAATGCATGTCACGGTGCTAACTTCTATGGGAAGGCTATCTGAAGAAGGTTAGTGCTTAACTATTGGTGTCTATAGGAAACCACAATATTTCCATGAAACCAAATAGCAGCACCAGTGTCAAATTTAGTTCTGAGTGTAGGCACACATGGCACTGCAATTCTTACCCGCATTTGACTTTTATCACCTATTTGGATTCCTCCCCGACTGAGGGACGTATTTTATGGGATGAGAACGGAATTGCTATGAATTCACTCATACGTTTTCTTATTAGTAACGTCATTTTTTCGTGTTTTAAGGTATATAGTAATAATAACTATGTACCTAAAAACACGAAACAAATATCATTTTGTGATATTTTTTCCCTGAGTCAGTTGTTCAGTTTTGACTCTTTGAGGGGCGCCCCTGGCGGACATTCCTTTATGTAATGACGAACACACTATGGGAACAGTGCACCCGAACATTCATTATCTCACTGAGCCCAAACATTTGTTATATACAACACCTCTAGCATCTGGTAGTATTTCATAGACTTTCGTCCTTATGTATATCATAATAAGAGAAAACGTACTTACTGAGCCTGCACGGATGGCCGTTTGAGGTCATTTGATGTGAAAAAATACGTCCCTCTGCCTGTGGCGTCGGGGCGTATTTTGGCTTCAAATGACCGAGAACAGCCATCCGTACGGGCGCTGTCACAACGTTCTCTTATTACTATACACGCCCTAATCGTTTATAAACGCCGTACATTAGCTTTTCTACTCCGCGAAAATCACTATGGCCCGCTGTCACGGCTGGCGCGAACATTATTTATACTGCATCCCTAGAAGCTGGTAGTATTTCATAGACGTTCGCCCATAGATGTATCATATATGTACATTAGTAATTATAGAATCACCGAGAAACTAAATTTGTTTTATGTGTCTTCAGAGGCGTGCCTAACGTCCAACGTGTGCCTGCAGACAGTGGCAGACTACCCCGACCACCAGTTCGGCTTCTGGTTCAGGAGGAAACACCCGGTCGTCCTCTGCGTAAGTCTACCTGATCCCTGCTCGTTTGTTTGTTTGTTTGTGTAGTTTTACGTCTCGGTAGGCTAGTTACGTCCTTTTGAGACTGACTCATTGGTTGACCTATCTGGTTCTTGAAAGGTATATTAGTTCAACTTTGGTCTACTTGTAGCAGTGGGACCCTATGCCCGTTTTATAGTGCTGCCCACCTGATCCCTGCAGTCATTAACCCTTCCCCTGCAGCACCCAGTTCCCCTGCTCAGCATTACACGGCAGGCATTGCCTGCATAAACGACCCAGCTACGGCAGGCACCTTTTTTTTGGGGGGGGGGGGGGAGGGGAATAGCAATGTCATATGATGTTTCATGTGATTTGAGGAATTTACCTTGGTATTGTTATAGCAAATTAAAGGTCAATTCACCTCTTGCACATAAGCGTGGCGCAGCGATCGCCGTGATGATGGGTTTCGCTGGTTCTATCTACTCAATAAAGTACCAGCCATGCCCATAGAAATTTCCGCACTCCAAAACGAGGCGAGTGCTATTAGAATGAAGCCAACACTGTAGCAAGTGCCTAATACCACTATGATAATGAAAATACAAATCCTTCTTCTGTTATAAATAAACGGCCCAATTTTACAATCAAAACATTGTTAGAAACCTGACACTTAGGCCTATCTGTTGTTATATATATGATATACCTGTGTTATGTCTATGATTTCCTGTCATAGATTGAACATCGGAATATTATTTAGGTAAAGAAAACCACAAACATGTTACCTTCCTGCTTTCACCTTTGACTGTTGTCAGGGAAATCTGGAATATCTAGGTCTAATCATAAAGAAATCTCTATCTCTGACACTATTGAGAATTGTGTTTATTTAAGAAAATTAGGTAGATCTGTATTAGTTGTATTCGTGGCCTAACAAGTAATTCTGACTGCAAGTTCTTCGGCTAGGTTATCACAATGTTTGATAGTGTTTTAAGTCTGATACAATAATAAACCTGTTACAGTTGAGAAATCAAAAGATAAAATGTACAGGGGAATAGATATTGCACTTGTAAAAAATTGCAATCTTTGACAAATTTGTATCAAAGCCAGTATCAGAAATGCAATAATATCAGCAATTCTTTTTCTTTAATGCTCTTTTTGACTCCTTGTCATCTGTAATTATGCTTCATTATCTCAGGAAATATTTATCACAGACTGGCAATATAATCATTTTAATCATCTTCAAGTACTTAAGAAGATAGAATTTCTATAGGTCATCATGATAGATTTGTCATTAAATCACTATAAAGACAGGAAGGTAACATGTTTCAGTATTTTTACCTAACAAATTCTGATGTTAAAGCCATCACAGGAAATCTTGGCAAAGGTATATGTATATGATATGCATACCAACAAATATACCAGATTTCTACCTTTCTAACAATTCTCTATCTATGAAAATCGGCCTGTTTTTCACAACGATAGAACAGTTTGCATTTTCTGAGTTGGAAAAAAATAGTTTTTCCATATCAAACGCTCAGGAGTTAGGTCCCATGCCTCGTTTTGGTGTGACCTACTTTGGCGGCCATTACAAGGTGGCGCTAGTGTGCAAGTCCTGAATATGGCTTTTATACTTTGTAATAATTTCCTTTAATTTCAAATTAATTAATTGGAGGCATCTTCCTGCCGTAGCCAGGGGAATGCCTGAAGGCATCATTAAGGGTTGATCTTCACAGTACCAAGGCGTTAAGCCCAATGCACATGTATCTCTACCTAAACCAGTGTTAAAGGCATAACGGACAATTTGGCTTGAAAATGAAAACCCATGTCATTTTCCTGAATCTTGAATATGATGATCTCTAATTGTTGTATTTTTTTTATATTTTTTTTTATTATCTTTATTATATTATGGGTCACCATGCTTGTTTTTGATGTAAAGATCAGTATTTATATAGAATTGCATCGAGAAACGTATAAATAGACAATACTCCACGAGTTTGGATGTCCCCGAATCGTCATCAAGGCGAAGCTGAGTGACGATTATGACACATCCAAAGAGTGGAATATTGTCTATTTTATGATTCGAGTACGGTTCTGGATTTATCTCACCCCTTTCTACGACATTAGATAGAATCAAAATATCAGAATAGTTCAAATATACATAGCAAGTCCACATGACGTCATCTCACATTCACTACGCCACGGCCTATTTTACCAATTAGGATTGAAAAAACTATATATTATAAAACTATATAGATATAGTCAATTGGCATTAGAATGAATCCCACGGAACGAGTTTTGATTGGTTGTTGATATTATCTAAAAGATCACCAGGTGGCGCCACTGTCAATTGTAGGATATGCCTTTAAGGGGGTTGATCCTTGCCGTACCGAGGCATTACTGTGCATCTCTATCTAAATCAGTGTTAAACCCGGCGAGAGCAATGATACCCGACCCTGCCATATAGTTATATGTCATTTAACGGGTATTGCCATTACTCTAGCTGGAGCTAGAAAACCTGTCTTACAATTCCAAAATTTCTGTTTGGTATCTCACACGTGAGAGTGATTTGCCAGTAAGTAGAATACTCTATGATGCTCCTCATTAGCCTCCGACATTTATTCATGTTAAAATGTCTTAGAGACCCTATGATACAGGTTCATCATCGGCACCAAGTCATAAATGCCCCTTTTCCATCGGAGCCTAATCCACTGATAGGTGACCTGACTGGATCTTGATTTTATTTTATTGGGAGGTGCATCGAAGGGCATATCAGAGCGCATCGGGACTTTGAAGTGATTTAATGGGTGTTGCCATTATTATAGCTGTAGCGTAGGGCATCATGATAGAAAACTATCTTATAATTCCACTGTTTGTTGTTAATGTAGGGTTTAAGGGATATTATCAGCCAGGGATACGGCTCTGTAATCATGGGGGTTACAGCAACCGTTACCAGGGATTTCTCTCACCCCTCGTATTGTCCTATAGGTTTAAAGGCATATCCTACAATTCACAGTGGCGCCACCTGGTGATTTCTAATTCTACATGAGTAAATTTAACCATTTGTCTGATTTATCCAATCTTAATTGGTAAAATAGGCTAATTTACATTTGCTTGATTTACATAGGAAATGTACTGAAAAATATGATTTCCTATGATTCTTTCAAAAACAACGACAGATTCTTAGAACCGAAATAAGTAGTACTAAATATGTTAAAGTATGAGGAAAATGACATGGGATTTTTACTATGTGAAAAAATACTTTTTAGAATTTCTATATATTCTAATCCCCAATTTTTAAGATAGATATCCGCTCCACAACACTTGGAGATTATCATATTAATTTTTCAGGAAATTGACATGGGTTTTAAATTTTCAAGCCTAATTGTCCAGTATGTCTTTAACATTACAAATTTTTTCTCCATGAGTATTACAGTCCGTTTTCCATGGTTTATATACTGTGTGTTTGTAATACTATAGATATACCATATATTATATACCCATGTCTGTATCAACTGCATAAACTGCCCGCTCCTACCCCGTGACTAGGTAAAATTTCACAATTTTTCAGTTATATGATAATACGAAAACAGGCAATGTCAAAATACTTGGTAAAATAATATATCCTGGCGTTTCTGCCGTCTCCTTCATTCACAGCCATTTCTATGTAGGCATGCCTTTGTTTGAGATAGAGTTGCATGTTTGAGGAACATTAGTTTCCAGTTCTCTTCCATTGCAGTTACACTTCTCCTAGCCTTCCCTCACGCCGACCTTTATTTCTTATTTAGAAAACGTGTCGAAAAACACTTCTAATCCCAACAACAACAACAACAACATAAAAAGACTTCTTATTTCTTTGTGATACCTTTATTGCATCTCTCAAAATAACAGGTAACAGGTAGCTGGTAGCAGAATATATATATGATATGATATGAGATAAGTTAGTTTTTTTATTTTTCCAATGGAATTTCAATCATTAGGAAGGCACCTTCAGGCAAACATCCGCAAACTCTCCATACACATCTCGTGCACTCGTCCACCCTTGCCGCCAGACTTTGTTTGCAGGACCTTGTATCCGCTTGGAGAGCGAGGCGAAGTAGCTCAATCAGCACGCTATATGAAACGAGAAAAGAAGAGTCTGATGCGCACTATGATGTAAGTAATATTGTAACATCCCTCTCCCTCCCCCTCTACCCCTCCCTCCCTCTCCCCCC